>CM059193.1:12260166-12973331 GCA_030323885.1 Branchipolynoe longqiensis | reverse complement strand
CTACGAGCCCTGTCTCCAAAGACGGGAAAACCTCCCTACGACAGGGAATTCGGGGATCACTGCGTCCAGCTCCCATCCCCACAGAACGGACAGCTGAACTCCCCCACGGCGAATACTCCAGCGGCACCTCACGCATAGAACTCCCGCGTACGCCCAGACCTAAGTCATCGCGATACCCGATCGAACTACTACCCTCATGTACACCCGCCCCCGAATCAGTATTGATCGACAGAGACCGCATAACATCAAGAGCGAAGCCCCCCTTCACCGCACTCCCCGCAATGCCCCCAACAGTATCATTATCATCAACTGAGAGAACATTTCGCGCTGCAGTCGATGGCGCAACATTACTGAACGCTGCGCCACCGCTATCAGAACGCGTGCTCAACTGCGCACCACCCCCACCACCTTGCATTGCCGCCGGTGTCAACAACGGCGGAATGCCCGGCGGCGGAGTGCCACTCAGCCGCGCTAACTGCGCCCAATAATCATCAACGCCTTCAGCACCCACAGGCGACCGCCCCGGCACCCGTGCGGGAGTGGCTACACCCCCCCCCCGCACTGACCCCTGGCGGCCGTCCCCTATGACGCCGGCACCTGCACTCATAATGGACGTCTTAACATCAACATTTACCACAGGTGTAACATGAGCGCGGTGCAGTTCACTCACCACAGAAGCGTCCGCGCCCACCGGCAGTCCTACCGCGTCGGGACGCCCTGTACCATCAGTTTGGTACTGGCGCCCACTGCGCAGTTGACCCGCCGTCGCCCCTTCCATAATAAAATATTACGAAGAGACCTTACCTTCGGAGTCCATGGCCCAGGTCCAATACTCACCCCTTACGCAGAAGGTGAGCTGGCTCACGGCACCAATGTAATGGCCCACGGCCCTCCGACTCTCTCACACTCACGGAAGAACACCAAGATTCAATCAAGTGTACGCTTCACCCTTGGTTTATTGAACCATCTGCTCTTCACGGCGTCAGTAGTTGTCTGACCCGCCCCCTGACTCGCCAGATCCCACATCGACTCTATAGGTGTGTGTGGGGGGGTGGGTCAACCACACGCAGTAGAGGTCAGCCCGGCTAGGGTCTGACCGGTGGTGACCCGTGCCGCCATCTAGCGCAGTGTAGTGGTACTGCGCTGATGGCGTCGTAGTCTCCGCTGCTACCGCGTGATAGTAGAGCTCATGTTCAGACTACTACATTATCTTATGGAAAATTCCATTTCCAACTGCGTAATTTGTACAAGTAGCGCCACCCTTGTGCCTTTTCGAACTAAAAAGACCGGTGCCCGAAGTCCGCTCCCGGCCTATATAAGGCTGCCATCCACAGACATTCTCCCTTCGACAAGGAGCAGGGAGGACACACTAAGGACAGGACCGGCTAGAGACTTTAATTGCCGTCCCGCCCATCCCACGTGTTAATAGGGTTCCACATCTTAGGCCTTACATTTACACAAGATATATATATATACATATACTTACTCATGAACGTTAAACCAACAAGTCAGGGGAAAATAAATACCAACTTTTAAATTGATATCGGGTTTGTGTGGTTCAATTATGCAGCATAGAGAAACTATCCCATTTTACTAACGACACTTAGAGAAAATATAAATGTCCTTCGAGTGCCTCGGTGTTCTTTTCTGTGTGGCGACAGGTATTTGGTAAGTGCATCAGTGTAAGAGTTAGATATGTAGAGTAGAATCTAGATACTTGCTTTGGTTTTGAAGATTTTATATTTTCATCGGAGCCTGTGCAGCTATAAGGGTATTAGGATATATTGAATTGGAAATTCTGAACCAACAAGTAAAACCTTGCATGTAATTGTAAATTAAAAATGATTGAATGTACCTCATACTCATTACTTAATACATTGTGTACACTTTGATTTCAGAAATTACTTCACACTTCAATTTACTCTATAAACCATGTAAAATATTTGCGTAAATACCTATGTACCTGTAAAACTTATGGTCAGAAGACCAGTGCTACGGCATGATAAAGGATATACAGTAAAACCTCTCTAACTGACCACCCCCACAGATCGACAGCTTCCCTATATTGATCGTTTTATTGAGGTCCCATTGTAAGAATATTCTAGCTCCCTAAATGGACCACTTAATGTCGGTCCCATGGTCGGTCGATTCAGAGAAATATATTTACCAAAAGAAAAGACAAAAAAGACGCTGGAGAACGAACATGGATGGCACAGTCGTCACAGGAGGGCAACGCTGTGTGTAACCATGGTTACCATAGCCTCGGGCCTGGTGACCTCTGTCCCTTGCCCCCTGCCCCCTGCCCCCTTCCCCCTTCCCCCTGCCCCCTGCCCCCTGCCCCCTGACCCTGTGCGTCCTCCAGCCTCGTTGTGGGCCCGTGTGGGCAGGCAGGCAGCACTCACTCGAAGTATTCCTCCGCCGGGGGGCGCTTCACCATGGTGTGCAGCAGCGCAGACACGTTCCAGCGTTCCGCCTGCGTCTCGTTGAAGCAGCTGCTGTTGTAGTAGAGGCTGCCGTTCGTGCGGTGGCATGCATCCGCCTCCTTGTACGAGTAGCATTCTGGGAAGGGGGAATGAAGCAGGTCGGCGGTGAGTGAGTGATTGAGTGAGTGATTGATTGAGTGATTGATTGAGTGATTGATTGATTGAGTGAGTGAGTGCGGAGAGCGGAATGACCACATTGAAATGTACTCACATTTCCTACACCCACACTTATTTGCACTCACCTCCACCCCCACACCTTTACATACACGTCTATATCCACCCACATCTCCCACACCCACACATTTTCATGGCTTTGGTATAATTAATTCACCAATTATTCTGTCTATTCTTCCCCAAATCATTAGATAATGCAGCAATTGGTTTGTTGATTGGTTATTGGAGTTTTACGTCCTGGTAACATCTAAGGTAATACAAAACCAAACAATTCTAGCCGTGAATATGGCCTATGCTGCCGAAACAGCGTAAATAAACCACCAATCAATCAATTAATCAATCAACCTAAGGAGATATCAGGACGGGTACCGACTTATGACAGTGGGCACTCATGGCAACTTCATAGTGCTGCCCCACTGAGAGACCAGACTGCCAGCACCATAACCTAATATCCCCCTCAGTCGCATTATCCTGGGCCAACCAGCATCTATCCTAAACATATAGAATAGGTAAGTGCTTTAGTTTTGAAAATCTAGCTTCATCAGGCTATGCAACATTAAGAGGTAGCAGCCTAAACCAAGGACTTTGACCAATCAGATTGCATGTTTCAAAATTAACAAGGCCAGCTCCTCTGAATTAAAAGCCCACTATAATGGGTGAGCACTCTTGACCTCCCCCCACTTGACCCTACTTGGCCTAATATATTCTGAAGCCGGCATTAGAGCGATCCGCATGCTCACTAAGACCTTGAATGGTTCATGCGCTGTGTAAAATATTTAGACTTTCTACACATAGTTACATTACAAAATAGATTCCATTTAAAGTACTCATTTGTTTTATTTAATAGATAGAAGAATGTGTAACTCTTTGCAGAACCAAGACTGATAGGGTGGGAGACAGTCATGTTTGGTATTGAATGTTTAATGTGTATTGGATCCGGATTAAATTTGTATGGAGTTCATCGGATATGATAGCGGTGTTTGGTCAGATTGCCATGACCTGGTGGTAGCTGGGATGTGGGAATGATGGGTGCACCAAAGCTGCACCCATCTCTACTGTCCTGGAACCTCAAGATGGCTGCCATAAAGAGTAAAATAACAATATGCCATGGATCAATGACATCATGCACCTTCAATAATATCATGTATCTTCAATAATATCATGTACCTTCAATATACATCATATACCTTCAATGACATCTCTGGAGAGATTAAGCGCCTGGGAGAGCTTGCAGTCACCACTGGGCCTTTCACATGACAAGAGGTGCTTTTGTGTCAGTGTTACATTCTGTGCTATTCCCACTGTAGCCACTTCACTATTATAAACAGGCAACTATAGAACTCAGCTCCAACACACCATTTCCTATTCTACACCCTCTGGTACTTTATAGTTAACTTGTATTTCATTATAGCTCACTTTCATTTACAAAGATCTGGCGACCACATTTTAAAAGGGATTAGCCCATAGATTACTCGAAATACTCGAATGGACATGGCTGCCCTCTATGGAAGATCTTTTGATCAAAGAGAATCTCCGGTGGACTGGACACCTCATGAGGATGTCATCAGACAGGCTACCAAAGCAGATCCTCTACTCTCAATTGTCTTCTGGTTACAGAAAGAGAGGGCGCCCTCGTCTCCGGTTCAAGGCTACCATCAAGAAAAACCTGAAGCTGAGAGACATTAAGACCGACTCATGGACATCACTCTCACTGCAGAGAGCTACATGGAGAGCAGCTGTCAAGTAATGAAAGCAGTCTTTGTCGCATTGCGACCGACAGCATGATGATGATGATGAGCCCATACATTACAGCTGGCAGGAGACCAAACGAGGCAGGCGACTTACCGTATGAGCTCCACTCTTTGTGGCAGACCTCCCAGGGCAGGGTGTTGGTGAGAGATGCGCACATGTAGAAGAGTGTCCAGGCGATGATCATATTGTAGTAGAGTGCCACGATGCCCGACACGATCACCATGCCGTACCCCAGTCCTGCGGACAGAGCAGAGGCAATAAGCAGATGATTATTCACAGCGCCACCTAGCAGTTCACTACCACACTAACACCATCATACACACATTAAATAAACACACACATCCTGAACCATTCACATCACCACCTAGCAGTTCACTACCACACTAACACCATCATACACACATTAAATAAACACACACATCCTGAACCATTCACAGCACCACCTAGCAGTTCACTGCCACACTAACAAGGTCACACACACATTAAATAAACACACACATCCTGAACCATTCACAGCGCCACCTAGCGGTTCACTACCACACTAACACCATCATACACACATTGAATAAACACACACATCCTGAACCATTCACATAGCCACCTAGCGGTTCACTACCACACTAACACCATCATACACACATTGAATAAACACACACCTGTCATGAACCATTCACAGCGCCACCTAGCCGTTCACTACCACACCAACACCATCATACACACATTGAATAAACACACACCTGTCATGAACCATTCACAGCGCCACCTAGCAGTTCACCATCACACTAACACGGTCACACACAGGCTGAATAAACACAATCGTCCTGAAGGCAGCCAGTAGTCAGTAATCACTCGGCAGTCTGTAGGCGGAAGTCGGCAGTCGGCAGTTGGAAGTCCATCAACAGTAGTCCACGGCAATCGGCTAATAGTCGGTAATCAACTGCCGGCAGTGAGTAGTCTGTCAGTAGTCGGTAGTCAGTAGTCGGCAGTCCGTCAGTAATCGCTAGTTGGTAGTCAGCAGTCGGCAGTCAGTAGTCCATGGGTAATGGGTAATTGATAGTCGGTAATCAGCAGTAAGCAGTCAGCGGTTGATAGTCCTGAGTCAGCAGCCGGCAATGAGTAGTTTGTCAGTAGTCGGTATCCAGGGGCCAAATGTATGAACAACTTTTTATCGGCCCCTGGTGTTAAGGACGGGTTAGCTAACGTCGGTGTTGGAATATGTGTCACAGGAAATGTATGTGGCCAAAGTGCGGCTTGGTTAGCTATCCGATGCATTTTTTTATAGATTTGGGAAATCCCTCTGAGCCTGTTGTCGGCGAGCAATGCTATTTGACAATATGGCCGCTGATTTGGTGGCGGCAATTTGTTTTGTTTGCATTTGACAATATGAATATCACTGCCGATATAGCCGCGGCGTTAATATCGCTTCGATTTTAGGGTTAATTTAATAAAATTTCACGATTTGAGTATGTAATTCTGTTAAATATGATCGCATTGAATAGATTTGGGCCTAATTGGTCCCTAACACTGCCGGGCACCAGCGAGCCTCGTTATTGCTGAGCCTGTTGCCAGCGAGCACCACTATTTGACAATATCGCCGCCGAAGTGGTGGAGGTGGGGGCGGTGGTGGCGTTAATATCGCTTCGATTTTAGGGTTAATTTAATAAAATTTCACGATTTGAGTATGTAATTCTGTTAAATATGATCGCATTGAATAGATTTGGGCCTAATCAGTCCCTAACACTGCCAGGCACCAGCGAGCTTTGTTATTGCAGAGCCTGTTGCCGGTGAGCACCGCTATTTGACAATAGGGCTAATTTGATGAAATTTCACTTATTGCGTATGTAATTCTGTTAAATATGATCGCATTGAATAGATTTGGGCCTAATCAGTCCCTAACACCGATGGTAAACTTGATATGTCTTGGTGTTAGTGTAGGCGATGTTAAGCTCGCGGGGTTTGCCTAACCCGGCCACATACATTGCGAATTTTTGCCGCTAACCCGGAGATCCCCGCTAGCCACAGGTTTGGAGCGCTAACCCTGCTTCATACATTTTGCCCCAGTAGTCGGCAGTTGGCACTAAGTAGTCCGTCGGTAATCGGTAATCGGTAGTCGGAAGTCGGAGGTCAGTGGTTGATAGTTGACAGTTAGTGAGTAGTCGGCAGTCGGCAGTCGGCAGTCGGCAGTCGGACAGGGGCCACCTACCGTGGAAGAGCGGACAGAAGCGCTCAAAGATGGCGATCGGCCCGAGACTTGCGAACTGCCCAAAGGCGAGCTCCATGAACATGAGGGGGAAGCCGACAAGCAGCAGCATGATGACGAACGGGATCAGAAAGGCACCTGCAAGGTCAAGGTCACAGGCAGTCAGCACATGCAAGGTCAACGTCACGGGCAACCAGCGCCGCGTTGGCTTCATATGCACAATGGTCACATCAGCATGATAGTTTGATGTATCATTTTCTACCTGTAAGGTTTCCAAATGAAATCATATTGCTTCCTACTAATCCTAGCCTGGCGTTCGGCATTAATAGGATAGGGCAAGGTCTGATTAGCTAAATATCTGCTGGCAGTAGACAACATTCAACTACCGCAGACGACATTCAGCTCCAGCAGACATTTCATTGCAGCAGATAAAATTCGATTACAGCGGATGACATTCGACTACAACATAGAACATTTAGCTGCAGCAGACGACATTCGACTAAAATAGATGACATCGGATAACAGAAGATTAGATTCGACTACAGCAGACTGTATACGATATTGAGCTATTGGAGACGACATTGGGCTATAGCAGACGACTTTTCACTCCAACTGACGACTTTTCACTACAACAGACAACATTTAACTTTTGACTACAACAGACAACATTTGACTACAACAGACAACACTTGACTACAACATTTAACTTTTGACTACAGCAGATGACATTTGACTACAACATACAACATTTGACTCTAGCAGACAACATTTAACTACAACAGATGCCACTTGACTACAACAGACAACATTTGACTACAACAGACTACACTTGACTACAACAGATGACATTTGACTACAGCAGTCAACATTTAACTACAACAGATGACACTTGACTACATCAGACAACTTTTGACTACAGCAGACGACATTTAACTACAACAGATGATATTTGACCATAACAGATGACATTTAACTACAACATACAACATTTGACTACAGCAGACAACATTTAACTACAACAGACAACATTTTACTACAGTAGATGACATTTGACTACAGCAGACGACAGTCAGTTAAAGGTCAGCAGATGACCTTCGACTCACCGCCACCGTTGCTGTAGGCCAGGTAGGGGAAGCGCCACACGTTGCCGAGTCCGACCGAGTAGCCGAGCAGGGACAGCAGGAAGTCGAAGCGTCCCGTCCACGTGCCACGCTCGTGCACGTCATCAGGCTCTATGTCATAGTCGTCATCCAGCTCAGCCAATGGGACGCGGCCCTCCGCCGATGTGTCAGCCTCCTCGTTCTACGGCGAGAAAATACGAGACTTGGTGATTAGTGCTGAGTCATTGCGTGCAGATGGAATGTATCAATTTATTATACGCGTATTATTAAAGTTTCAACCTCTATTTCAAACCTCTATTTGCTCCCCGAGAGAGTGCCGCTGGTAACTTGCAAAAGCCAGCAGCACTTCAACACCTTTGCAGGCAGCTTTCATGAAATGTACAACCGCAGCTAAATGGAGAGTGGCAGTCAAGTAATGAAAGCAGTCTTTGTCGCATCGCAACCGACAGCATGATGATGATGATGATTATTAAAGTTGCATGGTCTAATGGTATAAATGTATTTAAAAAACTAAAACACTTACCTACATTTGATCCTACATATCTAACTTAGATACTGGTGCCCACACTAATCAATTGGTGCTGTATTTATGGAATAAATCCGATTTGGCAAGAATGTACGTTCACACCACTGCTAGAGGAAGCCATGTGCCTCAGAACTCACTCTCTAAGATGCAGGTCAATCTCGTGACCTCTCTGAAGCTCTCGGTGGTCATGGGCTAGTTTCAAAATGTTTCAGTACACCACGTGACCATGGCGATATTGGGAATGGTGTTACAGCCTTGGCTTCTAGCCCGGGAGTTTCGGCAAGCTGGCCAAAATTATTTTGAATGCATTTCCTTCAAATATCTTCAAAATGAGTTTGCCGTTATCAAAACCACTTCAGGGTAATGGTAAGTAGATCATAAACATCAACTTAATATATGTATCTCAACAAGTTTGGGAAAACTCACAAGCGATCCGGACCATGCAACATTAATTATGTAATTGTCTGATAATTGTAATTGTTATCTACTCTAATTGTAATTCGCTGGCGAAATGGGCCGTTAGTAGGTGGGTGAGGCGCCACCTGGAGGAAAGGAGGGGAACCAGGGGAGGTGCTTAGTAGCAGGTCTCCCAGTCTCCAGGCCGCACCCCAACCTCCTGTAACCCATGGAACCAAAGAGCATATCAAAGGAGGTTTACAGGAGCATCATCGGAATAAGAACAATAAGGACAGGAGCATTACATACATAATAATATTTGCATAATTACTTTATCCCTCACATATGTCAACTAACTACTATAACATCCAACTGCTATTTGAGCTCCTTGAGAGGAGGCAGTGAGCGACCTGGGAAGCAAACTGGTCTGCTACTAGGCAGGCACCTTTCTGTTTTCCACTTCTCCCTCCAGGTGCTGCTGCCATCATTCTGCATCTGCCCATTTCCTCAACGAATATTGCTTTAATAAACTGTAACGGTTATTCCGTCGGTGTTTTGTATCTGTGTCTAAGACTAAGTAAGAGACGTCTTTAGCTTCCACCGGACGCGGTGGCCGAATCGATTGATTGATTGATTGGAATTTGACTTCCCGGCAACATCTCAGGTCATATCAGGACGGGTACCGACTTGTGACAGTATGCACTCATGGCGACTTTATAGTGCTGCCCCACTGGGAAATCAGGCCGCTGGCACCATCCCCTGATATCCCACTCAGTCACATTATCATGACACTGAGCAAACCAGTCCATGCCCTATCCTATTTAAGCTGAGCGCCAGGCTAGGACGCGACACATATCAATTTCTAAGTAATTTGGTTTGACTCGACCAGGGTTCGAACCCGTGGGTTCGAATCCCACGATTTACCAAAATGGGAGACAGATGCTCAAGTCATTCACCCTGCCTGGTCCTTTAAGGTCTACGATTTTTTTTATTTTTATTAAAAAATCTTTTTTATTGAGTCTGTATTTATACTGTCCATAGCATATAAGCCCTGGTACCCAGGCTTGTTTTCAATGCTGGCCAGTTGTAGTGTTGGTGTTATCTTACCACACAGTAGCTGCTGATAAGTTATTTGATTGCCTGCATTTCAGTAGCAGATAGATAATTGGTTGGTATGGGTAGTAGCCTATGTTAGCTTTTTTTGGATTTTCTTGGCATATATGTATTTTATTTTGTTCTACTCTTATTACTAGACTAGCCTACTCCTATTTACATATCATAGCCTTGTACATAGCTGTGTGGTGTGTTATCTGGTTCTACTCCCACGTTATAGATCATCACGTCATCAATATTTGTTATGCTATATCTTAATATGATAGCGATAAACTGAGATCAAAAGCTCAGTGGAGAAAACAAGTGTTAACACACTTATCCGTTATGAACAGGGTAAATACATTCATTTAAAAAAAAGTAAGCAAGTCGATTACCAGTAAAAAAAAGTGATGTATATTTATGGAACTACACCCTAATCATTTTGTGTGTGAATATGTTCTACAATCATTAGACTTTTCAAATATATTTCATGTTGCCACACTCTCTGTGTGTCGGGCCGAAATGGTTTCAAAAATCGATCCGGAAGTTGGTTCAGTGTTGAAGGTCAAAGGGTTAACGGTCAGAGAGTTGAAGGACATATAGTGCATTCTACAGCAACTGAGATTGTTTATCTGACCTCCTCCCACACACGAGGGATTCTGTCGAATGCCTATAGGCGTAATACCAGCAACTTTAAAAAAATAGTTTCAGTCTAACTCGTCAGGATGGACAATTCGGGACGGCTTTCACTTTCTAAGCAAAATGGCATGGGTTCAAATCCCGGCCGAGTCAAGACAAAGACTAACAGACAGTGATAGCGGTTGCTACCTCACCTGCTGAATTAGAGTAGGATAGGGCAAAGACTGGTGGGATTAATGTTATGATATTATGACTAAGTGGGGTTGGTAGTCCTGGGCATGGTACCTCAGTAGGGCAGGACTACGAAGGTTTTGTTTTGTGTGTGACAAGGTATTTACACTGCCCATAACGTATAAGCCACTCGAGGGTGCTTGTTTTCAAAGCTGGACAGCAGTGATGTTGTTTTTGTTCGGATCCTTTGCCCAGGGGTGTTTAACTGTTTCAGCTCAGGCCAGTCTCTCATGGTTTTGGTTGTTAGTAATAATCTATGTTAGTATTTTTGTATTTTTTCCAGAATTTTTGTCTAGTTTGCGTATGATACCTTAGCCTACTATGTACATCTACTTGGGTGTCATGTAAGCTAGCGGGAGAGAATCCCGTCCCATATTGGTTTGTTGCAACCCCCTTTCACCCAAGTCCTGTCCTTAGATAGTGCACCGGTGCATCAGAACACACCCGGACTCTTCAGGACTGCGACTAGGTGGGATGGCTGTGTTGTTTGCTTAGCCATTTTGCATTTCAGAGTAGATTGAGTACCCCTGTGACAAGTCAGCCCTGTTCCTACCGTTCCAAATACGATCCAAGATGTTGCTTGGACACAAAACCCCAACCAATAACCCCTGGGGCGCGCGTCCTATTGCGAAGGCTCATTGCATTGGCCACTTCCGGTATAGACTTGGTGAACTTTCTTACTGCAGGTCATTTCCGGACGCAACTGAAGATGCCTGCCGTGGCTAATAGACCCTTTTCTGCGGAGCATGCGCAGTGACTTGCTACCCACAATAGAAGTGCTTCCACTACCATCAGAGGGCAGGTTAGGGTTGGAAATCCTCTATAAAGAATAAGACCTTTCCCACAGAACAGACTGCACAGTCAGTCAGGGTAGTAACTATACTATATAGGTAACCAAACAACTAATCAATTGTATATTTAACAAGCTCACATAGCGTACGGAGATATCTGAAAATACTCACAGAAAGAATGTAGAAAGAATGCATGCAGTAGATAGCTACACAGCGACTGAAAGTGACAAAGCAAGGGGAACCACAAGCTTATCTGTCTAGCGACAACAACTAGTCATGAGACTTAAACCGCTATGGACAGCATATATACACCATCACAACCCCCTCCCCCCCCCCCAACAACAAAAAAACAACCAGTAAACAAGCTGCTACAGACGACATTAGTTCCTGCCAGTGCCGTCAGAGGGCGGGCATACTGTTAGAAATCGCCGACTGCAACTGGCCGGGAGGGTGCCTGCAACCTGATATGGTCGAGCGCCCCCCGGCGACCAGTGGGCGAAGCTACTTAGACCCATCTGTTGTCAGGTCTCGCGGCGACGTGACCAGCACGGGGAAACACGAGACTGACGCGCCGACTTTAAGTAGCACCAAGCCGTAACGCCATACGATGGTTATGACCAATGTCGCCACCAGGACGCGCCACTGGACCTAGCTGAAGTTAGTTAGTTTGTATTTTTAAGCAAGTATAATAACAAAATGGGAGATTGGTTGTTTGTTTTATTTTTAAGCAAGTATAATAACAAAATCGGAGATTGGTTGGTTGGTTGCTTGTTGGAGTTTTACGCCCTGGCCTGGCAACATTTAAGGTCATATCAGGACAGGTACCGACTTGTGGCAGTGCACACTAATGTCAACTTTTATAGTGCTGCCCCACTGGGAGACCAGGCCGTCAGAGGCACCATGACCTGATGTAAAATTTTCCGATATTTGATATGGGCTATGGAGAACTATTTTATAATAAATTGTAAATGGTCTATATAATGGTAGATGGCATGTAAAACCAAAGTCATATAAGGTATATGTGGAGTTGGTGATCCATTACTAATTAAAGATAGAAATTGTATATCAATATAGATAGTGAGAGAGGGTCACTTCTTGACATGTGAGAGAGCCTTTGGAACTCTCGTCACATATCCCCTCCGTCCCCTAAGTGTTATTTATGGATGACTTCACACCAGACACAACAGGCACTGTAGCCAGACCTAACCATGCCTTGGTTACAAGGATATTGAACCCCCATTGGTGGATAGAAGAATGCCTGTTAGTGATTGGAAGACTTGATAATGTGATCACCACAATCTTGTTTCCTGAAACTATATATACAATAAATGAAGGAGTCTAACTCTCCTACCTTTCACTCTATATCTACTTTCCTTCCCTGCCTGTAGTGATTTCCTATTAGCCTATCTACACCACTCAAACTGCCAGCCGTCGACTTTACACTGATGACCCACTAAGTCACATTATCCTGACACTGAGCCTGGTCCAAAATGGGAGAGCATCCCCACAATATGCTCATTTCTTGATAATTAGAAACGCCTAGCTGTTGGTGACGTCATTTTGAATATAGCCATGTCACCATTTTCTTTGTTGTTGTTGCCATGGTGAAGATCTCGAGTAAGGTTTTTGGCTTAAAAACTAAATTGAGGTGAGTATTTGCGATGGATTGTTAATAAATGGGGGGGGGGTGCATTACTCATGGTGTTCAGTTGGTACGACGCAGAGCATGACGTCACTAAGTTATGAATGACCCGGTGGGTGGCCGAAGGAGTTGAACGCCTATTTCCGGAGGGGAAGGTCGTGGGTTCATTCTAGGCTGAATCAAACCAATGACTTGAAGATAGCCGGTGCCACCTATGTATGGTGCTGGATCCGGTAGCAGAATTGATAAGAGCATAGGCTCCCTGTGAGGAAGGTCAGGAATTCGAATCGAATCCTAAAGGCCATGTCACATTATGGCGTATGGCGGCGGCGTATGTAAAACCTATTGCAAACATTTGAAAGACGTTGCGGGATGACGTATGGTGACCTTTGTGCACTGCCGTGTCTTTTGGAGCGTATGCGTAACCTATACGCAAACCGCTTACGCCGGCATACGCTTACGCCATACGCCGTAGTGTGACAGCCCCATAATGCAGTCAAACCAATGACTTACAAAATTGATGCTTATATTAACCTAGCCTGGCACTTGGCATTACTAGGATACGGCAAGGACTGGTTAGCTTAGTACCCGGATAATGTGACTCAGTGAGATATCGGGTCATGGTGCTGGTGAACTGATTTCCCAGTGGGACAGCACTATAAAGTCGCCATGAGCGTGCACTGTCACAAGTCGGTACCCATCCCGATATGACCAGAAATGTTGCTGTGACATCATCATCATCATCATCATGCTGTCGGTTGCGATGCAACAAAGACTGCTTTCATTACTTGAGTGCCGCTCTCCATTTAGCTCTCTGCTGTGAGAGTGATGTTTTGTGCAGTTGTACATTTCATGAAAGCTGCCTGCAAAAGTGTTGAAGTGCTGCTGGCTTTTGCAAGTTACCAGCGGCAATCTCTCGGGGAGCAAATAGAGGTTTCACACTGGCAAGAACATGTCCAGACAGGCACAAAACTATTTGTCTGTGCAGTGGCTGGTCAGGAGATGTTGGGAGTTCCATACATCAACCTCCCTTAATGCTGCCAGAGTGCCATGGTTTTCTGTTGAGGGTTTGCTCCCTTAGCCTTCAGTTCTGTCAAGAACCTGTACCACGAGGCAGTGGTTTACAACTCTGCAGGGCAGGGGCGTCAAACTCCTTGAGGTATTGCAATACCTGCAATACCTGCATACCCTGTGACGTAAAACCCCCAAAACAGACAAACTTTAATCTGGTACTTAAGTATCACTAGGATAGGACAATGCGCAGGTCAATGAGGAACACCAATTGTTCAGTAATTCTCTGGCAAGGGTTAATGCTTCCCAAAATGGCGGAACAATAGCCATACTGGGATTTTAGAATGTGGAAGCAAACAAATGAAAATTTAATCAAGATGGAGCTCAATCCACTGCTAGACAAACTGAAAAATAAATCCTTAAATAAATATTTAAAAATAAAAATAAAAAACCCACTGATAATTCAAGCAAACGCTTAGAAGGTATCCATGCTAGGGATGATACACCCAGGAGGTAAACTTTAAACATGCACAAACTAATGACCACTAACACAACAAGGTGAAGGCAGTCATGAAAAATAAATATAGGTAACCAAACAACTAACCAATTGTAGAATTAACAGAGTCACAGAGGGTAGGGAGATGTGAGAGAATTGCTTGCATGCAGTAGATAGCTACACGACAACTGAAAGTAATAAAAACAAAGGGAACCACAAGATTATTACTGTCTAGCGGTGAAAACAAGTGATTAGAATTAACTGTTATGGGAAGCATAAATACACCATCAACAAAAAAACAACAACAACAAATGTAACAAAAAAAGGTTGATTGAAGATGTCCAGCTAATTGAATGACAGAATAATACACATGTCACTATGAGCTGATAGTGCACACCATTCTGATGTGAATTATTATATTGTGAATTGCTCCGCCTGATATTATTTACATTGGTGAAATATATTCAGAGCAGTGCAGCCTTGAAAAGCTATTCTGTGGTTTAATGCGAAATATCTGCCACATTATTTGCTGCTTTGCACAGTTTTGCTTGCACATTCTAAAGCCATGGCATTGCCATATTTCCGCCATTATGGGAAGCATTAGCGAATGCCAGAGAGTAGCTGAGCCTTCCAGTACCCAGGCGCACCGAATGATGGAGCGGTCAGTAGGCATGTTGAATAATGAATCGATTAATTGTCCGGCAATGTGTTGCAAGACGATACTGTACCATGTGCCTCACTACTAAACGTAGACAATTTCCTCATGGGTAGAAAATACGTTGATGTCCAATAGCCGATTATAAAAATCAATGTGCTCTAGAGGCGTCGTTAAATAAAACAAACTTTTGGGTAGAAAATACTATAAAGAAAACATAAGAATGAGCAATTTCACTTATAGCCAGGGAAATTAATACATTAAGTATTCGACATGCCTGCCTTAGTGTTCATGTCCTTGGTTGCTGCTCCATCGCTTGTCGCGCATGCTAACTCAAAGGTTCAGCCACTCTCTGGCAAGGGTTAATGCTTCCCAAAATGGCGGAACAATGGCTACACTGGGATTTTAGAATGTGGAAGCAAAACTGTGGCGAAAAGTAATCAATATGGCATCTATTTGGCAATGTTCCAATGTACATACTAGTTTTCTTTCAAGTACTGGACACATTAATTCAGGCGATAATTAGCAGCCCTATTTTAAGTCTGGAAAGTGGTAGTGTTCTTTGTTCTACACTAATGCGCCATCATTATCATCAATCCCTTAACCACGAGGGTCGTGGGGGCACTACTGATGACTTTGCAACCATTTTCTTTTCCATTTTCCCCGTTCTCTGCTGCCCTCTGGGACTTGACAAAGTCCAACCTATCCATTCACTGATGTTGTCTTCCTACCTCTTACATTAGGCCAGCTTGTCTTCCTCCTACTTTCAGCACGCCTTGCAACATGGTTTTGGCGAGACCTGATGAATGGGAAATATGACCATGCTATTGCATTTTGTGTTTATGATCGTCAAGAGATCTTTGCCTGCAAAGCAGAGTTAAGCCCCAGTCATACATCACTGGATTGAGCAACGGACAGAATTGTCTAGTCCGGGCGTCATAAATATCAAAATGTATTAAAATGTGTCAAAATGGTGGAATATAGGGTCAAAGGCCACTGGACGAATGGACATGAAACAGACATGAAATGGACATGAACAACGGACGAAACGAACTCAAAACGGACAAGAACTGTAGATGTCAGTCCGGCGGCATCCGTTCCTAGTTTTGTGCATGTTCAAAACTTGTACGGACACAAAACGGACTTTGTTCGGTTTCTGTCCGTTTCCCCAATCCAGTGATGTGTGACTGGGGCTTAATGGTCATTTGATAAATATACAATTTGGAAACACAGTAAATCTGCACTAAGCTAACTTCACCAACATTAGGGCACCAGCATTTATTCACCAATTAGTTGTTTATTGGAGTTTTACGTCCTGGTAACATCTAAGGTCATATCAGGACGGGTACCGACTTGTGACAGTGCGCACTCATGGCGGTTTTAAAGTGTTGCCCCACTCAGAAACCAGGCCGCCAGCACCATGCCATGATATCCCACTCAGTCGACACTGCGTCAACCAGTTGTAAAATGTCCCGATATTTAAGACATTGGTTATGGTGTGAACTATTCTATAATAAATTACAAATGGTCTATATAATGGTAAATGGTATGTAAAACCAAAGGCATATAAGGTATATGTGGTGTTGGTGATCCATTACTGGTTTAAGATAGAAATTGTGTATTATAATAGATAGTGTGAGAGGGGCACTTCTTGAAATGTACAGAGTCTTTGGAACTCTGCTCACATACCCCCTCCCCCCCCCCAAGTGTTATTTACGGATCACTGCACACCAGACACAACAGGGCACTGTAGCCAGACATAACCATGCCTTGGTTACAAGGTTCTGGAATATCATTGGTAGATATAAGAATGCCTGTTGCTGATTGGAGGATTTTGATCAGGTGTGTGCCACCATCTTGATTCTTGAAGACTATAAATATAATAAAGACTGGAGTCTAGCTCTCCTACTTTCACTCTATTTCTGCTTTCCTTCCTTGCCTGTAGTGATTTCCTCTTAGCCTACCTACACAACTAAAACTGCCAGCCGAGGACTTTACACAGTAATTGTCCTGTCTTAGATACAGTCTTTGGAGGAGTTGCCTCACATACCCCTTCCCCCCCCCCCCCCACGTGTTATTTATGGATCACTACACACTACAAGGCACTGTAGCCAGCATGACAAGGCCTTGGATACAACAGATTGAACCCTGATTGGTGGATCAACTCATGTGACCACCACCATCTTGGATTCTAGAAACCTATATAAGATAATAAACCAGGGAGTCTCACTCTCCTACTTTTCACTCTTTACCTACTTTCCTTCATTACCTGTATTGATTTCTCATTAGCTTGTCCACACCACTCACACCACCAGCCGGCGACTTTACACAGTGTTTATCTATTTTAGCGCAAAGTTGAGAACTTGTGAGAGACTGTAAAAATCCAAGATAGCAGCCATAAAAAGCTCTCCATTCAACATTTAGAGTATGTTAATCTACTTAATTTCCTAAAAAGCAGACTATGGGAGATGAGTATTTGAACAATATATGTAGCATATTAGACTGCAAAATCATGTGGTCTTCCAATACAGTATAACCTCGTTAAACCAAACTTGAAGGGACCCTAGAAATTTGGAGGGGTCTCAGATGACCTTATAACCAGATAAAAGTTTGGTTTACCCATACCGGAGTGGCCTGGGGTCCGATAGTTTTGTTTGGATTAACCGATAGTTTGGATTAACCAACTTTGGTATGACCAACTTTTTTTGTATGATAAATGGTAGTATTTTGCCGGGCCGCCGAAAAAAGTTTGGATTAATCAATCGCTTGGTTTAACCGAGCTTGGTTTAACGGGGTTATACTGTATTGGAAGACAATAACCACTTGTGTCCATGCGGGTCAATAACCACATGTGTCCATGCAGGTCAAAGGCAAGATCTACAATGCAATCGTGCTTTCCACCCTACTATACGGAGCGAGGCCTGGACAGTGTACAGACAACAGGTGAAAAAGCTGCACGCCTTCATGATGCGACATCTGTGTTCAATCATGAGGCTAACCTGGAAGGACAAAGTGACAAATAAAGAAATACTTGAATGGATGGGGCTGCCCTCTATGGAAGATTGTTTAGCAGCCTTGTCACAGAGACAGTGCTGCAGGAGTAACCAAATAGGAGTGAGTGGTTTGGGTTGGATATATTACTAACAAGTTAGGTATATTGGTTGTTGGGGGTTGGGGGTTTACGTCCTGGCAACATCTAAGGTCATATCAGGAGGGTTCCGACTTGTGACAGTGCACACTCATGGTGACTTCATAGTTCTATCCGACTGGGAATTCTGGCCGCCAGCACCATAACCCAATATCCCACTCAGTCACATTATCCTGACACTGAGCCAACCCGTCCTTGCCCTCTCCTAATAAAGCCGAGCATCAAGCTAGAAAGCGACATGTATCAATTTTTAAGTCATTGGTTTGACTCAACCAGGGTTCGAATCCATGGGTTCGAATCCCACGATCTACCAAAATGGGAGACAGAAGCTCAACTCATTCGGCCATTGCGTTTGGCATGTTCGGTATGTAGATATGCTTTTAAAAAGTTTAATGTTCCCCATGCAATGTGCCTGAGGCATCTGCAGTTCCCACAGTTGGGGATTATTCAGGCACTGCCAATGTATCGCTACCTTCCACTCACAATATACGAGGCTGCTGGACACAGTGATGATGGCGCCTTAAATTAATGAATCTCTGTTGAGGACAACAGGTGCATTTCAGGAGAAGGCAAGGTGTACCCAGCCATGTGAGTAGTACCAGAGAGCGTGTATATAGATGAGAGGGACAACTCCTGCGAAAATCGGTAACACAGCCTACAGTGGTGCTCCTGGTGGTTATTGTTGAACAAGCCTTGAGTTTGCCGGTACCCGCAGTGCAAAACATTAGTTTTCTTAAAAAATTAATAGAAATCCCAAACCCTAACCTTATAAATTCAATATAATCATTTTGGTACACATGTTTTCCATATGTGTTCCAAGTGGCTTGTGTCTAGGTCATGTAGTTTTAGAGATATTTGACATTTTCTGTATGAAGATTGCTCACCGCCATTGACAATGCATTGAGTTTGCCGTATGTGCAGTGCAAAACGTTTATTTTATTCCAAATTAATAGAAATGCAGAACACTAACCTTATAAATTTAACATAATCTATTCATTGAATATGTTTTCTATATGGGTACCAAGCGATTTGTTTCTAGGTGGTGTGGTTTTAGAGATATTTGACATTTTCTTTATGAAGATTGCACACGATAATGCCTTGAGTTTGCCAGCTGTGTCATAAAGTTTTCAACAACCACCACTTGGAGCGCCACAGTCGGCAGCTGTTACACGTTCTACTCTGACAGTTGTCCCTCTCATCTATATACACGCTCTCTGGTAGTACATAGGAAAAGGGGGCTGTGTCAGTCCTGTGAGTAGTATATATATTGGAAGGATGTTGTGCCAGGTTATTTAAGTAGTATACAGGAAAGATATTTGCGCCAGGTCATGTAAATAAACAGGAATGAATGTACATTGTGTTGGTCACGTTTATTTATTGTTGTTGTTTGTTAGGGTTTCACATCCTCGCAACATCCAAGGTTATATCAGAAGGAGTACCGCCCTATGACAGAGTGCACTCATGGCGACTTTGTAGCACTGCCCTATTGGGAGACCAAGCTGCTGGTAGCATGACCTGATTTCCCACTCAATACCATTATCCTGGTACTGAGCTAACCAGTCCTTTCCCTATCCTAGTAATGCTGAACACCAGGCTAGGTAGTGAAAAGTATCAATTTGGTAAGTCATTGGTTTGACCCGGCTAGGTTTCAAATTTCCAATCTTCTGCACAGGAAGCCTGTGCTCCACCGATTCAGCCGCCACAGCCGGTTGTCAAGTCATGTAAGTAGTATGCGGGAAGAGTGCCTTGTGCCAGGTGATGTCAGTAGTATATAGGAGAAGTGTATTGTGCCAGGTCATGTAGGTAGAAGGTTTTGTAGACTCCTGTCTCAATCTGCGATAACGTTATCCGAATGCTATCCTAGACACACATGCTAACCCGTTGTAAAACCTAAGGCTAGAATCTGTGGCTGTGTACGCAGGCTATGGGGAAATCAATACAGACAAAGAGAAAGGAAGAGTATAAAGTGTAAAGAAGAAGAGAGAGCCAAGTCCTCTGGTTTATTATTTATATGGTTACATGGGTTCATTGTTCAGTATCACCCCACCCCTTTCCCCCAATAGAAAACAAGCATTCTTGGCCCTACCAATAGGGATCCAGCATTCCTGGTCCCCATGGCTACCAGTGGTCTGCCCACCACCACCAAGTTGTGTGGCCCCCATGGCCACCACCAACCTTGACCTTTGAGTGTGGTGATCACTATCCCAGCAGAGAGGTTAGGCCCTGAGTGCATTCACACCCAGACTTGCCAGCACCACTATGTCTATTTACATCCCACTCAGCCACCACCAGCCCATCAATCAATCAATGGGTGCCGTCTTCTCGAAGAAGGTTGGCTGCAATGGACCTCCATCTCTTCCTGTCATTCGTTCCTCTCACGCATTCCGCATAGCTCATTGCTGTCCACTCAGTGATGTTGTCCATCCATGTTGTTCTCCTTCTCCCTCTTGGTCTTTTCCCTTCTATCTTCCCTTCCAGTATTCTTCTCTGTGATTCCTGGTGTCGTATCATGTGGCCAAAGTATTTAATTTTTCTCTTTTTGATTGTTTGTATTATCTGTCTCTTTATTTTCATTCTTGTTAGGACCTCCACGTTGCTTATCATTGCTGTCCATGGAATTTTTAACATTCTTCTGTATTGCCACATTTCAAATGCCTCGAGCTTTGTTGTTATTGCTTTCTTCAAAGCCCATACATATATATATACATACATGCCCCTGGTCACGTACACCGATCAGTAATAAAACATTTGCATTCCCCCATGCCGTATATCGGAATATTTTACACTGCGTTAAAACTGTGGCTCACATACCTCCTGATCTGAAGTGACTGCGTGTGAATACAAACACGCACACTATTCTCTGAAGACGTAGAGGAGGCATGAGCTTTAAGCAAACCACATCCATCACTTTGCCTGAGTCTGGTCGCCCGATATTGCGTCAGGGCACCCCCTGTATGTGGTGACTAGGCTGCAGCTTAGAGGTGCCTCTTACCACAACCTGGTAGTCTGTTGTCTATATCTAACACATGTACAAGTGTTCAGCGCAGCTTGTTGTCTGTATGTAACAGATACACAAGTATTTAGCACAGTTTCGTTTTTTGTTTTTGTGTTTTTGGTCAAGTATTTATTCATCTGAATATGACATTTGTCAGCGCTGGAGCACTGGTCTTCCAGCCATCTTACTATTGGAATTGACAATCTAAATAATCTAAGTTGGATCAGTGCTGTATTAGTCACATCACCGATCCTGTAGAATTAAGCGAGTGGCTTCTGCTGTACAATGTACAGCACCAGTCACAGTATGTTGTGTATACGTAATGAATGCACATGTATTTAGCAGTCTGTTGTGTATATGTTATACAGGCACATGTTTCCAGCACAGCTTGTCGTGCATATATAGCAAATGCACATGTATTTAACAGAGTATGTTGTGTGTATGTAACAAATGCATATATGTTTAACACAGTCTGTTGTGTATAGGTAGTCAATGCACATGTGCATAACACAGTCCGTTGTGTATATGTAAACAACATACACATAGTACACACAGTCTGTTGTGTATATGTAAATAATGTACATGTACATAACGCAGTATGCTGTGTATATGCAAGAAATGTACATGTTTTCAGCACAGCTTGATGTGTATATGCAACAAATACACATGTACTTAACACCGGATGTTGTGTATATATGCAACAAATACACATGTACTTTCATCGGCTGATGTGTATATGCAACAAATACACATGTACTTAGCACTGGCTGTTGTGTATATGCAACAAAGACACATGTATTTATCACTGGCCATTGTGTATATGTAACAAATACACATGTACTTAGCACCGGCTTTTGTGTATATGTAACAAGTACACATGTACTTAGCACCGTCTGTTGTGTATATGTAACAAATACACATGTACTTAGCACTGGCTGTTGTGTATATGCAACAAATACACATGTACTTAGCATCAGCTTTTGTGTATATGCAACAAATACACATGTCCTTAGCACAGTCTGTTGTGTATATGCAACAAATACACATTTACTTATCACTGGCTGTTGTGTATATGCAACAAATACACATGTACTTAGCACTGGCTGTTGTGCATATGCAACAAATACGCATGTACTTAGCACCGGCTGTTGTGCATATGCAACAAATACACATGTACTTAGCACTGGCTGTTGTGCATATGCAACAAATACACATGTACTTAGGACTGGCTGTTGTGTATCTGTAACAAACACACATGTACTTAACATAGTCTGTTGTGTATCTGTAACAAACACACATGTACTTAACACAGTCTGTTGTGTATATGAAACAAATACACATGTACTTAACACAGTCTGTTGTGTATATGCAATAAATACACATGTACTTAGCACAGTCTGTTGTGTATATGAAACAAATACACATGTACTTAGCACTGGCTGTTGTGTATATGCAACAAATACACATGTACTTAGCACTGGCTGTTGTGCATATGCAACAAATACGCATGTACTTAGCACCGGCTGTTGTGCATATGCAACAACTACACAAGTACTTAGCACAGTTTGTTGTGTATATGCAACAAATACACATGTACTTAGGACTGGCTGTTGTGTATCTGTAACAAACACACATGTACTTAACATAGTCTGTTGTGTATCTGTAACAAACACACATGCACTTAACACAGTCTGTTGTGTATATGAAACAAATACACATGTACTTAACACAGTCTGTTGTGTATATGCAATAAATACACATGTACTTAACACTGTCTGTTGTGTATATGTAACAAATACACATGTACTTAGCATCGGCTTTTGTGTATATGCAATAAACACACATGTACTTAACACAGTCAGTTGCATAAATATAAACAATGCACACCCCTCCCATACCCTCTCCTCACCCTTCCTTCCCTCCACTCACCCCCTCACCGTCCCCTCACTCATCGTTCCCCCCCTCACCCCTTCAATCATCCCTTCTCCCCTCACCCCTCCCTCACCCTTCCCCCCCTCACCCCCTCACTCATCCCTTCTCCCCTCACCCCTCACCCACCCTTCCATCCCCCCCGTGCCAGTCTATCTAAGCCGTGCTTGGCTTTATTGCGCTCAGTAGCTATTAATTAATAATGACTTTTTATTTAGACTGGATCAGCACCAACAATAAATTATCAGCCATGTCAACGCTTTTTATGCCATCTCTCTCAGTGAATGGATTACTTACACAATGACATTATGACGTCATCTCCACGTTGAACCAGTCACTGTCAGCGACACATTTAACTCAGGCCGTAGTAATGCAGGTGACCTTATTAAATATGCACGGGACACTGTGGGGGTCATGGAGTACAGTCATTCACGCATTGTCGAGTAGTGTTAGACAGCCTTTGAATTGACATGTCGTCATATGTTTAAAACATATATAAATATTTGATTAACCGGTTAACCAGTATGACTGAATTTGCTTTCGCTCAGATTAAAGTTGCATCGTCCGATGGTTTTGAGTTTCTGACATTTTCTGAGATAAAAATACATTAGGCTGATCAGTACAATGTATCTTACTTTACTCTGAAGTAACTTTTATTTTAAATGCCTAACTTTTGAGATATTTGAAATGCAACGATGCACAATTAATTTTGACAAGCTTGCCAAAACTCTGTGCAGTGACAAATGTTTAATAAGTGCACCAGTATCTAAGTTAGATATGTAGAAACAAATTTAGATAATTGCTTTGGTTTTGAAAATTTGATGTTTTCATCGAACCGTGCAGCTTTGGTCGTAATGCATGCATTGTGTTTGATTCGCGGCGGGGAAGGAGGCCCCCCACCCCTGCGGCGGTTATTCCATGACGTTAAGTTTAAGAGCTTGTAGTAAAATTATGCAAGATAATTTGCGTGTGTATCCCAGTGAAACCCAAGTGGAATATCCCATTGCTACAACAAGTGAGTGATGTTGTAGCTTACCTGGTTTTGACCTTACTAATGGGTGTGATTGATTGACTGACTGATTGATTGATTGGTGGCAGGACCGATGGGAGACTATTTTGCACTCTAGGCAAGGTCAACTAATTGCGCCGCCCAACAAATATTTTTGTATAAAACTGTGACCCCTCAAAGGTCAGTACAGCGCGCCTCTGAGGTCTGCATCCTAGGTGGCCTAATTGCAGCACCGGCCCTGATTGGTGGATATGCTACGCCATGTTGGCATCAAAACACGGGATGGCCAAATGAGTTAGAGCGTCAGTCTCCCGTGTGGTAGATCGTGGGGTCGTGGGTTCGAATCCTGGTCGAGTCAAACCAATGACTTAACAATTGATACTTGTCGCTTCCTAGCCAAGTGCTCGGCATTATTAGGATAGGGCAAGGAACAGTGGAATGAGGAAGACCAATCACCTGCGACTGAAATTTCCCTTGCTTAAACAACTAATGTGCCCCCCAAAAAGGCCATATTCACAGCCAGGTAATGGATAAAGCCCCAAAGATAATATTGATCTAGTCATATGACACAACTGTTGCCATATTGCTATGGAATTTGTGGTTTACAGAATTTCATTGTGTTATAGGAAGAAATTGAGAAATATAATTAGGTCAATTAATGAGTAAGAAGAAGTAAATCATGAATTGAAAGAAGAATTGAAAAAAGAATTGCGCTAATGCGTAAGCTATGCACAAAATACTGCGGTGTGTGTGCGTAAGCTATGCACAAAATACTTGAGGAAACTCGTACATTTCATCATCATCATCATGCTGTCGGTCGCGATGCGACAAAGGCTGCTTTCATTACTTGACTGCTGCACTCCATTTAGCTCTCTGCTGTGAGAGTTGCGTCCATGAGTCAGTCTTAATGTCTCTCAGCTTCAGGTTTCTCTTGATTACATTTCATGAAAGCTGCCTGCAAAAGTGTTGAAGTGCTGCTGGCTTTTGCAAGTTACCAGCGGCACATTTCACTGACTGACTAATTGGGGAGTTTGCGGTCCCTCACAGGGCGACCGAAGATGGCAGCGGTCTGCAACACCGTGATAGGCGCCCCCTGGTGGGGCTCTATTTAGGTTGTTTTGACGTTGTTCCATTCTCTATCGGTGCACAGGTTCTCATGGAGGGAAAGGGTGGTGGCGTGTGAGGTTCTCACCTGACAGGATGCTGACCGTGGTGGTGGGCGGAACTGCAGAGGTCAGGTGGTGCATTTCATTGCAGGCTCTCCAGTAAGTCCCACTTTACTGTGATCTAAGTGTGTGGTCCTGAGGTGAAACAGGTTTACATTTAAAGGCCAATTAAGACCCTGACCCACTCCCACCCTTATTAGGGCAAGGTGTCCTACTTCTGGAGGTCACGTGGTGCTGCGTCCAATGTTGATATTTATTACCCTCGCCTGTACCCACCAATCAGGTCGCTTGACGGAACCTACTAATTGTCAAGGGGGTGATACAAATGGGAAACATTGTACCGAGAGCAAGAATCGAACCCACTCTTCATATGATTACAAGGTTAGCGTGCTAACCATTACATTATCTACGCTCTCTGATGCCATCACTCTATCCACGCTCACCTGTCAGTGCAGATTAGTAAGCCACGATTCCAAATTAGACATGAGGACAGGAATTTTGTTTTTGTTGTTGCATTCTCTTCCACTTCATCAACTCTATTCCAATATGGATAAAGACTGCAAGCTGGAACCAGGCCCACCACCTCTGATTTACAAGCTGATTCCAATCAAGGAACCTCCTGGTGGCAGACATTGTGGTGAGGGAGGCGCCACCTGGTGGTAGACACTGGGATGCGGGAGGCGCCACCTGGTGGCAGACACTGGAGTGAGGAAGGTGCCACCTGGTGGTAGACACTGGAGTGAGGAAGGCGCAACCTGGTGGCAGACTCTGCGGGAAGGGAGGTGCCACCTGGTGGTAGATACTGGAGTGAGGAAGGCACCACCTGGTGGCAGACTCTGCGGTAAGGGAGGTGCCCCTGGTGGTAGACACTGGAGTGAGGAAGGCACCACCTGGTGGCAGACTCTGCGGTAATGGAGGCGCCACCTGGTCGTAAACACAGGAGTGAGGAAGGCGCCACCTGGTCGTTAACACTGGAGTGAGGAAGGGGCCACTGGGTGGCAAACTTTGCGCTGAGGAAGGCGCCACCTGGTGACAAAGACTGGGGTGAGGAAGGCGTAACCTGGTGGCAAACATTGCACTGAGGAAGGCACCACCTGGTGACAAACACTGGGGTGAGGAAGGCACCACTTGGTGGCAAATATTGCGCTGAGGAAGGCGCCACCGGGTGACAAACACTGGGACTAGGAAGGCGCCACCTGGTGCCAAGAGCCGCTGTAGTGTCTGATAAAGAAGTCAAGTCCGTCGGGAGGTACTTCCTACCAGGGACCAGCTGGGCCGTGAAATGCAGTGCACAAATAATACTCACATAATGCTTACACAGCACAATATGCCACCCACCCTCTCTCTTGTAGCAGGCAGCATGACAGGCTCTGCTAATGTCCCTGTTGTGTGGACATTACCGCAGGTGATGCCCATTACATAACACTTCACTCCACCATAATGTGCAACCAAAACCTTCTAGAATGCTCCAAGAATAATATTCGTATAAGACACACATGTTTTGATGCTGTGCCCTCATTTTAGAGAACTGATTATATTGAGGTATCAAAATGCAAAAAGATTCAGGGGGATGTGGAGGGAGATAAGAAGAGGGGGCAGGAAGAGGGAAGGGAGAAGTGGAGGGGAGAGGGATAGTTGGGGAGGGCGCATGAAAGGGTGGGAGTGAGGGAGGGAGTGGGGGAGGGCAGGGAGGAGGGAGAGAGTTAGGACGGGGAGGAGGGAGGGGGGTAGTGGCGGAAGCTACTGGAGGCCGGGTAGGGGTGGCTGGTGGGCGTGCTGAGGGCGAGCAGGGATGGTGGGTGGGTGTGGTTAGGGCGGGTTGGGATGGTGGGTGCGTGTGGTGAGGGCGGGCAGGTATGGCTGCTTGGCGTGGTGAGGGCGGGTTGGGATGATGGGTGGACGTGGTAAGGGCGGGTTGGGATGGTGGGTGGGCGTTGTGAGGGCGGGTGGGATGGTGGGTGGGCGTGGTGAGAACGGGTTGGGATGGTGGGTGGGCGTGGTGAAGGCGGGTTGGGATGGTGGGTGGGCGTGGTGAGGACGGGTTGGGATGGTGGGTGGACGTGGTTACGGCGGGTTGGGATTTTGGGTGGGCGTGGTGAGGGTGGGTTGGGATGGTGGGTGGGCGTGGTGATGGCGGGTTGGGATTTTGGGTGGGCGTAGTGAGGGCGGTTTGGGATGGTGGGTGGGCGTGGTGAGGGCTGGTTGGGGATTTTGGGTGGGCGTGGTGAGGGTGGGTTGGGATGGTGGGTGGGCGTGGTGAGGGCGGGTTGGGATTTTGGGTGGGCGTGGTGAGGGTGGGTTGGCGTGGTGAGGGCTGCTTAGGATTTTGGGTGGGCGTGGTGAGGGTGGGTTGGGATGGTGGGTGGGCGTGGTGAGGGCTGGTTGGGATGGTGGGTGGGAGTGGTGAGGGCGGGTTGGGATTTTGGGTGGGCGTGGTGAGGGTGGGTTGGGATGGTGGGTGGGCGTGGTGAGGGCTGGTTGGGATTTTGGGTGGGCGTGGTGAGGGCGGGTTGGGATGGTGGGTGGGCGTGCTGAGGGCGGGTTGGGATGGTGGGTGGGCGTGCTGAGGTCGGGTTGGGATGGTGGGTGGGCGTGGTGAGGGCGGGTTGGGATGGCGGGTGGGCGTGGTGAGGGCGGGTTGGGATGGTGGGTGGGCGTGGTGAGGGCGGGTTGGGATGGTGGGTGGGCGTGGTGAGTGCGGGTTGGGATGGTGGGTGGGCGTGGTGAGGGCGGGTTGGGATGGCGGGTGGGCGTCGTGATGGCTGGTTGGGATGGTGGGTGGGCGTGGTGAGGGCCGGTTGGAATGGTGGGTGGGCGTGGTTAGGGCGGGTTGGGATGGTGGGTGGGCGTAGTGAGGGCGGGTCGGGATGTACATGGGCGGGGTGAGGGCGGAGTGAGGGCGGGCAGGGGCGTGCAGGAGGCGGTCTGCGGGGACTAGGCCTGCCCGACTGGAGGGGCTTTATCACGTAACTGTGTAATGAATGGTGGGGAGACAGCAAGCCGGGAGAGGGGCAGGACCAGACATGCACACATATGCACAGACACACACTTAAGCTCGGATACACATATACACAAACGTACAGACATACACACATATACACATACATATATACACATACACACACTTAAACACATATACACATACACACGTACATACAGACATATACACATACATATATGCACACACACACTTAAGCACGTATACACATACACATGTGCATACAGACATACATATATACACATATACACACATAAGCACGGATACACATACACACGTACATACAGACATATACACACATGCACATACACATACATATATACACATACACACACTTAAGCATGGACACACATACATACATATACACATACATATATACACATACACGCACTTAAACACATATACACATACACAGGTACATACAGACATATACACATATGCACATACACATCATGATGCTGTCGGTCGTGATGCGACAAAGACTGCCTTCATTACTTGACTGCCGCTCTCCATTTAGCTCTCTGCTGTGAGAGTGATGTCCACGAGTCGGTCTTAATGTCTCATACAAACATGCATATATATACACATACACACACTTAAACACATATACACATGCACACGTACGTACAGACATGCAAACATGTACACATACACACATACATATATACACATTCACACACTTAAACACAAACAAATATACACTTGTACACACATACACACATATATACACATACATAAACATACAGACATACACACATACACACATACACACATACACATGTACATATACCCATACATACACACATACATATATACACATACACAACTACATGCATAGATACATACATACACACAGTCATAGGCACATACACAAACACACATACTCACTACATACACATACAAATACATACATAATATGTAAATACATGCATATGTACATAAATGCACACAAGCATGCACACAATACACACATACCCATACACAATACACACATACACAGTTACATACAGACATACACACATACACACATTTACATATGTACATACATACATACAAACATACACACATACACACATGCATACCTACACACTCACACATATACATACATACAACCATGCATACACACATGCATACATACATACACACACCCATATACACGCACACATATACTCACAGATACGTATACACATGCACACATACATACAGACATACACACATGCATATACATACACGCATATACATGCACACATACAAACGGGCTGATTACATCGAAATGTCAATTCCAATAGTAAGATGGCTGGAAGACCAGTGCTCCGGCGCTGACAAATATCATATTCAGATGAATAAATACTTTACACAATTAAAAAAAAAAGAAAATGCTGAGTCAGCAGGTTGAGGGCGGAAGCGGACCGGGCACATGTTCGGGACGTGTGTGTGAGTAGGTGTGTCTTGTGTGTAAGGCTATATGTATTGTGTGTGAGTGGGACGGGGTGTAGGTGATGTGCGTTAGTGTGAGGGGTTTGTGTGGTGTGTGTGTTAGTGTGATGGCTTTGTGTGGTGTGTATTTATGGGAGCGGGACGAGTGTGGTGTGCATGGTAGTGTGTGCGTGAGAGGGAAATGTGTGTGATGTGTGTGAGAGTTGTGTATGGCATGTGAGTGAGAGGGGGTTGTGTGCAGTGTGTGTTCAGCAGAATGTGTGTGGTGTGTGTGATAGTTGTGTATGGTGTGTGAGTGAAATGGCGCTGTGTGTGGTGTGCGTGTGTTCAGCAGATTGTGTGTGGTTTGTGTGCGAGCTGTGTATGGTGTGTGGGTGATAGGGGGTTGTGTGTTCTGTGTGTTCAGCAGAATGTGTGTGGTGTGTGTGATAAATGTGTATGGTGTGTGAGTGAGAGGGCGCTGTGTGTGGTGTGTGTTCAGCAGAAGGTGTGTGGTGTGTGCGAGCTGTGTATGGTGTGTGAGTGATAGGGGGTTGTGTGTTGTGTGTGTTCAGCAGAATGTGTGTGGTGTGTGTGATAGATGTGTATGGTGTGTGAGTGAGAGGGCGCTGTGTGTGTGTGTGTTCAGCAGAATGTGTGTGGTGTGCACGAGCTGTGTATGGTGTGTGAGTGATAGGGGGTTGTGTGTTGTGTGTGTTCAGCAGAATGTGTGTGGTGTGTGCGAACTGTGTATGGTGTGTGAGTGAGAGGGCGCTGTGTGTGGTGTGTGTTCAGCAGAATGTGTGTGGTGTGCGCGAGCTGTGTATGGTGTGTGAGTGATAGGGGGTTGTGTGTTGTGTGTGTTCAGCAGAATGTGTGTGGTGTGTGCGAACTGTGTATGGTGTGTGAGTGATAGGGGGATGTGCATGGTGTCTGTTCAGCAGAATGTGTGTGGTGTGTGCGAGCTGTGTATGGTGTGTGAGTGATAGGAGGTTGTGTGTTGTGTGTGTTCAGCAGAATGTGTATGGTGTGTGTGCGAGCTGTGTATGGTGTGTGAGTGAGAGGGGGTTGTGTGTTGTGTCTGTTCAGCAGAATGTGTGTGGTGTGTGTGCGAACTGTGTATGGTCTGTAAGTGAGAGGGCACTGTGTGTTGTGTGGATGTGTTCAGTAGAATGTGTGTGGTGTGTGTGAACAATGTGTCTGGTGTGTGAGTGAGAGGGCGCTGTGTGTGGTGTGTGTGTTCAGCAGGAGGTGTGTGGTGTGTGTGAGAGCTGTGTATGGTGTGTGAGTGAAAGCGGATTGTGTGAGGTGTGTGTGCGTTCAGCAGAATGTGTGTGGTGTGTGAGCTGTGTATGGTGTGTGAGTGAGAGGGGGATGTGTGTGGTGTGTGTGTTCAGCAGAATGTGTGTGATGTGTGTGAGAGTTGTGTATGGTATGTGAGTGAGAGTGGGTTGTATGTGGTGTGTGTGTGTTCAGTAGAATGTGTGTGGTGTGTGTGTGAACTGTGTGTGGTGTGTCAATGAGAGGGGGTTGTGTGTGGTGTGTGTGTGTTTAACAGAATGTGTATGGTGTGTGTGCGAGCTGTGTATGGTGTGTGAGTCAGAGGGGGTTGTGTGTGGTGTGTGTTCAGCAGAATGTATATGGTGTGTGTGAGAGTTGTGTATGATGTGTGAGTGAGAGGAGGTTGTGTGTGGTGTGTGTTCAGTAGAATGTGTATGGTGTGTGTGAGAGTTGTGTATGGTGTGTGAGTGAGATGGCGCTTTGTGTGGTGTGTGTGTGTTCAGCAGAATGTGTGCAGTGTGTGTGATAGCTGTGTATGGTGTGTGAGTGAGAGGGGGTTGTGTGTGGTGTGTGTTCAGCAGAATGTGTGTGGTGTGTGTGATAGATGTGTATGGTGTGTGAGTGAGATGGCACTGTGTGTGGTGTGTGTGTGTTCAGCAGAATGTGTATGGTGTGTGTGCGAGCTGTGTATGGTGTGTTAGTGAGAGGGGGTTGTGTGTGGTGTGTGTTCAGCAGAATGTGTGTGGTGTGTGTGATAGATGTGTATGGTGTGTGAGTGAGAGAGCGCTGTGTGTGGTATGTGTGTTCAGCAGGAGGTGTGTGGTGTGTGTGCGAGCTGTGTATGGTGTGTGAGTGAGAGGGGGTTGTGTGTGGTGTATGTGTGTTCAGCAGGAGGTGTGCGGTGTTTGTGCGAGCTGTGTATGGTGTGTGAGTGAGAGGGGGGTGTGCCTGGTGTGTTTGTGTTCAGCAGAATGTTTGTGGTGTGTGTGAGAGCTGTGTATGGTATGTGAGTGAAAGGGGGTTGTGTGTGGTGTGTGTGGTGTGTGTGTTCAACAAGCGGGGGCTCTGTATGGATATGTCTGTTTGATTATTGATACCTCGTAACATCTAAGGTCCTAACAGCACGGAAACTGACTCATGGCTGAGCGTGCTTCTCTCGGCACGTTCATGACCCGATACCCGACTCAGTCACGTTATCCTATTCCTGAGTCAACAAATATGACCAGACGGGATGGCCGAATGAGTTAGACTTAGAGCGTCCATCTCCCGGGTTGGTAGATCATGGGGTCATGGGGGGTCGAACCCTGATCAAGTCAAACCAATGACATAAAAATTGATACTTGTTGCTTCCTAGCCTGGCGCTCAGCATTATTAGGATGGGGCAAGGACTAGTTGGCTCAGTGTCAGGATAATGTGACTGAGTGGGATATCAGGTCATGGTGCTGGTGGCCTAGTCTTCCAGTGGGGCAGCACTATAAAGTTGCCATGAGTGCGCACTGTCACAAGTTGGTATCCGTCCTGATATTTCTAGGACGTAAAACAACAGCAACAAAAAGTCAACAAATGCATGGTGTTAGTCAAGCTTGTGATAAATATAACTTTTGTGAGTGTTTTTTGTTTGACTCGGCCGAGGATTGATCCCCAGGAGTTCCAACTGTCTGAGGGTATGTGTGGGTGGGGGACGCTGTGTCAGAAAATGTCTTATCAAGTGAGTTTTTGAATGTTTCTGTGAGGGCGTGAGACTGTGTGAGAGTGTGTGAGTGTGTGTGCGCGTGTGTGTGACTGTGTGAGTGTGTGTGAGTGTCTGTGAGTGTCTGTGAGTGTGTGTGTGAGGGGGTGTGGAGCTGTGCGGATGGGAGTTGTACCGTGTTGGTATGTGAGTGGCTGTGTGAATGTATGCGTGTGTGTGTGTGTGTGTGAGTGTATTAGTGAGCGTGTGTGCGTGTGTTTGGTTACGTGGGTGGCAGAAGTTGCGCTGTGTAAGTGTGTGCGTGGCTGTGTGAGTGTATGAGTGAGGGTGTGTGAGTGTGTGTGACTGTGTTAGGGTGTGTGAGTGTGTATGAGTGTGTGTGGGTGTGTGTGAGTGTGTGATGGGGTGTGAGTGTGTGTGAGGGGGTGTGGAGCTGTGCGGGTGTTAGTTGTACCTTGTTGGTATGTGAGTGGCTGTGTGCGCGTGTGTGAGTGTGTGTGTGAGTGTGAGTGAGGGTGTGTGAGTGTGCTTGGTTATGGGGGTGGCAGTAGTTGCACTCTGTAAGTGTGTGAGTGTATGAGTGAGTGTGTGTGTGAGTGTGTGTTTTGTTACGTGGGTGGGAGTAGTTGTACTGTGTAAGGGTGTGAGTGGTTGTGTGCGTGTATGAGTGAGCATGTGTGTGAGTGTGTGTTTGGTTACGTGGGTGGCATTAGTTGCACTGCGTAAGTCTGTGAGTGGTTGTGTGCGTGTATGAGTGAGCATGTGTGTGAGTGTGTGTTTGGTTACGTGGGTGGCAGTAGTTGCACTGCGTAAGTCTGTGAGTGGCTGTGTGAGTGTATGAGTGAGAGTGTGTGTGAGTGTGTGTTTGGTTACGTGGGTGGCAGTAGTTGCACTGCGTAAGTCTGTGAGTGGCTGTGTGAGTGTATGAGTGAGAGTGTGTGTGAGTGTGTGTTTGGTTACGTGGGTGGCAGTAGTTGCACTGCGTAAGTCTGTGAGTGGCTGTGTGAGTGTATGAGTGAGCGTGTGTGTGAGTGTGTGTTGGTTACGTGGGTGGCAGTGTGCACTGCGTAAGTCGTGAGTGGCGTGTGAGGATAGTGGAGTGTGTGTGAGTGTGTGTTTGGTTACGTGGGTGGCAGTAGTTGCACTGTGTATGAGTGAGTGTGTGTGAGTGTGTGTTTGGTTACGTGGGTGGCAGTAGTTGTACTGTGTAAGGGTGTGAGCCTGTGTGTGGGCGAGTGTGACGGTGTGGGTGAGTGTAATGGTGGGTGAGTGTAACGGTGTGGGTGGGGGGTGTGAAGCTATATGAGGGTATTTTTGCAATGTATGCTCTATGTCCGGTTTCCCTGGAGACATGCTGACAAGAGTGAATTACTCCCCCCCCCCACAACCACCACCCACAAGCATCCCCCCCTTACCCACCCACTCACCCCCACCCACACACGTAAGCTTATCCATCCGTGACTCTCAACTGCACGCATCCTTTTATCAGCTATATATAGCCTACTATGTGAGTATAAAACTGACTAACCAAACCATGTTGTATTGCTTCTCTTCCCTACACCGGACGCGGTGGCCAAGTCGGTAGAGCGCAGGACGCTCCTCCGGATGGTCAGGAGTTCGAATCCAAGCCGAGTCAAACCAATGGCTTACCCAATTTATACTTGTTGTTACCCAATCTGGATGGTGCTCGGCTTGACTAGGATAGAGCAAGAACAGGTTTGCATGGTATCAGGATAATGTGACTGTGTGGGATATCGAGTCATTTTGCAGGTGGCCTGGTCTCCCAGTGGGGCAGTGCGATAAAGTCGTCATGAGTGTGCACTGTCACAAATTAGTGCCCATACTGACTTAGCAACATCTAAGGTCATATCAGGATGGGTACCGACTTAGGACAGTGCGCACTCATGGCAACTTTATAGTGCTGTCCCACTGGGAAACCAGACCGCTGGCACCATCACCTGGTATCCCACATTATCCTGACACTGAGCACACCAGTCCTTGCCATGTCCTAATAATGCCGAGCACCTGGCTAGGAAGCGACAAGTATAAATTGTTAAGTCATTGGTTTGACTCAACCAGGTTTCGAACCCCCGACCCCACGATCTACCAACACGGGAGACGGACGCTCTAACTCATTCTGCCATCGCGTCTAGTTCGGAGAAGATTGTGTGGCAGACGCTAAATAAGGCGGCTGTATTGCAACATGGTATTATATTTGCATGTTTTACTGCTTTAAAAAGCCTACTATTGGCTTACACGCTTGCAGTGTTTTTCAGCCTCACACATGAGCCTGTCTCACAAGGTGATAACTCTTTTTTTTGTTTGTCCATTGTAACGATTGGCACAAAACAGCACAGAAACGGTTACACTGAAAACACAAGGACATTTGCTTCAAATCAATATATATTCTATTGGGATTATGAAACACCATGTAAAAAACAAATCGGTTTATCCTGAGCAAATGCATAAGCAGATGGTATGTTGATTGTTACAATGGACAAAGTTTTGTCCCATATTGCTTAGCAACTTTTGAGACAGTCTCATATATGCACACACACGCACACACACATATGTACCCACATAAGCAGATGTGCTCCCATGAAAGCACATGCGCACACACACACATACAACACATTCGCGACCACCCGCACACTACGGATGATACGGTCAGAGTATTGGATATTATGTCATTTCTTTTCTTTTCTTGAAGATTTATACTGCCTATCATGGATAAGTCTGAATAGACTTGTTTTCACCATTAGACAGTTTGTCGATAGAAAGCCCGAGCCTACACTTTTACCAACCCAAGGGAATTTTATCCTCCCACACCACATAAATATGGTATGAGAGCAACTGGCCTTTGATGACGCTGTAAGTTATACACAGTGGTGGAAATACAAATTGGCAGAGGTGGGGGCATGGGGAATCGAACCACTGACCTTCAGATTAGGAGTCCGACCTAGAACAAAGTCAGACACTCTAACCACTCCACCACAAAGAACACTACACATATCATGTGGGAGGTCGGGTTTTGAACCCTGGTCGAGTCAAAACAATGACTTACAAAATCGATACTTGTCGCTACCTCGCCTGGTGCTTGGCAATAACAGGATAGGACAGGGACTGGTTAGCTCAGTGTCAAGATAATGTGACTGATTTGGATATTGGGTCACGGTGACGGTGGCCTGCACTATAAAGTCACAGCACTATAAAGTCGCAATGAGTGCGGCACTGTCACAAGTCGGTACCCGTCCTGATACGATCATAGATGTTGCCAGTGCGTAAAACCCCAACAAACAAACCCACATACTACACATCCACACATCCGTCCTGACATGACCGTATATGTTTCCAGGACGTAAGACCCCTGCAACCAACCAACCACACACATATGCTCGCATCTAACACCCACATCTAAGGCCCTGCCCACAGCTACACCCTACACGACAGCCTGCACACTCCCACAACCACACCCTACCTCCCCCACACACTCCCCCCCCCCCCGCACATAATCCATAGTCCATTAGGAGATTAGCAGTGACTTGTTTGCCTTCCACACCTCCTTATTTACAACGAAGCTTCATCTAGGCGGAATTCTGCACCATTATGTTCTTTATCTTGCTAATTTTACTCAACTGAAATAATATACTTTCTCTCTGTCTCTCTGTCTCTCTGTCTCTCTGTCTCTCTGTCTCTCTGTCTCTCTGCCTCTCTGTCTCTCTGTCTCTCTGTCTCTCTGTCTCTATGTCTCTCTGTCTCTATGTCTCTCTGTCTCTCTGTCTCTCTGTCTCTCTGTCTCTCTGTCTCTCTGTCTCTCTGTCTCTCTGCCTCTCTGCCTCTCTGCCTCTCTCTGCCTCTCTCTGCCTCTCTCTGCCTCTCTCTGCCTCTCTCTGCCTCCCTCTGCCTCCCTCTGCCTCCCTCTGCCTCTCTCTGCCTCCCTCTGCCTCCCTCTGGCTCCCTCTGCCTCCCTCTGCCTCCCTCTTCCTCTCTTTGTCTCTCGCTGTATCTCGCTGTCTATCTCTCTCTGTCTCTATCTGTCTCTCTTTCACTGTCTCTCTCGCTGTCTCTCTCTCGCTGTCTCTCTCTGGCTGTCTCTCTCTGGCTGTCTCTCTCTGGCTGTCTCTCTCTGGCTGTCTCTCTCTGGCTGTCTCTCTCTGGCTGTCTCTCTCTGGCTGTCTCTCTCTGGCTGTCTCTCTCTCGCTGTCTCTCTCTCGCTGTCTCTCTCTCGCTGTCTCTCGCTGTCTCTCGCTGTCTCGCTGTCTCTCACACACTGTTCTGGCTTTGCAACCATGGCGGTTTTGGCCAATAAGCTGATGAAATGTTGTGCACACTATTAGGTGTGACAGGAAGTCCCATAGGCTTCACCACCATTTTCTTTGGTAACATTTTTATTCATCTGAATACAGTCTTTTGAAAGTGCCGAGTCACTGGTCTTCTAGCCATGCTTAATTCCAGTCGTTTCCACCATTTAATTACGAGAACGGTCTTAAGATAATGAAATATTGTTTTTACATTCAGCTAATTAAGAGCTTGTGGTATATCTTGTCAGTGTATGCATTCCGTGTACACATTTTAACGTAGGTGGTGTCTTAGTTAAATTTCTAGGCAGGGGTGTGTCGGTATAGTCTGGGTTTAGGTATGATCTAAATTTAGCTATCAAAGTGGTTGTGATGTATCTAGTTTGTAACAAGCATTCAGTTTGTTGTGCTTTTAGTATCTAGGGAATTGTCAGTTGGCTTAGCAATATTTCACCGCTTTAATGCTCGTCCCTGTAGAGATGAAAGTATTTATCTAGCGAATCGATAAGAGCGCTGACTGGCTTCCCGTGTGGGAAGTCGTGGGCGCAAGCTCTGATCAAGTCAAACCAATGACTTACAATATTGATACTTGTTACTACCTAGCCTGGCACTTGGCATTAATAGGATAGGGCAAGGACGGGTTGGCTCAGTAATAGGATAATGTGACTGAGTGGGATATCAGGTCATGGTGCCACCAGCCCAATCTCACAGTGGGTCAGCACTAAAATGTTGCTATAAGTGCATACTGTCACAAGGCGGTAGGTACCCATCCTAGTATGACTTTAGATGTTGCTAGGATGTAAATCCAAAGAAATGATCAGACAACATGTATTTAAGCTAGAAATCACTGTATACAGGAGGAGTTGTTGCGCTGTATTCAAACAAGACGCTAACATTTTATTATTGTATTACTTTCGCAGTAAAATTAGCTCTGACGTCACACTCGAATGCAATTACCTCCTTTGCTATCCTAAAATAATTTGTCTCTGGCATATCTTCCAATTTATCCACACTAGCCAGGCTCTTGGCATCAATAGAATAGGGCAAGGACTGGTTGGCTCAGTGTCAGGGCTACCAGGTCATGGTGCTGGTAGCCTCATCTCCCAGTGGGGCAGCACTATGAAGTTACCATGAGCGCGCACTGCTACAAGTCGGTAGCCCTCCTGTTATGACCCTAGGTGTTGCCAAGACGTAAAATTCCAACAACCAACCTATCAGCCGTCAATATTAGTTCTTCCCACTGCCGTCAGAGGGCAGGTTTTTTCGTGGTGGAAGCGTCTTGTAAAATTTTCCAATCTAATGGCATGAGGATATATGTGAACACTATTATAATAAATTGGAACTTGTCTATATAATGGTAAATGGTAATATATAAAATCCAAAGGCATATGAGGGAAATGTGGAGTTGGTAAACTATTACTCATTAGGTATAGAAATTGTATAGTAAAATAGTATAGAGGAGGAGTGTCACTTCTGAGATACAGTCTTTGGAGGAGTCACCTCACATACCCCCTCCCCCCATGTGTTATTTATGGATCATTGGCCACCACAAGGCACTGTAACCAGCATGACAAGGCCTTGGATACAACAGATTGAACCCTGATTGGTGGATCAACCCATGTGACCACCGCCATCTTGGATTCTAGAAACCTATATAAGATAATAAACCAGGGAGTCTCACTCTCCTACTTTCACTCTTTACCTACTTTCCTTCATTACCTGTATTGATTTCTCGTTAGCTTGTCCACACCATTCACACCACCAGCCGACGACTTTACAGTATGTTCCTTAGCTCAGGACTAATTAAACAAGTCTGCATCCGCAAACTGCCGTGTTCCGCCAAGCACTGACCTAGCAACATCTAAGGTCATATCACGATGGATACCGACTTGTGACAGTGCGCACTCATGGCGACTTTATAGTGCTGCCCCACTGGGAGACAAGGCCACCAGCACCATGACCTGATATCCCACTCAGTCACATTATCCGGACAAAGAGCCAACCAGTCCTTACCCTATCATAATAATGCTGAGCGCCAGGCTAGGAAGCGACAAGTATAAATTTTAAAGTCGCTGGTTTGACTCCACCAGGGTTAAAACCAGCAAACGCATGGGTTTGGATCCCCCGATCTCCCAAAACAGGAGACGGACGCTCAACTCATTCGGCCACCCCGTCTGGTGTCTCTCCCACGCAGACGGCTATAAATAATCCGAATGCCGGGCCATTCAGGCACGCTGAGACCCCACCAGCCGATCACGTGTGATTAGTGATTCCATTAGAGGCTTGAATAATTGAGCGCATGAGCAGTCAGCGAAGTGATGCAGTGCCACATTATGGAAATTGACTTGGACAGCCAAAGGGGAATTAAGGCAATATTTTGCAAGGATCCAGATGGGGTGCTATATGATTTGAGCGCCTGCTTCCTCCCCCTCCCCCTCTGTAGCAGGATCCTAATCACTGGGTTCAGAGCCAGACCGTGTCAAATCGGTTACTTAAACTTGCATAATCCGATGGTTTTGAGTTTCTGTCATTTTTCTGAGATAAATATATTGGATTGATTATTATAATTTATTTTAGCTTAGTTTGAAGTAATTTTTATTTTAGATGGCTAACCTTTGAGATATTTGAAGTGCAAACATGTCAGATTAGTATTGGCAAGCATTCCAAAACTCTGACAACATAGGCTTCTGCAGTAACAAGTTCTATTAATTTGTTTCTAGTATTTCCTTCTATGCAGAAACAAATGTTTATTAAGTGCATCAGTATCTAAGGTAGATATTTTCATGGGGGGGTGATGAAAATGGGAAATATTGCGCCTAGAGCGGGACTCGAACCCACATCTCTTTGCATTCCGGCCCAGTGTGCTAACCATTACACCACCTAGGCTACCTGATATCACCATACTACCCACGCCTACCTGTCCATGCGGCTCCTTGCCTGAGAGGTCAGTGCAGACTACTACCCTCAGCCCCCTGGAAGTGTAAGTCTTTTAATGCTTACAATTACATACATACAGGCAATGCACTTAAACATACATACACAGGGCAGGTTCACCAACCATACAGCGCATAGCATGTATAGGATCCTGGTCACGGCACCAGTGTCGTGAAGGGTGATGAAAAGGGAAATATTGCGCCTATAGCAGGACTCAAACCCACATCTCTTTGCATTCCAGGCCAGTGTGCTAACCATTATCCCACCTAGGCTCCCTGATATCACCATACTACCCACGCCTACCTGTCTATGTGGTTACTTGCCTGAGAGGTCAGTACAGACTACCACAATATGTATAATAAAATCTAGATAATTGTTTTGGTTTTTTAAATGTTGATGTTTCATCGGATTATGCAGCTTTAAGGATTTATTCTTGTTGCTAGGTGACCTGGAATTCAGGATTACTAGGATAGAGCAAGGAGGAGTTGAAATTGAAAGATCAATTGTACACGGCTGAAATTTCCCCGACTTAAAGCTGCCTGGTCCAATGAAAACATCAAATTTTCAAAACAAAATCAATTATCGACATTTGATTCTATATATCTAACTTAGATACTGGTACACTGATTAAGCATTTGCGGCCACATAGAAGGGAATACTGAGGCAATTTAGTAGAATCTGTTACGGCAGAAGCCTATGGTGTCAGATTTTTGGCGTGCTTGCCAACATTTATTTGGCATATTTGCACTTCAAATATCTCAAAAGTTAGCCATTTAAAATAAAAGTTACTTCAAACTAAAGTAAGATAGAGTATAGCGATCAATCTAATATATTTATCCCAGAAAAAGACAGAAATTCAAAAGCATCGGACTATGAAACGTTAATCAATGAATGCAAGAAAATACACAGAACACCTTCGGCTTAATTACAAACGAATTTGCGAGACTGAGGTTTTGCGTCTTATCAACATCGCAGGTCAATCAGGTCATAATGACTGCATTGTGACAGTGTATACTTATGGCAGCTTTATAGTGCGGCCTCACTTGGATATAGGACCACTGACATGATCACCTGCTTTGGTATGCAACTAATGCATTTTTGTTCTTTTTGTTACACTTGTTGATTCAGCGGGGGTAAATTTAAATTGTGGAAAATTAGTTGCTCTGATTTCCACTGCTCCTTCTCCTGTCCACCGACCGGGGTGGCCCAATTGATAGAGCACAGGCTTCCCGTGCGGAACGTCGGGAGTTCTAATCCCAGCCGAGTCAAACCAATGGCATACAAAATTGATACTTACTCTTACCTAGCCTGACCAGACGGGATGCCCGAATGAGTTAGAGCGTCCGTCTCCCGTGCTGGTAGATCGTGGGTTCGAGTCCCAGTCGAGTCAAACCAATGACTTTAAAATTGATACTTGTTGCTTCCTAGCCAGGCACTCGGCATTATTAGGATAAGGCAAGGACTGGTATGCTCAGTGTCAGGATAATGTGACTGAGTGGGATACCAGGTCATGGTGCCGGCGGCCTGGTTTCCCAGTGGGACAGCACTATAAAGTCGCCATGAGTGCGCACTGTCACAAGTCGGTACCCGTCCTGATATGACCTTAGATGTTGCTAGGACGTAAAACAACAACAAACAAACAAAACTTACCTAGCCTGACACTCGGCATTACTAGGATAAGAGCAAGGACTGCTTAGCTCAACATGAGTGATAATGTGACTGAGTGGGATATCGGGTCATGGTGCTGGCAGCCTGATCTCCAAATGTGGCAACACTATAACGCCACCATGAGTGTGCACTGTCAGAAGTCGTCCTAATATGACCATAGATATTACTAAGACGCAAAACGCCAACAAACAAACAATGTAATGCCGAGTGCCAGGCTAATAAGCGGCGAATACTATCAATGTTTAAGTCATTTGTTTGACTCGGTCAGAGCGGTAGCCCATGACTCGGTCAGAGCTGTAGCCCACGACCTCTCGGACTGAAAATGGACGCTATGGCACCTTGGTTACCCCGGGCTGACCCGGTTCACTTCACCAAGCTACCCCCTTTATTATCCTGACCAGTTTGCACATCCTCCAGATGCCTGTCTGGATATTACTCAATGCTATGCATGCACTTCCAACTGTTCTACTTTCACTGAATTTTGTTTGTTTGTTCAATTGTTCCGTCCTCTAGTCGAGGGTTGGATGCAATGGTTCTCCACTTGTTCTGATGGTGTGCTGTTCTGATAGACTGTGAATAATTCATGCCTGTCCACTGTGAAATATTTGTAAACCATGATGTTCTTGGTCTCCCTCTCCCTCTGCTGCCATTCACCTTCCCTTCCAACAATGTATGGTATATTGAACTCTGACGAATGATATGGCCAAAATAAATAAGTTTCTTTGTCTGTATAGTGGCAAACAAGCTTTTCTTATTTTTAATTGTTGGTGATCTTCTTTGTCCACGATATTTTCATCATCCTTCAATAAGTCCACATATCAAATGCTGCTAAATGTTTGTACATTTTCTTAGAGATTGTCCATGTCTCAGCCCCATACATTAGAGTAGACCACACATAGCACTGAAGAATACACTTCCTTGTATGTATTAATATATCTTACTTGATGTTAACACTCTATACATTTTGGAGAATTTTGTTCGGGCTATTGTTATCCTTCTCTTAATTTCTTCCTCACACTGAAAATATTAGCAAACTCTTAGTAAGAGTGGCCCTCAGGCGGGTCACGTGACCTCTTCCCGGCCAATCACTAATGCAGGTGAACCTTGGCCCGGACCAGTCGCACTCAGTGACCGCACCCAGCACCAGCTACAGCACTGGATCACGTTGTAAAATATTTCGATTTAATGCATTGGTGGGGGTATGCAAATGTTCTATTATTTATCGGGTATACGTGACCAGGTGCATGTATGTATGTGTATATGTAGGTGCTGGTGGTGCCTGAGTGAGATGTAAATAGACATAGTGGTGCTGGCAGTGCTGTGTGTAAGAGGCACTCAGAGCCTACCCCCCACCCACATTGCATGTTAAACAATAACGGAAGATTCATAGCCATGTTTGCCTCAGTACCAGGTATTTATTTTATTTATTTTTTGTTGGTAAAGTATTTATTCATCTGAACATGACATTTGTCAGCGCCGGGGCACTTATGCAATGCTAAACAATGTTTTTAATGGGTACTTTCTGTGATCGTTGATTTTGGTTGCCCTGTAGTGGCCATACCCTATGTGCAAGTTGGTTCACTTACTTTTCTTGAATGTAACTTTAACGCAGGTTAGTTCCCCATTAAATGGTCATAAGATGGTTGGCCCAGATTGTCCTGTCCTCGTCACCAAATTTGTAGTGAAGATCACACCAATATCAACTAGATTTTGTTGGATTAGGTTTGGGTGTACTTTATATCTCACATATCTTTACAGTCTCTTTACCCTCTGTCTCAGTCACAATATACCCCGAAACATTACAATACATGTCATAACCTCAGTATAATGTTACTATGACGTTATAATGTACCATAACCAAATAACAATGTTACCCTGATGTTAGTCCGATAACTGCATAGTCCGATAAAAGTATCAGATTTTCAAAGCCAAAACAATTATCTAGATTTGATCCTACATATCTAACTTAGATACTAATGCACTTATTAAGCATTCGTTGTTGGTTAGACGGGGATATGGAGGCAATTTAATAGAATCTGTTACTGCTGAAGCCTATGGTGTCAAGAGTTTTGGCAAGCTTGCCAACATTAATTTTGCATGTTTGCACTTCAAATATCTACAAAGGTTAGTCATTTAAATTAAAAGTTGCTTTAAATATAAGTAAGGTAGGTTATAACCATCAACCTAATATATTTATCTCAGGAAATGACAGAAACTCAAAATCATCGGACTATGCAACTTTAACGTTATGTGTTAGCTGGGAGTAGAGGTATGATGACCTGGATTTTATTTGTATTCCTTGTGTAAAATATTCCGATAAAACGCATTGGTGGGGAATGCAAATGGTCTATAATGGAGTACAACTGGTCTATTAATGTAAATGATATATAGGGCCAGGTGCATGCATGTATTTATGTAGTTGCTGGTGATCCTTTACTTATGGTCAATAGTCATTGTGTATTAGGTAGATAGTGTGAATGAGGCACTAGTGATAGTGTGTAAGGAGCCCCAAGAGCTCTACTCACTACCCCCTCCCCCCTCCCACTGTTAGTCATGGATCACCACACACACACAGCTCAGGCAGGTGCAGGCCTAGATAAAAGATTCACCCCGCACTTCCAGTACATGGGTGAAGACCAGCCTTACATAAAAATGGTAGAAAAATCGGGCTAATGAAATGCGTCTTTATGAGGGCTTAATTTCACAATCTAAGAAGCAACATTTATTCTTTGTATATGTCTTCTTATTTACCCGCTACTTTTCAGTTGGAAAATATAATAAAACATATACTTTAATGCAATTTAAAAGTGAAATCGATGGCGTTCTCTGGCCGCCATCTTGTTTTTTTTGCATTCTCTCTCATTTCACCAACTCTGTGCTGATATATGTAACCATTTGACACTGGTGCCAGGCATTCTACTTCTTGTTCCATACTGAAGCTATTTTCGCCCGTATTTAGACTACGTTGTCGTTCACCCATGTACTACAAGTACCAGGTGAATCATTTATCTAGTGCAGGCCAAGCAAGCAACATCGCATGGTGGTGGTGGGTAGATCACAGTAGCCATGGTGACCCCAGAATGCTTCCTGTTTATTGGTGGAAATATAAATTCTTGTTGCTGATTGGAGATAATGGTCAGGTGGTATGCCATACCAGATTCATGTACCACTATATAATAATAAACCTGAGGGTACAAGTTCTCACTCTACTTTCATTCTTTATACTCTTCCTTTCTCTTCTTGCCTGTATTGATTTCATATAGCCTGCCTACACAACTCACAGATGCCAGCCATCGACTTTACACTTGCATGACTCTTCGCTGTATCTCAACAAAATACTCACATTCTATATATAGCGCCTTCATTGCACCTGGAACGGATCAGTCCTTACTTCCTGTGTTGAAACTCAAATAACACATTTTGTGATGTCATGCGGGGACAGGAAAGGTAAAATTACATAGCGTATAAGGCATCGCCAAAGGGCTTTAAATTCTCGAATAAACAAAGCACGCTTAGTAATAAGTCCTCATTGGATCTCTATTCACCCTATTCACGCCGTGGCCATGTTGAAACCAGACCGAGAACACTTACGCGTTTGCGAGGCGCCACTGTATGTAAAGTAATGTGAATACATTTTGTCGACCAAAACCTCTCGAAATCACTCAAATTTGAGGGTATTCATTTTTTAAAGTAATATATTCATCTTCGCATACCTGTTTTCTATCTAGTGGCCAATTTTCACGAAGATTGGGTGACCCTTGCATGGTGATTTTTCCCATTCTTTAACTACAATGTGACTGTCAACTTCAAGTCTGCATAGTTATGGTGGTATCATGTAATGCAACACTGTCAGCGTAGCTATCTGTGCAACACAGTCAAACAACTAGTCTTAGTACTTACAAATTAATAAAAGCTTTAAAAGGGTTAAATATATTTGTTAAATATATCTATATTAAGAAAGTTATGCAATTTTGAATTTAAGAAAAGACTGGCAGCCAAGGTGAGTGACTTTGTTGACATTGCCTACTGAAATGCATCTGATCATCACTCAATCTTCATGAAAATTGACCAATAAATAGGAAAAAGGTAAGCAAAAATGATTATGATAGTTTAAAAAATTAATATCTTCAAATTTTACTCCTTTAATTTATGTAGTAGTTCTTACACATCGGCGCACAGTAGTGTCTTATGCCCATTTCCAATACTGACACTTACTCAGCCGCATTATGATGCCTAATTAGGTCGCACGTGAATAGGGTGAATTGCCAATATTGCAGTGAACTGTACCTTTATATTTATTTTGTTAAAACAGTTTATTCATCAGAAGATACATGTTTTCAATGCTGATGCACTGCTCTTCCGACCGTTTACATTACATTGTAAATAGGTAGATCAGCGGGTACTTAGGTAGGGCATATTAGTAGATTATGATCCTGGTTAGTCTGTTAGTGGGTTAGTCGTGATAAGTTCAGTATTATGGGTTAAGATGGTGGGTGACCGCAAATAATTGTGCTGCTATTATGAATATGGCGCATATGATAGATATGCCTTCTCTATTCTTAGTGTTTCATAAGTCTGAACATGTTTCAATTCTATTTAATAGATAAAGCCTACCTAAGTGTGTGAGCATTTACTGGCCTACGTCACTCTTACAGCTGAGGAGGGCCTTTCGGGCCGATTGCTGGGAATAGTTACAGATTGACGATATAGAACCCCAGGCTTGATTGCACCCTAAATAACTCCCAAACAATGGATTGTTTTGTGATATACAACTTATGACTAAACCATATTCAATCATAAGAATGGTTAACATGTCAAATCGATTTGATCATGTTACTCTCCCTTTAAGAACTAGAATGCGGATGGAGTTAGGGATGAAGAACTCAAATGTCAAACAAACAGTAACATTAATGACCCAAGTGTCAAACAAACAGCAGCATTGAGGAATCAAGTGTCAACAAAACAATAGTATTAAGAACCAGAGTATTATATAGAGTTAGTGCGGAAGACCCCAGTATCAATCTAACAATAACACTGAGGATCCAAGTGTCAAAGAAACAGCAGCATAATCATGTCATTACAACAAAATTGGAATTAGTGAGAATTAAAATTATTACCAGGTAGAAATCTTTTATTTTAATTGAATTTTTTGGATTGGCGTTTAGGGGGTTTTGCGCCTGAACTCGCTTATTAAGTGCAATTGTGTTTAACTTGAATATGGAGGATCAATCTAGTAAGTTTCAATGCATTCAACAGATTATGCAGCTTCAACAAATTGTGGATAGTGCACACTGATGGCGATTTATAGTGCTGCCTCACTGGGATAACATAGCATGGGACAATATCCCACCCAGTCATATTATCCTGTGACTGAGCCAATCAGCTTTATCCTAGTAATGCAAAGTGCTATGCGATGTAGCAACAGGTATACATTGTGTAAGTAATTGATTTGACTTGGCCGAGTATCGATTGCATGGCTTCCCACATGGGAAGCGGACGCTTTAACCATATTTGGTCTCCTTCCTCGTCTATGTAGCGTAGAATGTGTATATATACATATATATATATATATGTAATGGGCGCACAACATAACACTCGTATGGTCGATACATCATTTATTACAAAACCAAGTCGTACAATTCATCTGGCTGGGCCAAGTGCCCTACTGAATGTATGAAAGTGAAGAAAAAATAAAAGTTGAAAAGGTCTATAGAGTAGCAGTGTTGCAGTCGGACTGCCACGGCCGGGGCGTGCTCATAGGGTGTGCACATCACCCACCACCACCACCCCCTCACAAAGGACCAGCCTCCATTTGGGCGATATTAGAGCGACCTGGCGTGTTAATGCTGTCGCCGTGTCCCGCCAGGGGTGCAGGGCGCGCCGGTTCTATTCTGGTGCTGCAGCAACAAAGACTTTCAAATTGGGGTAAGGTACTACTACTATTACCATCTGATGGCAATGTTGTGGTGAAGGCTGTTTGGATTTATAAGAGTATTTCTCTCAGCTCCAAGATACGACTTACGCGCTCCCTGGTCACATCCAACATCCTGTATACTTGTGAATCATGAACCCTCAGAGCAGAGCTCCAAAGAAGACCAGCCTCCATTTGGGTGATATTAGAGCGACATGGCATGTTAATGGTGTGGCTGTGTCCCACCAGGGGTTGCAGGGCGCGCCGGTTCTATTCTGGTGCTGCAGCAACAAAGACTTTCAAATTGGCATAAGGTACTACTACTACTACTACTACCATCTGACGGCGATATTGTGGTGAACCCTGTTTGGATTGACAAGAGTATTTCTCTCAGCTCCAAGATATGACTTATGTGCTCCCTGGTCACATCCACCATCCTGTATACTTGTGAATCATGAACCCTCAGAGCAGAGCTCCAAAGATGAATAGAATCCATAGTTAAATTTAGCAACGCCTGTAGAGCGCATTGATTTTTATCATCGGATATTGGACATCAAACATATGGTCATTCTGACATATTTCCTTGAAAGAAACCCGCTGCCACCACATAGCCTACTCTTTCCGATAAACAGCAAGCGGTCTTTTATATGCACTTTCCGACAGACAGGACAGCACATACCACAGCCTTTGATGAACCAGTGGTTGGAATGGAAAATAGCCCAAACTGCAAATCTGGTCACTGAGCAGGATCGATCGGATGATCCAAACCTTCACAGGTGTACTGTATACTCAACGCCTGAGCCACGTCCCGCTCCCTCCATAGAAATGAGGTACTACCGCAAAATACTACAGATCTCATACAAATACTATGTTACCAACGAGGAAGTCTGTGCCAAGATCCAGCAGGAAATTGGACCGCATGAATATCTGATGATTGCAAAGAGATGCAATCTGCAGTGGTACGGTCATATTTCCTGTTTATCAGGTCAAGTGAAAACCAACTTGCAAGGCACTCTGAAAGGGGAGGAAGAAGACAAGGCGGGTAAAGGACGAGGTGGGAAGACAACATCAGGGAATGGATAGGCCTCGAGTTGGGGAACTCCCAGAGGGCAGTGGAGAACAGGGTAAAATGGAGAGAACTGGTTGCAGAAAGGAAAATAGCATAAACTGCAAATGTGTAGACATATATTTAGTCAATTACTTCTCAGATTATGTGAATTTTACGTGTTTATCGGGGTATAGCTGTTGCTAGATAAAAGATTCACCCGGTACTTGTAGTACACGGGTGAAGACCAGCCTTGTATAAATAGGAGCGAAAATAGCGTTAGTATCGAATAAGAAGTGGAATGCCTGGCACCAGTGTCAAATGGTTACTTATATCAGCACAGAGTTGGTGAAATGGGAGAGAATGCAAAAAGACAAGATGGCGGCCAGAAAACGCCGTCGATTTCACTTTTAAATTGCATTAAAGTATATGTTTTATTATATTTTCCAACTCAAAAGTAGCGGGTAAACATGAAGACATATACAAAGAATAAATTTTGCTTCTTAGATTGTGAAATTAGGCTCTCATAAAGACTCATTTCATTAGCCCGATTTTTCGACCGTTTTTATATAAGGTTGGTGTTCACCCCTGTACTGGAAGTACGGGGTGATCTTTTATCTAAGCTGTTGCTAATGTCGTGGGGGTGATTTAAGTTGGAAATGTTGCACCCAGAACAGGATTTAAACCTACGCTTCTAGCCATTCAAGGACTAGCATGCTAACAATTACTCTACCTAGGCTCCCTAATGTAATCACCCTATCCATCCCTACCTGCCTATGTGGTTCCTTGACTGAATTGTAAGACTTTTAAATGGTTTTCATCCATAAAGCGGCTGTCACACATCACCGGATTGGGGAAATGGAAAGAACCTGAACAAAGTATGTTGATATCCGGCAAAGTCTGGTTTGTGTGCGTTGTACATCCATTGCATATCCGTTGGTATCGGTTGATATCTGGCCCGATCTGGTACAGGTTTTGAACATGCACAAAACTTCGAGTCAAACCAATGATTTATATAATTGATACTTGTTGATTCCTATCATAGCACTCGGCATTAATAGGATAGGACAAGGACTGGTTAGCTCTGGGTCAGGATAATGTGACTGAGTGGGACATCAGGTCATGGTGCCGGTCACCTGATTTCCCAGTGGGGCAGCACTATGACATGCCCATGAATGTGCACTGTCACAAGTCGGTACCCATCCTGATATGACCTCAGATGTTGCCAGGATGTAAAACTCCAACAACCAACCAACTACAACGCTCAGCCTCCTTGCATCTCCCCACAACACTGTCACCCTCACACACTCCCACTGCACCAAATCAACTTATCTAGGCGCCATGTAATCCATCATGCGAATATAAAGAACAAACAAGATCTTGCCACATTTCGCCGTCTCCGCCAACACCTGCCTGCAGAATTCCACCACTCGTGGCGCCACCTGTGGCTGCTGGCGACATTCAACACTCCCATGTGCCACCACTCATGGTCAATGTGATTAAGCATATATAAATAGAAGGTGCAATTTCTTATGTGAACATGAATAGGCTGTCAAGTACTGTTTATTGTTAGAGTGCTCCAGCAGGAGAATCGGCGAATATTCTATTTAAATTGTGTTGATATGGAGCATTGCTATCACTGTGTATGGATGTGGGTTGTGTTATTGTGTGTGGATGTGGGTTGTGTTACTCTATGTGGATGTAGGTTGTGTCACTGTGTGTGGATGTGGGTTGTGTTACTCTATGTGGATGTAGGTTGTGTCACTGTGTGTGGATGTAGGTTGTGTTATTGTGTGTGGATGTGGGTTGTGTTACTATATGTGGATGTAGGTTGTGTTCTAGTGTGTGGATGTGGGTTGTGTCACTCTGTGTGGATGTAGGTTGTGTTCTAGTGTGTGGATGTGGGTTGTGTCACTCTGTGTGGATGTGGGTTGTGTTCTAGTGTGTGGATGTGGGTTGTCTTACTATATGTGGATGTAGGTTGTGTTCTAGTGTGTGGATGTGGGTTGCATTACTATGTGTGGATGTGGGTTGTGTTATTGTGTGTGGATGTGGGTTGTCTTACTATATGTGGATGTAGGTTGTGTCACTGTGTGTGGATGCGGGTTGTGTTATTGTGTGTGGATGTGGGTTGTGTTACTATATGTGGATGTAGGTTGTGTTCTAGTGTGTGGATGTGGGTTGTGTCACTATGTGTGGATGTGGGTTGTGTTCTAGTGTGTGGATGTGGGTTGTCTTACTATATGTGGATGTAGGTTGTGTCACTGTGTGTGGATGCGGGTTGTGTCATTGTGTGTGGATGTGGGTTGTGTTACTAAATGTGGATAGGGGTTGTTTCACTGGTGTGGATGCGGGTTGTGTCATTATGTGTGTATGTGGGTTGTGGTTCTATGTGTGGATGCGGGTTGTGCCACTATGTGTGGATGCGGGTTATGTCACTGTATGTGGATGCGGGATGAGCCACTGTGTGTGGTCGCAGGTTGTGTCAGTATGTGTGGATGCGGATTGTGCCACTATGTGTGAATTCGGGTTGTGTCAGTATGTGTGGATGCGGGTTATGTCACTGTGTGTAGATGCGGCCTGTGTCAATACATGTGGATGCAGATTGTGTCAGTATGTGTGGATGTGGGTTATGTCACTATGTGTGGATTCGGGTGTGTTACTAGGTGTGGATGCGGGTTGCATGACTATGTGTGGATGTGGGTTGTGCCACTATGTGTGGATCCGGGTTCTGTCACTATGCGTGGATGCGGGTTGTATCACTGTGTGTGGATGCGGGTTGTGCCACCGTGTGTGGATGTGGGTTGTGCCAATATGTGTGGATGCGGGTTTTGCCTCTATATGTGGATGCGGGTTTTGCCTCTATGTGTGGATGCGGGTTGTGTCACTATGTGTGGATGCGGGTTGTATCACTGTGTGTGGATGCGGGTTGCGCCACTGTGTGTGGATGTGGGTTGTGTCAATATGTGTAAAAGTGGGTTGTGCCTCTATGTGTGGATGCGGGTTGAGTCACTATGTGTGGATGTGGGTTGTCACTATGTGTAAAAGTGCGTTGTGCTTCTATGTGTGGATGCGGGTTGAGTCACTATGTGTGAAGGTGGGAGGAGTGGCGGCGTTCCCCCGGTCACTAAGCAGGGTGCGATCTGATGAATGGGAATTCTATTTATAGAACTGCGGGGACATAGCCGGCTCTTCAGTTTGCACCAGTCACGGGACGAGGAACGCTGGGTGATCTGCGTTCCTCCGCATGCAGTCTGCGTGCAGGTAGAGGGCGCTGGGCGCTGTGTGGTGTACGTCGGGGAAATGTGTGTAGGGCGCGCTGTATGTAGGGGGTGGTGTGTGTAGGGGGCGTGTGTGTCGGGGGAGGTGTGTGTAGGGGGCGGTGTGTTTAGGGGGCGGTGTGTGTAGGGGGTGGTGTGTGTAGGTGGTGGTGTATGTAGGGGGCGGTGTATGTAGGGGGTGGTGTGTGTAGGGCGCGGTATATGTAGGGGGTGGTGTGTAGGGGTGGTGTGTGTAGGGGGCGGTGTATTTAGGGGGCGCTGTATGTAGGGGGTGGTGTGTGTAGGGGTGGTGTGTGTAGGGGGTGGTGTATGTATGGGGTGGTGTATGTAGGGGGTGGTGTATGTAGGGGGTGGTGTGTGTAGGGGGCAGTATATATAGGGGGTGGTGTGTGTAGGGGGCGGTGTACGTAGGGGGTGGTGTATGTAGGGGGTCGTGTACATAGGGGAATGTTTGTAGGGGTGGTGTATGTAGGGGGTGGTGTGTGTAGGGGGCGGTGTATGTAGGGGGTGGTGTATGTAGGGGGTGGTGTATGTAGGGGGCGGTGTATGTAGGGGGTGGTGTGTAGGGGGTGGTGTATGTAGGGAGCGGCATGTGTAGGGGGCGGCGTATGTAAGGGGTGGTGTATGTAGGGGGTGGTGTATGTAGGGGGTGGTGTATGTAGGGGGTAGTGTGTGTAGGGGGCAGTGTATGTAGAGGGGGTGTATGTAGGGGGCGGTGTATGTAGGCGACGGTCTATGTAATGGGTGGTGTATGTAGCGGGTGGTGTATGTAGGGGGTGGTGTATGTAGGGGGTAGTGTGTGTAGGGGGTGGTGTATGTAGGGGGCGGTGTCTGTAGGGGTGCTGTATGTAGGGGGCGGTGTATGTAGGGGGTTTGTGTGTAGGGGGTAGTGTGTGTAGGAGTGGTGTGTGTAGGGGCGGTGTATGTAGGGGGCGGTGTGTGTAGGGGCAGTGTATGTAGGGGGCGGTGTGTGTAAGGGGCGGTGTATTTAGGGGGTGGTGTATGTAGTGGGCGGTGTGTGTAGGAGGCGGTCTATGTATGGGGCAGTGTATGTAGGGGGTAGTGTGTGTATGGAGCAGTGTATGTAGGGGGTAGTGTTTGTAGGTGGTGGTGTGTGTAGGGGGTGGTGTATTTAGGGGGTGGTCTGTGTAGGGTGTAGTGTGTGTAAGGGGCAGTGTGTGTAGAGGGCGCTGGGTGCTGTGTGTGCTGGGTGGTGTACGTAGGGGTAATGTGTGTATGGCGCGGTGTATGTAGGGGGCACTGTATATAGGGGTGGTGCATGTAGGGGTAATGTGTGTTGGGCACGGTGTATGTAGGGGGCACTGTATGTAGGGGCGGTGTATGTAGGGGCAGTGTGTGTAGGGGGCGGTGTATGTAAGGGGTGTTGTATGTAGGGGGAGGTGTATGTAGGGGGTGGTGTATGTAGGGTGTGGTGTGTGTAGGGAGCACTGTATGTAGGGGCAGTGTATGTAGGGGGTGGTGTATGTAGGGGGCACTGTATGTAGGGGCAGTGTATGTAGGGGCAATGTGTGTAGGGGGCGGTGTATGTAGGGGACGGCCTATGTAGGGGTGATGTATGTAGGGGGTGGTGTATCTAGGGGGCGGTGTATGTAGGGGCAGTGTGTGTAGGAGGCGGTGTATGTAGGGGGCGGTGTATGTAGGGGACGGCCTATGTAGGGGGTGGTGTATGTGGGGGGTGGTGTATCTAGGGGGCAGTGTATGTAGGGGAAGTGTGTGTAGGAGGCGGTGTATGTAGGGGCGGTGAATGTAGGGGCGGTGAATGTAGGGGGTGGTGTATGTAGGGGTGGTGTGTGTAGGGGCGGTGTATGTAGGGGTAATGTACATAGTGGGTGGTGTATGTAGGTGGCGCTCTGTGTACTGGGTCATATATGAAGGGGTAATATATATATATGAGGCGGTCTATGTAGGGGTTATGTATTTAGAGGGCATTGTATGTAGGTGGTGCTGTGTGTACTGGGGGGTGTATTTAGGGGTAGTATGTGTAGGTGGCGCTGTGTGTACTGGGTTGTATATGTAGGGGTAATATATATAGGAGGCGGTGTATGTCGGGGTAATGTATTCAGAGGGCAGTGTATGTATGGAGCGCTGTGTGTATTTGGTGTGACAGCTAGTTTCTTTTTGGTGTTTTAGATCTTGTAATTACAATAATAAAAACAAGTACGCCACTTGCACCTTTTTCTCGATAAACCTAATATTTCCCAATGTTGACCCTGCAAAACTTGTGTTTTTGTCTTTCTCGAACTGTTTTAAAAACATTGTTTTCTGTGTTCAGCACCAGCAGACAGCACAGTATGGCAAACCAAATACGTCACACTTTCTCTTCCTTTTTTATTCTGCGAAAATAAATTTGTCATTTAAATATGTTGTCGCTCTGTGACTACTACTAGCGTCAATTGGGGGATTGATCTGAGGGGTGTTTAGCAAGTGAGTGTGAGGCTCAAAGGGATTTTGTAGGTTAGGCTGTCTGTGTGGGAGGCTCTGAGGGGCTTTGTACGTTAGCCTACCTATGTGGGAGGCTTGGAGGGGCTTTCTACACTACATGTGGGATGCTCATATAGGCTTTATTCATTAGCCTGTCTGTGTGGGAGACTAAGAGAGGCTTTGTTCACTGGTATGTCTATGTGGGAGGTTCATAGAGGCTTTGTACATTACCCTGTCTGTGTGGGAGGCTCATATAGGCTTTGTACATTAGCATGTCTGTGTAGGAGGCTCATATAGGCTTTGTACATTAGCCTGTCTGTGTGGGAGGCTCATAGAAGCTTTGTACATTAGCCTGTCTGTGTGGGAGGTTCATAGAGGCTTTGTACATTAGCCTGTCTGTGTGGGAGGCTCATAGAAGCTTTGTACATTAGCCTGTCTGTGTGGGAGGCTCATAGAAGCTTTGTACATTAGCCTGTCTGTGTGGGAGGCTCATAGAGGTTTTGTACCTTAGCTTGTCTGTGTGGGAGACTAAGAGAGGCTTTGTACATTAATTAGCCTGTCTGTGTGGGAGGCTCATGGAGGCTTTGTACATTAGCCTGTCTGTGTGGGAGGCTCATGGAGGCTTTGTACATTAGCCTGTCTGTGTGGGGGGCTCATAGAGGCTTTGTACATTACCCAGTCTATGTGGGAGGCTCATAGAGGCTTTGTACATTAGCCTGTCTGTGTGGGGGGCTCATAGAGGCTTTGTACATTAGCCAGTCTGTGTGGGAGGCTCATAGAGGTTTTGTACATTAGCCTGTCTGTGTGGGAGGCTCATAGAGGCTTTGTACATTAGCCTGTCTGTGTGGGGGGCTCATAGAGGCTTTGTACATTACCCAGTCTATGTGGGAGGCTCATAGAGGTTTTGTACATTAGCCTGTCTGTGTGGGAGGCTCATTGAGGCTTTGTACATTAGCCTGTCTCTATGGGAGACTAAGAGAGGCTTTGTTCATTAGCCTGTCTCTATGGGAGACTAAGAGAGGCTTTGTTCATTAGCCTGTCTGTGTGGGATGCTCATATGGGCTTTGTACATTAGCCTATGTGTGTGGGAGACCAAGAGAGGCTTTGTACATGTGTTTTCAGAATTAACATTGTATTTCATTGAGAACCTGCAATATTACCATGGAAGGCCTTACTTAGTTAATAATGGAGGGATTGTCGTGGACTTGTGCTCACCACTAACATGTCAAACAACACTGGGACAAGCAATATTAATTTGCAAGATACAGCATAATCTCGTAAACTATGTGTTCATATAAATAAACTACCAAGTATTATACAGGAAACATTGGGATGTACTGCATTGTACTCTGACATGTCACATTTCGAAAACATGTATAACACCGCCAATATTGACTGCTAGATATATGTAGATAGGTTGTTGCTAGCAGTAGCATGTTGTAAATAGTACCACTGCATTCCTCATCCTTGAAAATGTAGGATTAGCCACCAGAATCAAGATTCTAGGTGGTCTAGAACCTGAGCTACTGGTAAAATAACAACCAGTGGCAGCAATTTTGTAAAATGGCCAGGACAAATCTGCAATGGCCCTATAGCTAAAAATCTTCCTTAGGGAATGCTCTAACAGTGTGCGCCAAAGCTCATGCTTTTATCATCAAAGGCACAATTCCCTCAAATATTGCACCTATCCGCCGGACTAAAGGGGTTTCAAATAGAATGAATCCGCGAGTAATGCGACAGATACCTGTCGATATTGTCATAGGACGCATTGTAACAAACTGGAACAGTATGCCTAGAGCGGGACTCGAACTCACACGCCTGCTATTCCGGGACAAGGATCCAACCGATTAGTTCATATCGGCTGCGTGATGCGACCCACTGTATGCACACCTACTGGTGTATGTGTCATTTCACTTTGGGGAGGTGAGTGCAACTCACGACACTATGGAGTGCGTAACCTGATCACCATGCGCATGCGCAGTAAGTCTGTGCACTCATGTTTTCTCAGACAGTGAACTGATCCATCACCTGTATACATGGCGGGGGCGTGACGGGAGGAGGAGGTGGGGGCGCGGGGGTTAGGGGGTGGGCGCTTGCTTAGGACAGCGACTTTGTGTGTTGAGACCTGAAACGTGAGACGCGCAGGTTTAATAAGACGCCTTGCAGGCCGTTGTGTTGCTGAGGTCTGTAGGCGGGAAGATGGCGGCAAAATGTCGTCTGCACAACTTGCGTCATCTCGTCGTGATCTCTGTGTATTAAATTACCCCACAGTTTGAACTCTCACACTGTGCGTATCTGTCACTTCTCACACTGCATGCTGTAATACTCACACTGCAAGAGCTACTTCTCACGCTGCAAACTCCATGTTTCACGGCATGCTCTATTTCTCACACTGAATTAGCCAATTTCCACACTGCACACTCCACTTCTCACACTGCATGACCCTATTCTCATACTGTACATTCCATGTCTCACGCTGCACACTCCACTTCTCTCTGCATTTTCCATTTCTCACAATGCATGCTCCATTTCTCAATCTACATGTTGCATTTCTTACACTGAATACCCTACTTCTCACACTGCATATTCTACTCCCAATACTTTTTTCATCCATTTCTCAAACTGCATGCCCCCTTTCACAGTTGCATACTTTATTTCTCACACTGCACACTCTACTTCTCACACTGCACAACCAACTTCTGATACTACATGCCTCACTTCTCACACTGCATGCTCCATTTCTCACACTGCATGCCCTACTTCTCACAATGTACACTCCACTTCTCACACTACATGATCCACTTCTCACACTGCACACTCCACTTCTCATACTGCACATTCCCCTTTTCACACTAGATAATCTACTTCTCACACTACATCCTCCAGTTCTCACACTACAAACCCCACTTCTCACACTGCATAATCCACTTCTTGCGCTGTCCACTCCACTTCTCACACTGCATGATTCACTTCTCACGCTGCAGGTTGTGTCAGGTGTCACGTGCTTCATATGTCATTGTTGGACTGTCGGACTGACATGTGCCACTTCCGGTACAAAGAAGCCTGACAGAACCCTCTACAACGCCCCCTCTCGACTCATCACTGAAAAGCTAGGCGGTATGGCCGAATGAGTTGAGCATCCGTCTCCTGTTTTGTTAGATCGTGGGATTCGAATCCACAAGTTTGAACCCTGGTCGAGTCAAACCAATGACTTAAACATTTATATGTGTCACTTCCTAGCCAGGCGCTCGGCATTATTAGGATAAGGCAAGGAATGGTTGGTTCAGTGTCAGGATAATGTGACTGAGTGGGATATCAAGACATGGTGCTGGTGGCCTGGTCTCCCAGTGGGGCAATACTATCGAGACGCCATGAGTGTGCACTGTCACAAGTCAGTACCTGTCCTGATATGCCCTTAGATGTTGCCAGGACACAAAACTCCAACAACCAATCAAACAGCAGCTCATCCCTGAGTTAATGCAGTCCGTATCCATTTGCCCACCTCCTTCTGGAGGGCGCCCTTATTGCACAATGCTGGTTTATTGTGTTTCCATAGCTACAGGCAGATTATTAATGTAGTTTTAATATCTGATCACCACATACTCCGAGCATTTCTACTCGACCGAATGACATTCATGTCATCTGAAGTCAGTGAGATATACAGTACAACCCCGTTAAACCAAGCTCGGTTAAACCAAACCTACCAGTTAATCCAAACTTTTTCGGCGACCCGGCAAAATACTACCATTTGTCATATAAAAAAGTTGGTTAAACCAAAGTTGGTTAATCCAAATTATCAGTTAATCCAAACAAAATTACCAGACCCCAGGCCACTCCGGTATGATTGAACCAAACTGTCATGGGGATATAAGGTCATCTGAGACCCCACCAACTTTTTTTATACGATAAATGGTAGTATTTTGCCGGGCCGCCGAAAAGGTTTGGATTAACTGATCGAGCTTGTTTTAACAGGGTTATACTGTATATACATTTAAAAAAAACAATAATCAAAGTGTGTACATACATTGTATATTACATGTGCAATACATGCTTACTCAAAGTCAAAGCCAAAGCCAAAGCTTGGTTAAACCAATGATTGGTTAATCCAAACAAATTTCTAGGGTCCCTTCAAGTTTGGTTTAACAGGGTTATACTGTATATAGTTTTATAATGAATAGTACCGTGGGGGTGATGAACATGGGAAATATTACACCTAGAGCAGGATTTGAAATCACACCTATTGCTATTCCAGGGTTAGCATGCTAACCATTACACTACCTAGGCTCCATGATATCATCACCCTATCAATTCCCAAATCTCTATGTGGCTCCTAGCACCAAGAGCAGGATTCGAACTCATACATCTTGCAAGTCCAGGGACAGCATGCTAACCATTACACCACATAGGCTCCATGATATCATCACCCTATCAATGCCCAAATCTTTATGTGGCTCCTAGCCTGAAAGGTCAGTGCAAACTGCACTACACTAATCCCCTTGGAATTGTAAGTCTTTTAATTGGTTTGTGTCCATAAGTCATTAATGCTTACAATTAAATGCATTACAATGCAATGCACATACCTATGAATACACAGGGTAGGTTCAAGAACCATGCAGCGCAGAGGTTGTATAGGATCCTGGTCACAGCACCAGGGTGTGACAGGTGATTAAAATGGGAAAAATTGCACTTCGATAAGGGTTCGAACCCACACATGTTGCTATTTCAGGGCTAGGGTGCTAACCATTTCACCAAATAGGCTCCCTGATGTCATTACACTATCCAGAGTGGCCGAATGAGTAACAGTGTCCATCTCCTATGTTAGTAGATCGTGGGATCATGGCTTCGAATCCTGGTCGAGTCAAACCAGTGACTTAAAAATTGATACTTGTCGCTTCCTAGCCAGACGCTCGGCATTACTAGGATAGGGCAAGGAACAGTGGAATGAGGAAGACCAGTCGTCTGCGACTGAAAGTTCCCCTGCTTAAACAACTAATGTACCCAAAACAAAAAGAAATCGATGTGTATGTGGCTCCTTCTCTGAGAGGTCAGCGCAGACTAATAACACCAACAAAGTGTCCAAGCTCAGTTTGTGTGCAATGTGAAATGAAGGACATGATTGCGCACACTCGCACGTTGCAGCCATCAGAATAGTCTGTGTCGGTGTGACTTAAAACACGCCTCACTCATCGGTTATGACCAATCTGAGGAATAGGACGCTCAGCCCGACCGGAAGTAAGGCGCGACGTGAGGCCGGCTACCGCCGGACCAAAGAGATTCGGGGCCTCCTCAATGCTTTGCCGTTACAATGATGTAAAGATGTCCCCAGCTTCTACAACACTCCCTACTGAAGTTAAGTCTTCAAGCAAAGATTGGGCCGATTTATCAGAGCCTCTCTTTTAATGTTGCAGTTCTGCAACCGGTAACCGTCGTAAGGTTACAAACCACCCCCAAAGTCAAGGCCGGTTGGTTGTTGGAGTTTTACGTCCTGGCAACAGCTAAGGTCATATCAGGACAGGGACGTGAGGTCGTCCATCACGATGATCTGCGTGCGCATATAGAGAACATGTATGCCAGAGTTCAGCGGATACAGGGCTTACCCTGAGAATGTGTGATCTCTAGTGATGAGCTCAATGTGTGTGCGGAGGCTCAGTGTGTGGCGATCAGCTCAGTGTGTGTTTAGCAGCTATGTGTGTGGTGAGCAGCTCAGTGGGTGGTGAGCAGCTCAGTGGGTGGTGAGCAGCTCAGTGGGTGGTGAGCAGCTCAGTGTGTGGTTAGCAGCTCAGTGTGTGGTTAGCAGCTCACGTGTGGAGAGCAGCTCAGTGTGTGGTTAGCAGCTCGGTGTGTGGAGAGCAGCTCAGTGTGTGGTGAGCAGCTCAGTGACTGAAGAGCAGCTCAGTGTCTGGTGTGCAGCTCAGTGTGTGGTGAGCAGCTCAGTGTGTGAAGAGCAGCTCAGTGCGTGGTGAGTAGCTCAGTATGTGGTGAGCAGCTCAGTGCGTGGTGAGTAGCATAGTGTGTGGTGAGCAGCTCAGTATCTGGTGAGCAGCTCAGTGTGTGGAGAGCAGCTCAGTGCGTGTTGAGTAGCTTAGTGTGTGGTGAGCAGTTCAGTATGTGGTGACCTTGTAACCATGGAAATAGGCTGTGTGATGTGGAACAACAATGATTAGATTTCTTTATGGATTGGTGCACTTAACCCAGTTATGGAGGTGCCGTCATTAATAGAGCCCTGGTGAAGACGAGACACGTCAATTAGGAAGACAACCTGATCATATTAAAGGGCCAGTAACATGACCAATACAACTGCCCCTTATTCCCCTATTTTGGTCAAATCTAAACAGTAATAATTTGTATGTGTTATATAAAGGAAGTTTATATGAATATTATAAGAATGGAACTAAGTACTGGATGTCCTGGGCAGTAGGGCACCGTTGCTCGGTTTCAGGTATTTAGAGTAGCTTGAGCAGCTTGGCCACCAGTTGTCCATGCCTGCAGGTATGACTAGTACCACAGTCTGGTGGGTTTATAAGCAGAGAGCACTCGCTGCCAACGATTTTAGTATAAAAAACAAAAAAACGGAGGGTTGGTTGGACCAGCCAGAGAAATTGTGCAACCCATATCTATATTTGTGTTGCTACGTTTAATGAATAATTTAAGCAAGTTATTCTCTGGTTAGTTACTTAGGACCCAACTATGCTCTGAGGGTCTCTCTGGTCAACCTGTGGCTATTAGTATAATTAAGTTTATGATCAACCTCGATTGTTAAAGACCACTGAATACTTACAACTTTGGAAGGTATTGTACAGCTTAGTGTCATTTAAAGTAAAGTCCACCCTTCAATTCCCTGTATGATATCCTAGAGATACTACATCTAGTCATGATCTCGTCTAATAAAGCTACGATTCCCTATACGTGCTATGCGGCATGCGGCATGCGATTGCGAATGTGGTATATGCGGAATAGTTATATGCCAATCCCCAATAGCCGATGTTTACTTTTTGTGCTGGGATATGGTTAAACAAAGAAACACACCAACAAAGTTACCCTTGACATTTTTGACGGTTTTCCCTCCAAATTTGTGAAGGAAGATCAAAGTTACTATTGTTTTCTATGCCAAACGCAGCAGTATTCGCATTGGTATTCGCACCGATAGGTCCATGGGTCGATCCATTTGCCGCATTCGCATTCCCATTCCCATTCGTATTCGCATTCGGACGTATGGAAGCACCACTATTCATTTACATGCTTTTCAATTTTTTGCCGCAGTCTCATTTGCATTTGCATGCTGCATACCACGTACAAGGAATCTTAGCTTTATTCAGGACTGATCAGTTCGTGCCTACTTGGTTGTAACCCAAAGAGACCATTCTAAGGGTAATGCAATTGATCTTTCTGAAATATGAATATTTTGTTAAAGAAACATCAAATGTTAATATAAAGAACACGTGGTAAGAAATCAAATGACCAGATCTCTAATATTCAGTTAAGTCACGGAATTTAGCTCATCTGGAGACATTAAAAAATGGTGCAATAATTATTGACCAATACATATGTAGTGGTCTGCACTGACCTCTCAGGCAGGTAACCACATAGACAGGTAGGCGTGGGTAGTGTTGATATCAGGGAGCCTAGGTGGTGTAATGGTTAGCATACTGGCCCGGAATGCAAAGAGATGTGGGTTCGAGTCCTGCTCTAGGCGCAATATTTCCCATTTTCATCACCCCCATGACACTGGTGCCGTGATCATTATCCTGTACAAGCTTTGCGCTGTATGGTTGTTGAACCTACCCTGTGTATGTATGTGTTAGTGCATTGCCTGTATGTATGTAATTGTAAGCATTAAAAGACACAATTCCAGGGGGACGAGTGTAGTGGTCTGCACTGACCTCTCAGGCAGGTAACCACATAGACGGGTAGGCGTGGGTAGTGTGTTGATATCAGGGAGCCTAGGTGGTGTAATGGTTAGCACACTGGCCCAGAATGCAAAGAGATGTGGATTTGAGTCCCGCTCTAGGCGCAATATTTCCCATTTTCATCACCCCCATGACACATATTTTGAAATGTGCGTACCTAGTAATAAACCAATGCGAAATCATAGCAGGCAGGGTTTTAAGTTGCAGAGGCAACATTTCTGTTGTAGAAAGACCAGCCGGCTTGCATACGGTAGAACACAGTCCTCAATGGGTTAATGCGCCTGCAGCAGATGGATATGGACTGACAACTGCGGACCACTTCAGACAACACAGCTCAGACTCTATATACAGTGAGCAGCTGAGTGTGCGGGTGGCAGATCAGAATATGGGTGGCAACTCAGTGTGTGGGTATCAGCTCAATGTGGGTAACAGTTCAGTGTGCGCGTAGCAGCTCTACGTGTGGGTAGTAGCTCAGTGTGTGGTAAGCCGGTCAGTGTGCTGAGCAGATCAATGTGTGATTAGCAGCTCAGCTTGTAGTGAGCAGCTCAGTGGGTGGTGAGCAGTTCAGTGTGTGGTGGGCAGCTAAGCGTGTGGTGGGCAGCTCAGTGTGTAGTGAGCAGTTCAGTGTGTGGTTGGCAGCTCAGTGTGTGGGGAGCACCTCAGTGTGTAGTGAGCAGCTCAGTGTGTGGTGAGCAGCTCAGTGTGTGGAGAGCAGCTCAGTGTGTGGAGAGCAGCTCAGTGTGTGGAGAGCAGCTCAGTGTGTGGAGAACAGCTCAGTGTGTGGAGAGCAGCTCAGTGTGTGGAGAGCAGCTCAGTGTGTGGAGAGCAGCTCAGTGTGTGCAGCTCAGTGTGTGGTGAGCAGCTCAGTGTGTGGTGAGCAGCTCAGTGTGTGGAGAGCAGCTCAGTGTGTGGTGAGTAGCTCAGTGTGTGGTGAGCAGCTCAGTGTGTGGTGAGCAGCTCAGTGTGTGGTGAGCAGCTCAGTGTGTGGAGAGCAGCTCAGTGTGTGGAGAGCAGCTCACTGTGTGGTGAGCAGCTCAGTGTGTGGAGAGCAGCTCAGTGTGTGGTGAGCAGCTCAGTGTGTGGTGAGCAGCTCAGTGTGTGGAGAGCAGCTCAGTGTGTGGTGAGCAGCTCAGTGTGTGGTGAGCAGCTCAGTGTGTAGTGAGCAGCTCAGTGTGTGGAGAGCAGCTCAGTGTGTGGTGAGCAGGCGTCAGTGTGTGGTGAGCAGCTCAGTGTGTGGAGAGCAGCTCAGTGTGTGGTGAGCAGCTCAGTGTGTGGTGAGCAGCTGAGTGTGTAGTGAGCAGCTCAGTGTGTGGAAAGCAGCTCAGTATGTGGGGAGAACCTCAGTGTGTGGGGAGCAGCTCAGGGTGTGGGTAGCAGTTCGGATTGTGTAGCTGGGCGGCGGGCGGCGGGCGGCGGGCGGCGGGCGGGGGGCGGCGGGCGGCGGGCGGCGGGCGGCGGGCGGCGGGCGACGGGCGGCGGGCGGCGGGCGGCATGCTCACACTCACAGCGCAATATGTCCTGTCTGGACTGGAGCCGCCACACAGAGATGGACGAGCGTCGGGCACGCGTCGCACCGGACCTTCAACAGGCAGCTCACGGCGCCGGGGCCGCCCCGCTCCCCGCTCCCCGCGCCCCGCCCCGGCCCGCTCCCAGCTCACCGCTCACCGCCCCACCTCGTACCCGCTCCCCGCCCCGCCCCGCCCCGCCCCGCCCCGCCCCGCCCCGCCCCGCCCCGCCCCGCCCCGCCCCGCCCCGCCCCCGCCCCGCCCCGCCCCGCCCCGCCCCGCCCCGCCCCCCCGCCCCGCCCCGCCCCGCCCCGCCCCGCCCGCCCGCCCCGCCCCCCCGCCCCGCCCGCGCCCGCCCGCCCCGCCCTGCGGCCCTGCGGCCGCCCCCCCCCCCACCCCCCCCCCCCCCCCCCCCCCCCACCGGTCCCAGCCAGGGCCTCCCATCCGTATTCCAATCACGGTCTACGTCCGCAAATAAAACATCGCTGATCATAGAAAGAATAAAACAAAGCACACTGTGGTTATTTTAATAAAAATAAAAATGTTATTCAATTGTTTGATTAAATGTTTATATATATATATATAATTATATATATTATATATATAATAATATATATATATATAAACAACACTTCTGGGCATGGAGTGTCACGCCCAGCGCATGGACTGGAGGTGTGCATGCCGGAGAGCAGTTGTGTGTGTCTGAATGCAGATGTGTGTGTCTGTGAGCAGCTGTGTGTGTCTGAGAGCATATGTGTGTCTGAAAGCATATGTGTGTGTCTGAGTGCAGTTGTGTATGTCTGAGTGCAGTTGTACGTGTATCAGAGCATGTGTGTGTCTGAGAGCAGATGTGTGTGTCTGAAAGCATCTGTGTGTTTCTGAGTGCAGCTGTGTATGTCTGAGTGCAGTTGTCTGTGTATCAGAGCATGTATGTGTCTGAGAGCAGATGTGTGTGTCTGAGAGCTGATCTGTGTGTCTGAGAGCTGATGTGTGTGTCTGACAGCATATGTGTGTGTATGAGAGCATATGTGTGTGTCTGAGAGTTGATGTGTGCGTCTGAGAGCTGATGTGTGTGTCTGAGAGTAGACGTGCGTGTCTGAGTGGAGTTGTGTGTGCACTGAGTAGGTTCAACAATCATACATGCTGTAGCTTGTCCAGGAACAAGGTCACATCAACAACCGGCGTCATGGGGATGATGAAAATGGGAAATATTGTGCATACAGCAGGATTCGAACCCACACCTCTTTCATTCCAAGCTAGTGTGCTAACCATTACACCACCTAGGTTCCCTGGTGGCATCACTCTACCTGTGTAGGGGGCTGCTTGCCTGAGAAGCCAGTTCAGGCTACTACAAAAGCATGCACCTGAATAATCGATAGAGAATGAAATGAGAGAAAAAAGAAGCACAGTGTGGAAGAGAGCTATGTTAGACGAGTGCAGTAGTCTGCACTGACCTCTCAGGCAAGTAGCCACATAGGCAGGTTGGCATGGGTAGTGTGGTGATATATCAGGGAGCCTAGGTTGTGTAATGGTTAGCACACTGGCCTGCAATGCAAAGAGATGTGGGTTCGAGTCCCACTCTAGGCACAATATTTCCCATTTTCATCACCCACCATGACACTGCTGCCATGACCAGGATCATGTACAAGCTATGCACTGTATGGTTGTTGAACCTACCCTGTGTATATATGTGTAAGTGCATTGCCTGTATGTATGGAATTGTAAGCATTAAATGACCATTTAAAAGACTAACATTTTCAGGGGGACGAGTGTAGTGGTCTGCACTGACCTCTCAGGCAAGTAACAACATAGGCATGTAGGCATGGGTAGTGTGTTGATATCAGGGAGCCTAGGTGGTGTAATGGTTAGCACACTGGCCCGGATTGCAAAGAGATGTGGGTTCGAGCAGGTTCAAGGCCTGCTTTAAGAGTTGCGTCCATGAGTCGGTCTTAATGTCTCTCAGCTTCAGGTTTCTCTTGATGGTATCCTTGAACCGGAGATGGGGGGCGTCCTCTCTTTCTGTAACCAGAAGACAGTTGAGAATAGAGCATCTGCTTTGGTAGCCTGTCTGATGAGATCCTCATGAGGTTTCCAGTCCACCGGAGATTCTTTTTGATCAGAAGATCTTCCATAGAGGGCAGCCCCGTCCGTTTGAGTATTTCCTTAATTGTCACTTTGTCCTTCCATGTTAGCCTCATAATTCAATGCAGGTGTCGCATCATGAAGGCATGCAGCTTTTTCACCTGTCGTCTGTACACTGTCCAGGCCTCGGCTCCGTATAGTAGGGTGGATAGTGTAATCTGATTAAGCAACCAACGACTGCACACGTTGATGTCTAGTTACTTAATGCTTTATTCAGCCACGCGATACCACTACACTGGTTCCTCTGCTCTCCACTGGTCCCGGCTGCCACGCCGCTGTACCGCAGATAACGCCATACATAACATCTCCCTTTTATACAGAGAAACAAGCATGATACGATTCTGGAATAAAACACAATGTGATGCATTTAACATTCATCAAACCCGGGTGCGTTTCACCACTATGCTTTCGGCCATGCGCCTTCTGATTGACTTTACAAGCTCCCTTAGTTTGTGGTGCACGTATCGCAATTTGTGCGTTGGGCAATTTGGATTTGCCGTGTCCTTTCAGTCCGCAGATAGTTCAGCCCATTGGCTTATGTAATGTGATAGGTAACACCGTACATACCTGCTTAGTTCGACTGACATGCATCTACCTCCCCTTTCCAAAATGACATATATCGATATTATTTTAACAACAATGAATGACAGTTTGTGAACATATTAGTAACATTGGTTATCAAACAATACAATGTGCTATCCATTTTTTTTTTAAATGTGCGTTACACCGATGCGTGGCCTATACAACGATCGAATGATTTAGTTTGAGTTACCATTTTACTTTTTTTCATCTGCCTCAGCTGCCACACCGCTAACATGCATTATATTCTTATCTCTCCTTTGATGTGGCCCTGTGGCATGACCTCTCTGACTCGTTCCCGAGAGCTTGTACGCTCACACACATTTCCATTTTACCTTGTGAACTTTATCGTTGACCTGGCGTATGTTGTTGCAACAACCTACTCTATGTACCCTATTCTACTATATTAATGGTTCACATTCCAAATTACTGTGCTTTACTGATAGCCTAATCTTCTCACCGGCCTCACTTCTCTGCCGCACCGCGTTACATAGTTAGTTTGTGTATTGTTTGTGTTTGTGTTTCGTTTTCTTTGTTTGTGTTGGTTGATTGTATTAGGTGTCGGAAATATATGTTTCCTGTTTCTTTTAATCATGACATTGTCTCTATTCCGAATTTCATAATTACGTGACGCTTCACCTATCCCTTTTGAGATATTACCTGGTGCCCAACTTTCTTTGTGAGTTCTGTATTGAACTTCCTCACCAGGTTTCAAATTGGTGAAGTTTTGTCCCGCATGGCGGTCGAAGAATTTCATTTGTTGCGCATTTTTGCATTAGTTTTTTTATCTTCAGGCCACCCGTTGTCCACCAGTCGCCCTATTTCTGTTAGTGTTTGGTCTGCTGTTGTTTCTGACTTGATGTCCTGTAGACACCCTTTCACCACCTCTATTGCGGCTACGCTGATTTCATTGTCGAACAGGTCATTTGGCTCAGTCCTGGTGGTGTGGTCTCTGGAGAGCGCATCTGCAACAAACATTTCACTGCCTTTGACATATACCAATTCTAGGTCATAGTTCTGCAACCTCATTTGCATGCGTTGCATACGAGCAGACAATTGATGGAGGGGCTTATTGACTATTGACACGAGTGGTTTATGGTCAGTCTCTACCTTTACCTTTTTTCCGAAGAGATAGTTATGGAATTTCGTACAACCGAAAAATATTGCCAAGAGCTCTTTCTCAATTACGGCATAGCTACTTTGGGTATCATCGAGGGCTTTAGATGCCATGGCAATGGGATGGCCTTCCTGCAGCAGAGCCGTGCCTAGCCCTGACTTGGAGGCATCCACCTGTAGCGTTATCACCTTATTTACATCATAGAACCACAGAATGGGCGCATGCGTGATCATCGTTTTCAGTTTCTGAAATGCTTTATCATGATGTTCCTCCCAATGCCATGCCGTGTCTTTCTGAGTGAGTACCCGTAATGGTTTCGTTATTTGCGCTAGGTTGGGGATGAATTTTGCTACATATGCGATCATGCCCAGGAAACACTGTACTGCTTGTTTGTTCCCTGGTGTCGGCATGTCATTTATGGCCTGTACCCTCTCAGTGTTTGGGTTTATCCCTTTTGCTGATATGACATGACCTACATATTCAGACGGACGATTTGTCTCGGTTTAGTCTCAAATTAACCTGCCTTGCTCTCTCAAGCACGGCACGCAAATTGTCATTGTGCTCTTGGACTGTACTGCCATATACGAGAATGTCGTCCGTTACAACATTAACCCCTTTTAGCCCATGCAGAATCTTATTCATCTCTTATATAAATATATCGCCGGCTGTTTTTATACCGAATGGTAGCCTAGTGTACCTGAACCTCCCCCATGGCGTGTTGAAAGTACATAACTTTGAGCTCTCCGTGTCGAGTTGAATTTGCCAGTACCCGCTTTTTGTGTCTACCACAGAAAAGAACTTTGCCCCATTTAATTTAGCTACCACTTCCTCTATCGTCCTCGTTGGGTAGGGACCCCGCTCTATGGCTTGGTTTAGTTTCGTGGGATCTAAACATATGCGGATTTTATCTTTTTTCTTAATTATCGTTATGGAGTTCACCCATGGGGTTGGTTCGGTTTCTTCTACGATAACACCTAGATTTATCATTCTGTCCAGTTCTTTCCTGACTTTATCCTCAATAGCATGTGGGATCCTTCTCGGAGGATCCACCACTGGCAGAACATTCCTATCGATATGGATTTTTGCATCTACCTTAATTGTCCCTAGCCCAGTAAAGACGTCGTTAAATTTGTTTACCATGTTCATTGCTTCGTTGTCATGTTCTGCACGTATGCTGTCTAGGCGGGAGAGTAGACCTAGGCGGACACACGCATCCTTCCCGAGGATGGCACATCCGTTGCTCGTTATGTGGAACTGCAACAGGTGGTCCCTCACCTGTAGCCCGACCTGACCCAGAGGCTTGATCCTCTCCCTTGAGTATGTCACCAGGCGGCATTTTGCCTGCTTGAGCTGTGCATTCAGCAGTTTCACGAAGACGTCCTTGGGGATGATGTTGGCCTCCGAGCCGGTGTCCAGCTTGAAATGGATGTCGCGCCCTCCTACAGCTATGGTCTCGTACCATAACTGGTCTCCATCTCGCGCATCTTCCGACATCGCGCTCACGAACAGATCTGTGTCATCCTGATCGCCTAGCCATTCATCATTCTCCTCTCCATTTCCCACCGTAATCTCGTTGACTGCTGATGTTTTACCTCGGCACACTTTTGCGAAATGTCCGACTTTTCTGCAGATATCACAAGTCTTGCCTCTAGCAGGGCAAGCTTCTCGGTCACGCCGATGGGAATAGCCGCACCAGCCGCACCTCGGTTGACTCTGTTGACCGCCCCTCATGGCGGGTCGCCTATAGTTCTGTTGACTCGATCCCGATGGTTGGAACTGTCGCCGTGCCGGCTCACGCTGTTGTATAGCATCGAGCGTGTAGTCGGTCGTATTTCTGGTGGTCAACTGCTTGGCTTGGTGTTCACTTAGACGGCACATTTCCTCACATATTGGCAAAGTCAACTTCGGCGTTTGGAGTAAACGATTTCTCAGCTTGTTGCACCTGATTCCGCTGACTAGTCTGTCTCGTAGCAGGGATTCCTCCAGTATATCATACTCACAGAGGCCAACCCGGTGTTTTAACTCCCGTATATATGCATCCATCGACTCCTGCCCTTGGTTATAGGTGTTGAATTTATAACGGGTGACCGTGATGTTGGTTTTCCCTTCACAGTAGACCCAAAATGCCTCCTTCAGTGGCTGTAGTTTGTCTCTCTCGGCGGCAGTAAATCTCATCGCCTGATGTACTTTCTGCGCCTCGGTCCCGGCGACATGCAAGAATACAGAACACTGAACTTTCTCACTCCTGCTTTGTAGTCCTCCCGCGGTGGCATATATATTGAAAGCATGGAGCCATGTCTTCCAATTTGCAGAAATGTTCTCCTCCAAATTCAACGGCCCAGGAGGCTTCAACCCCGGTAGTGGCCTGTCCGTCTAAGGTTCCACGTCTGACACCAAGTAATGTTATTAAACGACCAACGACTGCACACGTTGATGTCTAGTTACTTAATGCTTTATTCAGCCATGCGATACCACTACACTGGTTCCTCTGCTCTCCACCGGTCCCGGCCGCTGCGCTGCTGTACCGCAGATAACACCGTACATAACAGATAGCACGATTGCATGGTAGATCTTGCCTTTGACCCAAATGGACATATGGTGGTTGTTCCAGAGTCTTTGTCATAGTCGGCCGAAAGATGCGCTAGCCTTGGCCATCCTCCTCTGTATTTCAGCATCATACATATATATGTATATATATTGTCAGGTGATTGTTGGAGCTTTACACCCTAGTGGCATCTAAGGTCACATCAGCACGGGTACCGACTTGTGACAGTGCGCACTCATGGTGACTTTATAGTTCCGAGGTTCGACTAGAAAGAACCAACCTCATCACACACACATATATATGGTCAGGTGATTGTTGGAGTTTTACATCCTAGTGACATCTAAGGTCACAACAGCATGGCCACCGACTTGTGAAAGTGCACACGCATGGTGACTTTATATTGCTACCCCGCTGGGAAATCAGGCCACCAACACCATGGCCTGATATCCCACTCAGTCACATTATCCTGACACTGAGCCAACCAGTCCTTGGCCAATCCTAATAATGCCGATTGCAGGGTAAGGAAGCGACAAGTATCAATTTTATAAGTCATTGGTTTGACTCGACTGGGAACTGAACTCCCCGTCTCCCGCACGCGAGTCCGGCGCTCTACCGAGCCTTCGTGATACGCCTTCATGATACGCCACCTGGCCTGCGCGCCGAACTAACCACCGTTCGGGCGAGAGTGAAACCACTGTCTGCACCTGCTGTCACCTGCACCTGTCACCGGCACCTTCAACTCTGCTGTCATCGTGTTTCGGTATAGTTCTTAGTTACTGCTGCTTAGTTTCTATGCCTAGAGACTTTTGTGCCCTATGTGGTTGTGTTCACCTCGCACCGATTAACGATGGGTGCACTTGACACCTGGTGCGGACACATCGTGCTATGTGTCAAAGTTTGGAAATGGCGGAAAAAGACAGGCTCAAGTCGGAGAAGTTTCTGGAACTGCCTAAAGTGGGTCTGGTGCTTCCAGTCGTCACTGATGAGGCACTAAGTGACGACGAATATTCATTATTAGAACGGCTTCGTTCACTGGAGAAGAAAAAACGCAAGGCGGCTATTGCTGAAAAGACTTTAGAAATTGAGAGGGAGTTGTCATTGATGTCGGTGCATGGTTCGGGCAGGAGTGCATCAAGGGACAGCAGGAGCGGACGCAGCAGGTCATTTGGCAGGCGGAGGGGCATATCACATGGACGGAGGAGGAGCCACTCATGCAGTCATCGTCGGGGTGTCTCGGGCACCGGCGGTCGGAGTGTTTCGTGTGGTGGGCGGCGAAGTGCATCCGTGAGGGCACCTCGTCGATGAAGCGTCATGGGACGCTTTCTCCAAGCACACGATTGAGGCGAATTGCTATTGGATGTTAAATACTAAAGACTCAACTGTTACAGACTATACACGTTTTGTAAGACATTTAGCTTATTTGGCCGGTAGGGCGAAGGCCGACCGGTTCGTGGCATCCGCGCATGTGAACTATGATTTGGGTGTTCGTCGCTTTGCGGTGGAGGAGGGTTACTCCGCTTTCAACCCAGGAAATTCGGAATTGACATTGAGGTACTATTATGCGTTCGACTGCTTGAAAACGAATAGCTATAGCCAAATAAAGAAGTCGGAAGAGGGTAAACAGTTTACCAAGGATGGAACGCGTCCCTGCTATTATTTCAATAGTGAAGATGGTTGCCCTTGAGACGAACAGGCATGCCGGTATGGATATTGGTGCGGGAAATGCGGTGCGAAATCGCACGGGCATGGTAAATGTAAGAAGGACTGAAATAGTAGGGCCCTCGAACGCACCGGTGATATAGGGCAGCCGGTGCTTGATGTTTGTCGCGGCTCATTGCCCGCGGCGGTGGAGATTGTTGACAATTGTCTCGGCAGAGGGGGCGTGCTGGTCGCTGGGGCGGTTTCGGGCAGTCTTGTTACACACATTCACCCGTTTTCAATTGACATTGGCCACGATGGGGCTATCAACGGTGCATGGCGACATAGTTTATTAAGTTGGACTGAGTTACACAGCAATTGGTTGAGCGTCTCTATAGACTTAAATTGTTTCAACATTCGTGCTGTTGATTATTTAAATGATACTTGTACCGTTATTTTTCATGTTACTGATTTATGTTATAGGGGTGTTTGTCACTGCCGACATTATATTGCTGGTAATCCTGTTCATTTGCAGCCTTGCCGAGTATTTTCCGAATTATTTTTATTCGGGTCTCGGGATAGGGATTGGGATTATATTTTGAGAGGGTTTATTTTCGGTTTCAATGTAATTAATCATGATTGTTGCGCACAGTACAGTGCCGGTAATATGCCTGTTCATTCACAAGAACACTATAAATTCATTTCAAAACAGTTGATGGGCGAACTCAAAAATGGATATATTTCTGAAACTGATATTGTTCCTACTTGTACCCATAATATGTTCTGTGTGATGACATCGTCAGGACAGGGATTTCATTGTGTAGTGGATTGTTCCAGACCGTTGTGTAGTTCGGTGAACATGTATGTGGACAGGGTCTGTCAGACATTTTCCTATTTGGGCGTCGATGACCTTGTTGAGCGTACGCGTGCACAGGACAATATATCGGTAGTGGATATAAAGAACGCTTATCGGGCAATCTCAATCCATCCTGTGGATAGGCAGCGACAGGGATTGCAATGGGATTTTGGTGGAGGTGTTTGATATTTTTTTGATAATCGGATGTGCATGGGTTTGTCGTCTAGCCCTTACATATTTACCAGAATTAGTAATTTCATTGTTCGTTCATGTGCGCGGCAGGGTGCGCTGGATGTGGTCAATTATTTAGATGATTTTGCAGTGTCGAGTCAGTCTTGGGACGCATCTGTGGATTCGCAGTTAATTATTATTAGGGTCCTTAGACAGTTAGGTTTCTTCATTAGCTTCGCGAAAATGTTGTCTCCTTCACAGTGCACCAGATTTCTGGGTATAGAAGTGGATACGGTGCAGATGCAACTCCGCTTACCTGCTGATAAAATATTAAAATTGAAAGCCCACTTCATTTCATTTATGGGGAGGCGGAAGGCTACTAGACGTGACTTGGAGAGACTAGGAGGGCGCTTGGCGCGCTGTGCGGCTATAGTTAAGGGTGCGCGTTCTTTTTGTAGTCGAGTGTATGATGCTATTAGGACTTTAAAGCGTCCTTATTATCAGTTCAGGTTGAATCAAGCATTCAGGGAGGAGGTAGCTTGGTGGTTGGAATTCGTTGACAGATTTAATGGTCACGCACAAATCTTAGGAAGGCATGCCGAGTGTGTGTCGGTTTACACCGACGCTTCTAGTACAGGATTCGGCGCATTACACTCGGATGATTGGTGCGTTGGGATTTTTTAACCTGACGTGTCTGAGGACTTGCAGGTCTTGGTTGGTCATCACCAGGCGGAGTCCGACAAGGTGTGCTTGGATGCACACATTAACATCCGTGAGATGTGGGCTGTAATGGCAGCTGCTACGCGCTGGGCGGGGCGATGGAGAGATGATGCGCGAAAAGGAAGAAAGCAAGGCGGGGGTGGAAAGAAAAGGCGCTTTATTGGAACGCCTCAACATAACATACAAGCTATACAACAACAAAAATGCGGAGAGCAAAAAGAGGAAGCTCATAAGGAGCGATAAGATATAGCTTATACTAGGAGCTCAGGGGAGCTTAGTGTTCATGGGGAGGGGCGCCGAGGAGCCCTCCACCAACAAGTAAAAGAGAAAGTTGGGTGGGTGGGTGGAGAAGAAAGAGGTTGAGCAGGGAGGACGGCTGGAAGGCGAGTGACTGAGGGAGGCCGGCGGGCGGCCTTATAAGGGAGGGAGTGGGAAGGCGAGAGGTGGGGGAGGTGAGAATGCGGCGGGGCAGGGCGAGAAGGGCGAGGGAGAAATCTCAGGGAGGGATGACAGGGCAGGTGAGAAAGCTGCGCAGCGGCAGGAGAGGCGGGGGGAGGGTCTCTTCCTTCCCTCGCATCAAACGCAATGCGAGCATTACGACCAAGTCGATAGTGTTCGTCACTGACAACATGACTGTTTGTGCTGCATTGGCGTCCGGTAGGTGTAAGAACAGGCAAATAATGAGCTGGGTTAGAGAATTATTTTGGATTTTGTGTGAGTATAACTTCGAGAATGGTGCTGTTTATTTGGCTAGTGACAAAAATCTCATTTGTGATTCATTTAGTCATTGGAGGATAGAATCAGATAGGTCTAGAATTAGCTCGGCTGAGTCGGCCAAATTGTTATGCTGTAAGCATCTATTTCGAGTCTGAGTATAAATAGGTTTTTCAGAGTTGCGTCGGGAGATGGCATTGCTGCGCTCAAGTTATTATGCGGAGATCAGTCGCAGCACGCGTTCGGTGCAGATCAGGAAATATTTCTCCTTTATTGACGATTATCGAGGACTATTGAGCCCACTGCCATGGCCTGATGTGCAGGTGGGGCTATATATCACTTGGTTGGCTAGGTCTCTTAAGTTTAGTTTGATTACCAATTATTTATCTGCCCTGAATTCTTCCTTGCGATCGGAAGGCTCTGCTCCTATTGATTATGCGTCTCATGTGGTTAAGATGGTACAAGGGGGGCTAAAAGGAGGTTAGGGTGCGTGGTGCGTCGCGCGACTCCATTATTGCCAAAGCAGTTGCTTTTGATATTTTCATTCATGACTGATAGCGTTGGCCATGTTGCGATTCACGCTGCTTTACTAACAGGTTTTAGGGGTTGTTGAGGAAATGCCAATTAACTAGGTCTGACTCTGTATTGCGTTCGGGGGACATTCAGTTCTTTAAGGGGCTGTCACATTACGGCGTATGGCGGGAGCGTATTGAAAACCTACGTACGCCATCGGGTGCCACTTTCGGGTGTGTTTGAGCGTATGTGTAGCGTATGCGTAGCGTATGCGTAGCGTATGCGTAGCGTATGGGAGCGTATGGGAGCGTGCCAGGACATTTTTTGACATTTTGGGCCATACGCCCACATAGGTCGTGTTTTTTTTGAGTATGCACAAAAAAAAAAGGACGGACGAATTTATGAAAGCGTATGGCGGCGTATGCATCATAAGCTTCACATACGCCGGCGTGTTGCGGCACTGGCGGCGTATGCGTAGCGTATGCGTAGCGTATGAGTAGCGTATGCGTAGCGTATGCGGCGTATGGCGACGTATATGACGTAAGCCGCTACGCCGCCATACGCTTCCGCCATACGCCGTAATGTGACAGCCCCTTTAGTTGGGGCATGCTTATTACAATTAGACGTTCAAAAACTATCCAGTTTAAGCAGCACGAATTGCTAGTTCCTATTGCTAAGGTGTCTAATCATGACTTATGCGCTGTTTGCTGGACTAAGAGACATCTCCGTGAAGCGCCATTATTGGACACGTTTCCAGCTTTCCAGGTACCCTCGCCTGGGGGAGGCTTCAAGCCTTTGGCGTATCGGGTTTTGAACTGTGCAATTAAGTATTTTTCTGAGCGTGCAGGGTTCCAGAAAGAGATTTTTTCATGCCATTCGCTGCGCCGTGGAGGTTGCACGTTTCTTGCGATGCAGGGGGCATCTTTGGAGGAGATTAAGACTAGGGGGGATTGGTCCTCAGATGCGGTTTTCGCTATTATCGCTTCTCCGATTTCGGAGCGGATATTAGCGGACATGCGTGTCACGACGGCCCTGTCGGGCTACTAGGTGGCTGGGGGCGCTGGGTGCCATTGGCGGTTTGTGGCCAGCCAGGTACAGTACATTCTTATGTCAATATACTGTATTTCCCACAACTTCTCTTCCGTATGCCTTAGCAGGTCTACAAGTAGTATATATGCGTATATACCGGTGTAGGCACCCGCGGGGCTTGTCTCCCTCCCGCTAACAGGTTTCACGATCAGCATTTCGAACGCGCCGGCGACGCGGTCATTCTGGCATTTCCGCTAGTTGGTGCCACCAGCGCCGGGCGCGTTAACTAAAGTATTATGCGCCCGCTACTCGCTAGTTGGCGCCACCCTGCAGCTATATATAACCACAGTGCTTGACCAGCCCGACGCCTTCGTGATACGCCACCCAGCCTGCGCACTGAACTAACCACCGTTCGGGCGAGAGTGAAAAATCTTTTGTTTTGCTATTTTGATTCGGCTGTTTGTGGTCAGCCAGGTACAGTACTTTCTTGTGTCAATAAACTGTATTTCCCACAACTTCTCTTCCTTATGCCTTAGCGGGTCTACATGTATATATATGTCAGGTATAAGAACTATACCAGTATAAATACCCCATCCTGATATGACCGTAGATGTTTCTAGGACGTAAAACAGCAACAAACAAACAAACGAGTATACCAAAAAAGGTGTCATCTCCCATGTCAGTCTTCGACTGCCTCGATCTGCGACTGTACCAACTCGACAGGTGGCGCCACCTAGGTGCGTCGACCTCCCTAACCTTTCATATCTGTCGCGAATGGCTCTGTGACCAACGAATGGCAACGTTGGCACTCATTGGCGCCGACCTTGTCAGAAGTGGGCGCCCAGTGAGGCTGCAGTCAATAGGTGTCGCCGCCGCCCCCCCCCCCAACATCCCCCACATCCCACCCACCCCCCAGATCCCCCACAAGCCAGCCCCACCCGACGCGCGGCCAGACGCCCGCCATGATTAGTCTGAATAATTGAGCGGCTCCCACCATCTTTGTTTGAGCTGCTCACCCCAAGCGTTTGTCCTCTCCTCTGGGAGGGGGTGTGGTGGAGGTGGGGGAGGGGGTAGGGGTGGGGAAGGGGTGGATAGGGTGATGGAAGTGGTTTTGTGTGGGATAGGATGGTGGAACTCATATGGATGGGTGGGGTGGGGTGTGGTGGTGGGGGTGGGGAGTGGGGAGTGGGGGTTGGGTGTGGATGGGGGGGGAAGATGGGGGAACTCAAATGGATACAATCGCGGTAGCTATTTGAGTGTGTGTAGTGTGTCTGGAGGCTGTGGCGGTGTGGGGGGTGGGGGTGCGTGGGTACGGGTGGGTGTGAGTGGGGGAGGGGTTGAGGGACGGAGGTGGATGTGTGTGTGTGGGTAGGTGTGAACTCAAATGGAAACTATTTGAGAGTGTGTAGTGTTTTTTTGTTTTTTTTCTTGAAGATTTATACTGCCTATCATGGATAAGTCTGAATAGACTTGTTTTCACCATTAGACAGTTTGTCGATAGAAAGCCCGAGCCTACACTTTTACCGACCCAAGGGATTTTTAACCTCCCACACCACATAGACATGGTATGAGAGCAACTGGCCTTTGATGGCGCTGTAAGTTATACGCAGTGTGCCTGCGCGGTGGGGGTTGGGGCTGGGTGAGGCGGTGGGGGGGGGGGGAGACTGAATTGGAAGCTATTTGAGAACGTATCGTGTGTGTGGGCGTGTGTATGTAGGTGTGTGGATGGGTGAATGGCCCACTCCGACAAGCGAGTAGAGTAAGACAGCCCACTCCGACAGGCGAGTAGAGTAAGACGCCCCACTCCGACAGGAGAGTAGAGTAAGATGCTACACTCCGGCAGACGAGTAGAGTAAGATGCTACACTCCAACAGGTGAGTAGATTAAGACTCCCAACTCCAACAGGCGAGTACAGTAAGATGCCCCATTCCAACAGGCAAGTGGAGTAAGACAGCCAACTCCGACAGGCGAGTAGAGTAAGACGCCCCACTCCGATAGGCGAGTAGAGTAAGACGCCCCCTCCGACCGGATTTGCCTCTCTGTATGTGCATGCAGACCTTCTGTGAATATAAGTGCACATCCCTCTCTGTACATATCTTTCTATCCAGACACTCTTTTTGGGTGCATGCACACTTTCTGTGAATATAGGTGTACAAACCCCATATGTCGGTGTAGGCGATTGCAGACCCTGTCTATGGGTCTGTACAGACCCTCTCTGTAGGTACAGGTGTGTATTGTGTAACACCCTCTGCAGTTTTAGTTCGACCTTCCCCCCAGTTCATCACTATTCCCCCAGGGGGCGTCTTGGCACCCCGACTGCTAGCAATGCGCCTGCGCACCTGATCACCTTAAGGAGCATGGAGGCTGGACAAGGGCCAGGGGCAGTTTTAGTAAGCCTCCCCGCACAAGGCACTGATAAAACTAATGAATTAGGCAGAGTGAGTGTAGTCGACTCAGCGCAACTCGACTACACTTAAATGCATATCACACGCAGGTGCAAACTCATCATTAAATAGGTCAAGGACTGCCTTAAATACAACCTGAAGAAATGCGATGCCAACACGACAACCTGGGAAACAGTGGCCAAGATCAGGAGTTCATGGCGTGCTTCTATTTGTAAAGGCACAACACAGTTTGAAACTGATCATATATCTCAAGCTAAGCAAAAGCGTCATCAGAGAAAATATTGTCTCCTTCATCTACGAGCAGTTACAGATGCATGTCCATTGTGCAATTGCACATTCCGAGCACAAATTGGACTCATCAGTGATCGACAAGTTCACAACAAATGATGAGTTGCTGTCATTGTCGCCACTGATAGACAACCAAGAATGGAGTGAACTGTGAACTGTGAACCTACTATCACAGTGCACACTAGATGATGTGGCCCTGCATGTCAAGATGGCGCCCTGGTGCATTGTGGGATGCTTGGAGTTTTATGTGGGTTAGTTTTGCTGAGAAGGTGGTGTGATTTGTTAGTGAGACCCAGCGGAGACCCGACGGCTGTCGTAATGCATCATGGGGATTAACCCTGGACCAGCAACAGTCTGAGAGCATTGGCTGGGTACCAACGAACAAGGCCGCATGCTCACTTCGTGCTTATGGTGCAGTCACACTACGACATTTCTCCCGGCGACCCGTCAGCGTTGAAAATAAAATCTTGCGCGTCGAGAAACATCCAACTTTTCGGCGGTTTGGGGAAAAAGATTGGCGTCAGCGCGGCACATTATGCGCACGCGGCCAACGTGTGTTGACGCATTGGGGACAAAAAAAAAGTTTGGCGCGACGTCTTCATCTAACCTTAAATGTTGCTAGGGCATAAAACAAAAACACCCCAGTTTGCCACAAGGTGTGAGCAATGACCCTCCCACGTGCGCGCCGTCTTCCTAGCATTCCCATAACGTTATTCCGGCGCGTCCAACGCATCGCGACGCGCGCCTAACGTCCTTACCCATATATTTGCGCGCACTGGCGGTCGTTGTTTTTTTTTTGACATGCTTAAAACCTTGGGCGACAGGGAATGCGTGCCGGCGTTTTGCGCCGAACGTCAACGTCAAAGATAATGTACCGATGTGTACCGACGCGCGCATAACGCGCCCCCAGCGTGTCTCGATATTTCACCCATTTTCGCCCAAAAACACCACACGTCGCCAGGTCGCCGGCGAGAAGCATCGTAGTGTGACTGCACCATTAGCATGCGATGGAAAACAGCAAGGCAGGACGAGACAACAATGTGTAGCAACGCACAGGGGTGCCTAGCAACGCACCTAAACACACACCTAGGCATAGCAGCACAAACTGGGACAGTGAAGGCATAGCAGCACACACTGGTATTCAACAGCGCACAGTGGGAGACGGCAACACACACCGGGATATAGCAAGGTGCAGCAGCACACACCGGGACACAGCAACATACAACGGGACACAACAACACACACAGGGACACAACAGCACACACTGGGACACAACAACACACACCGGGACACAACAACACACACCGGTACACAACAACACACACTGGGGCACAGCAACACACACCGGGACACAACAGCACACACTGGGACACAACAACACACACCGGGACACAACAACACACACTGGGACACAACAGCACACACCGGGACACAACAACACACACTGGGACACAAGAACACACACCGGGACACAACAACACACACCGGGACACAACAGCACACACTGGGACACAACAACACACACCGGGACACAACAACACACACTGGGACACAACAGCACACACTGGGACACAACAGCACACACTGGGACACAACAGCACACACTGGGACACAACAACACACACCGGGACACAACAACACACACCGGGACACAACAACACACACCGGGACACAACAACACACACTGGGGCACAGCAACACACACCGGGACACAACAGCACACACTGGGACACAACAACACACACCGGGACACAACAACACACACTGGGACACAACAGCACACACTGGGACACACCAACACACGCCGGTACAGAACATACAACAACACACACCGGGACACAACACACACCGAGACACAACAACACACACCAGGACACAGCAACACAAACCGAGACACAGCAACACTCCGGGACACAGCAACACACACCGGGACACAGCAACACACATTGGGACAACAAAACATACTGGGACACAACAACACACACTGGGACACAACAGCACACACCGGGACACAACAACACACACTGGGGCACAGCAACACACACCGGGACACAACAGCACACACTGGGACAACAAAACATACTGGGACACAACAACACACACTGGGACACAACAACACACACTGGGACACAACAGCACACACTGGGACACAACAACACACACTGGGACACAACAGCACACACTGGGACACAACAACACACACCGGTACAGAACACACAACAACACACACCGGGACACAACACACACCGAGACACAACAACACACACCAGGACACAGCAACACAAACCGAGACACAGCAACACTCCGGGACACAGCAACACACACCGGGACACAGCAACACACATTGGGACAACAAAACATACTGGGACACAAGAACACACACTGGGACACAACAACACACACCGGGACACAACAACACACATTGAAACACAGCAACACACAATGGGACACAAGAACACACACCGGGACACACCAACAGAAACCGGGACACAAGAACACACACCGGGACACAACAACACACACTGGGACACAACAACACACACCGGGACACAACAACACACACTGGGACACAACAACACACACCGGTACACAACAACACACACTGGGACACAACAACACACACTGGGACACAACAACACACACCGGTACAGAACACACAACAACACACACCGGGACACAACACACACCGAGACGCAACAACACACACCAGGACACAGCAACACACACTGGGACACAACAACACACACCGGGACACAACAACACACACTGGGACACAACAACACACACTGGGACACAACAACACACACCGGTACAGAACACACAACAACACACACCGGGACACAACAGCACACACCGGGACACAACAACACACACTGGGACACAACAACACACACTGGGACACAACAACACACACCGGGACACAACAACACACACTGGGACACAACAACACACACCGGGACACAACAACACACACTGGGACACAACAACACACACTGGGACACAACAACACACACCGGGACACAACAACACACACCGGGACACAACAACACACACTGGGACACAACAACACACACTGGGACACAACAACACACACCGGTACAGAACACACAACAACACACACCGGGACACAACACACACCGAGACACAACAACACACACCAGGACACAGCAACACAAACCGAGACACAGCAACACTCCGGGACACAGCAACATTGGGACAACAAAACATACTGGGACACAACAACACACACTGGGACACAACAACACACACCGGGACACAACAACACACATTGAAACACAGCAACACACAATGGGACACAAGAACACACACCGGGACACACCAACAGAAACCGGGACACAAGAACACACACCGGGACACAACAACACACACCGGGACACAACAACACACACCGGGACACAGCAACACACACCGGGACACAACAACACACACCGGGACACAGCAACACTCAATTGGGCACAGCAACACACGCCGATACCCAGCTTGATGATATTGTGGTGATGGTGTGGTGGTGATGGTCGTGTGGTGCTGTGATGGTGTGGTGGTGTAGTGGTGGTCTGATAGTGTGCTGGTCGTGATGGTCTGGTGGTGTAGTGGTGGTCTGGTGGTGTAGTGGTGGTCTGATAGTGTGCTGGTCGTGATGGTCTGGTGGTGTAGTGGTGGTCTGGTGGTGTAGTGGTGGTCTGATAGTGTGCTGGTCGTGATGGTATGGTGGTGTAGTGGTGGTCTGGTGGTGTAGTCGTGGTCTGCTAGTGTGCTGGTGGTGATGGTCTGGTGGTGTAGTGGTGGTCTGGTAGTGTGGTGGTGGTCTGATGGTGTAGTGGTGTCGTGTGATGGTGTGGTCGTGGTGTAATGGTGTATTTGGTAAAGGCTGGAGGATTAGGGAATGAAAGATCTATATTCTATGTATATATGTCCATGTGTGTATATATATACCGGTATATATCCTCGCTATATAGCCTGTAGACCAGCTCGGGCCCCGCCAGGAGACATTTAAATAATTAACCCCGGCTGATCGTCCAGGCTTGTAGTCAAAGTAAAATCAAGGCAACTACTCCCTGGCTGCTGAGCTCGAAACCAGGCGAGTCTGGCTCACTTATCTGTCCACCCTATCCACCCTCTCCCCCTTGTACCCCTCTCCCGCCTGTCCCCCATCTCCCCCCTGTCCCCCATGTCCCCCTGTTCACCCTGTCCACTATATCCCCCCTGTCCACCCTGTCCCCCATGTCCACCCTGTCCACCCTGTCCCCCATGTCCACTCTGTCCCCCTGTCCACCCTGTCGCCCTTATCCCCCCTGTCCACTCTGTCCCACATCCTGATACCTCCCCTTTTTAAACCCATTGCTTACCAGAAAACCACCACCAATAAAAAAAGCAATGCGGTTAAACCCTGAGAAGTCGCCATGACGTCATCGGTGAGCGTAACCGGAAGTGGTTACTCTCCGCCATGCAAAGCCGGGTCCGTCCTGGATAGAGACCTCTAATCTCCTCCGGGAGGTGGGTTGGGTCGGGGGGGGGGGGGGTCACCACCAGGACTTTGCAAGCATGGTGGTGATAAGAGCAATAAAGGATGGGATGAGATTACCGCCATTTGTAGCCATGCGAGTTGCTGATAGATGATATTTTTGTTGCTTTTTCTCAGTTTTATATGCCTATCACATTGAATCAATTAAAGTCACCATTTTTTTCTTCCTTTGCTATGCAAAGTTGGTTATTTGTTTGTGTGATTTTCACGGTACAGTTGTTGAAATATACTAATTAGATATACACGTAAATCCCGCTGACCGACCTATGAGGATAGTCCTCAGTGGCACAGTGAAAGTGCGGGGATTTTCCCCATCGAGATTCTTTCCTGGAGGTTATTAACAAAGATACAAAAGCTGTTAGCCTAGGGAGTTACCGGAGACCAGAAAACAATGTGCTGTGCATGGTGTCTAGCATATTTTGGGGGGGGGGAGTTGGGGAAAATGGGATCTACTAAATATAAAGTGGCAAGGTCATAAATTATGTAGTGGTCGACACTGACCTCTCAGGCAAGTAACCACATAGACAGGTAGGTGTGGGCAGTGTGTTGATATCAGGGAGCCTAGGTGGTGTAATGGTTATCACACTGGCCCGGAATGCAAAGAGATGTGGGTTCGAGTCCCACTCCAGGCACAATATTTCCCATTTTCATCAGCCCCATGACACTGGTTGCCGTGACCATGATCCTGTACAAGCTACGCGCTGTATGGTTGTTGAAGCTGTAAGTGCATTGCCTGTAAGGATTAAAAGAATTACAATTCCCGGGGGATGCATGTAGTAGTCGACACTGACCTCTCAGGCAAGTAACCACATAAACAGATAGGCATGGGCAGTGTGTTGATATCAGGGAGTCTAGGTGGTGTAATGGTTAACACACTGGCCCGGAATGCAAAGAGATGTGGGTGCGAGACCCGCAATAGGCGCAATATTTCCCATTTTCATCACCCTCATGACAATTACATAAGATAAATTAAATATCAAAGGAAAATCTCTGGCTCAGTGATTTCTTATTACATGTTAAAGAGATGTAAAATTAAATGAACCATTAATAAATAATAAATGGGATAACTAACAGAATTAACAAATATTCATTTAGTTACCTGTATAAAAAACAAAATTGCATAAATAAATTGAGCATAGAAAATAAAGCAGAATATATATATATATATTACTATATATAGTAATTGAGAAAGATGAAATACAGCAGTGTATAACATATATAGAAAAATATGTCTATACTTTTGTTATTTATATTCAACTAACAGATTATATAGCATATGTGACATGTATAATGACTAATGTGAATATAAAAAGGGAAAGTTCTCATCCATTATATCTAACGCTCATCCAAGCTTACTACAATCTTCCTGCGACCACTGTCAATTGCAGTGGGAGATGTGGTTTAAAAAATATTGTTTAGGCAAGTGGGTGTTAATCTCTTGTGGGAGATGACAATCTTTGCACCTGATCATGTCTCTTTTCTTCCTTGAACTCTAGTCAATATATATACCGTATATGTTCCAATAAACCCGCACTGCGTGAGTGCAGACACATGGATGCTCGTCTATTCAAAGTTAAAGAATTTCATGGATTTGTTTTTGTCATGCCTCTGAAATAAAGTGGGATTGTCTTAATTTATGTGCATTCAGTCTGAATATGATCGTAAATTTGTGCTTGTTTTCAATCTTGAAATGGGGTGTGTGCTTCTATTGGGTAGCATGCTTCTATTGGGACATATACGGTATGTGTCAAGAGCAAACAGCATGGTTCTTTTTAGTTGCAAAGACAACAAGAACGGCTGAGTCTCACGGTCATGTTGGGAAATATGATAATGATGCGCTGACGGGATCGTTAAGCTTCAGTCATCTCCATGTCAGGAATTCTTAAAGTGCCTGTCACACTATGCCGGATTGACCAACGGTCAGAATTGTCTAGTTCGGTGGTGATAAGTATCAAAATGTATTAAAATGTGTCAAAGTGTTGCGACATCGGGTCTACGAAGAGACATGAAATGAACATGAAACAGACATGAAATGGACATGAAACAGACATGAACGGATAGCCAATGGACGAAACGAAATCAAACTGGACAAAAACCATAGACATCAGTCCGGCGGCATCCATTCCTAGTTTTGTGCATGTTCAAAACTTGTACGGACACAAACTGGACATTGTTTGTTTTCTGTGCGTTTCCCCCAATCCGGTGAGGTGTGACATGGCCTTTATGTCGGCTTTCAACGGACGCTGTGGCCGGATCGGTAGAGCGGAGCACCAATCACGCCTCTGGCGGTTCATAGGTCGAATTCCAACACACTTTGCTAATCCAGACGTGGAATAGAGCCTCGGTTCTATTTTGGTGGTTTCCCAAACTAGAGGGACAAATGGCTGGGTGGTGAGGAGGGGGGGGGGTGGTATTCGTATTGCGGTGTTAGCGATGAAATTCTTGGCTCAGCGCAAGATGAAAGTACTGCAAAAGCATTTGCCAAGAATGTTTTGGTTAAAGACGCGATGGCCAAATGAGTTGAGCGTCCGCTCCCATCATGGGATTAGAACTCCTGGGTTCAAACTCTGACCAAGTCTAGCCAATGACTTAAAGATGTATACTTGTCACTACCCAGCCTGGGGCTCGGCATTACTAGGATAGGGCAAGGAGCTGTTGAATGAGGAAGACCAATTGTCCGCAACTGAAATTTCCCCTGCTTAATCAAATAATGTACAACAACACCAAATTAAGATGGAAAGTATGATTTGAAGATAGTCCGATACCATCTTAGTTCTAACCATAACCAAAGCCGATCAGCGAATCGCTGGAGATGTTTCCTCTATGACCCGCCAGGTGGCTTCCGGGAAAGCAAAGTCTTTGGGTTTAGGAGGCGGGGGATAGGTGAAGGATGGTTGCAAAGCTGAAACTTAAAGGAATTGTGGGAAGGACACCAAACAGGAATGGTTCAATATCCCATCTGTATACACTACATGCCTGGTTTAATAACCCTTGCCTGATTTAATTTCTCATCTCTACACATCCTCTTACTTGGGTCTTACTCTCATCTCACATATTACTTACCCGCTGCTTAATTTGACTCAACACTGGAAAACTCACAGGCACACAACAGAGTGGCTGGCTGCTGTTGCTGCAACCCTCCCCTCCCCACAACTCCTTTTATTCAGGTCAGACAGAGAGTGATCAGTATGTGTGGCACATTGGTGGAGCAGTAGGCCGGGGGGGGGGGGTCCCATGGCATGCATGCAGGCAGGGCTGGGTAGTAAGGTGGGTTGCTTGGTTGCTGGAGCTTTGCGTCCTGGCAACATATAAGGTCATATCAGGATAGGCATGGACTTGTGACAGTGCACACACATGGTGGCTGTATAGTGCTTCCCCACTGGGAAATCAGGCCGCCAGTACCATGACCTTATATCCCACTCAGTCATATTATCCAGACACTGAGCTAACCAGTCCTTGCCGTATCCTATTAATGCTGAGCGCCAGACTAGGAAGCGACAAGTTTCAATTTTCTAAGTCATCGGTTTGACTCGACCAGGAACCAAACTCCCGCGACCTTCCGCATACGAAGCCCACGCTCTACCGATTCGGCCTCCAAGTCCGGTGCAAGGTAGGTGGGTGTTAGGGGCTACCATGGTTACTAATCTGGCTAGCGTTGTTAGCTGAGTCAGCACTCTCAGCGGGTTGATGTGGGGGCTGGGGGGGGGGGGGGAGCTGGGAGCATTTATATGTAGCAGTCTGCATTGACTTCTCAGGCCAGGAGCCACATAGACATGTAGGTGTTTGTGTATTTGTTGTTGTTTACCGTCCTAGTAATATCTAAAGTCATCGGAAATACTGCAGGTATTAAAGCTATTGTCATGGGTGTGATGAAAATGGTAAATATTGCACCTAAAGCGGGACTCAAACCCACATCTCTATGCATTCTGGGGCAGTGTGTTAACCATTACACAACCTAGACTCCCTGATATCAACACACTACCCATGCCTACCTGTCTATGTGGTTACTTGCCTGACAGGTCAGTGCAGACTACTGCACTCGTCCCCATTGAATTGTAAGTCTTTTAAATGGTCATTTAATGCTTACAATTACATACATCCAGGCAATGCACTTACACATACATACGCAGGGTAGGTTCAACAACCATCCAGCACGTAGCTTGTACAGGATCATGGTCATGGTGCCAGTGTCATGGGTGTGATGAAAATGGGAAATATTGTGCCTAGAGCGGGACTCGAACCCACATCTCTATGCATTCCAGGCCAGTGTGCTAACCATTACACCACCTAGGCTCCCTGATATCAACACACTACCCATGTCTACCTGTCTATGCGGCTCCTTGCTTGAGAGGTCAGTGCAGACTACTACACTATCTACTTCTGTAATATGAATCATCATCATCATTAATCCCTTAACCGCGTGGGTCATTGGGGCACTACAGATGACTTATAACCAGTTTTTGCCAGTTTTTCCTGTTCTCTACTGCCCTCTGGGATAGCCAAATCTTAGGCGTGTCCATCCCCTGATGTTGTCTTCCCACCTCTTATGTTGCCTGCCTTGTCTTCTCCCCTTCACTATCCCATGCAAGATGGTTTTGGCCAGACTTGATGAACGGGAAATATGGCCATACCACCACCGTCCAATGTCGCAGTTTCCACTGTCCGCCAGTTTCCGCGGTACACATCGCTTCTGCGCATGCATCAAAATCGAACAGCAGCATCATTCACCTTATAAATTTAATATAATGTTTTTGGTAACGATGTTTTCTATATGTGTACCAAGCGATTTGTTTCTAGGTGGTGTGGTTTTAGAGATATTTCACCTTTTCTGTATGAAGATTACTCATGGCCATTGACAATGCATTTGAGTATATGCGTACCACGGAATCTGGCGGACGGCGGAAACTGCGACACCGGATATCTTCACATGGTCCATTTGCCTGTTGGATCTTGGTATAAACTCATTCATTGGTAACATGGTCTTTATAGGAGATGTTGTAAGATAATATTGTAGTAGTCTGCACTGACGTCTCAGGCAAGTAACCACATAGACAGGTAGGCATGGGTAGTGTGGGAGCCTAGGTGGCGTAATGGTTAGCACACTGGCCCTGAATGCAATGAGATATGGGTTCGAGTCCCGCTCTAGGCACAATATTTCCCATTTTCATCATCCCCACGACACTGGTTGCTGTGACCATAATCCTGTACAAGCTTTGCACTGTATGGTTGTTGAACCTACCCTTTGTATGTATGTGTTAGTGCATTGCCTGTATGTATGTAATTGTAAGCATTAAAAGACTTACAATTCCAGGGGGACGAGTGTAGTGGTCTGCACTCGTCCCTACACTCTATTTGCCTGGTTAATACCCCATCTTTATGCACGACTTGCCTGGTTTAATATCGCTTGCCTGATTCAATTTCTCATTTCTACACATCCACTTACTTGGATCTTGCTCTCATCCCACAAATTACTTCCCAGGTCCAGTCTCTCATATCTACACAGTGCTTGCCTGTTTCAAACTTCCATTTCTACTAACTACTTACCTGATTTCATACCGGAATTCTACACACTACTTGCCTGATACATTCCTCCATCTATATGAACTACTTGCCTGGTTTAAAGTTGCACGGTCCGATGAAAACATCAAATTTTCAAAACCAAAACACTTATCTAGATTTTATTATACATATTCAGCTTAGAGACTGGTGCACTTATTAAGCATTTGTTGCTGCATAGAGGGGCATAATAAGTCAATTAATAGAAATCGTTACTACTGAAGTCAATGGTGTCAGAGTTTTGGCGTGCTTGCCAAAGTTATTTTGGTATGTTTTAGCATCAAATAGCTCCAAATTTAGCCATTTAAAATTAAACTTACTTCAAACTAAAGCAAAGTAGATTATAACGATCAGCATAATATATTTATCTCAGAAAATAGCAAAATACCGGTGTGTATAACTTACAGCATCATCAAAGGCCAGTTGTCCTCATTCCATTTCTATGTGGTGGGTTAAAAATACCTGAGGTCGGTAAACGTGTATGCTCGGGCTTTCTGTCGACAAACTGTCTAATGGTGAAAACAAGTCTATTCAGACTTATCCATGATAGGCAGTATAAATCTTCAAGAAAAAAGCAAAAACTCAAAAGCATCGGACTATGCAACTTTAATACCCCATCTCTACACACTAATTGCCTGGTTCAATATCCCATTTCTACAGACTACTTGCCTGGTATATCAATACCCTATCTCTACACACTACTTGTCTGGTTCAATATCCCATCTCTACACACGACTTGCCTGATTTAATACCCCATCTCCACACACCACCTGCCAGGTTTAATACCCCATCTCTACACACTACTTGCCTGGTTTAATATTCATATATATGCACTCCTTGCCTGGGGCAATCGCCCATCTCTACCCACCAGTCGCCAGGTTTAATACCCCGTCTCTACACACTACTTGCCTGGTTTAATATCCATATATATGCACTCCTTGGCTGGTGCAATCTCCCATCTCTACCAACCACTGGCCTGGTTCAATACCCTATCTCTACACACCAGTTGCCTGGCTCAATCTCCGCTCTCCCTGTACTACTTGGTGTTATGTGCGACCTACTCTAACTAACCTTCCCCTTATAATATTACTGGATGCCCGGCCACGTTTGGGACACCAGATAATACCACAGAAACTCTCCCCTTCATATCACTTGTCTATCAACTCATTAACCAATGCTAAGGAAGAATGAAGTCAAGACACAGATAAACAGTGGAGAAGTTGTGCTTTACTAACACCAACTCCTGTCCACCTACCAGTGACCTATCATCCACACCCCTTGCCTTCTAGCCACACAAGATCTCATTACTACTTTAGCCTGTATAGAAAGCAGTGCTTACAGCTTATGGGACAGGAGTCCTATAGCTGTGTTCACACTCAATTAGAATAGATGAATTTTGATAGCATCAGACAGAGTGTCTGGGGTTCCTGCTCAAGAGTAGGTGCGCCTCACTCCAGAGTCAGGAGTAGAGTGATCTCTCTCCAGGGGGTCTGAAGCAGAGTCTAGAATTAAGATCTTGGTTTGAGGCTAGTGTGGTCAGAGGGCCAATGGGATGCAGGTGACTGGGCAGTCCCCAGCCAGCCAATCAGGCACCTCCACAGTCAGGGTGGGTGGCACCCTCCCCCAGTAGGGGTAGCTGTCACTCAACCCAGCTGCAGGTGGTGCCCTGTGTGTATATGCAAATTAGGCTGGTGGACCAGCCCAGTGGTCAAGGCAGGGGGGGGCAGGTAGTTATACAGTTACAATAGATCTCTGTTAAAATGGTCTTTTCTCCAATTGCACTCTTTATGGATGCATAGAGACATATTTCAACAATCATGTACTGCCTTATATAGGAATCCTCATAATCTCAGGCTAATAATGAACATATTTCACACAGCTTATACTGTCAAAGGAGTGGTATATTACTTTTAGTTAATAAATCTCCCACTCGTCGCCCAAGACTAATAATCCTCTGCCTATAAATTCTTACGAAACCGTATATTTTACACCCGTTGTCTGAGCTAAACATCTCAACACATTCACCCACTTGCATCATGCAGATTCATTATCATCCCCCATCACACACACAGACAACCCCAGCCCCCCTGGTGATACTTACTGAATTACCTACAAATGACCCCTCCACACACAACCCCCATGGTGATACATACGGAATGACCTACAAATGACTCCCCCCCCATACATATACAACGCCCCTAGTGATACATACAGAATGACCTACAAATGACCCCCAGCACAAATAAATATACAACCCCCCTGGAGATACATACGGAATGACCTACAAATGACCCCCCCACCCACACACATACATATACAACCCCCCTGGTGATACATACGGAATGACCTACAAATGACCCCCCACACCAACATCACATACATGATATACACAACCCCCCCCTGGTGATACATACGGAATGACCTACAAATGACCTCCCCCACACATACATATACAACCCCCCTGGTGATACATACGGAATGACCTACAAATGAACCCCCCCCCCCCCCACACACACAGATAAATATACAACCTCCCCTGGTGATTCATATGGAATTACCTACAAATGACTCCCCCCACACATACATATACATCGCCCCTGGTGATACATACGGAATGACATACAAATGACCCCCCATACTTACATATACAACCCCCCTGGTGATACATACGGAATGACCTACAAATTGTAATATTTCTGGAAGCCCCACCGTCAGAGCGCCAGATATACCACTTACTCTTCCCAGATGCGTTCTGATAACTGTCTGTCAGTTCACACCTGATGCCCCTCTCCAACAAACTCATCTGTAATATAACTGTGGGACTCTATCTCTCATAAGGAAGAAAGGGAAGACAAGTCACGCAAGATTGACAGTGAAGAAGTTGTGCTTTAATGGCATCAACTCCAGTTCACCTACTAGTGACCTATCACCCTGCCCCCTAACCTTCTGTCCACACAGAGCCTCATTACTCTCGTTAGTATGTATAGGAATCAGTGCCTACAGCCCATTACACTGGAGTCCCGTGGTTGTTGCACACAGCTCAGTTTGTATATGAAAGGTGGAGCAAAAGACAGAGTGTCTGGGTTCCTGCCCAAGAGAAGAGTGTGTCTCACTCAAAAGTCAGGAGTAGAGTAGTATTCACTTCAAGAGTTCAGCCAGAAGTCTCCTGCCCAGAGTGTCTGGAGCAGTGTGTATAGGATAATCAATATCAGAATGAGGCTTGTGGGGTCAGGTGGGGCAAAGGGGCGCAGGTGACTGGGCCTCCCACAGCCAGCCAATCATGCACCCTCTACAGCCTGGGGGGGGGGGGGGGGGGGCGCCCCAATATGAGCAGCTGTCACTCAACCCCAGCTGTAGGTGGTGTCCATAATGTATGCAGAATGGCTGGTGTGCTTGGCCATCGGCCCTGTGGTAACAGGTAGTTGCAGACAGTTACAATAAATATATATATATATATTAAAAATGTCCTTCTCCTCTAGTTGGAGTGAGAAGGATGGCACTCACCACGACGCTGAGATTGGTCTCGAGGTCCCGCAGCGACCGGACGGTTTTCTGCGGGTCATAGTCGCACACCTCCCCGTCAATCTGGAACATGAAGCGCCCGTCGCCCTTTGTGTAGCTCACGTCCGTCATCGTGAGGCCGTCGTGGGGGGGGGGGGGGGGGGGGGGGGCGGGGGCCGAGTGGAGAGGGGTGGGGGACGGGGGACGGAGGACGGCGGAGACAGGTGTCGTTAAGCCGCGCCAGGAGCAGGGGGAGCCGGGAGGGGGTGGGGTTGGGGGGAGGGGGGAGGCGAACACCCTAATGTACTGTTGTTTTTACCAGGAGGACGGGGGGGGGGGAGCAATTGGAGTGATTGGTGTGTCAGGAGGCTGGTGGGGATGGGGTAGGGGGGGTTGTGGTCTGGAGGAGGTTAGATATTGGAGGTCGGGAGTGTCTGGGATGGAGGAGTGGGTGTGTTGGAGAGGGTTGTTGCTTGTGGGGGAGGATGGTGGCTGGGGGTTGAGGGCTGCTTCTACCCCGGGTGGCGGGGGAGAACTCAGACGATCATCTCAGAAGTCGTAGGATCCTGCAAGAGAAAGAAGCACATCTGTATGTAAAGATCCACAACTGTACACGCCTCGAGAATCACACCCACTCGGATCCCCACATGTGTAACCCAGCCCTAGATACACACTGTACACAAATACACACACTGTACACAAATACACACTGTACACAAATACACACTGTACACAAATACACACTGTACACAAATACACACTGTACACAAATACGCATCTGCATACTATGCACAAATATTCACACAACATCCAAATATACACAATGTACACAGGTACACACACTGTAAACAAATGAACAATGTACACGAATGTACATTGTATACAAATGCACATTGTTCACGAATAACACAAATGCACATATTGTACAAAAATACACACTGTACAGAGATACATAGTGTACACCAATACACACTGTACACAAATACATCATCATCATCATCATGCTGCGTCGGATGCGACAAGACTGCTTCATTACTACTGCGCTCCTATAATGTAAATACATACTGTACACACATACACACTGTACACAAATACACACTGTACACAAATACACACTGTACACAAATACACACTGTACACACATACGCACAGTACACAAATACACACTGTACACAATACACACTTTACACAAATACACACTGTACACAAATACACACTGTACACAAATACACACTGTACACAAATACACACTGTACACAAATACACACTGTACACAAATACACACTGTACACAAATACACACTGTACACAAATACACACTGTACACAAATACACACTGTACACAAATACAAATTGGACACAAATACACACTTTACACAATACATTTTGTTCACAAATACGCACGATAGACAAATACACACGGTGCATACATGCAGACATTGTACATTATAAGTACATAATATACAGAAATACATTATGTTCACAAATACACACACTGTACACAAATACACACTTTACACTATGCATATTGTACAGAAATACGCACAGTACACACATACACACTGTACACAATACACACTGTACATACATTCAGACATTGTACATTATAACTACATAATGTACAGAAATACATTATGTTCACAAATACACACACTGTGCACAAATACACTTTTTACACAATACATATTGTACACAAATACACACTGTGCACAAATACGCACTGTACACAAATACACACTGTAAACAAATGCACACTGTAATCAAATACATACTGTACACCAATACACATCGTACACAAATACACACTGTGCACCAACTTATGGGTACACACACTGTACACAGATGGACACTTTCTGCAGGTCATCATCATCATCATGCTGTTGGTCGCGATGCGACAAAGACTGCTTTCGTTACTTGACTGTCGCTCTCCATTTAGTTCTCTGCTGTGAGAGTGATGTCCATGAGTCGGTCTTAATGTCTGTCAGATTCAGGTTTCTCTTGATGGTATCCTTGAACCGGAGTCGAGGGCGTCCTCTCTTTCTGTTCTGCAGGTATGTACGGTGTATTTGGATATTCAGATATACACAATGTACAGTTAGTTATGCAGCCTGGACACACATAATGTACACACGATCCATGCATGCACACATACTGTACACAACTCACACTTATTTGTTTAACGACCCCCCCCCACCCACACACACACAACAAGTAAACATCACCTATTGAGGATTTGCGTGTGACGTAGGCATCACACTACTCCTGCATCGTGGTTGGATAGAAGCAGTTCCTTCTACTATCAAGTGTGTGTTAAGTCCGTAAATAAAACAAAAGGCACAAATCTATTCACTGCTACAATCTAATTCTGTTATTTAGAACCATAAATATTCACTGGGGGGTTGAAATAATGTTACTTAGAAGCATAATTTACTCAATAAGTGAAATTCTGGTCAAATTGAACCCAAAATCCGAGTGGAAGTACAGCGACAACCACAATAACACTGCCTATGCAGTGGCGGCCTTAATATCGCGTGGATTTGGCGTTTAATTTGACCGAAATTCACTTATTGAGTAAGTTATGCTCCTAAATAACTTTGTTTCAACCCCCAAGTGAATATTTATGGTTCTAAATAACAAAATTAAATCATAGCAGTGAATAGATTTGTGCTTTTTATTTTATTTACGTTCGCAATAACGCCGACGGCGACGCGGTGGCGGACTTAATATCGCTTGGATTTTGGGTTAAATTTGAGCCGGATTTCACTTATTGAGTAAGTTATGCTCATAAATAACATTATTTCAACCCCTGAGTGAATATTCATGGTTCTAAATAACGGAATTAGATCATAGTAGTGACTATTCACACACACTTGATACTAAGGGGAACTGCTTCTATCGAACCATCATGGCCGAATAGGCACTGGTCACGTGGTGCTAATCGTTTGACGCAAATCCTCAATTGGGGTGGGGTGGGTGCACACCCTACACCTACATGCACAGTTGATGCCGACGTGTTGGTGCAGCACTGCGCTGCTTTGATGTGTTTGGGCAGCCCGGTGCTGCTGTGATGTTACTGGGCTGTGCCTAGCCGGCTCCGGTAGCGCGCCATACATACACTGCAGGCACATACACTGTAACACTTGCATACACCTATAAACACTGTACACACATGTATACACATAACACTGTAACACATGCATACACCTTTAAACACTGTACACACATGTATGCACATATAAACACTCTACACACATGCATACACATATAAACACTGTAACACAGGTATACAGATATAAACATTGTACACACATGTCTGCACATATAAACACTTACACAGATGTATACACCTATAAACACTGTACATACATATATACACATATACACCCTGTACACACATATATACACATATACACACTGTACACACATGTATACACATATACACACTGTAGACACATATATACACATATACACACTGTACACACATATATACACATATACACACTGTACACACATATATACACATATACACACTGTACACACATGTATACACATATACACACTGTACACACATATATACACATATACACACTGTACACACATATATACACATATACACACTGTACACACATGTATACACATATACACACTGTATACACATATATACACATATACACACTGTACACACATATATACACATATACACACTGTACACACATGTATACACATATAAACACTTTACACACATGTATACACATATAAAAATTGTACACACATATATACACATATAAACACTGTACCACAGGTATACATATATAAACACTGTACACACATGCATACACATATAAACACTGTACACACATGCATACACATATAAACACTTTACACACATGTATACACATATAAACACTTTACACACATGTATATACATATAAACACTGTAACACATGCATACACATAAACAATGTACATACATGTATGCACATATAAACACTGTACACACATGTATACACATATAAAAACTGTGCACACATGTATACACATATAAAGACTGTACACTCACGTATACACATAGAAGCACTGTACACACATTGCATACCCTTCACACACTACACACACTGCACACACTACACACTACACACACTACACACACTACACACACTGCACACACTACACACACTATACACACTTTCCACACTTCCCAGACAGCATGCACCCCTACAGACTGTACAGACTTACCACACTGCACGCACCCCTATACACACTGTACACACATTGCACACTGCACGCACCCCTACACTACACACACTATACACACTATACACACTGTACACACTTACCACACTGCACGCACCCTTACACACACTGTACACACATTGCATACACTGCACACACTGCACACACTGTACACACTATACACACTGTACACGCTGTACACCCACTGTACACACTTCCCACACTGCACCCACCCCTACACACACTGTACACACATTGCACACTGCACACACTGCACACACTGCACACACTATACACACTGTACACACTTCCCACACTGCACCCACCCCTACACACACTGTACACACATTGCATACACTGCACACACTGCACACAGTGTACACACTAAACACACTGTACACGCTTTATACACACTATACACACTGTACAGACTTCCCACACGGCATGCACCTCTATACACACTGTACACACATTGCATACACTACACACACTGTACACACTGTACACACTGTACACACTGCACCCACCCCTACACACACTGTACACACATTGCATACACTGCACACACTGCACACACTGTACACACTAAACACACTGTACACGCTTTATACACACTATACACACTGTACAGACTTCCCACACGGCATGCACCTCTATACACACTGTACACACATTGCATACACTACACACACTGTACACACTGTACACACTGCACGCATCCCTACACACACTGTACACACATTGCATACACTGCACACACTATACACACTGTACATACTTCCCACACTGCACACACCCCTATACACACTATACACTATACACACTATACACACTATACACACTGTGCAGACTTCCCACACTGCACACACCCCTATACACACTATATACTATACACACTATACACACTATACACACTATACACACTGTACACACTGTTCACACTGCACACACCCCTATACACATGTTCATAGCTAACAGGTACATCCGCCCTGTAGCTCGCACACCGTGCTCGGTGCGTCTGACACACACACTCTGAGAGCAGCACGTGAGTAGTACAGGTGTGTTGTGTTCACTCATCAGTACTGCGCATGCGCAGCCGTACAAGGGCCTGTCTCGCCGTCTCGACACTACGCCCCCACCCGCCCCCGCCCCCGCCTCCGCCTCCGCCCCTCACCCCAACCCCCGGGCCAGCCCCAGCCACGACACAGCGCCTGTTGTCAGTGGTCGGTGACACCCAGGAGCTGCTGTCACAGGCATGCACACTGTCACACTGTATGGCAACTGTCAATCTTACCAGGCACTTGTAGTGTGACAGTGTCACCATAAGCTGTGTCTGTACACACTTCAGTTCAGTCTATCACTGTGTCTCTGTCTCTATCTTTTTTTGTATCTGTCTGTCTTGCTCTGCCTCTGTCTTGCTCCATTTCTCTCTCCATCTCTCTCTTTCCTCTTATCTTCTTATCATATCTTCTTATCTTATCTTTCTTCTCTTATCTTTCCGCTCTCTCTCCTCTCCTGCTCTTCTATTGCTCGGCTCCTCTTCTTTACCTCCGCCCTCCTCTCCCCTCACTTCTCTTGCAGTCTCGCGTTCTGCCTCTTTCCCCTCAACCCCTCTTCCTATCTGTTCATCCTCTTCCTGCTCTCCCTCTCCCCTCTCATCCTCTCCCCTTCTTTCCATCTCCCCCCTCCTCTCCCCTCTCCTCCCACCACCTCTCCTCACCTCCCGTCTCCTCCTCCCCCTGTCTTCCTCTTCTCAGCCTCCTTTATCCTCTCCTTCACCTCTTCCCCTTCTCCTCCCCCTCACCATTTTCCCCCTCCCCCCTTCTCCTCCCTCTCACCCTTTCCCCCTCACCCCTTCTCTCCCTCCCTCTCAATAGCTCCTCCCTTCCTCATAGTCAGGGGGTCAAATACATATTTTGGCCTGACCTGGAAAGTGGCTCTAAAGTTTTTTCTCAGTGTTTTCATGTTATATAGGTATTGTACTCTATGAAACTGTGCGATGGCATTCTCCCATCATTGAGCATTTTCATAAAGCAAGTTTTATACAATTGCGGGACCCAAATTACTGATTTTTGGGGGTGGGGAAATAGAAAGATCCTTATTATCTAGGCCCCTATTTTTATATTATCCAGTATGAAATGGGTTAACTCTGAAATTGACTCCTGCCATATATACTTCCCATATATAATATCCTGCTGTCACCTTGTGGCCTATGTTACAGGTTCTGTTCTGGTAGCCACCTAGTGACAAGAAGTAGACTTAGCACTCAACCACAAGGCTTGTTGATCCACACTTCATTCGTCATTTATCCCTTAATTAGTGGTTTCTGAGGATATGTCATTGGTCAGCATGATGTTATGAGGCCCAGACAATAGGTAGGCGCCAACCAGACCACTGTTAAAGTTCATGTAAATGTCCAGCTACAAGTTTAAGTGTGTCTCTGAGTGATAATTGGTGAATTTGCTGGCTGAATTATGAACTCCTGGCGCAAAGGATATATCCCTGAAGGGCATGTATGTATTTATTGATGATATGGTCAGTGGTAACTTCGTTCTGCTCAGATAAGACATTGGAAATGAAGTGTAACTACTGCTTAAAGATCTGATAATTCTATTGAAAAGCAGAATTCAGGTAATACTGAAAACTACTGATTTCCACAAAAATTATCAATGAAAACTACCCTAAATTATTGAAACCTGTCTTCATAATGATGCTCTATCTGAGAGCTGAGAAAGAAGGAGAGTTTTACTTACACCTTAGAGCAATTGAATTGATGCTGCCTTTTTTCTTTACCACTGGGCACATCCATTATGTTAGGTATGCCACATATTATATCGTATCAATGAAAGCTCTCCCACAACATGTTCTGCAGCATTTCACCAAAGGGGACCATGTTGTGAGGCAAATTGATGGCATGTGGAATGGAATCTGGTCTGACATGTTTATCGAGACCACATTCATGAGATATGGCAAGGGAAAGCATGGCATAACAGGCATCACACTTAACCCCGAAGCTTTCAAATCTTGGGCATTGAGCCTACATGTCTGCAGTCAAATAGCTGCCGATGTAGCTGAAATGTGAGGTGATGAGAGTGTAGCCAGGCAGGCAAGCGTGCACAAAGAAGAAAGCAAATCCAGGATAAAATCTGATGCAAAGGATCGACAGGACATAAGAGTGAAGATGACCCAGTGCATACCACCACTTGACCATGAGCAGCACCCAGAGGGATCAATTGTGAACATTGTTACTGGAAGGGTACACTCATCTTCAACAGTTAATGTTCACAAAGCAATTGAAATCGGGAGCAAACAATCCAGGGAATTTACAGAGGCTTTGCCTTGAGGCTTTCATCACAAGATTGAAAGAAGAATAACTTCAATGGCAGACACAAAGAAGTCTGTAAATATCGGCAGACAGGTTTTTGATACAAACCTAATCTACAGTCATGTCATATGTCCGCAGGCCAGTAATAGGGATATAGACATTGACCATCTGATGTCCCATGAATTGGCTCCACTGCCAATGGCTCTCTTTGCAGACTCTGGTGATATGCGGATATCCACATCTAAATCCATCTAGAAAAGAAATATGAAAATTGAGGTGTCATCAAGAGTAGCCCATGAAGAAATTGAAGTCACTGTCATTGATGGGTGTACCCTTCTCTGGATACCTGGTTGGCCTGCTGTGGGAAATGTGCAGACTTACATTGATACCTTCAAGCACAAAATAGCAGAGAAGCTCTCCAAACGTGATATTTATCTAGTCTTTGATAGATACAATGAATTCAGCACCAACAATTCAACACGATTAGCCAGGGGTACTCGCAGGGTCTATCAGTTGACACCCTCAACACCAATCCCCGCCCAGAAAGCAGTGACTGTTACAGGCAATAAGAAGCAGCTCATCAAACTAATATGTGAGGACTTGCAAAGTGATGAAGACTTTTTTCATAACCGTACACAGGAGCATACACTTTTGATAACAGGACAGGAGGAAACTATCGAGATTAGCAAGGGCATTGTCATAGAAAGATGAGATCTGTACACCAGTCATGAGGAAGCTCACAATATTATAGTGCAGCAGGCATTTATTGCAGCTTCAGAGGGGGCATCCGGTGTAGCTGTGGTGGCTGATGATACATATGTGTGGGCCCTCCTGTTGCACCACTATCTCAAGCAGGATCTTGACATCCCAATTATAATGCAATCTCCTATACATGGAAGAAGTGTCCTAGACATCAAAGCAACCACTGTCCAATATGCAGACCTCATTCCAAACCTGATTGCAGGATACTGCTTTTCTGAATGCGATACTGTAGCAGGATGCTTTGGCATTGGGAAGAAGAAGATGTTGAACACTATAAAACAACACTCACTGAGTCTGCTTGGAGAAATTGAGGCCCCCTGGCCTGAAGTAGTGAAGCAGGCAACTCAATTCGCTGTTGCTACTTATGGTCAGAAAAGCTGCCATACTCTCTGTGAGGCTAGAGCAAAGGTATGGAAGACCAGAATAGGCAAGGGGAGCAGCACAATGCCAAAACTCTGTTCACTGCCACCAACTGATGCTGCTTTCCAGAACAATCTGAAAAGAGCACACCTACAAACATTCTTGTGGAAGAATGCCTTGAGGTTTGATCCTCAAAAGATAGACCTGTTAGAGTATGGATGGAGCAAAGATGGGGATATGCTCTGCCCAACTACAGTTCCTGCAGGAAGTCAACTGGCCCCCGAGTATGTCCAAAAGATCATCAGTTGTGGCTGCTCCAGTGACACACCATGTGAAAGTATTCAATATGGATGCAACAAAGCAGGAATGACTTGCTCAGTCTTCTGTGCCTGTCAGCAACAGGACGCAGGATCAGTATGTCACAACAGGATGAATACTATATCACCTGATAGTGATGATGAAACAAGCGATGAAGGGGAATATGGTGATGATTACAATAACACTGATGATTGATGATGTTTATTATATATGAAAGATTTTAAAACCAAATACAGAATATGTACAATTTTGGTGGTTTAGTAACCTATGAATAGGTACACCATATGCAGATCATTTACATAGCCAGATTTGATGTAATCTTTGAACAGGAAATCATAAAGAACTAAATAAATATTACGTATTCTAGCATTTCCTTAGTCACTATTGAGCTCATGAGACCTTATAACAAGCCATTAGACATTGTTCGTGATGTCCGCAACACGCGTAATTGGACTTTTGACACAGCCATAGCCTTAACCTTACTCAGCCTGATGCTGCCACCTATACTCAAACGCGGACACTACTACTTTCTATTGGGCACTAGCGCCGTCTATGATTTCACTTGGACATTAGCCTCACTGCTAAAAACAAAAAACTGACCTGCCACCTTTGGTGCTTTCTGGAACTAGTCCAGGTCTGCCTATATAAGGCCGGGTTTGGCGACTGCCAGCTCACTTCGGGACGGGCACAGGAGGACGCAACTAGCCTAAGAATTGGACTCCAAGACGCCGATATGCCGCCAACAAAGCGGACCCCGAAGCGGGGCGCCAATGCCGTACATAAGAAAACCGACGCAACAACGAAGAAGGCGAAAGCGAAAAGCAAGCAGCCGGCGGATGATGCCCCTACACCCGTCAACATTGCTAAAGAAGCACGTTCCAGTCGCCCCGTGGAACGGCGCGTGTCGCCCGCCAAAGCCACCGGCCCCCGGGCCGACGACGAACCGGCAGGAGCCGACGTACGTAATATGGCCACAGTCATCGAAGGCCTGCAGCAACAAATCACCAATATGGCCGACAACATGAACGATCGCATCGATCGTATAATGACCAAGGCACGGCAGACGACGGCACAACGACCGACAACACCGACGTCCTACACGCACGACGAAATTACAACGAGGAACGGCGAGCGTGACAGAACGCCTCGACGCTCCCCTGGACGTCGGCAGGGTGTTACACGGTACCAATCGTCATCACCAAGTCGTTCCCCGCACTACGGGGCGTACTACGGGGGATCAAGCCGGACCTATCGAGCCCACTCAAGGAGGCATGATGAGCAGGCACGAGACACGCCGAGGCGCTACAGCTACAGTTGCGATGAAAGCAACCAACACCAACGCCGTCGGTCAAATTATGAGGGACCAATAGTGCTCGACAACCGGGACGATAGAAGGGCGGACGCCGTCAATGAACTACTAGAGGCGGCAGGATCATCGATTATTAAGAAGAAAGGTAACTCAATCTTAGCCCCACACCGTTACGTAATAAGAGGAAACAAAAACGAAAAAATAGCAATGGAGGAGGCTACATGGGCCGAATATTTCGCGGCCCTCTGTAGAATGACGAAGGACAAAAAACTCCCGACAGCATGGAAAGACAATGTGCTCGAACATCTACACCAACTCGCAACAATGGCCTGCACGTGGGACTGGTACACGTGTAGGCAATGGTCGGAGACCGTCTTTACAATGATTTCGGACGGCCGTCTGCCGGCGGGTTGGGCGGACAAATACGCAATTAAAGATGTCCAACGTGATGTATGTTCAGTCGGATCACGACTGGAAAAGGTTAAGCAGGCACTCAGGGCGGGTAAACGTACCGAACAGCAATCAACATCTACGATAGCACAAGACCAAAAGAGCCCTGGTGAATACGCCAAAATTGACTACGATAGGGACAATGATGGAAGGCCCTGCAAGGAGTACAACTGGGGACAGTGTACATTTGCAACATCTCACGGTATACAACCAGACAGGAGGTGCCACCTCTGTGCTTGGTGTGCCCAGAAGACAAAAAAGGCAAATGTACATCCAGAAAAGCTTTGCATGAACAAAAAACGAGCGCAAGAAAGAGCAGCAGCAGCCCGGGAAAGTAAATCGGATTTTTAAATAGCGACCACGAGGTAGGGCAGACCGTTGAACGTGAACACGTCGCTAACATTAAAACGGTTAATGACGGCAAATGCGATAAGAGTGCAAACGAGACTGATTGCGCTAATTGCATCGGCGATAACGAACCTGATACAAGCCAGGATTCCGACAAGGACGGGGCCACCCCTCGAACTGAAGATAACAGACAAAAAGGAGCCACAGCATGCACTAATGCTGACAATGAGCCAGATATCTTTGACACTGATAGCGTCTTAGAAATGAGCCCGGTGATAACACAATCACCCACGACAGAACCGCCTGAGACGAAAAAATTCATATACAGTTCGGACCCCCCGGGTTCAGAGGAACAAATAACCCAATACCGGCACATTCCCACACACCGTGGGAAAGCCGCACTACAGGCTGATACATATGGAACTGACGCTGATAACAACGTCCCAACCATGATAAGCAACGACAATGTCATGGGAACGGACGAAGGCACTGAAGACCACTGGTCGGCTCTCGCAATGATGGGGAGGCTAAGCCCGGCACACAGCCCTATCATGGAAGTGGACGAACAAAACAATAGCGACCGGGTCAACAAGGGATTCGACAGTGAAGCTATGCAACGCCATATATTGGAAGGATGTCCAAAAACGATCCAAAGTGGAGGCAGTATGGGTAATCACAGTCCTCCCATGGTCGCATCTCGTAAAAGAAAACTTACAGCTTCTGCCGATGGTGGCGAGAGCAACACAGCATGGGAAAGAAGTAACCAAGGTAGGAGTGACGCGACCACCTTCCTCAGGCCCCAGGCTGCTGGGCCAAGGAGCATAAAACGCGACGACCCCTGTCTCATGACGTCTGAACACTATGACCTCGACGACATTGAGCAAATAGTTGATGTTATCGATGAAGTGGAGATAGTAGCGTATGACACGCCCCTTACACCCCAACAATACCGGTCCACTCTCGAATCATTCTGGCCACATACGGACAGGAGACTCTGGACCGACTGTGAACACTATCTAAAAATCTATGACATCGTAAGGGCCTCAGCGATACCTAACTTTCTAGGGGTGCGGCTACGCGTGCCATCAGGGCTTAATATAGCGGCATGGAAGAGGATGCTAGTTGGATACCACGACAAGCAACTTATTGATTTCCTCGAATATGGTTGGCCGGTGGACTTTACGGGAGACGGGCCGCCAACTACGGCAACGGCCAACCACCATAATGACTCAGTAAGTGTCCAAAGTATACAGAACTATGTGGAGACAGAGCTGACATACGGTGCCATGCTCGGACCATTTGACAGCCCTCCATTCGTCCCATGGACCCAGGTAAGCCCGCTTATGACCCGCCCAAAGCACGGAACCGACGAGAGGAGAGTAATTGTCGATCTGAGTTACCCCCCAGGGAAAAGTGTTAACGCGAGCATCAGGAAGGGCCAGTACCTTGGACAGCCGGCGTCATACACCCTGCCCGGAATTATGGACCTTGCTGATGAAGTGGTGAGGGCAGGAAGGGGTGCTATGATATGGTGTGTGGATCTGGCAAGGGCCTACCGGCAACTACGTGCCTGTCCCTTGTCTATCCCTCTGCTCGGGATTAAGGTGAACGAACGTATATACATAGACATAGCTCCCCCATTTGGATGTAGGACGTCATCAATGGCATGTGTCCGCACCACGAACGCTGTAGTCTACCTGATGAGGCAAAAAGGCCATCATGCCTTGTGTTATCTTGATGACTTTGTGGGTGTGGCAGCTACAACCCAACAAGCTAGCAGAGCATATGACGATGTAATTAGGATTACTGACGAACTCGGCCTGGTCCTCGCAAGATCGAAATGCTCACCTCCATCGACAGAGGTGGAATGGCTGGGTTTCAGTGTCTCGACAACTGACATGACCATAAAGATCCCGCCAGGCAAACTTCTAGACGTGACTAACGAATGTAAGCTCTGGAGGGGACGGAAGATCGCGTCACGTAAGGACCTGCAGCGACTGGTCGGAAGACTTCAACACGTGGCGAAGTGTGTCAGGCCAGCCAGAAGGTTTATGACCCGGATTCTGGAGGCACTGCGCGCATCACCCTTCAGGGGCAAACACCCCATTCCTAGGACCATGCACATGGACTTGGACTGGTTCATTGGGTTCGCCCAATCATCAAATGGGGTCGTGCTACTTCCAGACAGTCAACAGATCGGGTGGACAATAGAGTGTGACTCTTCGCTGCTTGGGGGCGGGGCCCACTCCCCAACCCACTACTACGCATCAGCCTACTCTCAAGAAATTACGAGCCGTAACTACAACATCGCACAGCTTGAGGCGCTTAACCTCGTGGCTGCTGTAAAAAACCTCGCGCCTGAAAATCCACACATCTTCATACTATACATCAACACTGATAACGCAGCATCACAACAGGCCCTCACCTCAGGGGCAGGCAAATACCCCATTATCACGGCATGCGCAAGAGAGATTTGGCTCTATGCGGCGCTGGCCAGCACTGAGGTCATCATAAGGCACAAAAACGGCAAAGACATTCCCTTCGCGGACGCGCTGAGCAGGATGTCATTTGATCACAATGCCAGGCGGGTGGCGGTCCGTCAAATTGCTCAGCGCGGCCTCGATTGCATTGTGGTATCACATGATGACGTACTGACAACTGACCTTTAACCTGCCCGATCTAATATTTGCCTTTCTTGCCAGGTTACGGTGACGATCATCATAGGCGGATAATTACCATGATTGAGGACGGCCTGGCAGATGGAACATGGAAAAACAAAAAGAACCAGGCATTTGGATACCTCCGTTACATGAAGACGCATCACGTGGATCCGCTAGCACCACCTGAGTATGATGTCCTCTCTTATCTCCTGCACCTCTCAGACGAACTTGACTCCCCTGGTGCTATCATGAACTATATGAGCGGGGCGAGGGGTTGTGTTCTGGCCCTCGGTGGTCAGGTGACGGGCTTTGACTCATATGCGGTGTCCTTGGCAAAAAGGGGTATACGCAGGGGCTCTAATCACATGACGATCCAGGCCCAGCCTCTTGAGCCCCAAGACATTATGGATGTGGTGGACTTCTTCGAGCGAGCAGGAGGAAATGGCGCTGTTCTCACTGCTGCGACTTTGCTCGGCTACTTTACATTGATCCGGCAGAGCAACCTACTGACTACACAAGCTGAGCTCGGTTCCCGCCATACCTTAAAGGCGGGGGACATATCAGTAACCAATGAGGGCCTCATAGTTACCATAGGATCATCAAAAACTAGGGCTTATACAGAGCCCCCACTGGAGATTCTCGTCCCTGCTGTGCCTAGCTCCAGATACTGTCCGGTGAGTGCTTGGAAGCATTACTTCCGAGTGAGTCGGCCTGCTATGAGTGGGCCGGCGTTTGTGACACTTGACGGTTCACCGCTACGACCCAAGGCAATGCTTCATACCTTACGGCTGGCTCTGTCAACAGTGGGCCACCCAGCGCCTGGGGCGATCACTCTACACAGTCTAAGGAGGGGTGGCGCCCAGGCATGTGCTCGCTTGGGCGTTCCTCTGGAGGATATCAAAGAACTTGGTTCATGGTCTTCTGATTCAGTCTATAAATATGTTCCACGAACAATGGTTAGTTCCGCCACCACTAAGCTTTCATCTGTATTTGGTTTAAAAGCTTACTGATCTATGTTCTACATGTTCCAATTGCATTTGACCTTATGTGATCAACCTGTACTACTGACTCACTGATTAAAATGCCAACTATATACTATTGCTGTGTTTTGTCCAATTGTTCGTGATGTCCGCAACACGCGTAATTGGACTTTTGACACAGCCATAGCCTTAACCTTACTCAGCCTGATGCTGCCACCTATACTCAAACGCGGACACTACTACTTTCTATTGGGCACTAGCGCCGTCTATGATTTCACTTGGACATTAGCCTCACTGCTAAAAACAAAAAACTGACCTGCCACCTTTGGTGCTTTCTGGAACTGGTCCAGGTCTGCCTATATAAGGCCGGGTTTGGCGACTGCCAGCTCACTTCGGGACGGGCACAGGAGGACGCAACTAGCCTAAGAATTGCCGCCCACCCACCCAACGCTTAATATAGGGATAGGGTTTAAAAGCTTACTGATCTATGTTCTACATGTTCCTATTGCATTTGACCTTATGTGATCAACCTGTCCTACTGACTCACTGATTAAAATGCCAACTATATACTATTGCTGTGTTTTGTCCAATTATAACAATGGATACAGGTTCAGTATAATGAGAAATATATCAAAGTGTACAAATGATGCTGAATTGTACACATTTGACCCAGATATTTGAACTTTGACCTTGACCTATGACTTTGACCTTTGACCCACCAATAGGTATGGTCAAGTTACACCCATATGCAAAGATTCAAGACCCTAGCTTCAATGGTTATGAAGATATAAGGGTATTTCTATTTTCCCCACCCCCCTAAAACTAGTGTTTTGCGTCCCGATAGCTGCAATTGTATAAAACATGTTATATGAAAATGCTCCATGATGGGAGCATTGCGGCCACGGCACACAGGACAAGGAGGCACGGATAGGATAACATGCTTTTATTCCGGGCAGGCCCCGGGGGCATTACATGAATGGCTTTCTGGTTTGCGGGCGTCCACGAGCTGCGTAGTGGTCAGTCCGGATGTGTGATGCGGAGTGACCAGCTGAGGGCTTGAGCATCAGTGTGCATGTCCTGTGGGCCCCCCTCCCCTCCCCTCCCCCCTCCCCCCTCCCCCCTACCCCCTCCCCCTCCCCTCCACCCCCTACCCCTACCCCCTACCCCCCTCCCCCTCCCCTCTCCCCCTCCCCTCCCCCCTCCCCCCACACCCCACCACCTGGCGGTGGGGGGGGCCCTCCCCTCCCCCCTCCCCCCCACACCCCACCACCTCACCACCTGGCGGTGGGGGGAGAGGGGGTGGGCGCCGCGCCTCGCCGCCCCACGTGCCCCGCAATGACCCAGAATGAGCACACGCTCATTCCCCACAATGCCATCACACAGTTTCACAGAGTACAATACCTATATAACATGAACACACTGATAAAAACACTTTAGAACCACTTTCCAGGTTCAGCTCCTGGCCTCCTGACTATCAGCCCCTCTCCCTCCCCGCATCTCCCTGCCCCTGCCCCCTCCCCTCTCTCCCCTCCACTCCATCCCTTTCCTCCTTTCCCTCCCACTCTCGGCCCCTCTCTTTCCTTCCTCTCCGACCCTCCTGTGTCCCGCCTCTCCCCCTCCTCTCCCTCCTCTCCCTTCTCCCCTCTCCCTCTGACACTCCCCCTCCCCGCCTCTTCCTGTCGTGCTACCGTCTCCACGGGAGGTTTTACCTCACCCTCCCCTCTCTCTGCCCCTCACTGTCCCTCTCTCCTCCCCCTCCTCTCCCTCTCTCTGCCCCTCTCCCCCCTCCCTGCCCCTGTCTCTCTCTCCTCTCCGTCCCTCTCCGTCCCTCCTCTCTCCCCCAAACTCTCCCTCCTCTCCCTCTGCCCGTCTCCCTCCTCTCCTCATCCCCATCCTCTCCCTCTGTCCCTGCCCCTCCCCGCCTGTTCCTGCTGTTTTACCGTCTCCACAGGAGCCTTTGCCTCACCCTCCCCTAGCTCGGCCCCTCTCTCTGACCCTCTCTCTCCCACACCCTCTCACCCCCTCCTCTCTCTTCCACTCCTCTCCCTCCTCTCTCTTCCCTCCTCTCCCTCCTCTCCCTCCTCTCCCTCTGCTCCCCCCGCCTCTTTCTGCTGTGTTACCGTCTGCACGGGAGGCTCTGCCCCTCTGTCTGCCCCTCACTCTCTCGCTCTCTCTTCCCTTCCTCTCCCTCCTCTCCCTCCTCTCCCTCCTCTCCCTCCTCTCCCTCCTCTCCCTCCTCTCCCTCCTCTCCCTCCTCTCCCTCTGCCCCTCCGCGCCTCGTTCTGCTGGGTTACCGTCTCCACAGGAGGCTCTGCCCCTCTCTCTGCCCCTCTCTCTCTCTCCCACTCTCTGCCCCTCCTCTCGCTCTCCCTCCTCTTCCTTCTCTCCCTCCTCACCCTCCTCTCCCTCTGACCCTCTCCGCCACTTCCTGCTGTGTTACGGTCTCCACAGGAGGCTTTGCCCCACCTACCCACCGATCAATAGAAGTGCTGGCAGTAATTACCTCGGCAGGTTCCTTGCCGCGGTGCACGCCGGTCCGGCCTCACTTCAGGTCAGTTCCGCTGGTTTCAGGTGTGTCGGCGCTATCAACGACGTGTCTCCCGTACGCACATCCAAGTGCAGATGTCACGTGACTGGACAGCGAGACGCGACGAGATGCGAGGAGATGCGGCGTGACATCAGCATGCAGGATGTTCTAGTTGTTGTGTGGTTGTGTGGTTGTGTGGTCGGATGGTTTGGTGGTTTGGTGGTTTGATGGTTGGATGGTTGGGTGGTTGATTGGGTGGTTGGTTGAATGGGTGGTTGGGTGGTGGTTGGGTGGTTGTGTGATTGGGTGGTTGGGTGGTGGTTGGGTGGTTGTGTGATTGGGTGGCTGGGTGAGGGGATGATTGAGTGGTTGGGTGATTGAGTTGTTGGGTGATTAGGTGGTTGGATGGTTGGGTGATTAGGTGGCTGAGTGATTGCGTGGTTGTGGAGGGGTGCAGGATGACACAACCGCCGCTAGATGGCGCTAATGTCCACAACTGATGCGCCACTGCAGTTCTATAAATAGCCACAAGATGCGCTCAGCCCCCCCCCCCCCCCTACACACACACACGGCGCGCGTTGTCAACACTGCACGAGCCGATCACGTGACCCGGCTACCCTTGAGTCCCGCCCACAGCGAAGGTGTGCGCGGCCTAAATAACACTCCCACCCACCCACCCACACACCCCTCAGACAGTCTCATCCAGTGTCAACAAACACACACACTCCTCCTGGGTGACCGGCGTTCCACCCCTGATGATCCCCGGTGTCCTTCTTCTGTATGAGCGGCCGACCTGACGGCTGGCTGGTAGGCGGCGTCCAAGTGACCTCCTCCTGATTCCTGCTGGTTTTCCCCTGGTCCCTGCTGGCTTGTTCACCTGGTTCCTGCTGGTTTTCTCCTGGGGCTGGCGGTGTTCCCTGGCCTCCTCCAGCACCCACGCAAGGTGATGCCGGCCCGCCGGCCCCTCCCTCCCAGGGCTGGTTCAGTCAGTTCGCCGGGCGTGGGTTGGATGTGTGTGTGTGGGGTGGGGGCCTGGGGGTGTTGATGTGGGGGCAGGAGGGGGTTCTACTGTAACGCCTCCAGGGCGGTAGACAAACTAGAGCGCACACGGAGAGTCCTCCCGTCCCGGCCGCTGGAGAAGGAGTGTGAGGTGAGCACTGTGACGCCGCCTGGTGGTGGGCGGGCAGGTAGGGTGGCGGGCGGGCGGGCGGGCGGCTCATGCGGGGTGGGGGGAGGGAGGGGACGGGGTGTCTAGACCGGACTGGCGCGGATTCAGTTCCTCGGATGAGGAGGGTGGACAGGTGGAAAGCAAAGCGCGGGGCTGATGGTAGGATGTGTAGGGAAGGAGAGGGAACCAGGAGAGGGGTGATGAGGGGGGTGAAGGTGCCTGGTTGTGGTGTAAGGAGGTTGGGGGACAAGGAGGGGCCGTGGGTATGTGGTAATGGTGCCGGGTTGGGGTGCATGGAGGTTGGGAGACCAGGTAGCACGGTGGTAGTGGCTTTGGGTCGGGGTGTATGGAGGTTGAGGGACCAGGAGGGGTGTTGGGTAGCACAGTGGTAGTGGTGTTGGGTTGGGGTGCATGGAGGATGAGGGACCAGGAGGGGTGTAGTAGTACTGTGGTAGTGGTGCCGGTTTGGGGTGTATGGAGGTTGGGTGACTAGGAGAGGTGTGTGGTAATCATGTCGGGTTGGGGTGTATGGAGGTTGAGGGACTAGGAGGAGAGGGTGTGGGTAGCATGGTGGTAGTCGTGCCGGGTTAGGGTGCATGGAGGTTGGGAGACCAGAAGGGCATGTGAAAGGCGCCAATGTAGTAAAAGTACCGTGTTGTGGTGTATGAAGGGTTAGGGGACCAGGAGAGTAGGGTGTGAAGGGACCACTGTGGTAAGAGTGTCAGGTTGTGGTGTATGGAGGGCTAAGGGACCAGGAGAGGAGGGTGTGGAGGGTGACAATGTAGTAAGATTGGCGCGTTGTGGTGGATGGAGGGTTAAGGGACCAGGAGAGGAGGGTGTGGAGGGTACCACTGTAGTAAGGGTGTCGGGTTGGGCTGCATAGAGGGTTAGGAGACCAGGAGTAAAGGGGTGGGGTGGGCTGTAGGATGTGGTGTGTGTTGTCGGGTGATGTGGCGTGGGGTACTGTGGGGTGGTGTGGTGTAGGGTGGCGTGGTGTGGGGTGGTGTGTGGTGGTGTAGGGTGGTGTAGGGTGATAGGGGGTGGTGTTGTGGTTGGTGTAGGGTGGTGGGGGTGGTGGTGTGGCTGGTGTAGGGTGATGGGGGTGGGGGTGTGGCTGGTGTAGGGTGGTGCTGGGTGGTGCGGGGTGGTGGGAGGTGGGGTAGGGTGGTGCGGGGTGGTGTGAGGTGGGATGGGTGCCAGGTGGCAGAGTGTAGGGTGCGCAGGCTGGCAGCGGGGTGTCGGAGATAGAGCGACCTTCCATTTTCTGACCGATCAAAGACTAAGCAACACGAGCCGCCCTTTACACTGTATCCCCACAGCCGGCCCGTCACACAACCGCCCCGTCACCCAGCCGGCCCTTCACCCAGCCGGCCTGTCACACAGGCGGCCTGTCACACAGCAGAGCGGGGGAAGGGAGTCACACGCGTTCTGCTTCACGGGTTTGTATGGGAATAGCCACGTTCTTCTTCAGTGGTTTGCAAATGAGCAACCACGTTCTGCCTCGCTTGTTTGTAAACAAATAACCACGTTGTGCTTCGCTTGTTTGTAAACGAATAACCACGTTCTGTTTCACTGGTTTGTAAATGAATAACCATGTTCTGTTTCACTGGTTTGTAACCGAATAACCATGTTCTGCTTCGCTTGTTTGTAAATGAATAACGACGTTCTGTTTCACTGGTTTGTAAACAAATAACCACGTTCTATTTCACTGGTTTGTAAACGAATAACCATGTTCTGTTTCACTGTTTTGTGAATGAATAACGACGTTCTGTTTCACTGGTTTGTAAATGAATAACCACGTTCTGTTTCACTGGTTTGTAAACGAATAACCACGTTCTGCTTCGCTTGTTTGTAAATGAACAACCACGTTCTGCTTCGCTGGTTTGTAAATGAACGACCACGCTTTGCTTCAGTGGTTTGTACAGGAACAACCATGTTCTGTTTTGCTGGTTTGTAAATGAACAACCATGTTCTGCTTCACTGGTTTGTACAGGAACAACCATGTTCTGCTTCACTGGTTTGTCCAGGAACAACATGTTCTGCTTCACTGGTTTGTACAGGAACAACCATGTTCTGCTTCACTGGTTTGTAAAGGAACAGCCAGGGGCCGTGTGCATGACGCGGTGTTAGGGAGCCAAAACGGTGTTTGGTGGGAGTCCCCCGTTTAGCGGCGAAAAGTGGCATGCAAGAGTAAGTGATAGGCCTAACACCACAAGCTTAAACTAGGTTAGGTAAACCCAATCCATAGGTGGTTTAAGGTTGGTGTTAGGTATCGATTAGGCCCAAATATATTCAATGCTATCATATTTAACAGAATAAAATAATCAAAAAGTGAAATTTGGTCAAATTAACCCCAAAATCGAACCTCGGCGGCGATATTAATATTGTCGAATCGACGAATGTAAACTAAACAAATCGCCGCCGCCGCCGAATCAGCTGCAATATTGGTAAATAGCGGTGTGAAATAGCGGTGCTCGCTGGCAACAGGCTCAGCAAAAAGGCTTGCTGGTGCCCGGTGGTGTTACAGACCAATTAGGCCCAAATCGATTCAATGCTGTCATATTTAACAGAATTACATAGTCAAATAGTGAAATTTTATTAAATTAACCCTAAAATAAAACCGATATTAATGCCGATGCCGTCGCCGCCACCGCCACCATATCGGCTGTGATATTGGGAAATAGCGGTGCTCGCCAGCAACAGGCTCAGGGGGATTTCCCAAATCTATAAATAAAATCACGTTTAGCTATAATGAAAGTATTACGCGCTCCTGCATACCGCTTGACATAGTTCCTGACCTCGGTGATAGCTAAATGGTGTCAGGCTGTAACACCAAACGCCGCTAACACCGACCCATGCATACAGGCCCAGCTTCTGCTACACTAAAATGATTGTGATAGTTATATTTTGTAGCTTTTATTGTTTACTACAATAAATTCCTTCTCATAAAAATTCGTTTTTTCTCTCTTTAAAGGCCCAAGTAATCCTCTGCAGGAGTAAGCTTTAATATTGGCGCAGAGCGTGGCTTTTTAGCTTGTAAATATATATATTATGCATATAATTATATATATATCATGCATGTCAACATATTTTGTCTTTGACAGCTTCAAGAAAAGTGCATTGAGCAGGACCGACCACTGTGCATGGTATTTGTCGATTTCACTAAGGCTTTGATACAGTCAAGAGGACTGGGCTATGGTAGCTATTGAGGAAGTATGGATGCCCAGAGAAGTTCACAACTATGATCGAGGCTCTACCTACCTTTTGACAGACACTTTTGACAGAGATTTTGAGCTAGGCACTCTAGCAGGAGACACTCTTCTCTTGTCCAGGAACCCAGGCACTCTGTCTGAGGCTCCACTTCTATACAGAAACTTAAGGCACTGAGCTGTGTGCAACAACCATGGGACTCCGGTTTAATGGGCTGTAGGCACTGATTCTTATGCACACTAACGAGAGTAATGAGGATCTGTTTGGACAGTAGGTAAGGACTGAGGGTGATAGGTCGCTAGTAGGTGAACAGGAGTTGATGCCAATAAAACACAACTTCTTCACTGTCAATCTTACACGACTTGTCTTCCGTTTCTTCCTTATGAGTTTGTTGGAGAGGGGCATCAGGTGGGAACTGACAGACAGTTGTCAGAACGCACCTGGGGAAGAGTAAGTGGAATCTTGGGGCTCTGATGGCCGAGTACCCACCATATTACACGGAGGTGCTGTACCAACCCAACTCTACAAGAACCTGACAGGAAGATATCATGGTTGACGGAAACAAGCTGAACTCTGTTCAGGAATTCATCTACCTCGGAATCACTATATCAAGTGATGGATGCATTGATGCTGAAATACAGAGGAGGATGGCCAAGGCTAGTGCATCTGTTGGTCGACTATGCCAGAGACTCTGGAACAACCACCATGTGTCCATGCGGGTCAAAGGCAAGATCTACCGTGCAATCGTGCTATCCACCCTACTGTACAGTGCCGAGGCCTGGACAGTGTACAGACGACAGGTGAAAAAGCTGCATGCTTTCATGATGCGACATCTGCGTTCGATCATGAGGCTAACCTGGAAGGACAAAGTGACAAATAAGGAAATACTCGAATGGACAGGGCTGCCCTCTATGGAAGATCTTCTGATCAAAAAGAATCACCGGTGGACTGGACACCTCATGAGGATATCATCAGACAGGCTACCAAAGCAGATCCTCTACGCTCAACTGTCTTCTGGTTAGAGGATACCATCAAGAGAAACCTGAAGCTGAGAGACATTAACACTGACTCATGGACATCAGTCTCACAGCAGAGAACTAAATGGAGAGCGACAGTCAAGTAATGAAAGCAGTCTTTGTCACGTCATGACCGACAGCATGATGATGATGATGATGTCGACCGGTGCTGCATCCCGCTACTGCACAGCCATTGGTTGGTTGTTGGAGTTTTACATCCTGGCAACATCTAAGGTCATATTAGGACGGGTACATAGTTGTGACAGTGCACACTCATGGCGAATTCATAGTGCTGCCCCACTGGGAAATCAGGCCACCAGCACCATGACTGGATATCCCACTCAATCATATTATCTTGACACTGAGCTAACCAGTCCTTGCCCTATCCTATTAATGTCATGCGCCCAGCTAGGAAGTGACAACTATCAATTTTGTAAGTCATTGTATAATATTTCTGGCTGCCCGGCCGCATGAACACCAGATAATACTACAAACTATTCCCCTTCATCTCACTCCCTGATGCATCCCTTAAACATCCCTTCTACAAACTCCTAAGGAATAAAGGGAAGACAAATCACACATATTAACAGTGAAGAAGTTGTGCTTTATTGGCATCAACTCCTGTACACCTACTAGTGACCTATCACCCACACCCCTTACCTTCTGTCCACACAGAATCTCATTACTACTTTAGCCTGTATAAGAATCAGTGCCTACAGCCCATCGAACCGGAGTCCCTTGGGTGTTGCACTCAACTCAATTTAGATATATGAATTTGCCTAGCATCAGACAGAGTGTCTGGGGTCCTGCTCTAGAGTAGGTGTGTCTCACTCAAGAGCCAGGAGTAGAGTGATCTCTCTTCAGTGGATCTGAAGCAGAGTCTTGAATAATTAAGGAATCTCAAAATGAGGCTAGTGTGGTCAGAGAGCCAAGAGGGCATGGATGACTGGGCAGTCCCACAGCCAGCCAATCAGGCACCCCCACAGCCTGGGTGGGTGACACCCCCCAGTAGTGGTGGCTGTCACTCAACCCAGCTGCAGGTGGTGCTCTGGGTGTATATGCAAATTAGGCTGGTGGACCCGTCCAGTGGTCATGGGTGGACAGGTAGCAGCATACAGTTACAATAGATCTCTGTTAAAATGACCTTTTCTCCAATTACACTCCTTATGGATGCATAGAGAAGTATTTCAACAATCATGTACTTGTTTCTTTTATAGGAACATCTCTTCAGTAATCTCAGGCATCATATATAACATATATTTCAAATCCCTTATTATCATGTCCAATGGGAGTGGGATACTATCACTTTTAGTTTACGTAACGTTTTCCCCACTCCGTCGCCCAAGCATAATAATGCTCTCTGCCAATATATAATTTTGAACCAAAAATCTGTATATTTTTACAATTGGTTTGACTCGACCGAGAATTGAACTGTCAATCTCCTGCACGGAAGGCCTGCGATGTACCGATTCGGCCACTGCGCAGTAGTAGAAGGCCACCTGCGCACCTGGCGGTCAGAACTCGACCCAGGTCCTCAATGCGTTATGGCGCTGTGCCAAGAAACGCGAACCAAGAAGGCCCCACTGCTAATACCCCCACCACACCAAACTTGTTCTCACTACGTTCTAGAAAATGTTGCTGAATGGGCTCAAACTGTGTGTGAACGGAATAGACGTAGTAGCGCCTTTTTACATTCTTTTTACAAATGGAACGGACGGGTTAGAATGGAATGGCGCTCCAGAACTTTGAGGATGCCCAACATTTTCTTGCAGCCATGTTCTACCTTGACCATGGGGGTCGGACGTTTTGAGAAGTATTTGGTGTGATGGGGGATGTAAGCCATTTTCATCTGTACAACCCTCCCTCAGTGCTCTCCACCCCTATACACTCCTCCCCAACCCCTCTCCACCATCCGTCCACACCCTTTTATACCCTTTGCTATCAATTATAATAGTAACTGCATAGAATTGCAGTTTGATCTGTTGTTTGTTGGAGTTTTAAATCCTGGCAACATCTAAGGTAATATCAGGATGGGTACCGACTTGTGACAGTGTACACTCATGGTGACTTTATAGTGCTGCCTCACTGGGAGACCAGACTTCCAGCTGCCATGACCTGATATCCCACTCACTCACATTATCCTGACACCTAGCCAACCAGTCCTTGCCCTATCCTAATAATGCCGAGCGACCGTCCGCACGGGAGGCCTGCGCTCTACCGATTCGGCTACCGCGTCCTGTATTGCAGTTCGATAATTAAAGTATCACAGACGTGGTGAATATGCATTGAAGGGGCAGTGTAAGGTTCCAGAATTGTCTTTAACTAAAATAATTGTCAGTGGTTCATTGAATGTAAATGGGGAGCCAATGGATCTGACGTTGACTAGGCTGGAACAGTAGATGACTAGATCAAGACTCCTACAGTCGATGACTGAGGGAGGAGTGAGGGCTGAGGAGCAGATGGAAGCTTCCGGTGATTTTTTTATTCACAATTTCTATACATTATTCCACAAACATGTACTATTCTGTTGACAATAGAAATTGCAGGAGCGGTGTAACCATTAATGGTTGTCTTCCCACTGCCCCTGATGAACAAAATAATCCATAAAACAAAATTATGAGATCTGGAACTAATATACAAATAACCTACAGACTGCTCTTTGAGGAAACAAACACATGTTTAAAACCCTGACCAGGATGAACCCAGGATAATGATTTAGCTTATTCCGAACCCATGAGTTCGGATGACCTTCTGGATGACCTTCTGGATGACCTTTTGAATGACCTTCTGGATGACCTTCTGGATGAGCCTATGTGTGACTAAGTATAATTCATAACGTGATAACGTGAGTGTAATGAGGGATACTCGTCCATTCATGAGCCCCGCCACCACGCGGTGGTGGCAGAGACTACGCCGCTCATTGTTGTTTGTTGCTTGTCTATAGCACCAGGTGGCAGCAGGCTAGTCGGAGGGTGCGTCCCTCGGTGGACCACCTCCTATTGCGACTGTCTAGCACCCCCTACCCCAACCTACCTTCAGAGGTTACGTGCGACCTCGCTGGTCTGGGAGTGGGTCACTTGGATCTGTGATGCTGCGGTGGGCAGAGATTGGAAATAAATTATGGAAGCATACATTTCTTCTTCTTGTCATCTTTCCGCATTGCATCGACTTTACAGTCCAGGAGAAACCAGCCTACGCGTCTATCACACTAGTACTATGTATAATGGTATAAATGGTCACTCAGACATATATATAGCACAAGACAAAGTTGGGTTGAATAACTTTACTGGTTCTCTGTCAATGAATAATTCGCCCTTTCATTATGCAAAAATGAGGACAATTCTAGGAGGAGTGACGCTACACTCTGACTAGTCATGGCCGTGTCACATTACGATGCATTGCGCTTTTGTTTGTTTGTTTGTTGTTGTTTTACGTCCTAGCAACATCTAAGGTCATATCAGGACGGGTACCGACTTGTGACAGTGCGCACTCATGGCGACTTTATAGTGCTGTCCCACTGGGAAACCAGGCCGCCGGCACCATGACCTGATATCCCACTCAGTCACATTATCCTGACACTGAGCACACCAGTCCTTGCCCTATCCTAATAATGCCGAGCGCCTGGCTAGGAAGCGACAAGTATCAATTTTAAAGTCATTGGTTTGACTCCGACGCATTGCGCAAGCACGTGGCCATGGATACAATTACTTTCAAATGTCTAGATGCGTCAAACTTTGCCACGTAAGGGGGCACAGTTGGACGTATACATACTGCATACACAATGTAGCAGAGCGTATGGCAAATGTATAGCCAACGTAGAGCTAACGTGCCTCCCGGTGAAAAATGCTCACGATACGCTCACGGTACACTCGCAGAATGGCGGTGAACGGTATATACATAATTCGATCACCAGAAGTGTATGCCTTATACATCACATAAGTCAAGACATGGTGGAGAAACGCAAAATATACATTGTACATATGTTAGATGTACGTTATCCATAAATTGTCAATACATTGTCAATTAGGTGGAGTGGACATTTCTGCTGGCTCTCCGTCTGACTGAGGTAGGTCAACATAGTGCTGCGTAGTAAACAACGTTTGTCTAACGTATATCTAATGTACATCAATGTATGTCTAACGGATACATAATGTACGCCTGACATAAAAGCGACATTCGACAATATGTGGCTTTTATGTGCATGCACAAAACTTTTGTGACCCCTTGACTAGCGACACCGTATAACGACGAACATCGACATACATTGACGTATACCAATGTATGCATAACGAGGCGTAAGGTTTGAGAAACGCATATCGATGTACACCAACCAACGTATTGGTGCAAATCACCTCCATCGGAGCACGCTTCCGCGACCCATCATAGTTTGACAGGACTATCAGTTAGGCTGGAGCCCGTAGTGGCACCACCATCGCTTTGATCCGGCAGTGAATAAAATACACCCACCAAGGTCGGGTTAACATAGTACAACCATATTTACCTGGGCCTAATCAGGAATACATATATAAGTTTACACTACACCACTTAGACTACACCACTTACACTACACCCCTTACACTACACCACTTACACTGAACCCCTTACAGTTATGTTACACCACTTACACTACACCACTTACATTACACCACTTGCACTAAACCCCTTACACTACACCACTTACACTACACCCCTTAAACTACACCACTTACACTACACCACTCACACTACACCACTGACATTACACCTCTTGCATTGTGCATAATGCTTTGGCATTGCGGGTAATCAGGATCGCGAATACAGACCAAGGCGTGCCAGTACTAAGGACGTCTATTGTGTCGCCGACTAGCGGAATTCTTTAGAACTATGTAACAAACTCAAACGCCGACTAGCACCTCTTTTCTAAACCTGGTCACCGATCGGGTAAACAGGACTTGATGACGTATTACGCAGTACACTCGTACTGCCGATGCGCCCTTTTTCGGGTAGACTTTTGCTATATAAGGCGGCGCGGCGACGGGGTTTGGTCATTACGACCGGAGGAGCCAGGAGACAATAACCAGCCTTAAATTGGGATTCACTGCAGCCGGCCCTACTGGAGGAGCCAGGAGACGTTATCAAGCCTTAAGCATGGGAATCACTGTAGCAGCTGCCGTCGACCAGGAAATCACTAATTTCTCAACGATTGACGAAGCCGGGAGCCGGCGATATGCGCGCCAGCCTGCCGGGACAATACTAAGTTCTCCGGCGAATGACATAGCATGGAGCCGGCAACACACGCACCGGTTCGCTGGCACAACGTTAAAATTCTCCAGCGATCGACGAAGCAAGGAGCCGGCGACACGCGCCAGGAGACGTTATCAAGCCACTAATTTCTCTGACGATTGACGAAGCCGGGAGCCGGCAACACGCTCGCCAGCATGACGTTAAATTTCTCCGGTGATCGACGAAGCGAGGAGCCGGCGATATGCGCGCCAACCCACCCGGACAATTCTCTGGCGATCGACGTAGCAAGGAGCCAGCAACACACGCGCTGGTTCGCCGGCACGACGTTAAAATTCTCTGGTGATCGACGAAGCAAGGAGCCGGCGACATGCGCGCCAGGAGATGTTATCAAGCCACTAATTTCTCCGACGATCGACGAAGCCGGGAGCCGGCAACACGCTCGCCGGCAGGACGTTAAATTTCTCCGGTGATCGATGGAGCTGGCGATATGCGCGCCAGCCCGCCGGGACAATACTAAATTCTCCGCCGATCGACGTAGCAGGGAGTCGGCAACACACGCGCCGGTTCACCGGCACAACGTTAAAATTCTCCGGAGATCGATGAAGCAAGGAGCCGGCGACATGCGCGCCAGGAGATGTTATCAAGCCTTAAGCATGGGAATCACTGTAGCACGAGCAAGGAGCCGATAACACGGGAGCCAGGTCGCCAGTGTAATATTAAATTCTCAGGCGATCGACAAAGCAACGAGGCGCAACACGCGCGCCGGCTCGCCGGCACGACATTAGATTCTCTGACGATTGATGAAGCAAGGACACGCAACATGCGCGCCGGTTCGCCAGCACGATGTTAGATTCTCTGACTATTCCCGCTGGGACAACACTAAATTAACACTAAATTCACTGCAGCCGGCCCGACCGGAGGAGACAGGATACGTTGTCCAGCCATAAGCTTGGGATTCACTGCTGCCAGTCCGACCGGAGGAGCTAGGAGACGTTATCAAGCCTTAAGCGTGGAATTCACTGCAGCCGGCCCGACCGGAGGAGACGGGAGACGTTATCCAGCTTTAAGATTGATGAAGCAAGGAGCCGCGACAGGCGTGCCAATGCCCACTGGAAGCTTGGGATACATATCGCAAGTCGGCAACTCCTCACCCTGAAGGCACTGCCTTTCTGGACCCACAAGGGATGCCCATTATGCAGAGGAGGGCTACCAAAGTACTACATATGCTCTGTCCGCCCTGGGCCACAGGGCGCCTGGTGCCATGACACTTTACAGCCTTCGGAGAGGTGGCGCCCAGGCATGCGCCCGTCTTGGAGTCCCCTCCAGGATATCAGAGACCTCGGACACTGGGAGTCATCTGCGGTGCATGCCTACGTTACCTGCAAGCTGGCGGTCTCGGGTCTGAGATCGCTATCGAAACTTTTGGTTATAGTGGCCCTCAAACATCTTGCACCTCGTAGTCTCCATATGTATACGATGCATATAAACACTGACAATATCGCATCACACTAGGCACTCATATCTGGTACCGGTAAGGACCCGGTTATTTGTGCTTGTGCTCAGGAGATATGCTTGCATGCGGCACATAACAGCACTGAGGTGGTGATAAGGCATAACCGAGCGTTAATATCCCGCCCCGCTGATGCCCTTAGTAGGATGCATTTCATCAGGTGGCTGGAAGGACGGCTCGGAGCATCATAGATGAGCACGGGATACAACCAGCATAGGTCAGCCATGATGACGTTATCTCATCATGCATGTAATCTGTGTCAAAAATTAATACTTGCCTTCTTTGACACAGGTTACACCAAAGACCATTATCGGGGGCTAATCAAATTCGTCAAGGAAGGGCTGACCTGCAATACATGGACATTCATGTCCCTGCCATACCTGATTCAAGGTACTGTCCCATACAAGCCTGGAGTAACTACCGCAACATCGCAACACTGCACCCAGAAGGCCCTGCCTTTCTGGATGCCCATGGGATGCCCATCACGCCAAGGAGGGCTACCAAGGTTCTACATATGCTCTCTCCACCCTGGGCCATAGAGCGCCTGGAGCCATGACACCTCACAGCCTTCGCAGAGGCGGCGCACAGGCCTGTGCCCGCCTTGGAGCCTTCCTCCAGGAGATCAGAGACCTCGGACATTGGGAGTCATACGCACTGCACGCCTATGCCCCCGCAAACCTACGGTCTCGGCTCCGAGATGCTATCAATATATTTGTTGGCCATAGCATCTCTAGCCTCGTTTCTTAAGCATTTGTGAGCTGACATTTGTATAACCTGACGTTTAACTTTCCTTAATTAAAAATGCCATAACTATATTTGCTGTGTTCGCGTTTTTCCTGATTGTGCGTAATGCTTTGGCATTGCGGGTAATCAGGATCGCGAATACAGACCAAGGCGTGCCAGTATTAAGGACGTCTATTGTGTCACCGACTAGCGGAATTCTTTAGAACTATGTAACAAACTCAAACGCCGACTAGCGGGTCTTTTCTAAACCTGGTCGCCGATAGGGTAAACAGGACTTGATGACGTATTACGCAGTACACTCGTACTGCCGATGTGCCCTTTTTCGGGTAGACTTTTGCTATATAAGGCGGCGCGGCGATGCGGTTTGGTCATTAGGACCGGAGGAGCCAGGAGACAATAACCAGCCTTAAATTGGCCTCCCACCCACCCTACATGTGAAAGTGGAAAGTAGGGCCATAGCATCTCTAGCCTCGTTTCTTAAGCATTTGTGAGCTGACATTTGTATAACCGGATGTTTCACTTTCCTTAATTAAAAATGCCATAACTATATTTGCTGTGTTCGCGTTTTTCCTGATTACACCCCTTACACTACACCACTTACACAACATCCCTTACATTACAGCATGTGCACTACACCCCTTGCACTACACCCCTTACACTACACCACTTACACTACACCCCTTTCACTACACCCCTTACATTACACCATTTACATTGAACTCCTTACAGTTACACTACACAACTTACACTACACCATTTACATTGCACCACTTGCTCTACACACTTACATTACACCACTTACACTACACCCCATGCACTGAACCCTTTACAGATACACTACACCACTTACACTACACCACTTACATTGAACTCCTTACAGTTACACTACACCATTTACACTACACCACCTACATTACACCACTTGCACTACACCACTTGCACTACCTCACTTACATTACACTACACCGCTTACACTACCCCACTTACACTACACCCCTTACACTACACGACTTACACTACACCGCTTACACTACACGACTTACACAACACACTACACTCCTTACACTACCCCACTTACACTACACTCCTTACACTACACCACTTACACTACACCACTTACACTACATGACTTACACAACACCCATTACACTACACCACTTACACTGAACCCCTTACACTGAACCACTTACAGTTACACAACACCACTTACATTACACCACTTACAGTACACCACTTACACTACACCACTTACACTACACCACTTACACTACACCACTTACACTACACCACTTACACAACACCCCTTACACTGAACCACTTACACTACACCACTTAAACTACATCCCTTACACTACACCACTTACACTGAGACACTTACACTGAACCCCTTTCAGTTACACTACACCACTTACACTACAACACATACAGTACACCACTCACACTACACCACTTACACTACACCACTTACACTACACCACATACAGTACACCACTTACACTACACCACTTACACTACACCACTTACACTACACCACTTACACTGAACCACTTACACAACACCACTTGCACTACACACTTACATTACACCACTTACACTACACCACTTACACTGAATCCCTTACAGTTACACTACACCACTTACACTACACCACTTACATTACACCATTTACACTGAACCACTTACACTACACCACTTACACATTTGTGCTGGTACCGTCCTGCACGATAATAGATAACAGTACCAGCCTACATGGTGTTTTTTTTGTAATAACACATATTAATGAAATGGAAATATAACAAAAGTATGCAATCATATAATACTTTAAATCTATTTTGCTGTAGTTATATCGGTTATTAAACAAATATAAAAAGTTTTGAATAAAGCCACCATTTTGAGAAGCGTATTCGATTATTCGACCCGAGTCTATAGGATGTGCGCATGCGCCAAAAAGTGGCTCGGGTGACCCGAGTTGATTAATCGATTACGCTCTATGTGAGAGTACCACGCATCGCGGTGAGGTTCATGCTTTTGCCACTATGGATCTGAGTGGCGCTGTGTACGCCCCTCAGGCTCAACAGGTGATGTGTGTGTGTGGAACCGGGGTTGAATGCTGCCACCTGGTGATGTAGCGTGTAACTAACCCAAGCGTCTGTGCTGTGTGATGTACCCTGTGAATTTTTGTGTGATGTGTCATGTGTGCCGTGTGATATGAGATGTGTGCTGTGTGCTGTATGCGGTGTGTTGCGTCCTGGACAGTGTGATGTGTGTTGTGCTGTGCATTGTGGTGTGTGTTGTGCGGTGCTATGTTGTATTGTGTTGTGTGATGTGTGCTGGGTGCGATGTGTGCTCTGTGTGTTGTGTGATGTGCTGTGTTGTGTGTTGTGTGTTGTGTGATGTGTGTTGTGATGTGTTGTGTGCGCTGTGTGGTGTGTGTTGTGTGATGTATGTTGTGTGTTGTGTGTTGTGTGTTGTGATGTGTTGTGTGTTGTGTGATGTGATGTGTTGTGTGTTGTGTGCTATGTGTTGTGTGTTGTGTGTTGTGATGTGTTGTGTGCGCTGTGTGGTGTGTGTTGTGTGCGCTGTGTGGTGTGTGTTGTGTGATGTGTTATGATGTGTGTTGTGTGTTGTGATGTGTTGTGTGCGCTGTGTGGTGTGTGTTGTGTGATGTGGTGTGTGTTGTGTGTTGTGCTGTCGGTGCAGTTCCCTCAGTTAGTAATCAGTTAATGCACGACACATCTGTAAGGTGATGTGACCAGACGGGGTGGCTGAATGAGTTGAGTGTCCGTCTCCTGTTTTGGGGAGATCGGGAGATCCGAACCCATGAGTTTGTGGGTTCGAATCCTGGTCGAGTCCAACCAATGACTTGAAAATGTATACTTATCGCTTCCTAGCCTGGCACTCAGCATTAATAGGATAGGGCAAGGACTGGTTGGCTCAGTGTCAGGATAATGTGACTGAGTGGGATATCGGGTCATGGTGCTGGTGGCCTGGTCTCTCAGTGGGGCAGCAGTATAAATTTGCCATAAGTGCGCACTCTCACAAGTCAGTACCTATCCTGATATGACCTTAGATGTTGCTAGGACGTAAACAACAACAAACAAATCCGTAAGGTGGCAGTAAATGCAACAAGTTTAATATACTCCCGCTAGATGGACGTCCCAGTATGAATTGAGGACACTGTTCTCTCTCTCTCTCCTTTACTCTCTCTCTCTGTCCATCTCTTCCTCTCTCTCTTCGTCTCTCCCTGTGTCTCCCCCTCTCTCTCCCTGGCCTAGATAAAAGATTCACCCCTTACTGACAGTACAGGGGTGAAAACCAACCCATTAGAAATTAATTGAATGAATAATATCTTAATTTAAGAAGCAAAATATATTCTTTATATATGTTTTTATATTTACCCGCTGCCTTTGAGTTGAAAAATATTATAAAACATCTAGTTTAATCAGACTTAAAAGTGAAATTGATGGCGTTCTATGGCTGCCATCTTGTCTTTTTGCATTCTCTCCCATTTCACCAACTCTGTGCCTATATAAGTATCCATTTGATACTGGAGGTAGGCATTCTACTTCCTGTTCTATACTAAAGCTATTTTCGCCCGTATTTACACTACGTTGTCGTTCACCCGTGTACCAAAAGTACCGGGTGAATCTTTTATCTATCCCTGATCCTGCTTCTCCCATTGCTTACAATGGGAAAATACTTGGTAGGTTCCCCTTCCTTTCCAAGGGGACTGGCCACTTACTCATCTTTGTCAGAGTGTGCCCTGATGAGCCACATCATCTTGCTGTTACACCTTCAAAGCTATTGATCTTCTAACTCATCTGCTGCTCCAGTCTTCATGCACTTGAAGGGGTGACATCCCCTGACCACACCAACAAGGTTGATGTGCACCGCACTTAGTTTAGGCCAACAGTTGAGTCGGTATGGCCGCTGGTGTGCACTACCAACTTCTGGTCTTCCCATAAATGGGACTAGCCGCACGGCAGCGGGGGTTTTAAATCAGAGTTTACCTTCTCCTAGATGAGCAGTCAGCCAAGATTGACGAGCCCCACCTGCCCGAAGCATCTGGTTTTGAGGCGCCAGAGATCCATCCGCCTTTGCCTCTTCTCCTGTCACTAGAAACAGTTTTGCCTCGTGAAGGCCGGGAGTTGGACTTGGTTATCAGAGGCTATTTGATACGCATGCCATGAGAAAGTACTTTATAGGTAGTGAGAGTTTATTCTCACTATCACTTCCGGCAATAATAACCTTTACAAATGATGGGAGATGTGAGGAAGAAATTAAAAGAAGGATAACAATAGCCCAAACAACATTCTCCAAGATGTATAGAGTGTTAACATCAAGTAAGATATTAATACAAACAAGGAAGTGTATTCTTCAGTGTTATGTGCGTCTACTCTAATGTATGGGGCTGAGACATGGACAATCTCTAAGAAAATGTACAAACGTTTAGCAGCATTTGAGATGTGGACTTATTGAAGGATGATGAAAATATCATGGACAAAGATCACCAACAAAGAAGTTCTCAGAAAAATTTAAAAAATGAAATTACGTCACTATACAGACAAAGAAACTTATTTATTTTGGTCACATCATTCGTCAGAGTTCAATATACCGTACATTGTTTGAAGGGAAGGTGAATGGCAGCAGAGGGAGAGGTAGACCAAGAACATCATGGTTTACAAATATTTCACAGTGGACAGGCTTGAATTATTCACAGTCTATCAGAACAGCACACCATTGGGACAAGTGGAGAACCATTGCATCCAACCCTCGACTAGAGGACGGAACTATTGATTGATTGATCCTGCTTCTCACAGCTTGGCCCATAGTCCACAGGAGGCCTGCCGCCACCTAGTGGTGGTCTAGTAGCTCACCGAGAATAGTTTTGTTTCAAAACATGCAAGCTTGTGAGTATAGCTTTTGTTGATTGTGGCGCTTGTGAAATTAGTGCTTGTGAATATGGCATTTTGTGAATATGGTAGATATGAATATGGGACTTATCAATTGGTACTTGTGAATATGGCACTTGTCAATCTGGTACTTGTGAATATGGTGCTTGTGATTATGGTATTTGTGAATATGGTACTTGTGAATATGGTACTTGTGAATATGGTACTTGTGAATATGGTACTTGTGAATATGGTACTTGTGAATATGGTACTTATGAATATGTTATTTGTGAATATGGTACTTGTTAGTGTATCACGTAGAACCCAACAAACAACAAGCTTGTGGATATGGTATTCCTGAATATGGTATTTAGAATTAGAGTGCTTGTGAATTTAATACTTGTGAATATGGAACTTGTGAAAATGTGTCTGCGAATATGGTATTTATGAATATGGAACTTGTGAATATGGAACATGTGAATATAGTGTTTGTGGATATGGCACTTGTAAATATGGGGTTTTGAATAGGGTACTTGTGAATATGGTACTTGTGAATATGGTACTTGTAAATATGGTGATGTGAAATTGGTATTTGTGAATTTGGTACAGGGAATAGGGTACTTGTGAAAATGGCATTTGTGAATATGTACGTTGTGAATCCTGTATTGGTTAATAGGATACTGACTAATATGTGAATAAAGTCTTTGTGATTCCGATACTTGTAAATAATTCTATCATGTTTATCTTGGTCATGGAATAGCGTCGCCATGGATATTACCATATCTAATATGGCATCAGCAGCATCCACAACCGTATTTATGTCACTTAGATGTTGCTAGGACGTAACACAACAACAAACAAACAAATCATGTCACTTTTAAATGTTTGCTTACTGGGCGCGGTGGCCGAATCGGTAGAGCGCGGGCCTCGCAAACGCGAGATCGTGAGTTTGGTTCCTGGTCGACTCAAACCAATGACTTATCACATTGATACTTGTCGCTTCCTAGCCTGACGCTCGGCATTAATAGGATAGGGCAAGGACTGGTCGGCTCAGTGTCATGAAAATGTGCCTGAGGAGGATATTGGGTCATGGTGGCCTGATTTCCCTGTGGGGCTGCACTATAAAGTCACCATGAATGTGCACTGTCACAAGTCGGTATCCATTCTGATATAACCTTAGATGTTACCAGGATGTAAAACTCCAACAATCAACCGACCAACGTATCACTTTTACGTGTTCACAACTCGCCGGTACAGGAGGGCAAGGGTGCTTTGTTGTTGGAGTTTTACATCCTGGCAACATCTAAGGTCATACTAGACGGTTACTGACTTGTCACATTGCACACTCATGGCGACTTTATAGTGGTGCCCCACTTGAGGATCGGGCAACTGCCACCATGATCCGAAATCCCACAGTGTCACATTATCGTGATACTGAACCAACCAGTCCTTGTCCTATCCTAGTAATGCCGAGCGCCAGGTTAGGTAGCAACAAGGATCAATTTTGTAAGCCATTGGTTTGACTCGGTCTGGATTTTGAAATCCTGACATTCTGCACAGAAAGCTTGCGCTTTACCGATTCGGCCACCACGTCCGGTGTGTAAAATTCTCCAATTAAGTATATATTGAGTATCAAGATGGCTAAATAAGAAACAGTACTCCCTTTATAATGCTCACACCGGGGGAGGGAAGCAGTGCCCCTTTAAGCAGAATCCCTCCCCCTTATCTCGCCCAGCCACACTGTATCTGTCATGTTAGGTAATCCCACGATAGCCAGGTGGTGGCCAGAGCTGGGTGGGAGGGGGGTGAGTCCTTAAAGCAGCCAATGGTGAACTATGTTAGGGAGAGATCATGTGAGAGAGGAGTGACCTGTGTGCATGAGTTCAATAGCCAATGAGAAGGTCTCTTACATCCACTGTTGTATGTATCTGAAAACAATATATAAGTGAATAAAACTAAGCAATCAGTCTCTTATCTATCTACACTTCTGCTGGTGCTGAACTCGGATCGTGTGTTGTGTCGTGTGTTGTATTTACTATGGGGTAAGCTAAGGTTATTATTGCCGGAAGTGATAGTGAGGATAAGCTCTCACTACCTATAAAGTACTTTCTCATGGCATGCGTATCAAACAGCCTCTGATAACCAAGTCCAACTCCCGGCCTTCACGAGGCGAAACTGTTTCTACTGACGGGAGAAGGGGCAAAGGCGGATCTCTGGCGCCTCAAAACCAGATGCTTCGGGCAGGTGGGGCTCGTCAATCTTGGCTGACTGCTCATCTAGGAGAAGGTAAACTCTGATTTAAAACCCCCGCTGCCGTGCGGCTAGTCCCATTTATGGGAAGACCAGAAGTTGGTAGTGCACACCAGCGGCCATACCGACTCAATTGTTGGCCTAAACTAAGTGCGGTGCACATCAACTTTGTTGGTGTGGTCAGGGGATGTCACCCCTTCAAGTGCATGAAGACTGGAGCAGCAGATGAGTTAGAAGATCAATAGCTTTGAAGGTGTAACAGCAAGATGATGTGGCTCATCAGGGCACACTCCGACAAAGATGAGTAAGTGGCCAGTCACCTTGGAAAGGAAGGGGAACCTACCAAGTATTTACCCATAGTAAGCAATGGTAATTAATGGACGACTCCCAAAGAAGCTAAAACCAACATTGTGTACTGAGTATAGAACACTAAGCCTGATGAGTCATATGTTGAAGATGATCCTGAAAATAATTTTACTGAGAAACAGACAGAAAATTGAAGAACAAATCAGTAACGTACAAAGTGGGTTTATATCTGGAAGAGGTACACGTGAAGGGATTTTCAATATGAGAATGATTTGTGTACGTTATTGTGAAGTGAACCAGGATGTTTATGCCTGCTTTATTGACTATGAGAAGGCCTTCGACCGAGTCAATCATGAACTGTTAATCAAATGTTTACAAGATATTGGTGTCAATGGCAAAGACATTAAACTAATTGTGAACTTATACTGGACACAATGTGCATTTATAAAAATGGAGCAGGGGCTATCGGATGAAGTTATGATTAAACGAGGAGTTCGACAGGGGTGTGTATTGTCACCATGTCTATTTAACCTGTACACAGAGATGATTTTCAGACACATTGAAGATTGCAAGGGAGTGACAATAGGTGGCATGAATGTCAACAATCTTAGATATGCCGATGACAGTGTAATACTAGCAGACAGTGAGAAAAACCTACAAGATATAGTGAATAGAATCAATAAAGCTGGAATACTATTCAACATGAAGATGAATGCCAGGAAGACCAAAACAATGGTTATAAGTAAAAAGACAGATAAACCAAATGTCAATATAACCATAGATGGCACAAACATAGAACAAGTATCCGAATTCATATATCTCGGACAAAAGATTACAAATGATGGGAGATGTGAGGAAGAAATTAAAAGAAGGATAACAATAGCCCGAACAACATTCTCCAAAATGTATAGAGTGTTAACATCAAGTAAGATATTAATACAAACAAGGAAGCGTATTCTTCAGTGTTATGTGTGGTCTACTCTAATGTATGGGGCAGAGACATGGACAATCTCTAAGAAAATGTACAAACGCTTAGCAGCATTTGAGATGTGGACTTATCGAAGGATGATGAAAATATCATGGACAAAGAAGATCACCAACAAAGAAGTTCTCAGAAAAATTAAAAATAAGAAAAGCTTGTTTGCCACTATCCAGACAAAGAAACTTATTTATTTTGGCCACATCATTCGTCAGAGTTCAATATACCGTACATTGTTGGAAGGGAAGGTGAATGGCAGCAGAGGGAGAGGGAGACCAAGAACATCATGGTTTACAAATATTTCACAGTGGACAGGCTTGAATTATTCACAGTCTATCAGAACAGCACAACATCGGGACAAGTGGAGAACCATTGCATCCAACCCTCGACTAGAGGATGGAACTATTGATTGATTGATTGAAGCTCTAGCATGTAATTTATCCAATACAGATATGAAAAGGGGGAACTTTGAATCATACGCCTTATGCAGGATATTAAGCCTTCTGCAGGATATTACGCCTCATAGAGGATATTAGGGCAGTCTAGCCCTGTTGAGCAGTACAGCTAATAACATGAGGGAACATAATAAAAGTAACCATAACCTATGTGTACCGCCTAATGGGATTGGCCATCAATAGCATTTAAACGCCCGCATATATAAAATGTGGCGACCCGCAAACACAGGATTTCATACTGGCAACCTCGTAGCTCGAGCAATCCACTTGGGAGGGAAGCGTGGGATGTGGTTAGAGGGAAGTAAGACAAGCGACATGGCAGACACAATGGCGAGAGGACGGCACCAGCAAAGATGCAGTGGTGGGAGCTCAATGAGGAAGGAAACGTGTAAGGTTGGTGGAAAACATATACAAGTGTATTAATGCATAATTGAACTTGCATTAACCTGCCAAATCAAACGCAATCATGCCGTCCCGATGCTCCCACCAGACTCAACTCAAGCAGGAGTTTGAGGACTGGTGTGACCGATCCGCAGTGACTGGGGCGATCGATCAGACCAAAGATAAAGCCAGCTATTGGCCAGAGTTCTGCACATTCAAGATTGAGAGCCAGGGTGGACCGGGCAAAGATCTTCCAAGATTATGGGAAGTCAATGACGGTAATTAACAGCACAGATGCGGGAGCGCTCTGCAAATGGCTGAGACAGATCGGGCACACGGGGGACCTCGGAGAAGCCACGGGGGAGGAGATCACGTGGTTCTCCTGGGCTATGCGAGCGGTATGCTGCAGGACATTATCTACGGTGTATTCAGGGAAGACAGGGAGGGAGACTAGAGCGCGGTGGACAAGGCGGTCACCGAGGCACTCCTGTCACAAGATGAGCATGACCACCTGTGGAATGTCCTGAGTAAGATGAGGCAGGAATGGGAAGAAACAGAACCAGCGTATTGCCAACTTTTCCGACTGCAGTAGAGAGGGGCTGGGACACCAGGGAAGCCAAACCGGGGTCGGATTCGGTGGGGATACTGCGTTTGTTCACGGACTCATTGAGAAATGAGGCTGTGATCATCACAGTGGACTTCTGATGGCCCGCAACCCTGGAGGAGGCCTTCGAAACAGCCATCGTGCAGGGCCACACCTGGAAGAGGGGAGAGAAGAAGGTGCTAGAGAGGGAGGAAAAGGTGCAGGCGGCACTCCGAGAGAACATGCCCAAACCAAGCAAACCCCCACAGAACCCCGACCCCCAAACCACAGAAAATGGAAGGAGCATGCCAGAGAATGACAGGAAAACCCTGCAGGGAGAGATAAAGACCCTGTGGAAAATGGTGGAGCATTTAGCGTCCCCACAAGGAAAACCCGGAGAGGCGGCACCATACAACCCCACACCGCAAGTACAGGCATCAGCAAGACACAGAAAAGAACTGCCTAGGGAGGTCAACAGAAACGAGAGCAGGCCATCCCTGAGATGCTGGACATGCGGCGGTCCGCATATCCAATGGTTCTGGCAAAGTGCAGGACAGTGGGGGATGCAACAGACACAGGCGCCACATTGGCAGAAGAACGGCCAGGTGATGGACGGACAGTACAGCCCGCTGTCTGGAAACTAGAAGCCGTGACCGACCACAGGCCAACGGTGAGTGTTGCGATTAATGGCGCGAGACTGACCACATTGGTGGATATTGGAGCATGACGTTCAATGATAAAAACCACTAGTTGGCAGCGGCTCGTAGAATTAGGAGCAGCGAGTGAGAGGTTGGAAGCAGGAATGGGATTGCGCTCACTGTCTGGGCCCTTATTGATAACAAATGGAATAGCGGAGGTGAATATATATATAATGTCAGAATTATTGTTACGTAGTAGAAGATTTACAGCATGATATGTTATTAGGGACCGATGCTTTATTACTATGTGGTGCCAGCTTACTATATTAGAGACAACAGGTGGTGCTGTGTAATATCACACATGAATGGGGATTGCGGGAGATGAATGCGATACGGGAAGACATCTCCGACAGGGAGATATGGAAAAAGGCATACCCAGAGGTGTTTCCATCAGCAGACGGGCCACGGAAAGACACAAATGTAGTGGAGATGCATATTGATACCGGGTCGGCTCACCCCATCAAACAACGCTCATACCGCATGCCACTGGCAAAACGCACCATGATGGAGAACAAACTGCGCGGTATGCTAGACAAAGGGCATTATCGAGCCTAGCTGTAGCCGATGGGCATCACCAGTGATGATGGTACCTAAGAAAGATGGCATGATGAGGATTTGTGGGGACTATCGCAAACTGAATGCAGTAACCTGCAAACATGCCTACCCAATGCTGAGGATACAGGACATCTTCGATCAGTTGGGTGGCGCTAAGGTGTTCACAACACTGGACCTAAAATCAGGATACTGGCAAGTCCGGGTGGGAGAATTGAGTCGGGCTCCTCTCTCGCTCGCTGGCCTTACACTGAGCATGCTGGATTGTCGTTAGACTGATGCTGCTCACTCGTGGGCCTGACGTCGACTCACGTTACAAATTACGTCAAAGTCACACGTAGCTACGTTAGGGTGGGCATAATTATGCTAGTCCTATTCTAAGCCGACACTAAGGTTTCGCTAGGCTGACACCATGCGCGCTGGAGGCTCGTTAGCCTTACGTTGGGCATTTTATTTTTTTTACGTTCTAACTCATTGACACACGTTACAACTAAGTAGGACCAACATTTCTCCTACATCCACTACGTTGCACTGACGTCCAAATTGGCCCTGCAATGAGGAGAATTTTTACGTATCTCAACGTAAATAAGTGATTTCTATGTTCCCCACTTGCTGGCCCTTTACATCATAGTGTGACAGGGGTTTTAGCCTCCACTACGTTCAACTATGTCCACTAACATGTAAGTGACCGGGCCTTTAGAATAGCTGTGGGATTATTGGGTCTAATGCTCATAGGTTCAGTGGGTCTTGATGCTCTTGGAAGGAAGAGAAGTGTGACGAAGGGTGAACATCCCGATTTGGGCGCGAAAGGAAAGAATTGTTCCTGGTCCTAAAGCCCCCACCCCACCCCCACCCCACATCCCCTCCACCCCACTGCTGAGATACTTTAATATCAGAGTGGTATATTTTGTGGAATCAAATACCGCCTAATGATTAGCGAGGTTTACAGTGAATAATGAATGAACAAGTTAGTCGTAGTTTCTTCCAGAACTAGGTCAATCTGGAAGTATATGTCTGGAGGGGGGCGGGGGTAGTTCCAAATTGAGCTGAGTCTGACAAGGTGAGGTGGGGTGGGGGGTAAACTGCCGTGGCGTACTTTATTAATGTTCCTTGTTATAGACCTATTTCAATATTTACTAACATCGTGTATGCGCGCGCAGCTTCGCTGCAGAACCAAGGCATACTACCATTGAGTTTGCTGATACGCTCAGTGAAAAACGTCAGTTTTACTCAAAATTAATAGAAATGCAGAACCATAACCTTATAAATTTAATATAATCTATTCGTTGAATATGTTTTCTATATGTGTTCCAAGCGGTTTGTGTCTAGGTGGTGTGGTTTTAGAGATATTTCACTTTTTCTGTATGAAGATTGCTCACGGCCATTGACAATGCATTGAGTTTGCCTGTATGTGCAGTGCAAAACGTCTATTTTATTCCAAATTAATAGAAATGCAGAATCCTAACCATATAAATTTAATATAATCTATTCATTGAATATTTTTTCTATATGTATTTTAAGCGGTTTATGGCTAGGTGGTGTGGTTTTAAAGATATTTCACCTTTTCTCTATGAAGATTGCTCATAGCCATTGAGTTTGCAGTGTGACAGTGTGTCGTCCTGCAGCCAAAAAGTGTGCGCACTGACCTAGATACCTATCCTGATGTCATATGAAATAGGTCTATAGAACCAGCAGTACAAATAGGAAGTATAACGCAACAAGATAATTGTATTTTTTTCTTTTTATTCAATGAGTTCACATACAACACATCCATTCATGTTACATTATTATGAGAGAATATATGTACATATATATGTATACAGTATAACCCTCTTAAACCAAACTTGAAAGAACCCTAGAAATGTGTTTGGATGAACCGATCATTGGTTTAACCGAGCTTTGACTTTGACTTGGCATGGAGGGAGTTAACCATCATGAACAAACCAACAACACACCGAACATCCTACACAACTATCAATCTGTTTAAACATATTGAACATTACATAAGACAGACAAAATGTCTTGACAACTATAAACTTAGCTTGTTTTATAAGAGAAAAATGTAACCCACAACGATTGTGTGAGTTGCCCCGAGTATACACCTTCGACTCGGTGCTGCTCCCCATTTTTGTATGAACCGCAGTGACTGGTGCTGTACATTATACAGCAGGAGCCACTCCCTTAATTCTACAGGATCGGTGCTGTGACTAATACAGCACTGACCAAACTTAGATTATTTAGAATGTCAATTCCAATAGTAAGATGGCCGGAAGACCAGTGCTCCGGCACTGACAAATGTCATATTCAGATGAATAAATACTTTACCAAAAAAAAGAAAAAAAAGGGAGGGAGTTGGGGCGTGGGAGATTGGGGATGTGTGGGAAATGGGGTGTGGTGGGAGTTGGGGTGTGGTGGGAGATGGGGTGGGGTGGGATATGCGGTGGGGTGGGAGTTGGAGAGTGTGAGATGGGAGTGGGGTGGGAAATGGGAGTGGCGTGGGGCTGGGGGTGGCGTGGGAGGTGGAGGTGCGTGGAAGAAAGGGGTGCATGGGAGATGGTGGTGGGGTAGGATTTGGTGGTGGGGGTGGGTGGGAGATAGAGTGCATGGCAGATGGGGTGGAGGTGGGTGGGAGATGGGAGGGGGTGGTGGAAGATGGGTGTGGGGTGGGAGGTGGGAGTGGGTGGGAGATGGGGGTGGGGTAGGATTTGGTGGTGGAAGTTTGTTGTTTGTTTGTTGTTGTTTTACGTCCTAGCAACATCTAAGGTCATATCAGAACGGGTACCGACTTGTGACAGTGGGCACTCATGGCAAGTTTATAGTGCTGTCCCACTGGGAAACCAGGCCGCCGGCACCATGACCTGGTATCCCACTCAGTCACATTATCCTGACACTGAGCACACCAGTCCTTGCCCTATCCTAATAATGCCGAGCGCCTGGCTAGGAAGCGACAAGTATCAATTTTAAAGTCATTGGTTTGACTCGACCGGGACTCGAACCCACGACCCCACGATCTACCAGTGGAAGAGCGTGTGAGATAGGGTGCATGGCAGATGGGGGTAGGGGTGGGTGGGGTGGTGGAAGAGGGGTGTGGGGTGGGAGGTGGGGGGTGGGTGGGAGATGGGGGTGGGGTAGGATTTGGTGGTGGGGGTGCGCGGGAGATGGAGTGGATGGCAGATGGGGTGGGGTGGGTGGGTGGAAATGGGATGGGTGTGGTGGGAGGTGGGGGTGGGTGGGAGGTGGGGGTGGGTGGGAGATGGGTGGGGTAGGATCTGGTGGTGGGGGTGCGTTGGGAGATGGGGGGTGGGGGTGGGTGGGAGATGGGGGTGTGGTGGGGAGTGGGAGGGATCTCAGATGAAAGCTTGGTTCAATCGTACCGGAAGTGGCCTGGGGTCCAAACAATTTTGTTTGGATTAACCGATCATTTGGATTAACCGACTTCGGTTTAACCAACTTTTTTATATGGTAAATGGTAGTATTTTGCCAGGCCGTCGAAAAAAAGTTTGGATTAGCCGATCGTTTGGTTTAACCGAGCTTGGTTTAACGGGGGTATGCTGTATGCATATGTATATATGTATATATGTATATATATGTATATATGTATATATGTATATATATGTATATATATGTATATATATGTATATATGTGTATATATATGTATATATATATATGTATATATGTATATATATATGTATATATGTATATATATATGTATATATGTATATAAATAGTTTAGGTGCAAAAACACGTAAACGCCAATCCAAAAAAGTTGATTTTGTTATATTCCTATTTTTTTGTTCATAGGTCCATACCCTTAGTTCATATGAAAAGTGGAATTAGTGAGAATTAACACTTATTTTCATGTAAAAATCTTTCATTTAAACTACATTTCTTTATTGGCGTTTAGTTGGTTTTGCGCCGGAACTCTTTTTTAAATATCATGTATATATGTATATATGTACATCTATATGCATATAGATAAACATACGTAATGCATGCATATAGACATGTATATATACAGCTATATACACACATATATACACATGTATGCCTATATATGTAAATATATACATATATACATATATACATATATATTTTAAGTTGTATAGATATATGCATATATATACACCATTATATATACATGTATGTACATAGTGCATATATATATACGCGGATATACATATATATGTGCATTCATATACATGTATGCATATACATATACATACATATGTCTATATATTCTTAACCATGAAGGCATCGATTGAATACGCTATTCAGTTATTCAATATAGCAGACAGGCGATGTGCTATATATCAGAATATACCACGATATCATACAGGGACTGTTATTCAACATACACTACAGTAATTCAATATAAAACAATGACAGCTATATAATATACAATACAAGAGACTATTTTCAGCAGCCATCATTCCTGACACACAAACATAAGTATTCACTCCTTAGCAAACTCTCACTACCAAACTGCCAACACCCGACTACACCAAAGACGACACTTGCTCTCGCTAAGAACTGCTGCTCAACAAGATTTGCGCCTGTGTGTATTTCTTTCTTATAGGATGCGACCACACTCAGGGAAAGGGGACAACAAGTCATCAGGGAGACACCGCAGGGTTTAGGAGACTCCCGTCATTCGGCCCCCTTGTCGAGCTAAGTATGGGCCCCGTTGAGCAACAAATGCACACGGCCCCCCCCCCCCCCCCACCACCATAACAACAACAACAACAACAAAAATACGGCAGGAACAAAGCTAGATAAAAGATTCATCCCATACTTGCAGTAGAGGGGTGAACGACAACATAGTCTAAATACAAGCGAAAATAGCGTTAGTATGGAACAGGAAGTATGATACCTTGTTCCAGTATCAAAAGGCTATTCATATCAGCACAGAGTTGGTGAAATGAGAGAGAATGCAAAAAGACAAAATGGCGGTGATAGAATGCCATCGATTTCACTTTTAAAGTCAATTAAACTACATGTTTTATCATATTTTTCAAATCAAAAGTAACAGGTAAATATTAAAATATATATGAAGAATATATTTTATTTCTTAAATTAAGAATGTATCTGCTCATTTCATTCACCCGCCATGTCAAACTTTTTCGCCAGTTTTTACATCGGGTTGTTTTTGATCCCCTACTATGAGTACATGGTGAATCTTTTATCTAGAATAAGCCATGAGGAATCTAAACACGAAAAAGCACACTTGTGCCACGGTAAGTTGCACATGTTAAATAATACATTCAGTCTGGGTAGACAGTTAGTTATATGTACATATCACAACCTAAGTAGTCTCGCATGAAGCGCCTCTGTGAGATCGCAGCGGCGACATATATGTGTGTGTGGCCAGCATGGACAGGCAGTCAAACGGTGCTTCACCCCCACCCCCACGCCCCACCCCCACCCTCCCATCCCCTCCACCCCGACTACTGAGATACTTTACTATCAGAGTGCTACATCTCGCGGAATCAAATTCCGCCTAATGGTTAGCGAGTTATACAGTGAATAATGAATGAACAAGTTCAGTAGTAGTTTCTTCCAGAGCTATCTGGGTTCGATTTCTTCCCCCGTCCACACATGCGCCACCGGCGTATGCCGCGGCTTATTCGCCACTTCCGGCGCAAAGTACACAGGCGTTCTGAGCCACGGGAATTATCCTGTGTGTCAGTCAAGTGTTCGTTGTGCTCAAGTAGTCAGTGTTCACTTTGTTCATGAACATAAATTAGCATTTTTTCCGACTTTACGCTATTTTGCATGTATAGACACAACTCCATGTTTACAGTAACCAATGTACTTGAACGCTTATCTCGTGTTTACAGTTTTATTTGTGTTTACAGATTTACCCTGTGTTTACACAATTGCTCTAAGTTTACAGATTGACCCTCTGCTTTCAGTTTCACCCTGTGTTTACAGAATCACTGTGTTTACAGATTTCCCATCTGTTTACATATCTACTCCATGTTTCCAGAATTGCGCTGTGTTTACAGATTTACCCTGTGTTTACAGAATCACTGTGTTTACAGATTTCCCATCTGTTTACATATCTACTCCATGTTTCCAGAATTGCACTGTGTTTACAGATTTACCCTGTGTTTACAGAATCACTGTGTTTACAGATTTCCCATCTGTTTACATATCTACTCCATGTTTCCAGAATTGCGCTGTGTTTACAGATTTACCCTGCGTTTACAGAATCACTGTGTTTACCGATTTGCCATTTGTTTACATATCTACTCCATGTTTCCAGAATTGCGCTGTGTTGACAGATTTACCCTGTGTTTACGGAATCACTGTGTTTACAGATTTCCTATCTGTTTACATATCTACTCCATGTTTCCAGAATTGTGCTGTGTTTCCAGATTTACCCTGTGTTTACAGAATCACTGTGTTTACAGATTTCCCATCTGTTTACATATCTACTCCATGTTTCCAGAATTGCGCTGTGTTTACTGATTTACCCTGCGTGCTCACATACCTATTCCCTGTTCATACACTTATCCTGTGGTCATACATTTCAAGACCGGTCACATACCCCTTAGTGGACGTAGTTGAACGTAGTGGAGGCTAACGTAGTTGAACGTAGTTGAACGTAGTGGAGGCTAATGTAGTTGGACATAGTTGAATGTAGTTGAACCTAGTTGAACGTAGCTGAATGTAGTTGAACGTAGTTGAACATAGTTGAACGTAGTTGAACGTAGTTGAACGTAGTTGAACGTAGTTGAACGTAGTTGAACGTACTGGAGAAGTATGGTATGTTCAACAACGTTCAACAACGTTCAACACGTTCAACAACGTTCAACAACGTTCAACAACGTTCAACAACGTTCAACAACGTTCAACAACGTTCAACAACGTTCAACTACGTTCAACTACGTTCAACTACGTTAGCCTCCACTACGTTCAACTACGTCCACTAACGTGTCTGTGACCAGGACTTTACAGTGTGTGTTCTTACACATACGCCTGCTTATCAACCCTGTGTGTTTAAGGATTTACATTGTGTGTTCATACAATGATACAAATGACTATGTTCGCACACTTGTCAATACACATTGTGTTGTGAACAGACTTACTATATATTTATAGATTTACGATAAGTACATATAGATTTACCTCGATAAAAGATTAAACCCCTACTCAGGGGTTTAATGACAACCATGCTTAAATCCGAGCCCAAACTACTCCAACTAAGAATTACCTATGGAGGCAGTGGTTCCAATGCACAATATTGACCAACATTGGTGCAAAGTCGAGACATTGGTAGAGAATGCACAAATTCAAGATGGCGCCGACAGAAATCGCTCAATTTGACTTTCGAAGTCTATTAATCAACATGATTTCATCAATTATTCACTCAGAAACAGCGGGTTACGACAAACAACGCATTTAAACCATATATTTAGCACCTTAGATCGCAAACCTAACCTTCTCACTATTTGGGTTGTTCAGAAGCTCTGTCACAGGAACAGGGCTACGAGAGTAACTAAGATTTACCCTGTGCGTTCAATACATGTGTGTGCCTATAGATTTACTATGTTTTCATATATCTACTCTATGTTTACAGTAGATTCACGTTGTGTGCACAGACTTATCAGATGTGTTCTCAGCACACAATTCTTGTGAGACATTTCCTCCCAAGACACATTAAGAAATACATAAATATATAAATATATTGTTTGTCATCTAAAAGCATTAAACTAGACCTTCCTAAGAGCATTTGTACATGTCCTATATATGCCTGTGTCTGTCACATGACCGTACCTGTCACGTGATCGTGCCTGTTTCTGTCACATGACTATGTTTGTCAAATGATGATGCCTGCCAAGTGCCACGTGATCGTGACCCCCCCCCCCCTAGATTTCTGTCACATGACCTTGATTGTCCTGTCTTCAAGCCTCACTCTGTGTCTGCATCTGTTTTTCCCCTCCTCACCCCCTCGTCTACTTCCCACCCCACTTCCCCACAGCACCCCTTGCCCCCGCCGCCTTCTCCTCCATTTCCACCTTCACTACCACGTAGCCCCCTTCTCTCCTTCCCCCTCCTCCCCCTCCTCTCCCACCCCTCTCATCCCATTCCTACTCCCACTCCCTCTTTCTTCTCTCCCCCACTTCTCCTCCCCACCCTTCCTCTCCCCCCCCCCCCCGATCCCACTCCTCCTCACCCTTCGCCCCTCTCCCTCCTTCCTCCCCTTCCCCCTCCCACTCCCCTTCCCACTCCCCCTCCCACTCCCCCATCCGTCCCCACCCGATTCTCTCCCTTCCCCTCCCCTTTCTCCCCCACCCCACCCCACCCCCACCCACCCCTTTACCCAACATCATTACAGACCTCATACTTCATATCAACAACCGTCTTATCGGCGGCGTACCTCTCCAGCCAATCCCTCACCTCCCCGACGAGGAACCCGCGGGGCCCCATGTGACCAGCCAGCCGGACGACGCCGCCGTGCAGCACGTAGAGGCGGGCGGGCACGGCGCCGTACGCCAAGCTCGCCTCGTCCGCCATATTGTCCAAGTACAGCGGCTGCGTCAACCGGTCGTCGGCCTGCAGCGCGGCAGCGGCCCGGTGGCGGTCTGCCGCCGTCCGGTGCTGGTTGAACGAGTACGGGTTACTAGCGAAGCTCCAACCGTCCGCAGGGTGAGCCTCGGCAATGTAGACCATAGCGAAATCGGCGACGCCGCCGAATCCAGCCCGCAGTTGCTCCAGCTCGCCCAGCTTCGCCATGAAAGGAGGTCAGCTGCAGCTTCCAAAGGTCACCACCAGGGGTCGCGCCGGGTGCGTCTGGGTTTCCAGCAGGCGGCGCTGTTGGCCCGTCTTCAAGTCGGTGAGTGTCGGGTTGGGCGCCGCCTTGCCCAGGTGCGCCTTCTTGTGCCAGGCCTCAACCCAGAACTGGTGGATTTGCGCGACTGTGGCGCGCACTGTGAGGAGACTCCACATGACGTCATCGATGCTGACGCGACTGTCGTGAACTCCCGCCTGCCGCTCGCCAGCCTCGAGCAGGAGGCGAAAGAGTGGTGGGTAGATGCAGAAGAAGAGGCAGCACGCCTTCAGGAAGAAGATGAAGACGAGGCCCTGCAGGAAGTGGCTCACTCGGAACAGCAGATCCATCTTGAGTTGGCGGCTTGTGGAGAAACAACTGAAATGGGACGGTGGAAGAAGGGTGATTTTGCGTTAGCATGGGCAGATATCGGGTGGGTGAGGCGCCGCCCAGGCGGGTGGGTGAGGCGCCTGGAGGGAAGGAGGGGAATTAGTAGAACTGCTTGGAAGCACACCACCTGGGCCCATATGCAGGAGTCAGTGTTAGCGGGTTTTGGTGTTAGAGCCTGTTACCGTTTAGCTATCACCGAAGTCGGGAACTGTGTCAAGTCATATGCAGGAGCGCGTAACACTTTCATTATAGGTAAACGTGAATTTATTTATAGATTTGGGAAAACCCTCTGCATTTGTAGCCATATACTAGGCTCAAATCTATTGAATGCGATCATATTTAACAAAATTACATACGCAATAAGTGAACTTTTATCAATTTAACCCTCAATTCGAAGCGTTATTAAGGATACCGACGCATTGGCGGCGATATTACTAGTTATATTTTCGAATCGACGAATGTAAAGTAAACAAACCGCGGCCGCTGCCATCATGGAAAGCAACGTCGATGCAGCGGCGATTTGTTTACTTTACGTTCGTCGATTCGAAAATATAACTATTAATATCATCGCCAATGCGGCGGTAGCCTTAAGGAGGGTTCGAATTTAGGGTTAATTTGAATCAATTTCACTTATTGCGTATCTAATTCTGTTAAATATGACAGCATTGAATAGATTTGGGCCTAATAAACTCGCTAAACCTAATATTTTTTAGGGGTAAGGTAACACCGGTTAAGCCTTTGGTGTTAGGCCTAACACTGACTCGTGCATACCATTTTTCGCCGCTAAACCGGAATTCCCGCCAAACACCGTTTTTCCTCGCTAACACTGACTCCTGCATATGGCCCCTGCTCTCCAGGCGGCACCCCAACCTCCAGTAACCCAGAATAGAAAAGAGCATACCAAAAGGAGGATTACATACATGAATAATACTTGCATACGTACTCTATACCTCACATTTAACATTACTTTTAGCATTAGCTACGGCTGAGATCTTTATCTGTCAGTCACGGCTTTATAGTGCTGGGGGGCTTAGCATTAGCAAACGGCTGAGGACATTGTGGCGGCTTTATAGTGCTGCACAATTGGGATATCGAGCCGGGTTAGCAATATTTGAAACACAGCATGCTATTGTGGCTTTACAGCGCTGTACCGCGAGGGTACACTGCCGCAGGCCACCATGCTCTGATGATACCCCCACTCAGTCACATTATTCTAAGGTCAAGCTGGAGTGTAAATTTGTATGAAGTTCATGACGAAACTGATTTTCTTTTAAGGCGGATAATACTTAATGAATTGTACCCATTTTGATACAAGATATTTAGGGCTCAATCAAGGTTGGGTTCTATATCATCAATCTGTGACTATTTCAATTCCCATCAATCGGCCCTAGCAACGCTCCTCAGCCGTCAGAGTGATGTAGGCCAGGGATCTCTCACATAAACTGGTAGGCTTTATCTATATAATAACACTCGTGGCTTACACATGCTTTTCTGCTCAAGGGGGAGCCTCCCCCTGAATGTATTGGGTGCCAGTCCCAACTTACACTTAAACACATTTGCTTAAGTTGTGTTGATTTGTTGGCCCTGCGCCAACAATTTTACACTGCAGACAGTAGGGATGACTTTTTTACTAAAGTAAAACAAGAAAACATTTAGCCTTTTTTATGGCAGCTGGACTGTACTACCTCATATAGTTTACTAAATAAATTCTATCAATTAGTAATACAACTTTTCATTTTTTTATGGGAATTTGTTTCCCTTGGCCACAAATATATAATTGTGAGCTTTTTAATTTAATGAGTGTCTATTGGCACATAATTGATTGTCTACTTTTACATGTAAAAGCGCTGGTTTGAACAAAAACCAAACATTTCTCGCCGTGAATATGGCCTATGCTGCCGACATGGCGTAAAGCAACCACAAATCAATCAATCTGTATAATAGAATTGAAACGTGTTCAGACTTACGAGTCACTAATAATATTTATAGAATGTGCGTATTTTTAAGATGCGTGAATAATAATCATGCAAGGAATATAAGTAAATTCAAGTGACCAAATCCTTAAATGACCTGAGCCGTTCAACCCTTGATTACTTTCATCAACAGAAGCTGAAATCTACCCATATAAAAACCAGCCAAAATACTAAACAATTATGCAAGGCATCGGATTTCAGCCAGTCTGGTATCAGTTATATAATATGGAAAGATCAACAATGTATTGGATGTTGCCATTGAGATTTTTTTAGAAACACCATTCATGCATTTAATAACCAAATTATTTTACCATCCACCGCATTGGCCGATACCACATTCACCGATACCACATTCACTATTGACTAATGCCACATTGACTGATACTGCATTGGCCGATACTACTTTGACTTGTATGGCATTAACTTGTATGGTATTGACTTGTATGACATTGACTTGTATGGCATTGATCTGTATGGCATTGACCTGTATGGCATTGACTTGTATGGCATTGACTTGTATGGCATTGACTTGTATGGCATTGACTTGTATGGCATTGACTTGTATGGCGTTGACTTGTATGGCGTTGACTCGTATTGCATTGACTCGTATTGCATTGACTCGTATTGCATTGACTCATATTGCATTGACTCATATTGCATTGACTCATATTGCATTGACTCATATTGCATTGACTCATATTGCATTGACTCATATTGCATTGACTCATATTGCATTGACTCATATTGCATTGACTCATATTGCATTGACTCATATTGCATTGACTCATATTGCATTGACTCATATTGCATTGACTCATATTGCATTGACTCATATTGCATTGACTCATATTGCATTGACTCATATTGCATTGACTCATATTGCATTGACTCATATTGCATTGACTCATATTGCATTGACTCATATTGCATTGACTCATATTGCATTGACTCATATTGCATTGACTCATATTGCATTGACTCATATTGCATTGACTCATATTGCATTGACTCATATTGCATTGACTCATACTGCATTGACTCATACTGCATTGACTCATACTGCATTGACTCATACTGCATTGACTCATACTGCATTGACTCATACTGCATTGACTCATACTGCATTGACTCATACTGCATTGACTCATACTGCATTGACTCATACTGCATTGACTCATACTGCATTGACTCATACTGCATTGACTCATACTGCATTGACTCATACTGCATTGACTCATACTGCATTGACTCATACTGCATTGACTCATACTGCATTGACTCATACTGCATTGACTCATACTGCATTGACTCATACTGCATTGACTCATACTGCATTGACTCATACTGCATTGACTCATACTGCATTGACTCATACTGCATTGACTCATACTGCATTGACTCATACTGCATTGACTCATACTGCATTGACTCATACTGCATTGACTCATACTGCATTGACTCATACTGCATTGACTCATAGTGCATTGACTCATACTGCATTGACTCATACTGCATTGACTCATACTGCATTGACTCATACTGCATTGACTCATACTGCATTGACTCATACTGCATTGACTCATACTGCATTGACTCATACTGCATTGACTCATACTGCATTGACTCATACTGCATTGACTCATACTGCATTGACTCATACTGTATTGACTCATACTGTATTGACTCATACTGCATTGACTCATACTGCATTGACTCATAGTGCATTGACTCATAGTGCATTGACTTATACTCGATTGATTCATACTGCATTGACTCATACTGCATTGACGGGGCGGAGTTTATGTCCATATACCTGGAGGTGGTTCTTCTGATAGAACTGTGGGCGCGCACGCAGCGCCCTCATTAAGCAGGGGTCACTTGGTGCAACCGCAGCTCGCTCAGCGTAGCTCTACCAAACAGGCCTGCGGGTTGGACCAGGAGCAGGCCAGGGGCCATTTTGTACCCTTAAAGCTTCATAGTCCGATGAAGCGTCAACTTTTCAAAACCAAAACAATTATCTGTAATTGATTCTGCATAACTGAAACCATACCAAATTCATTTGTTGTGTATCTCAAGATTCTATCACAATAGGCATCAGTAGAAGTAGGTTCTATGAAACTGCAAAGTGATGTTGTGTCTTCTATGCATAAATAACTGTTTAATAACTGCACTAGTGTTGAAAGCTGCATAGTCCGATGAAAACATCAAATTTTCAAAACCAAAACAATTATCTAGATTTGATTTGACATATCTAACTTAGATGGTGGTGCACTTACTAAACATTTGTCATCACATATAAGGGGATACTGAGTCAATTAATAGAACATGTGACTGCAGAAGCCTATGGTGTTAGAGTGTTGGTGCGCTTGCCAAAATTAATTTAGCACGTTTCAATTTCAAATATCTCAAAAGTTAGCGATTTAAAATAAAGGTTACTTCAAACTAAAGGAAGGTAGATTATAATGAACAACCTAATATGTTTATCTCGGAAAGTGAGAGAAACTCAAAACCATCGGACTATGCAACTTTAAGCTAGGAGGTCAATATTTGCATGGACTTCTTCTTGTCAGTTCATAAGCGATGCATTCTACAATATCGAATTGAATTGAAGCCGATATTGCATTGACTGTTACCATATTGACGCATTCTGCATTGATTGATTGATACTGAATTGACCCCTTTTTTTGCTGGGCCAACCTCGGTCTGAGTCAGGACTTTCAAACATGAATGTAAATTAATTTCAGAGTCCAGAATTTTAAAAAAGTCTACACATGACGGGGTGGCCAAATGAGTTGAGCGTCCATTTCCTATTTAAGTAGGTCATGGATCCGAACCCCCACATTCAAACTCTGGCCGAGTCAAAATAATGACTTAAAAATGTATACTTGTCGCTACCTAGCCTGGCGTTCGGCATTACTAGGATAGAGCAAGGAGTAATGGAATGAGGAATTTGTTCGCAATTGAAATTTCCCTTGATCAAGTTTGTTGCTTGTTTTTTGTTTTTTTGTCCTAGCAACATCTAAGGCCATATCAGCGCAGGTACCAACTTGTGACAGTGCACACTCATGGTGACTTAATAGTGCTGTACCACTGGGAGACTAATCCAGCAGCACCATGACCTGATATCCCACTCAGTCACATTATCCTGACACTGAGCCAACCGGTCCTTGCCATATCCTAATAATGCGGAGCACCTGGCGAGGAAACAACAAGTATCAATTTTTAAGTCATTGGTTTGATTCGACCGGGAACCAAACTCCCGATCTCCCGCACACGAGACCCACACTTTACCGATTCAGCCACCACGCCGTGTTTCATGGTAGGAAATCGGTAGGGTACTGACAAAAAAAAGCTTCTTATATGGGCACTCACTCACTGTGCCGTAGAGCACTCACTACCCCCAGGCCATTGTGCGTGGCGAGTGGCACTTTTTTTTTATTAAAAAAAAACAACCTCCAACATGCCGGGCGTTGTGTTTTAGATGGAAAGTTAAACCTTTAAATAAATAAATAAATAAATAAATAAATAAATACAGCACTGCCCCACAAAATGAACACAGCAAATAAAAACCAGACAGGATGGCCGAATGAGTTAGAGCGTCCATCTCCCGTGTTGGTAGATCGTGGGATCGTGGGTTCGAATCGTGGTCGAGTCAAACCAATGACTTTAAAATTTATACTTGTCACTTGCTAGCCAGGCACTCGGCATTATTAGGATAGGGCAAGGAGCAGTGGAATGAGGAGGACCAGTCGTCTGGGACTGAAATTTCCCCTGCTAAATCAACTAATCTACAAAAAAAAAACACAAACAAACAAACAGAAACAAAAGAATGTGGGCAGGCGAGCGAGCATGGTTTGTAATTGGAGATGATAAGAAAGAGGCCCATCACAGCTAGACATCCCGGGTGTGGTGGGAGAACCGGTATATAGAGCGCAGGTCTCGCGTGCGGAAGGTCAGGGATTCGGTTACCAGTCGAGTCAAACCAATGACTTTAAAATTGATACTTGTCACTTCCTAGCCTGGCGCTCGTCATTATTAGGATAGGGAAAGGACTGGTTAGCTCAGTGTCTGGAGTAATGAAACTGAGTGGGATATCGGGTCATGGTTATGATGGCCTGATTTTCCCATAGGGCAGCAGTATAAAGTTGCCATGAGTGCACACTGTCACAAGTCGGTACCCGTCCTGATATGACCTTAGATGTTGCCAGGACGTAAAGCTCCAACAACCAGCCAACCAACAGTTACATATGAGATAATAGAACTGGGTCACGACTTGCTGCTGGTGCGCGGCATGTTACGTGACCAGACTGATACCCCCCCCCCCCCCCCACCCCCACCGCCCTCCACCCCCTCAGCCTTATCAGAGATTATGATAGCGCGTCGCACTGACACGCCGAGCGTCGCATCCCTCCAGGGTTTGCCTCCCTAAGCCCCCTACCGTGCCTTATCTTTTTTCGGCTGTATCTGCTTTGTCAGCTAAACGCCTCGCAGTGAGTGCGGGGAGGTGAACTAGATAACTGAATAGCATTGGGCTGCAGACCCCAACCCTGATGTCGCGCCCCCCTTGATGTGGGCATCCCCTTGATGTCGCGGCGCACCCTGATGTCGCGCCCCTCTGATGCGGCACACCACTGATGTGGCGGCGCCCCCTGATGTCGCGTCCCCCTGATGTCACGCCCCCTGATGTCGCGGCGCACCTTGATGTCGCGCGCCCCCTGATGTCGCGGCGTCCCCTGATGTCGCGCCCTCTGATGTCGCGCCCCCCTGATGTCGCCGCGCCCCCTGATGTCGCCGCGCCCCCTGATGTCGCCGCGCGCCCTGATGTCGCCGCGCCCCCTGATGTCGCGCCCCCTGATGTCGCCGCGCCCCCCGATGTCGCCGCGCCCCCTGATGTCGCCGCGCCCCCTCGATGTCGCGCCCCCCTGATGTCGCGCCCACTGTGGATGGAGACAATGACAGGGGCGGGGGCGGCGTCCCAAGCTGCATCCACGCATGTGATTGGCTGCCGTACACTTATTGCTACCTAGCCTGGCGCTCGGCATTACTAGGATAGGGCAAGGAGCAGCGGAATGAGGAAGACCAATTGTGCGGGGAGGCAGCGTCCCTGTGGCAGCCAATCACATGCGTGCATGCAGGCTGGGACGCTGCCTCCCCAGGAGCTTGGCACAATTAGGATAGGGCAAGGACTGGTTGTCTCAGTGTCAGGATAATGTGACTAAGTGCGATATCAGGTGATGGAGCTGACGGCCTTACTCGCCCAGTCGGGCAGCACTATAAAGTCGCCATGCGTGTGCACTGTCACAAGTCGGTACCTGTCCTGATATGACCTCCAGATGTTTCCAGGATGTAAAATTCTAACAACCAGCCAATCCCTACCATCAAAACAAGGAAACGCCGATTGTAAATAAGGAGGAATTCAGTTCTGGTTGATAACCCCGACTCAATGCATTGGATTCATAAGTGCATGACCAGACGGGATGGCCGAATGAGTTAGAGCGTCCGTCTCCCGTGCTGGTAGATCGTGGGTTCGAACCCTGGTCGAGTCAAACCAATGGCATAAAAATGTATACTTGTCGCTTCCTAGCCAGGCGATCCACATTATTAGGACAGGGCAGGGACTGGTGTGCTCAGTGTCAGGATAATGTGACTGAGTGGGATATCGGGTCATGGTCCCAGCAGCCTGGTTTCCCAGTGGGACAGCACTATAAAGTTACCATGAGTGCGCACTGTCACAAGTCGGTACTCATCCTGGTATGATCTTAGATGTTGCTAGGACGTAAAACAACAACAAAGAAACAAGCATAAGTGCATGCGCATGGCAACATGATAGTGCTGCCCCACTGAGATACCATACCGCCGCCATCATGATATTCCACTCAGTCATTTTATCTTAATGTAATTTACAACAAAATGTATATGTATTGCTACCTATCCTGGCGCTCAGCATTACTAGGATAGGTAGGATAGGACAAGGAGCAGCGGAATGAGGAAGACCAATTGTCGGTGATTGAAAGTTCCCCTGCTCATAGTCTGATGAAGCATCAAATTTTCAAAACCAAAACAATTATCTGGAATTGATTCTACATATCTAACTTAGATACTGATGCATGTATTAAACATGTGTTGCCACATAGCAGGGAATACTGAGGCAATTTAATAGAACCTATTACTGCTAAAGTCTATGGTGTCAGAGTTTTGGCAAGCTTGCCAAAACTAATTTGACATGTTTGCTCTTCAAATATTTCAAAACATAACTGTTTAAAATAAACAGGACTTGAAGCTAAAGTAAGGTCGATTATAACGGTCAGGTTAATTTATTTATCTCAGAAAAATTACAGAAACTCAACACCATCGGACGATGCAACTTTAATCGACTAACGTACCACTGGGTGCGGTGGCCGAATGGGTAGAGCGTATGTCTCATGAAAGTTCGAGAGTTTGGTTCCCGGTCGAGTCAAACCAATGACTTATAGAATTGATCTGTCGCTTCCTAGCCTGGTTCTTGGCATTAGTAGGATAGGGCAAGGACTGGTTAGCTCAGTCTCAGAATAATGTGATTGATGGGGATATTGGATCATGGTGCCTGTGGCTTGACGTCCCAGTGGGACAGCACCATAAAGTCACCATGAGTGTGCACTGTCACAGGTCGGTACCCGTCCTGATATGACCTTAGATGTTGCAAGGACGCAATACTCCAACAACAAACCAACCAATTAACGTACCAAAATACAAAGCCAACTGGGCCTTGTCCTGTCCAGACGATGTTAACCGCCAGGAGAAAATGGCGGGAAATATCAATTGTGTCTGCCTTTGGTCTGACTGGTTCCCGGGCCATGGACCTCATGACCTCTGCAGGGAAAGTAGTGTTCATTTAAATAGAAGCCCAAGGTACAGGGACCAGACTGAGTGCGCGCTTTGTTGATTTGGGGGGGGGGGGGGGGGGGCTTGTGGTTAGTAGCTCCTCTCACAGTGCCTAACACTTTTAGTGATGGCAACATTGTAGCTGGTGGTTCGCACTCTAAAGTGGCCCGTAGGCATGACGCGGTGTTAGCGAGCCAAAACTGGTTTTGGCGGGGATTTCTAGGTTAGCGGCGAAAACTCAGTACGCAAGGAGCGGTGTTATGCAAACACACCGAGTGTAAGCTAACACCGCGTCATGCATACGGGCGCCCTCTGATGTACACTATACTGTACTACACTGTCAACACCACTGTACTGCACTGTCAAAACTATTGTTCTGCACTGTCAACACTACTGTACTGCACTGTCAACACTACTCTACTGCACTGTCAACACTACTCTACTGCACTGCCAACACTACTCTACTGCACTGTCAACACTACTCTACTGCACTGTCAACACTACTGTGCTACACTGTCAACTTACTGAGGTGCACTACTACACTGCACTGTCAACACATTGAGATGCAATACTGTACTGCACTTTGAACACACTGAGGTACACTACTATACTTTGAACACACTGAGGTGCACTATTATATTTATTGCACTGTCAACACACTGAGGTGCACTACTGTACTGCACTGTCAACACACTGAGGTGCACTACTGTACTGCACTGTCAACACACTGAGGTACACTACTATACTGTCAACACACTGAGGTACACTACTATCCTGTCAACACACTGAGGTGAACTACTATATTTATTGCACTGTCAACACACTGAGGTGCGCTACTGTTCTACACTGTCAACACACTGAGGTATGTATATGTGTTTGTGATGTATGACGCATATATATATACCGTATATATATTCACATGATTGTATTATGTCCCAGCGGTACCATGTGCTACCTAGACGGTGATGCAATATCCGACACAGCGACGTTATTACACCACAGGACCAACGAGTCGTGTCCCGGTCTTAACAATGCGACACGCGCCAGCTGAAACTGCCATAAACAGGGCAATGTGTTCTAAGTCTGTGCCTGGCCCCAGACCCCCCCCCCCCCCACCCCCTCCACCCTCCACCCACACCCACACAATGGACACGTTTATTATTGGGGTTTTGTGTCCTGGTAACATCTCCAAGGTCATATCAGTACGGGTACCGACATGTGATAGTACACACTAAGTCTCATAGCGACTTGGTAAATTATAGTGCTGCCTCACTGGGATACCAGGCTGCCAGTACCATTACCCGATATCAAGCCAAAGTCACACTATCCTGACACTGAGCCAACCAGTCCTTGCCCTATCCTAATAATACCTAGCACCAAGCTCGGAAGCGACAAGTATCAATTTTTAAAGTCATTGCTTTGACTCGACCAGGATTCAAACCCCACGATCTACCAAAATGGGAGACGGACGCTCAACTCATTCGGCCATCCCGTCTGGTCTGTGTGAGTGTGTGCGCGTGTGTTTGTGTGTGCGCGCGTGCGCGGACTTACCTACAACCGCTGCTCGTCGTGACACGGCAGCTCGCCGCTCACTACCGGGACAGTGACAGACGTGACCACGTGACCGGCGTGACCACGTGACCGACCTGGAGGCGTGCAGGCGGGCGGGCGCTGCTCCTGGTGCCACTGTGAGGGCCTACCTGGTCCCGTGCTGTATATATAGCCACGAAAGCACCCCCCGTCGCCCCCTCCCCCACCCACCCGCACTCCCCATGATACCCGCCCCGTCCCGCCACCTAGCGGGTCCCGCCACGCCACGGGGGGAGGAGGGGAGGAGGGGAGGTGGGGAGGAGGGGAGGATGGGAGTAAGGGGGAGGGGAGGAGGGGAGGAGGGGAGGAGGGGAGGAGGGGAGGAGGGGAGGAGGGGAGGAGGTAGGGAGGAAGAGGGGAGGAGGAGGGGAGGGGGAGATGAGGAGGAGGGGAGGAGGGCAGGAGGAGGTGTGGGGGGGAGAGGGAAGGAGGAGGTGGAGAGGCAGAATGTGAGGGAGGAGCGGAGAATGGGTAAGGGGGAAGAGGGGGAGCCGAGAGGGGGGAGGGGGGGATGGGCGGAGGAGAAGAGGTGTGTGCGTGTGTGCGCGTGTCAGTGAGTGTGGGAGTGAGTGGGAGTGTGCATGTGGGAGTGTGCGTGTGCGCGTGGGTATGAGTGTGTGTGGTTGTGTGTGCGGGTGTGTGCGTGCGTTTGTGCATGTATGCGCGTGTGTGAGTATGTGTGTGTGTGAGAGCGTGTGTGCGCGTGTATGCGTGTGTGTGGCTGTGTGTGGGTGTCCGGGTATATGCAGCTGAGAGAGTGTGAGTGACTGCGCGTCTGTGTGAGTGTGTGCGCGTGTGTGTGAGTGCGTATGCGTGTGTGTACGTGCGTGCATGTGCGTGTGTGCGTGCGTGTGTGTGCGTGTGCGTGTTCGCGCCTGTGTGAGAGTGTGTGTGAGTGGGTGCGTGTGTGTCAGTGTGTGTCAGTGTGTGCGTGTGTATACGTGTGTGTGCGTCTGTGCGTGAGTGTGACTGGGTGCACGTGTTTGAGTATGTCTGCGCGTGTGCGTGTGTGTGCGCGTGTACGCGTATGTGCGTGTGTCCGCCCGCAGGCTGACCATCCCCCATTAACCCCCAACTCACCTCCCAACTTATCTGTGTTGGACAAAAGCACCAAGACACACCCATCACCCCACACCCCACACCCCACACCTCACAACCCACAAACATCCATACGCCACATCTCACATCCCACACCCATCACCCCACACGCCACACCTCACAACCCACAAATATCCATACTCCACATCTCACAACCCACACCTCACAACCCACAACCTGCAAACACTGATACTCCACATCTCACAACCCACACCTCACAACCCACAAGCCACAAACACCAATACTCCACATCTCACAACCTACACCTCACAACCCACAACCCACAAACACCGATACTCCACATCTCACAACCCACACCTAACAACACACAACCCGCAAATACCGATACTCCACATCTCACACCCCACACCTCACAACCCACAACCCACGAACACTGGTACGCCACATCTCACAACCCACACCTCACAACCCACAACCCGCAAACACCAATACTCCACATCTCACACCCCACACCTCACAACCCACAACCCACAAACATCCATACGCCACATCTCACAGCCCACACCTCACAACCCACAACCCGCAAACACTGATACTCCACATCTCACAAGCCACACCTCACAACCCACAACCCACAAACACCGATACTCCACATCTCACAACCCACACCTCACAACCCACAACCTGCAAACACCGATACTCCACATCTCACAACCCACACCTCACAACCCACAACCCACAAACACCAATACTCCACATCTCACAACCCTAATATCCCCAACCCACACCCCACTACCCACAGCTCGTCCTACACCACAAAACACACACAACACAACACACTGCATACACCCCACACCACACCACACCACACCAACACCACACCACCCAGACCTCCCACCCCTAACCTAGCGGCCCACACCCCACGTCATCTGCTTTAGGTTTGACGTGTGGAGTATCGATTGTGGTTTGTTGTTTGTCAGGTCTCAACGACACGTTGTGCACACACAGTGCATTTGTTCAGAATAGAAGATTCGCAAATCTTCCCACCTTTCTTCGCTTTCTCCGCTCCATTCACGTCAATGTGCAATCATAGATTTATCAGGCTGGAAAGCATACCTAGTTTTGAATCCAGATTCCCTTACCAGGGTAGAATTTTATATAAGAATAACGTAGTGTTTGACATACATGGCTGTGGCACGATTGGTTGGTTCTTTGTTGGAGTTTTACGTCCTGGCAACATCTGAAGGGCACACTTAGTTATTGGTTGGTGTAGTAGGCTGCACTGACCTCTCAGGCAAGTAACCACATAGTCAGGTAACCACATAGTCAGGTGAGATGTGGATAGTGTGTTGATATCAGGGAGCCTAGGTGGTGTAATGGTTAGCACACTGACCCGGAATGCAAAGAGATGTGGGTTCGAATCCCACTCTAGGCGCAATATTTCCCATTTTCATCACCCCCATGACACTGGTTGCCGTGACCACGATCCTGTACAAGCTATGCGCTGTATGGTTGTTGAACCTACCCTGTGTATGTATGCGTAAGTGCATTACCTGTATATATGTAATTGTAAGCATTAAATGACCATTTAAAAGACTTACAATTCCAGGGGGAACGAGTGTAGTAGGCTGCACTGACCTCTCAGGCAAGTAACCACATAGTCAGGTAGGCATGGGTAGTGTGTTGATATCAGGGAGCCTAGGTGGTGTAATGGTTAGCACACTGGCCCGGAATGCACAAAGAGATGTGGGTTTGAGTCCCACTCTAGGCGCAATATTTCCCATTTTCATCACCCCCATGACAGTTGGTTTCCTAATGTGAAATACGATGACAATAAATAAGAAAATATTCCAAGATCCCTGGATATTTTGAAAATGTTTAGTTGTAGATGTAATTTGTAAAACCGCAATGCATGTTGACTAATACTTGGCTATTTTGGTCACTGGTTAAGGATAAGAACGCTGTAGGGATAACCTAAATCCAAACAATCACAATCACAATAGGGGTACCTGTGCCTGATTATTGGGGTATATGCTGGTCCACTATGTGTAGCTACCCCCCAACCCCCCAACCCCCCAACCCCCACCCCACCTCAACCCCCGCCCCTCACCCTCCTGTTTTACCTACTGCAAATGCAACGACTGGCCTGCTGAGGGTAGTGGAGGGGGGCGAGGGGGGATCACTGAGGGATGACACACACAAATGTTTGATGCACACATCACACACACTTGAGCCGTGTTCACACGGGCGATGTAAATCGATTCGTAGAAAGCGACTTGTATAGTTTGGGTTACATTTCCCGTGTGAACGGGCGTCTGAGGTGGATTAAGGCTGAATCGATTCGCGTGATGCGGATACTGTAAACCACCTAGCGAGGTAGTTTACGTGAATCGATTTTTGTGATGCGGATTATATTGCCCGTGTGGACGCACTGAAGCGGATTAAGCACCTCACACGCATGCGCAGTCGAGACGTGAGTTTGTTGACTTTCCGGTCGATCAAAAGCGCATATTATATAATTTGGTCTATGAACCTGCTAGAGGTGCACAGATATTTTTTTCATGATTTATTTTAGGGTTTTCACTGCCCAGCAGAAGTTTTGACCGTTCCAAACCAATACGATTCATTAAATACATATCTAGGTCGAATCCACTCTCTCGTGGTGGCGCTGGTCAGACTGGACTTGCTCATGCGCAGATATCGACTTCCGGCCCAAGTAGTGCTCGTGTGAACGGGCAACTAATTCGACTCACCTGATTCGATTTGTCTAATTCGCTTCACATTTTGCCCGCGTAAACACGGCTATACATATGTGAATGTGTCTGTATGTGTATGTTTATGTGTATGTGTATGTGTATGTGTATGTGTATGTGTATGTGTATCAGTGAAACCTGAAGCTGAGAGACATTAAGACCGACTCATGGACATCACTCTCACAGCAGAGAGCTAAATGGAGAGCGGCAGTCAAGTAATGAAAGCAGTCTTTGTCGCATCACGACCGACAGCATGATGATGAGGAGGAGGATGCCAACAGATTAGTTGGAAATGCAATGAGAAATACCGAAAAGAATTGCATTGTGGAGAATAACAGGAAAGAGGTGAGAAAAACAAGACATTCTGGGTTAATTCTAGGTGGGTGGCCGGTTCCAACACAACAAGAAGTTGGGAATACATTATTATTATTAACATAAGGGAAATAGAGATTAAGATGAGTGACAAGGAGGTAGCCTTAAAATTAAACAGTTTTCTTTGAAAGTAGGCCCCACACTGTTGAGCAAGGTTTTAAATAGGCCCTTTTGGACAATCTTAAAGTGTGAAAGAAATGCTAGAGGGTTGTTTCATTAACAGTTAGCAAATTCCAAAGGTTATGCATTGAAAGTGAAAGTAATGGTGCAGTCACACTACGACGTTTCTCTCCAACGCGCATCGACATGTGTCACTTTTGGGTGAAACATCGGGAAATGTCGGGAAACGTCAGGAAACGTTACACGCGCATTAGGCGTTCGTCGGTATGGCGTCGGTACACATCTGTACACATTGGAGACGTTGACGGTCGGCAAGGATCGTCAGCGCGCATCAAAAGTTTTGTGCTTGCGCAAAACTTTTCGACGTGTGCCAATGTGTGGGTCTAATGTTACGGGGATGTTAGGCGCGCGTCGAAATACCTTAAACGCGCTGGAATAACATTATGCGAATGGTAGGCAGACGCCGCGCGCGTGTGAGGGTCGTCTCCACACGTTGCATCAAACGGTTGCTTTGTTGTTTTATGACCTAGCTACATCTAAGGTCATCTAAGGATGCTGCACCAACCTCTTTTTGTTTTTTTTTGCCACGTGTCGACACACGTTGGCCGCGCGCTACTAACACGCTGCTCTGATGTCTAACTTTTTCCCAAAACGCCGAAAAGTTGGATGTGTCTCGATGCGTACAACTTATTTTGTGCATTGGCGGTGCGCCGGGTAGAAGCGTTGTAGTGTGACTGCAGCATAAGACCCACAAATTACAGAGCTGTTAAAAACATCACATCAAAAATCTTGAAGCAGGTGTACCTTGCTATACTCTCATAATGAAGCCAATTAATTGCAACAAATTTCCACCTAAGATGGAAAGAGGGAACAGTAGTGACACTATTTGAAGAGGGAAAGATAGATGACCTATTTAGGTACCTGCAGATCTAGTTATGTACAACGTAGCGTAAATGGATGGAAGACCAGTGCCTCGGCGCTGAAAAAAAAGTAAGTTCTGATGAACCTTTCATGTGTATGTATAAATGTTTACCTTTATGCAAGAATGGAAGAGTTCAGGCGCAAAACCATGTAAACGCCAATCCAAAAATGGAGATAAACATTGGAATCGGGACGCCCAATGGAAGGTAACGATGCCAAAAGTAGCCAGATAGCACACCACACAGCTATGTACAAGCCTATGATATGTAAATAGGAGTAGGCTAGTCTAGTAGTAAGAGTAAAACAAATAAAACACATATATGCCAAGAAAATCAAAAAAAATTAACATAGACTACTAACCAGACCAACCAACTATCTATCTGCTGCTGAAATGCAGGCAATCAAATACCTTATCAGCAGCTACTGTGTGATAAGATAACACCAACACTACAGCTGGCCAGCATTGAAAACAAGCCTGCATACCCAGGATGATATGTTATGGACAGTATAAATACAGCCTCAATAAAGAAATAAAAAAACTTACAAAAAGTTCATTTTGTTTATATCCCTACTTTTTTGTTGATAGCTCCATAACCATATGATAATATGAAAAGTGGAATTAGTGAGAATTAGAATTATTTTCGTTGTAAAAATCTGTTATTTTAACACCATTTTCGGATTGAGGTTTACGTGTTTTTGTGCATGAACTCTTCAATTATATAAGCGGTTCAGGTTGAATCTATTGGGCCCTGATTCTGGAAGGTTTCCTCGGGTACAGTTAGAGCCGCTTGGAGCCCTATTGCTTGCGGGGTAAGCAAAGGCAGCTGGTCAGCAGGTGCTTCCTGTCCCAATCCCCTTTGGTCACTTCTAAAATGATGTAAATGATTTAATGTATCTCATACTCATTACTTACTGCATTGTGTACATTTTAATTTCAGAATCTACTTCTTATTTCAAGCACTACACCAAGATACCTGAAACACTTACACAGCCAGAAGACCACCAGTGCTATGGCGCTGAAAAAAGATTTACATGAATAAAATTAATTTATCAACAACAAAAAAGAATTAAAAGAAGGTTTACCAAAAATATTATTTTTTTAGATAAGGTAACATCAGGCCAGCTTCCCTACTGCTCTTGCTATGCACTATTCCAGAGAAAGTGATACAGTAGCATGCAATGGGAAACCCAGAAAGGCATGAATTGCTAAGTAACAAACAGAGGGGGGCTTTCCTAAGAACTCTATAGCTATAGATGCAAGAGCTGGCTTAGCAAATGAGCTCGTCCTGAAGGATATGGAAATGACCATAGGAGAGTCCAGAACACCATTGGAAGCTCTAGACCACAATATATCTACTTCGTTAAAATGCAATTAAGATATTAATACAAACAAGGAAGCATATTCTTCAGTGTTATATGTGGTCTACTCTAATGTATGGGGCTGAGACATGGACAATCTCTAAGAAAATATACAAACGTTTAGCAGCATTTGAGATGTGGACTTATCGAAGGATGATGAAAATATCATGGACAAAGAAGATCACCACCAAAGAAGTTCTCAGAAAAATTAAAAATAAGAAAAGCTTGTTTGCCACTATACAGACAAAGAAACTTATTTATTTTGGCCACATCATTCGTCAGAGTTCAATATACCGTACATTGTTGGAAGGGAAGGTGAATGGCAGCAGAGGGAGAGAGAGACCAAGAACATCATGGTTTACAAATATTTCACAGTGGACATGCTTGAATTATTCACAGTCTATCAGAACAGCACAACATCGGGACAAGTGGAGAACCATTGCATCCAACCCTCGACTAGAGGACGGAACTATTGATTGATTGAAAATGCAATGCCTAGGGATAGAAAGTGAAATTTTAGTCTGGCTCAGGGACTACCTAGCAGACACGTCATAACAAACAAGGGTGAGAGACACAATATCTCCGATAGCAAAGGCAACCTAAGTTCTCCCTCAAGGTTCAGTGCTGGGGCTAACATTTGTTCACCTAGAAAAACCGGATGCTGTGGCTGAATAGGTAGTGGCGCAGGGCTCGCGTGCGGGAGATCTGGAGTTTGGTTCCTGGTCGAGTCAAACCAGAGACTTATAAAATTGATACTTGTCGCTTCCTAACCTGGCGCTCGGCATTAATAGGATCGAGCAAGGACTGGTTAGCTCAGTGTCAGGATGATGTGACTGTGTTGGATATCGGATCATGGTGCAAGCAACCTGATTTCCCAGTGGAGCAGCACTATAAAATCACCTTGAGTGCGCACTGTCACAAGTTGGGACCAGTCTTGATATGACTTTAGATGTTACCAGGATGTAAAACTCCAACAATCAACATCACCTAGGGAAAAAAATCACTAAAAAGTAAAAGAGCCATACTTGTTTATATAAATGATGCAGTTATTTATGTCAGGGGAAACGTGTTCAGGAGGCATAGTCGATAATTACTTTTGGGGTCACGGTGTGCAGAAAATATATTAACAATCAATTATAACATAACCAAAATACTGGTCTTCGCGAAATCATTTCAAACATTAGATATTGCACTACGATTTACCTTTGACACAAATTTTTTCTTGAAGATTTATACTCCCTATTATGGATAAGTCTGAATAGACTTGTTTTCACCATTAGACAATTTCTCGATAGAAAGCCCAAGCATACACATTTACCGACCCAAGGGATTTTTAACCTCCACCACATAGACATGGTATGAGAGCAACTGGCCTTTGATGATGCTGTAAGTTATACACAGCAGTGGAAATCCAAATTGGCAGAGGTGGGGGCACAGGGAATCAAACTACTGACCTTTAGATTAGGAGTTTGACCTAGAAAAAGTCTGACACTCTAACCACTCCACCACAGAGAACACATCACCACACCATAGATATCCTACCTTATAACTAAGTGAAGGTGCGCTATTAAATTTATATTATTATTGACTCAAATTCTTGTTCCGCATGTATTTCCACCAAGGAATTTAAATTGAGTGCACTTTTATTGTATATATGTCATTTCACAATGTGCCTTGATTTCGATCATTATACACCACAGTATGAGACAGTATGTGGGGAAGGAGGAGGGGGGGAACAACAATGCTTACCTCCGAGAGAACAACTCCCAAAAATTGGGTCACTGATGGTGCTGTCACATTACGACGCATCGCGCAAACGTACGTCGACGTATTACTTTTTTGCCACTACATCGGGATACCTTGTTAGGCGTTACGCATACATTAGGCACTTGTTGGTATATGTCAATGTCCGTCGACGTTCGTCAAGATACGGCGTCGCATGTCAGGTGGTCAGCAAAATTGTGTGCATGCACAAAACTTTCGACGTTTGACAACGTGTGGATTTTACGTCCGCCGTATGTTATGCATTAGGCTATGTTGATGTACATTAGACGTACGTTAGTCAAACGTTGTTCACATACGTTGCACTACGTTGACCTACTTTAAAGGCAGTGGGAACGTACAGTCTCCATACTGACAAAGTATGGATAACATATGCCTAGCGTATGTCTAGCATACGCTTAGCATTTTTTTTATATGTAATGTATGATGGGTAGTTCTGGCAATCGAATAATGTATATAACATTCACCGGCATTCTGTGAATGCACCCTAAGTGAAATTCAAGCAGTTTTCGCCGGGAGGTACATTAGCCATATGTTGCTGCCGTACACTATGTATTTACCGCAGCCCCTCACCTGCTTCAAACAAACCAGGTTATCAACACCCTATGTGTTTTTTTGATTCCCTTGTTGTACAAGTTGATAATCTCGCACTTGACATGGGCACACAAAGTGAAGTGTTTATCCCACTCGACTCTTGCTAACATTAAAGTCCTCGTGCACTGGTGCAGTAAGGTTACCTATCGGTGCTGCCGGACACCAGCCTGAGAGAGTAGGGGGTGGCGCCCCCTGGGCGCGTGATCGGGGTTTATGTAGAACACATCAATTCGCAGACAAAAAAAAAATTGGTTTACATTTTTTTTTTTTAATTTAATTTTTTTTTTTTAAATACAAAAAAAACAAATTGATAAAGGGCGGTGGGAATTCTGCTGCTCTTCAGATTCTTCCAGTTTGACAACTGGTCGCACCCTCACCCCACGTTGACTGTTAACACAAACAAGGCAGGGACTGGCTGTTCCAGAATAATGCGTCTGAGTCGGATATTAGACCGGGATGTCAGTAGCACGGCATCTTATCAGGGTAGCACTAACAAAATCCTAGCACCAGAAGCGCACACTATGACAAATTAGAACCTGCTTTGATATAACCGTAGATGGTGCTAGGATGTACAACCCCCTAATCACTCACTTTCGGTGTTGGTAAATATGTTTACTTATTCGTTTGTTTGAGTTTTATGTCCTGGCAACATCTAAGGTCATATCAACATGTCAACTTGTGACAGTGCACACTCATGGTGACTTTTATAGTGCTGTCCCACAGTGAGACCAGGCTGCCCGCACCATGCCACAATATCCCACACTGTCTCATTATCCTGACACTGTACTAACCAGTCCATGTGCTATCCTATTAATGCCGAGTGCTAGGCTAGGTAGTGACAAGTATCAATTTTATAAGTCATCGGTTTGACTCGACTGGAAATCGAACTCCCAATCGCCCGCACGGGAAGTCTGCGCTCTACCGATTCAGCCACTGCGTCTGGTATATTGATAATTATAATGCACCGCATAACACACACACACACAAACGCACACCTACACATTCCCCAGTTCCTACTCAAACCATAACAAGAAATCGACACATGAAACCCAGGGTCCATCCACATCAGGGGCGTAGCTAGGCGTACGCGTGTACGCCAAAACATCCACATCGTTTTGTCAACAACAACAACAATTTAAAAATAATAAAGAGAGAGAGAGATAGAAGGCATGTAGAAGTCCAGAGTGTCGAAAACTCAAGTCTAAAATGTGTCAAACCCGCCAGCTTAAGCTTAAGCGGCCCCCTAAACCCCCTGTCGAATTTAGGAGCACACATCGTTAAAGATCTAGCTACGCCCCTGCACATGGATAATGAAGTGCTAGCCTGGATCATTGATCTGCCGTAGACCTGACCCTGCCACACTCACCAATGTGCACTTGACCTTGACCGAGTTCAATTACAAACACTTCTGTCATTTTTTCCCTGTAAACAGCTCACAATTATCACGCCATTATGACAGCACATGGCCTGATCTAGTGGCACCCGGTGAATCGATAGCAGGTGGTGTGATGCCAGATGCCCAGATGTTAGGCAGGGCTTTGAAAGCAGGTGGTGTGATGCCAGATGCCCAGATTATGGGCCGGGCTTTGATAGCAGGTGGTGCGATGCCAGATGCCCAGATGATGGGCAGGGATTTGATAGCAGGTGATGTGATGCCAGATGCCCAGATGTTGGGTAGGGATTTGATTGAAGGTGGTTCGGTGCCAGATGCCCAGATGCTGTAGTTTAGTGGTTAGGGTGTTGAACTTGTAATCTGAAGTTGTGGGTTCAAACCCCATTTGGTTCACTCCCTTTTACATTCAACAACAAAAAAGACGTTTTCCTATTATATGTGTTTCTGATTAAATTATACAATGAGAGTATCCTAACATATATTTTACATCACAGCAAATATATTTCCTGTGTGAACTATTCTAAAAAATTGAAATGCCTAAAGGGCGCATTCCTTACACGCGGTATGTGGTATGCGAATGCGAATGCGACAAAAAATCGAAAAGCCTTGAAACCTATGAGCTACATTCCTTACATGCGAATGCGAATGCGAATGCGAATGCGAATGCGTTTTTCTGATCGGTCCATGTAGCGATCGGTGTGGCATGCGGCATGCGACAAGCAGGGTGCGAATAGAAACCTGAGTCTGATCTGTCCATTAGTTTAACACTAGGAGAGGCGACTGAGCATTACGGACCGGCCTAGAGGGGTGCTGTGTACATAATGATTAGTGTGTGCTCATAAGGGGGAAGAAGGCGGGAAGGTGAGAAAGCTGTGAGGGGAAGAGAGAGAGGGGGAGAAAGCCGAGGGGAGGATGGCAGGGAGGTGAGAAAGCAGTGAAGAGAAGAGAGAGGAGGGGAGAAAGCCGAGGGAAAGCTACCAGATTCACAGAAATAAGAATACTTATCTATAAATTGGCAATAATATAGCCAGTTGTGTGCCGCATGCCGCATGCCGCATGCCGCATACCGCGTATAAGGAATCATGGCATTCGCATACCGCATGCCTCATGCCGCATGCCGCATACCGCATACCGCGTGTAAGGAATGCACGCTTTACTGTGCACCTAACTACGCGGAGGACCATTACATAGCTAATGGGAAGCAACTGTGTGTGTGTCGGTATTACGGCTCAATCTTCACAGGTCAGTGACCTCTGAACGCTGGACGCCTTCATTGGGTCACAGCTGATAAGAGCGATAATGAGTTAACTCCACCATATAGGTGGGAGACAAGTCTGCCACACTGATGGAAGTAAATGTGGCATGGTGGTGGTGGGGAATGTGTCATGGTGGTGGAGGTAAATGTGTCACAGTGGTGGAGGTAAATGTGTCACAGTGGTGGAGGGGAATGTGTCACAGTGGTGGGGGTAAATATGCCACAGTGATGGAGGTAAATGTGTCACAGTGGTGGATGTAAATGTGCCACAGTGGTGGATGTAAATGTGTCACAGTGGTGGAGGTAGATATGCCACAGTGGTGGAGGTAAATGTGTCACAGTGGTGGAGGTAAATATGTCACAGTGGTGGATGTAAATGTGCCACAGTGGTGGAGGTAAATGTGTCTCAGTGGTGGAAGTAAATGTGTCACAGTGGTGGAGGTAAATGTGTCACAGTGGTGGATGTAAATGTGTCACAGTGGTGGAGGTAAATGTGCCACAGTGGTGGAGGTAAATGTGTCACAGTGATGGAGGTAAATGTGTCACAGTGGTGGAGGGAAATGTGTCACAGTGGTGGAGATAAATGTGTCACAGTGATGGAAGTAAATGTGTCACAGTGGTGGAGGGGAATGTGTCACATTGGTGGAAGTAAATGTTTCACAGTGGTGGAGGGAAATGTGTCACAGTGGTGGAGGGAAATGTGTCACAGTGATGGAGGTAAATGTGTCACAATGGTGGAGGTAAATGTGTCACAGTCGTGGAGATAAATGTGTCACACTGATGGAAGTAAATGTGTCATGGTCTTGGAGGTAAATGTGTCATATTGGTGGAGGGAAATGTGTCACAGTGGTGGTGGGAAATGTGTCACAGTGGTGTAGGTAACTGTGTCACAGTGGTGGATGTAAATGTGCCACAGTGGTAGGGGTAAATATGCCACAGTGGTGGAGGTAAATGTGTCACAATGGTGGAGGTAAATGTGTCACAGTGGTGGAGGTACATTTATCACAACGGTGGAGGTAAATCTGTTACAGTGGTGGTTTTAAATGTGTCACAGTGGCGGATGTAAATGAGTCACAGTGGTGGATGTAAATGTGTCACAGTGGTGGAGGTAAATGTGCCACAGTGATGGAGGTAAACGTGCCACAGTGATGGAGGTAAATGTGTCACAGTGGTGGTGATAAATGTGCCACAGTGGTGGTGATAAATGTGCCATGGTGGTGGTGCTAAATGTGTCACGGGGGTGGAGGTAACTGTGTCAGAGTAGCTTGCTTGCAGTGAGACCTCATAGATTACTGATGACGTCATATACCTTGTTTTATTCCATCGTTTCCTACTATAGTAAACATGTTGTCATCTCGCCCTAAAACTATTCTTCTTTCATTGAAAGTCCTCTGTTATCAGTCAGGTGCTAATAGCAGGTAATAATTTGAAGGACTAAGCACGGACTAAATGTCGTCTGCTATAGTAGCAGGTAACAATGTGAAGATCTAAATGTTGTCTGCTGTATAATGGTTTGTTGTTTTTTAGTTGTTTTTTTTTATGCTGTGTTTATACTGTCCATAGCATGTAAGCTTGAGTGCTCGAGCTTGTTTTCAATGCTGGCCAGTCGTAGTAGTGGTTTAATCTTATCACACAGTAGGAGGTGTAAAGAATGTCCAAACCCGTTGAGTTGCGTAATAGAACTGCCTTTATTATCCAGCCTCACTGCCCAGCAGACCTCTCGTGACCTCTCGTGACCTCTCGTGACCCGAGACCCCATGCCGCTATAAGCGCGACACCTGTATACATAACAGGAGGTGATAAGATGTTTTTGTTTCTCACACAGTAGCAGGTACATGGTGATTATTTAATATCTGTAGATGTTTGAGCTTGTTTTGTGTTGGGGTTGGCTATCCAACCTAGCTCAATCCGAAATAGGGAAGGACGGCTAGGTAGCTGTTAGGCGTATTCTTGGCTCGTAGATGTTTGAGCTTGCTTTGTGTTGGGTTTGGCTATCCAAGCTCGATCCGAAATAGGGAAGGACCATTACATAGCTAATGGGAAGGACCAAGCAATATCTAAATGTCATGTTCTGTAGCAGGTAACAATGGGAAGGACTAAGCAGGGACTAAATGTCGTCCATTATAGCAGGTAATAATATAACAAACTAAGCACAGGCTAAATGTCGCCTGCTCTTCCTCTTCAAACAGTAGACATCAGTTAGTAGGTCCTGATTGTCACTAGGGTCACCAGGCTCATTTAGCAAGTTATCTACTAAATGTCATACTGTGTAATCCATAGAAATTATTTGCCTAACATCCTTGTGATATGTGATATGTAACAATGGAGGATTATGGACCACTGAGTAGAGAGCCCCACCACTAGGGGGTTAGAGCGCCAGGCTGCTTTATTGATGCTAGGTACAGAGCCCCACAGACTCCTCCTGCACCCACTGGCACTGTTCTCAGGTTCTCCAAGACCCAGGAAACCGGGCGCGGTGGCCGAATCGGTAGAGCGCAGGCTTCCCGTGCGGAAGGTCTGGAGTTTGGTTCCCGGTCGAGTCAAACCAATGACTTACACAATTGATACTTGCCGATTCCTAGCCAGGCACTCGGATTTAATAGGATAGGGAAAGGACCGGTTGGCTCAGTGGCAGGATAATCTGACTGATGGGGATATCGAGTCATGGTGCCCGTGGCCTGATTTCCCAATGGGGCAGCACTATAAAGTCGCCATGAGTGTGCACTGTCAGAAGTCAGTACCCATCCTGATATGACCTTAAATGCTGCCAGGATGTAAAGCTCCAACAACCAACCAACCAGTGACATACATGCGCAAACACCTGGGCTCGCTAATCGGAGGTTGTCAGCTGTCACTGTCAAGTGGACAGTGATAGTGTCACTCCAGTCCCCGATCAAACCCTTTGGGAACATGACGTGTGATTAAGTATTGCTGCATGTTGGGTTAGAATCCCTCAAGTGGCATCTGTGTACGGTCAACAAAGTGGTACTGTGGTATCTCACACGCAATGCAGTTAGTACTGGGGTGTATGTGAGATAACGCAGTTAGCAATGTGGTGTATCACCAGCCATACAGATAGTACTACGGTGTATCACTAACAATGCAGTTAGTACTGTGGTGTCTCACCAGCAATACAGTTAGTACTGGTGTGTAGTACCAACAATACAGTTAGTACTGTGGTGTATCACCAGCAATGCGGTTAGTACTGTGGTGTATCACCAGCAATACAGTTAGTACTGGTGTGTAGTACCAACACTGCAGTTAGTACTGTGGTGTATCACCAGCAATGCAGTTAGTACTGTGGTGTCTCACCAGCAATACAGTTAGTACTGTTGTGTAGTACCAAAAATACAGTTAGTACTGTGGAGTATCACCAACACTACATTTAGTATTGTGGTGTATCACCAACAATTCAGTTATTACTGTGGTCTATCACCAGCAATACAATTAGTACTGTGGTGTATCACACCCAATACAGTTAGTACTGCCATGTAGCACCAGCAATACTGTTAGTACTGTGGTGTATCACCAGCAATACTGTTAGTACTGTGGTGTATCACCAGCAGTACAGTTAGTATTGTGGTGTATTACCAACAATACACTTAGTACGGTTGTGTATCACCAACAATACAGTTAGTACTGTAGTGTATCACCAACAATACATTTAGTACTGTGATGGAGGACCAACACTACAGTTAGTACTATGATGTTTCACCAGCAATACAATTAGTACTGTGGTGTATCACAAAGAATACTGTTAGTACTGTTGTGTATCACCAACAATACATTTAGTACTGTGATGTATCACCAATAATACAGTTAGTACTGTGGTGTATCACCAGCAATACAATTAGTACTGTGGTGTATCACACACACTAGATGTTAGTACTGTTGTGTATCACCAACAATACATTTAGTACTGTGATGTATCACCAACAATACAGTTAGTACTGTGGTGTATCACCAGCAATACAATTAGTACTGTGGTGTATCACACACAATACTGTTAGTACTGTTGGGTATCACCAACAATACATTTAGTATTGTGATGTATCACCAACAATACAGTTAGTACTGTGGTGTATCACCAGCAATACAATTAGTACTGTGGTGTATCACACACAATACTGTTAGTACTGTTGTGTATCACCAACAATACATTTAGTATTGTGATGTATCACCAACAATACAGTTAGTACTGTGGTGTATCACCAGCAATACAATTAGTACTGTGGTGTATCACACACAATACTGTTAGTACTGTTGTGTATCACCAACAATACATTTAGTATTCTGATGTATCACCAACAATACAGTTAGTACTGTGGTGTATCACCAGCAATACAATTAGTACTGTGGTGTATCACACACAATACTGTTAGTACTGTTGTGTATCACCAACAATACATTTAGTATTGTGATGTATCACCAACAATACAGTTAGTACTGTGGTGTATCACCAGCAATACAATTAGTACTGTGGTGTATCACACACAATACTGTTAGTACTGTTGTGTATCACCAACAATACATTTAGTACTGTGATGTATCACCAACAATACAGTTAGTACTGTGGTGTATCACCAGCAATACAATTAGTACTGTGGTGTATCACACACAATACTGTTAGTACTGTTGTGTATCACCAACAATACAGTTAGTACTGTGGTGTATCACAAACTAATCACTTAGTACTATGATGTATCACCAGCAATATGACCAGACGGGATGACCGAATGAGTAGAGCGTCCATCACCTGTTTTGGGAGATCGGGATATCCGAACCCATGAGTTCATGGGTTCGAATCCTGGTCGAGTCAAACCAATGACTTAAAAATATATACTTGAGGCTTTCTAGCCTGACGCTCGGCATTATTAGGATAGGGCAAGGACTGGTTGGCCCAGTGTCACGATAATGTGACTGAGTGGGATATCAGGTCATGGTACTGGTGGTCGGGTCTCCCAGTGGGGCATCACTATGAAGTCATAATGAATGCGCACTATCAGAAATCGGTACCCGTCCTCATATGACCTTAGATGTTGCTAGGACGTAAAACAACAACAAACAAGCAAAATCTATCGTCGAACTATCAACAGAATTAATTTTGCCAGGTAATATCTATTTTCTGTAGAGCATGGACTTAGTGAAAGCTTATTGCTAGTCACATTCGGGGCCTCCTTTTGTGCCTCCTCTTCTAGCAATCATGTATCAAACGAAGTACTATGTACATGTATAATATGGGTCAGTCCCTGAAACTGGGCACGAAAGTGTGACATGGAAACTGAAAGTGAAAACATTCCAAATAATAGCAAAAACACATTAGTGTGAAGCGAACCCTGATGGTGATTGCCAGTAATTAATACCAATATCTAATGTCCCAGTCATGCTATTATACCCCAGTCACACGAGGCCTGCGTTCGCTTACATCCGCGAGCATTTTGCAATTAAAGTACGACCATCTTACGACCACCTTACAACTGATCGCCGAGTGCTCTGCGAGCGATCGCCGACTGATCGCTGACCCTTTCGGCCCTGTTTGGTCGCAAGGAGGTTGTCGCTGCAGCAGCAACAATCTCCTTGCGACCTCTATCATCTCCACTGATCGCTGTTGTCAGAACCACAGAAATTTCCAGCCGGCGATGATGTCACAATGACATCATTGTCGACATAGCGACATATTAAAATAGTTTGTAACAAATTGTTTCATTTTTGGCGCAAGGAGCTCGCAGACTTTTGGTCGCCAAGTGAACGCAAGCGAACGCAGGCCGTCGTGTGACTGAGGCATTACTTGCCAACACTTGCGACCACTTTGTGTCCACACACAAACATGTTGGTCGCAAAGAGGTAGCAAACTAATCGCAAGTGGTCTCAAATGAGTTGCAAACTAGTCGAAAACTGGTCCTCGGTGGTCGCCGACCTCCTTGCGACCATATTGGTCTCAAGCAGGTTGCAGCTACTGCACTAATAACCTCCTTGCGACCAAAATGGTCACAAGGAGCTCAGTGACCATTGTTTTGGTCGCAAGGTGGTGGCCAGTGAATGTAGATTATTTGGTCCAAAGTGGTCGCAAAGTGGTCGCAATCGGTCGCAAGCCGTAGTGTGACAGGGGCTTAAGTAGATGTAGGACATTGCCCCCCCCCCCTTTACTCCAATAATATGAAAGTTATTAGCAGTACCCTATCTCTCCCTATTATTGTGTCAGTAGTGCCAGGGCCCATATGTATGAGCCCGGGTTAGCGGTCGTAACCCTGGGTCGTGCGGATTTCCCGGGTTAGCGGCCAAAAGTGTGTATGTATGTGTCTGGGTTAAACTAACTCGGCGAGCGTAAAGTCGCCTCCACTAACCCCATGCGAAAGGAGGGTTAAAGGTGGGGCTAGGCACTGATTATGGCGAAATCTATTGAATGCGATCATATTTAACAGAATTACATACGCAATAAGTGAAAATTTGTCAATTTAACCATAAATTCGAACCGTTATTAAGGCTACCGCCGCATTGGCGGCGATCTTAATAGTTATATTTTCGAATCGACGAACATACAGTAAACAAACCGCCGCCACCGCCAGTATGGAAAGCGACGTCGATGCGGCGGCGGCGGCGATTTGTTTACTGTACGTTCGTCGATTCGAAAATATAACTATTAATATCGCCACGAATGCGATGGTAGCCTTAATAACGCTTCGAATTTAGGGTTAAATTGATAACATTTCACTCATTGCGTATGTAATTCTGTTAAATATGATAGCATTTAATATATTTGAGCCTAATATATGGCTACAAACGCAGAGGGATTTCCCAAATCTATAAATAACTGAAACATTAGCTAACCCGCACGCGCTTTGGTCTCATACATCCCCCGTGACACATTTGGAAGCCCAGGGTTAGATAACCCGGGACCCTCCTTTAACCCTGGTACGGTTAAAAATTGGCTCATACATATGGGTCAAAACACAAGAACACAACATACCTCACAGACAGAGCATCGAATAGAGAAGAAGCTGGTCTTTAAAGCTGCATAGTCCGATGAAGCATCAAATTCTCTAAACCAAAACTATCATCTAGAATTGATTCTACATATCTAACGCATATACTGATGCCCTTATTAAGCATTTGCTGCCACATGGAAGGGAATACCGAGGCAATTTAATAGAACCTGTTCCCGCTGAAACCTATGGTGTCAGAGTTTTGGCGTGCTTGCCGAAACTAATTTGATGCGTTTGCACTTCAAATATCTCAAAACTTACCCGTTTAAAATAAAACATTCTTCACGCTAAAGTATGGTATGCTATAACAATCAATTTAATATATTTATCTCCGAAAACTAAAAATCATCGGACTATGCAACTTTTTGGTAATAAATAAATAACACTACTGTATCACCAGCAATACACAGTGACATAGTCCTGTTGTGTATCACCAAGTACTGGAGCTCAGTGTCAGGATAATCTGCAATCGTCGTGGCTGGTTTTGGCGTTCTCCTATTGGTTGCTGCAGCTGACACATAAATGATTGACAACATGATATTTATCGTCAGCTGATGGCTCCCACCTAAGCTCCCCCCCCCCCCCCCCCACCACCCCCCCCCCCCGCCTCCTACTCTCAATACTCCATGATGCTGCCCTTATTCCCTAACTCTACGCCCGCCCACCTGTATGCGTGGCAGTAACCGCCCGTGTGAGTGCAGGTGGTGACTTTATCTATGTTCTTTTTAAGCCTTCGCCTACGCTTGTCCCTATTTTGTTATTAAAGTGCCTCTCACACCTTACCGAATTGAGCAATGGACATAAACCGGACAAAGAATTTTCTAGTCCGGTGGTGTTCAGTATCAAAATAAACCGAAATGTGTTGAAATGTTGCAATGGCCGCTGGAGGAAATGGACGCTAAATGGACAAGGAAGTACATTAACGAATATCCACCGGATGATAACCGGACGATGACCAGACGACAACTGAATGTCAAACGGTCGGACCGAACATCAACCGGACAGGTACCGGATTGTTCACAGACATATACTGACCGAATTCCCGCAACACCGTCAACGGACCATGCAGGAAGCAAACCAGAGACGCAATGGATGGGTAACGGGCATGAACCAGACAAAACGGACTAAACTGACTTAAAACGGACACCGACCGTACACACCAGTCCGGCGCTGTCCGGTGCAAGTTTTGTGCTTGTTCAAAACTTGCTACCATACACATCGGACACCACAGAACGGACACGCCGGATGTGTACCGTATATAAACCGTACGTTGCCGTATTTCACTGGACAGTGTCCGTTTTTAATCCGTTTCCCCAGTCCGGTAAGGTGTGACTGAGCCTTAACCCGTCCCCGTATATTGCTGTTCCTGAATAGTCCCCTTTATTATGACCACTCTGTGTTGACTAAATAAGAGAGTTTATCAACGAGTGCTCCGGTGTTGCAGTTTCAGCGGGACACCAGTTTGCGAGGGACACATCGCTTCTGCGCATGCGTCAAAATCGAACAGCATCGTCACTAACCTTATAAATTTAATATAATGTTTTGGTAAAGATCTTTTCTATATGTGTACCAAGCAATTTGTTTCTAGGTGGTGTAGTTTTAGAGATATTTCACTTTTGCTGTATTTTCTGTATGAAGATTGCTCATGACCATTGACAATGCCTTGAGTTTGATGGTATGCGCAGTGCAAACGATTAGTTTTATTCAAAATTAATAGAAATCCAGAACCCTACCTTTATCAATTTAATATAATCTTTTTGGTACACATGTTTTCTATATGTGTACCAAGGGATTTGTTTCTAGGTGGTGTGCTTGGAGAGCTATTTCACTTCTTCTGTATGAAGATTTGCTCATGGCCATTGACAATGCATTTGAATAGATGTGTCCCTCGTAAACTGGTGTGCCGCGGAAACTGCAACACTGGCACTGCACCCGCCTGCCCTCGTTCTGACCTAGTAATGCCGGCAGCGCCAAGTAGCGACAAAAGCCAAGTTTGTAATTATTTGGTTTGACTCATGACCTTGTGAACTGAAAGTGGACACTATACTACTAGGTTGTTTTTTTCTAAGTGTAGTTTATTCATTGAATAATGTTTGTTTGGCAGTACCAGAGAACTGATCTTTCAATCTAATATTCCTTGTTACAGAAAGGAAACTTTCAGTTTTATTAGTACACTGTATTCACTTTTAAACAAAATTTGTAAAGCAGTTAATTCATAAGAACATACATTTTTTTCCAGTGATGAGGCTCTGGTCTTCCGGCCGTTTACATTACGTTGGAAATAGGTAGTTCAGCGGGTACGTAGATAGGGCATATTAGTAGATTATGAAGGAGGTTAGTCTGTTCGTGGGTTAGCCATAATAAGTTCAGTATTATGGGCTAAGGGTATGGGTCGCTGCAAAAATGGTACTACTATTATTATTGGTATGGTGTATGTGATGGGGGTGGGTGGGAGAATTGCCGTTTGATAATAAAAGTATTATAAATGATATAAATAAAATTATCAGGTATAATAGTAACTGCAAAAAAAAGCCAGTTCGATCTAGAATTCGGGGAAGATATGATATTGTAGTAGTCTGCACTGACCTCTCAGGCAAGTAACCACATAGACAGGTAGGCATGGCTAGTGTGGTGATATCAGGTAGCCTAGGTGGTGTAATGGTTAGCACACTGACCCAGACTGCAAAGAGATGTGGGTTCGAGTCCCGCTCTAGGCACAATATTTCCCATTTTCATCACCCCCCAAGACACTGGTTGCCGTGACCATGATCCTGTACAAGCTACACATTGTATGGTTGTTGAACCTACCCTGTGTATGTATGTGCTAGTGCATTGCCTGTATGTATGTAATTGTAAGCATTACAAGACTTACAATTCCAGGAGGACGAGTGTAGTGGTCTGCACTGACCTCTCAGGCAAGTAACCACAATATTTCCCATTTTCATCACCCCCATGACAATATTGTATTATTTTAACTTAGTATTGTGATGCCTGTTCTGACCTTTCATTGTGTCATAATATTTATGCTATTCTGTGTGTACTTACTACACATCATACATTACCTACCAATGGATTTAAACCCGCACTCTAAGTTCAGGGGGTGTCAGACTACGACGTGTGGCGTCAGCGCGTGCTCAACGTTCGAAAATTTGCCAGTACGTCAGCATTCGTCGACATTTTCATCGGCGGGGAATGACTTCAGCACCGAAGTAAATTAAATTAAATTAAATATCTCGGAGTAGCTGGATCCGTATAATTAACTATAATTAACTCTTATTTTATCTCTAAGGTCGTCGTTCACAACACGAGAATTTGTCTCGATCCCTTATACCCCAGTCAGACGAGAGGCTGCATTCGCCGCCAACCTCCTTACGCTCAAAAGGACGCCAACCTCCCAGCTTCATATTAGATACATTGATTCAAATACGTGGACGGCGCCAGGTTGGCGCCAGGTTGGTGCCAGGTTGGCGCCAGGTTGGCGCCGACCTGCTGCCGGGGCGGCGCCATAGCGCCATAGCGCCGACCACCCAGCGAACTCGGCATTACATATTTTGGCGCCGCTGGGTCGGCGCCAGATAGGCGCCAGGTCGGCACCAACTTGCCAACCAAAGGGTCGGTGACCTGGCGGTGCCAGGGCGGCGCCAGATCGCCAACCACTTTTTAATGGCGCCGCTGGAACAGGATGCAAGGAAGTTGCACGTGCAGCAGCAGCAGCAACCTCCTTGCGTCCAAAATTTCCGAAATGGACGCCGGGAGGTTGGCGTCCTCGCGGCGACAGCACTTAATGACGACAGCACGTTAGGAGGACGCCGGGGCGGCGCCGGGGCGGCGCCGGGTTGGCGCCGGGTTGGCGCCGGGTTGGCGCCGTAGCGGCATTGCATATTTTGGCGCCGCTAGGTCGGCGCCAGATCGGCGCCGGTTCAGTGCCAACTCACCAACTAAGGGGTCGGTGACCTGGCGGCGCCACGGCGGCGCCAGTGCAGCACTTGCAAACTCCTTGCGTCCACAATTTCCGAAATGGACGCCGGGAGGTTGGCGTCCTCGTGGCGCCAGCACTTAAGGAGGGCGTAAGGAGGATGCAATGAGGACGTTTTGACATCGCGAATCGATCGTAAGCGAAAGCAGGCCTCGTGTGACTGGGGTATTTATTACCTGCTGCCTATTTCGGTGGTGGAAGGTGTGGAGAAGAGGTGGACACTATGTGTAACTTACAGCATCATCAAAGGCCAGTTGCTCTCATAGCATGTCTATGTGGTGTTGGAGGTTAAAAATCCCTTGGGTCGGTAAAAGTGTAGGCTCGGGCTTTCTATCGATAACCTGTCTAATGGTGAAAACAAGTCTATTCAGACTTATCCATGATAGGCAGTATAAATTTTCAAGAAAAAGCATTATCGTTTCTTTAACGCAGCTTCTTAAATCACAAACTACCATGGGTGAGCAACATTTTCTTGCAGTATAAACACTGTGTCAAATTGAAATATCTCATCCTTAAAGCTGCATAATGCGCTCAAAGCATCTACTTTTCTTAAACAAAAGAAACACTTAGCTAGACTTAATCTTGCATATAAAATGTAGATGCTGGCGCACGTATTAAGCATTTGTTGCTGAATAGAAACTCAATGGCTATGAGCGGTATGCAGGTATTGCAGGTATTGCAGGTATAGCAATACCTCAGGGAGTTTGACGCCCCTGCCCTGCAGAGTTGTAAACCATTGCCTTGTGGTACAGGTTCTTGACAGAACCGAAGGCTAAGGGAGCAAGCCCTAAACAGAAAACTGTCACTGTGGCAGCATTAAGGGTGGTTGATGTATGGAACTCCCAACATCTCCTGACCAGCCACTATAGGGACAAATAGTTTTGCGCCTATCTTGGACATGTTCTTGCCGGTGTGAAACCTCTATTTGCTCCCCGAGAGAGTGCCGCTGATAACTTGCAAAAGCCAGCAGCACTTCAACACATTTGCAGGCAGCTTTCATGAAATTGGAGAGCGGCAGTCAAGTAATGAAAGCAGTCTTTGTTGCATCGCGACCGACAGCATGATGATGGTGATGATGCTGAAGAGAATGGGATTTTGAGCAAATTTAATATAACCTGTTACTATAATTTGTATGTGCTTGCCAATAATTAATTGAGCGTATTTTCACTTTAAATATCTCTAAATATAGCCATTTAAAGTCAATCTACTTTCAAACTAAAGGCCCTGTCACATTACGGCGTATGGCGGGAGCGTATTGAAAACCTACGTAGGTCCTGTGCGTGCCGGCCTATGATGACATTTGGTGACCTTTCGGGTGGTTTTGAGCGTATGTGGAACCTACGAGGAGCGTACGAGGAGCGTATGAGGAGCGTATGGGAGCGTATGGGAGCGTGCTGTGACATTTTTTGACAGTATGGGCCATACGCCCTCATAGGTCGAGTTTTTTTTAGCATGCACAAACAAATTTGGACGGACGGATTTATGAAAGCGTATGGTGGCGTATGCCTCATACGCTTCACATACGCCGGCATCTGGCGGCATCTGGCGGCGTATGAGTAGCGTATGAGTAGCGTATGCGTAGCGTATGAGTAGCGTATACGGCGTATGCCGACGTATATGACGTAACGCGCTTACGCCGCCATACGCTCCCGCAAAAAACCCTAATGTGACAGCCCCTTAAAGCTAAGTGGATAATAGCGATCAATCTGATATATTTAACTTAATAGCAGGAACTCAAAACCATTGAATTATGCAACTTTAATCAACGAATGTTTTTGGAGTCTTACATCGTGGCAACATCTAAGGTCATATCAGGATAGGTACCAACTTTTGACAGTGCGCACTCATGGAACCTAGATGACATCAGGGAACCTAGGTGGTGTAATGGTTAGCACACTGGCCTGGAATGCAAAGAGATGTGGGTTCGAGTCCCGTTCTAGGTGCAATATTTCCCATTTTCATCATCCCCCCATGACACTGGTGCGTGATCAGGATCCTGTACAAGCTATGCGCTGTATGGTTGGTGAACCTACCCTGTGTATGTATGTGTAAGTGCATTGCCTGTATGTATGTAATTGTAAGCATTAAAAGACTTACAATTCCAGGGGGATGAGTGTAGTGGTCTGCACTGACCTCTCAGGCAAGGAGCCGCATAGACAGGTAGGTGTGGGTAGTGTGGTGATATCAGGGAGCCTAGGTGGTGTAATGGTTAGCACACTGGCCTGGAATGCAAAGAGATGTGGGTTCGAGTCCCACTCTAGGCGCAATATTTCCCATTTTCATCACCCCCCACGACAGTAACATCGGTCGCTTGGCCCGAAGATCGTCCCTTGGGGAAACCATACAGTGATCTTATTACATGTTTGTGGTTAAATAAAACTAAACTCACCAAGTGAATCTATACGGCAACTTTAGTTAGTACATACATTTTCATCATGCGACGTTTAAAGTTAAAGCGGCATAGTCCGATGAAAGCATCAGCTTTAAAAAAAACAAACACTGACCTACATTTTATTATACATATCTAACTTAAATATTGGTGTACTTATTATTAAGCATATGTTACCATGTAGAAGGGAACACTGAGGCAATTTAATAGAACCCGTTACTGCAGAAGCCTATAGTGTTGTCAGAGTTTTGGCGTGCTTGTCAAAATTAATTTGTCATGTTTGTACTTCAAATATTGCAAAAGTTAGCCATTTGAATTAAAAGTTACTTCAAACTAACGTAAGGTAGATTATAACAATCAATTTAACATCTTTATCTCATAAACAAATTACAGAAACTCAAAACCATCGGACTATGTAGCTATAAATAGAAGTCAACTCAGTTCAACGAGGCAGTCTAAAGCTACTTCAGTTAAAGCTACATAGTCCGATTATGAAATCCCGTGTTTGCGGGTCCCCGCATTCTATATATGCGGGCGTTTAAATGCTATTGATGGCCGGTCCCGTTAGGCGGTACACGTAGGTCATGGTTACTTTCATTATGTTCACTCATGTTATTAGCTGTACTGCTCAATAAGGCTAAACTGTCCTAATATCCTGCATAAGGCGTAATATCCTGCATAAGGCATAATATCCTACATAAGGCATAATATCCTGCATAAGGCGTACGATTCAAAGTTCCCCCTTTTCATATCTGTATTAGGTAAATTACATGCTAGAGCTTACCCCATAGTAGATATGACACACGACACAATGCACGATCTGAGTTCAGCACCAGCAGAAGAGTAGATAGATAAGATGCTAATTGCTTAGATTTATTCACTTATATATTGTTTCAGATACATACGACAGTGGATGTAAGAGAACTTCTCATTGGCTATTACACTCATGCACACACGTCACTGCCCACATGATCTCTCCCTCTCCGTTCACCATTGACTGCTTTAAGGACTCACCCCCTCCCGCCCAGCTCTGGCCACCACCTGGACATCCTGGGATTACCTAACATGACAGATACAGTGTGGCTAGGCGAGATAAGGGGGAGGGATTGTGCTTAAAGGGGCACTGCTTCCCTTCCCCAGAGTGAGCATCATAAAGGGAGTACTGTTTATTATTTAGCCATCTCGATACTCAATATATACTTAATCGGAGAATTTTACATGATGAAAATATCAAATTTTCAAAACCAAAACAATTATCTAAATTTGATTCTATATATCTAAAGGCCCTGTCACACTACGACGTTTCTCACAAACGCGCTTCGACGCGTTCCGACGTGTTGCCTTTTTGGGCGAAACGTCGGGACCCGTCGGGACCCATTAAGGGGGTGTTACAAACGCATTAGCGGCGCGTCGGTACGCGTCGGTATACGTTGAGGGCGTTGAGGCAGTGTCTGGTTCGCGGTGGACCGACACATTGCCGCGCATCAGGCCGCATCGAGGTTTTGCGCTTGCACAAAACTTTTGACGTGCGCCGACACGCGCTAACGTGTTGGATTGCGCATTACCAGCGCATTGGCAGGACGTGGACCCACGTTACCAGCGCGTTGCCGGCCCGCTCGAACCACGTTGATCAACGTCCATCAATGCTGGGGATTTTTCACCAAACTGTGTTGGACGTGTTGCTGGCGTGTCTTGACGTGTTGCTGGCGCGTCTTGAGGTGTTACTGGCACGTCTTGATGTGTTGCTGGCATGTCTTGACGTGTTGCTGGTGCGTCTGACACGCGCCTAACGTTACCCGGCGTTCTGCGAACCTTTAATGACGCGCTACCCCCATATAGATAACACGCTGATGGCACGCTGGGAACCCGCTGGCGGGACGTTGACACTTTGTTCCGCTGCACGTCAAACCCTGCCGATACCCGTTGACGGCGTGCTAATAACATGCTATTATCACGCTACCAACAGGCTGCGGCCCGTCCAACTACCACCCGAAACGCCGAAAGGTTTGACGTTTCTTGACGCGTTGATAATATTTTGCGCATTGGCGGCACGCCGAAACAAACGTCGTAGTGTGACAGGGCCTTAACTTAGATACTGGTGTACTCATATAAAGCGCCTTGCCTAGTTCGCCTCACATTTTGCCGTGTGAACGCGATGTGAGGCGGATTAGGGCTGAATCGATTCATATGATTCGCTTTATATAAACCACCTAGCGAGGTGGTTTATATGAAGCGAACTAGCTTAGGTCGGCCCATCTCGCCCGTGTGAACGCAACTGACTTACTTGAGGCGGATTAAGGACGTGACACTATATAATATAATTTGGTCTATGAAACCGCTAGCTGTGCACATATATTTTTTTCATCATTTATTTTTAGGGTTTCACTGCCCAGCAGAAGTTTTGACCGTTCCAAACCAATACGATTCAGTCAATACATATCTAGGTCGAACCCACACTCTCTCCTGCCGGCATCGACGAACCCAAAATGGCGCTGGTTAGTCTGGACTTGCTCATGCGCAGATATCCACTTCCGCCTTAAACCGATTCAAAGCACTGCCTGTGTGAACGCAAAACACTTTCAAACTAAATCGATTCATATGATTCACCTTGTCTAACTCGCTTTATATTTTGCCCGTGTGAACACGGCTATAGACAGTGATAGAAGGGAATAATGAGGCAATTGAATAGAACCTGTTACTGCAGAAGCCTATGGGGTCGAGTTTTGACAAGCTTGCCAAAATTAATGTTGCATGGTTCCACTTCAAATATCTCAAAAGTTAGCCACTTAAAATAAAAGTTACTTTAAGCTAAAGTAAGGTACATAATAATGATCAACCTAATGCATTTATCTCAGAAAATTTAAGAAATTCAAAACGATCTGACCATGCAACTATAAATATAGAAACTAATAAAGTCTGTACTAGACTACTAAATGACTGAAACGTACAATCCTCCAAGCATTGTTTATCCCATCATTACTAACAACCTACTAACTCAAACTACTTCATGTAGTCAAAAAACACACCTGAGGTATTAACCTTTTAAGCATAACCCTACAAGCTAACCACACTCTATCTAACAGAATAAACAAACCATTCTACTAACACTCACTCCATCTCAAAATGTTAACTCCAACAACATGATAGTTTTGCAATTCACAACGTAGTAGGCATACAAACCTATGAAGGGAAACTATGCACCTAACCACTCCGTAATGTAAAGGTCTAATCAATACACATGTATCTATTAAGTGTGTATGAATACAACATATAACTGCTATTTTTATATGTGCATTGTCAAACTATACCATTGACTGTTTGATATTGTTATTTCAGCTGATTTGGGCTAGTTGCTGATGACAATATCAGCCTACATATGCATATATTGTAAATAACTGTATTGTCACATGGCTGGAAGACCAGTGCCACGGCACTGACAAAAGACTTTATTCAATGAATAAACTATATTTATCACCCAAAAAAAACAAAAAAAATACATGTTCATCGTGAGGTGCTTAAGTGACAATTGACAGCTAAATCAAGTTCAGCTCACCGATTGTCGCCTCCTTTCTCAGCGTCCTGGAGAGTTCATATTCACACCTGACCTTACCGCGCCGTGGTGGGGTCATACATATGTCGGGGGATGGGGGGTTGGGGGTTAGGGGGTTGAGAGGGGCGTGCCTTGACCGCGTACCACACCGAGGCTCACCCGACCACGTGATGTATCGCCGCGCACTCGCTAACCCACGCGCAAACAAACCTGGCCCCGCCCTGACCCCGCCCTGACCTCGCGGGTCGCCCCGCCGGGGTCAGGAGGGCGTCACCGTGACGTCAGCGTGACGTCACGGCCGAACCGGCTCACGTGGTGGTGGGGGGGATGCTAGTTGTCAGGAGCCTCACACAGTGACGTCACAGCCACAATGACGCAGCGTACAAATAAACAAACACAAAATACCTGTTAACGCTTACATGACGCATGCACACATTTGGTTATATTGTCGGCTGCTCTGAGCAAAATGTCGTCTGCTATCATAAGTAATTTGGGCAAGCACGCCAAAACTGTTACCATGGACCTATTTCATATGACGTCAGCATAGGTATTTAGGTCCGTGTGCGCGCTGCTTGGCTGCAGGACGACACACTGTCACACTGCAAACTCAATGGCTATGAGCAATCTTCATACAGAAAAAGTGAAATATCTCTCAAACCACACCACCTAGAAAAAAACTAATTTGAAGACATATAGAAACATATTCAACAAACAGATTATATTAAATTTATATGGTTAGGGTTCTGTATTTCTATTCATTTTGAATAAAATTGACATTTTGCACTGCACGTATTGGCAAACTCAATGCATTGTCAATGGCCATGAGCAATCTTCATTCAGAAAAAGTGAAATATCTCTAAAACCACACCACCTAGAAACACACCGCTTGTAACACATATAGTAAACATATTCAACGAACAGATTATATTAAATTTATACGGTTACGGTTCTGTATTTCTATTAATTTTGAATAAAATTAACGTTTTGCACTGCGTGTACCGGCAAACTCAATGGCAGTGTGCCTTGGTTCTGCAGCTAAGGTGCGCACGCATACACAATGTTTATAAACATTGGAAGGGGTCTATAGGCTTCCGCAGTAACATGTCTGTTAAAGTTGCATACTCCGATGGTTTTGAATTTCTGTATTTTTTCTGAGATAAATATATTAGATCGATCAATAGTATCTACTTTACATTAGTTCAAAGTTACTTTTATTTTAAATTGTAAACTTTTGAGATATTTTGAGTGCAAACATGGAAAATTAGTTTTGGCAAGCATGGACTTCTGCAGTAACAGGTTCTGTTAAATTGACTCAGTTTTGCCTTCTATGCAGAAACAAAAGCTTAATAAGTGCATCAGTATCTAAGTTAGATATGTAAAATTAAATCTAGATCATTGGTTTGGTTTTGAAAATTTGGGATTTCATCGGACTATGCAGCTTTAAATTGGCTCAGTATTCTGCTCTATGTAATGACAATTGTTTGATAAGTGCACCAGTACCTAAATAAGATATGTAGAATCAAATCTAGATCACTGTTTTGGTTTTAAAAATTTGATGTTTTTCGGACTATGCAGCTTTAAGGCTTATGTATTAATAGTATTACAAACTAAAGTAATGGAGATTATATAGCAATTAACCTCATATATTTATCTCAGAAAATGACAGAAACTCAAAGCCATCAGAATATCCAACTTTACAGAGTTGCTCAGGAATGTCCTTTTTCCCCCTAGGCCTGCTGTGTGGACGTTTTGCAATAGTCTGTATGGTCAATTGATGCGAAACCTTTGAGATAATGGTTTCTCTACTTAAAGCTGCATAGTCCGATGAAATATCAAATTTTCAAAACTAAACCAATTATCTAGATTTGATTTGACATATCTAACTTAGATACTGATGCACTTATTAAGCATTTGTTTCTGCGTAGAAGGCAACACTGAGTCAATTTAACAGAACCTGTTGCTGCAGAAGTCTATGGTGTCAGAGTTTTGGCAAGCTTGCCAAATCTAATTTCCCATGTTTGCACTCAAAATATCTCAAAATTTTACCATTTAAAATTAAAATAACTTTGAACTAATGTAAAGTAGATACTAGTGATCGATCTGATATATTTATCTCAGAAAAAATAAAGAAATTCAAAACCATCGGACTATGCAACTTTAAGTGGAAAGCAAAGTTCCCACAATTTCAAAGTGTAACCAGAGGGGAGAGAAATTACGGACAGTTTTTTGTTTGCTTTGTTTGTTTATACTGACAACATCTAACCATCATATCACGATGATACTAACTTTATAGTACTTCCCCACTGGGAAACCAGGTAGCTGGAACCATGACCCAGTTTCCCACTCAGTCACATAATCCTGACACTGGCCTAACCAGTCCTTGCCCCGTCTTATTCAATCTGAGCACCAAGCTAGATAGCGACAAGTATCAATTTTGTAATTCAGTGGTTTGACTCTGTCAGGTCCCGAACTCCCGTCCTTCTGCATGGGGAGCCTGCACTCGACCGATTCAGCCACCGCGTCCGGTACTTGTGAAAGGAAATTGTGGACAGAATAGACTACATCAGGGTTCCAGCGGCGCGGTGCATTGTGGGATGGGTCAGAGCAAACCCCCCCCCCCCAAAAGCACATGGCACATGCTAATACACTGGGTGCAGCTATGAAATGTGCTAGTTTCAGCTAATCTCAGCTCTTGTTTGAAACATAGAATACTAACTAAAAAAATATATATAATAAATTAAGATATTAATCTTTTATCCAGCATTGCATTAAATCAATATACTCAGCACATCCTATGCCATGTGCTTTTAGATTTAGAAAGATCTAGGCACTCAGACTAGTGTTAGAGCCATAGCCAGAGTACTCAATGCATTGTCAATGGCAGTGAGCAATCTCCATACAGCAAAAGTAAAATATTGATAAAACCACACCACCTAGGCACAAACCGCTTGGAATACATATAGAAAACATGTTTAAGAAAAGGATTATATTAAATTTATAAGGTTAGGGTTTTGGATTTCTATTAATTTTGAATAAAACTGACATTTTTCAATGCCCGTATCGGCAAACTCAATGGCTGTACGCCTTTGCTTTGCTCCCAAGGCCGTTTTCAGCGCATGCGCAGTCGGAACCGGAAATCAACTTGAATATTTTCTTGTTCATAATAATGTTTGATTCGAGTAAGGGAAGCCGGATACCAAGTGGGAGAAAAAGGTTAAGGTTTATTACAAAAATGTGACGGTACAACGAGCGAAGTCAATTGACGGTATCGATGTCAAGGGGGGCCTCCCCGATCGCCGGGTGCTCTGAGGCCGCCGGAGCCGACCCCTATAAAGTAGTCCCTAAAAAAGAGGGTGAGTGGGTGTGGTCAGTCATGAGGTCAATGGCCAAGCAAAACCGAATGGCTAGGTGCTGGGGGAGGGTTCGGTTCCTGATGTTCGTCCTACCTGCTTGCAGTGTGGTGGGTACCTGGCTCCCCTCACCAAATCAACCACAATTCGGAAATTATGCGCCAATTCGCCTCCAGGCTGGCTACGTTCCAACATCTTCACCTATTTCCAATAACAACAACAAAAAATTACTTTAAATAAATTACCAGTACGCCTTATCCTAGGCTCAGCTACAGTATTTTTTATCCAAATCTAATCATTGATGATGTTGTTGTCATCGTTGTCATTGAACCCTTTCACTAAAGGGGCTGTCACATTAGGGTTTTTTGCGGGAGCGTATGGTGGCGTAAGCGCGTTACGTCATATACGTCGGCATACGCCGTATATGCTACTCATACGCTACACATACGCTACTCATACGCTACTCATACGCTGCCAGATGCCGCCAGATGCCGCCGTATGTGAAGCGTATGAGGCATACGCGGCCATACGCTTTCATAAATCCGTCCGTCCAAATTTGTTTGTGCATGCTAAAAAAAAAACGACCTATGAGGGCGTATGGCCCATACTGTCAAAAAATGTCACAGCACGCTCCCATACGCTCCCATACGCTCCTCATACGCTCCTCGTACGCTCCTCGTAGGTTCCACATACGCTCAAAACCACCCGAAAGGTCACCAAATGTCATCATAGGCCGGCACGCGAAGGACCTACGTAGGTTTTCAATACGCTCCCGCCATACGCCGTAATGTGACAGGGCCTTAAAGTAAGACAAGAAGACAATTTAGCCTTTCTGAGGACGGCTGTTTTGTATCACCTCATATAGCTTATTAAACCAATTTTATCAAGTAATAATTATTAAGCTTCTAACTTTTATCTAGAATTAGATTTTCCTTGGCCACAAATTGTATAATTGTGAGGTTTCTTTTAATTCATAGGTGTCGGTTGACACATAATTGATTGTATGCTATGCCACATTGCGGCTACGGCACACAGGACGAGGAGGCATGAGTGGGATAACATGGCTTTATTCCGGTGCAACCCCTGTCTCCCACGCCGCTCCAGATCAGGTGCTGGAACGAAGAGCGCACGGCCCGACTGTGCCCATCGTCTGTGGCGAACTCGGTCTCGCACCTCAGACTCTTCTTCCGGCTCAGGGAGGCCACGACCGACCCCATCGACCACATAACAGTGCGACTGGCGATGGACGCCCTCAGAAGGTCCAAGCAGCACAGGCCCAGGACCCCCTAGCATGCACCGATGCACGTCATATGGCAGGCGGTCCTCAACGTCAGAACCGACCAGCCCGGAACAGTGGTGGCGTTTGTGCTAATGGTGATGTTCTTCACTGGGGTGAGGCAGTCCGAGGTAGCCCCCAGGTCCAACAAATAGTCATGTGCCAACTGCTTGGACTTAGTGATCCCCAAGTGCATCTCGTGCAACGCTTCAATCATTTCACCGTGGAGCTTTGGAGGTACCACAACTCGATTACCCTTCATATCTAAATCGTTCTATATCGTTAACTCGTCTTTATATGGAATGTATTGTCTCAGACATGGAGGTGTTTGTATGCGTGTAGTGTCCCAACCTGTATCAATATGTGTTATCAACATGGACATGGATACATCATTTTCATACTCTCAGACAATTTTACTTAACAGACTGGATGATTGCCTGTCCACTCTAGCAATGCTGAGCGTGTCATCAAATAGGTCAGCATAACCTACATTGGCACTGTGTGCTCAGGACAACGTGTCTGCAAAGAACATTAGAGAACCCTTAACATGACACAACTGGACGTTCTGCAAACACATTCACATTCTTTGCATTCGTGCCGACAATTTGTGTATTGGTTTCTGCATTATTGCCACCAACGGTTTGTGGTCCGTTTGAATTTGAACTTCCTTGCCAAAGATATAGTCATGAAACCTCTGACATCCGAAACATATGATGAGCATTTCTTTTTCGATAGTGGCATACCCACGCTGTGCTGAGTCGAGCGCACGAGATGCAAGTGCGATTGGCTTATTTTCCTGCATTGACACAGCCCCTAACCCTGACTGACAAGCGTCTACCTGAATAACAATGGGTTTCTCGACATTATAGTATGCTAACACAGGAGCAGTTCTCAACTTTTCTTTGAGTTTGTCATAAGCAACTTGTTGTTCGCTCTGCCAGTGCCATGCTACATCCTTCGCAAGGAGCGTGCGCAGTGGTTTGGCAATCTCGGACATGTTTGGTATGAAGTTGTGCACATACCCAACCATGCCCAGGAACCTCTGCAAGCCTTGTTTGTCACGCGGCTCTGGCATGTCTACAATCGCCTGTACTCTGTCTGGATCTGGGGCCGGCTTCACAACTTGTTGGGTAAGTTGATGACCTACATACTTTACCCTAGTTTTGCATAACAAAGATTTCGACTCGTTTAACTTAAGATTTACTGACCTAGCTCGGTCCAGCACTGGTTTGAGTCTGTCATTGTGCTCCTCCACAGTTGACCCAAATACCAATATGTTGTCCGTGACTATACCGATAACGGGTAGATCGCCCATGACGCGGTGCATCTCCTGAATAAAGATGTCACCGGCTGTTTTGATGCCAAAAGGCAGACGGGTGTACCTGTACTGGACCCATGGAGTGTTAAATGTGCACAACAATGAACTTTCATAGTCTAGCTCTATCTGCCAATACCCTGCCATGTGTCCAAAACTGAGAAATACTTTGCGTTAGCCATCTTAGCGATAATTTTGTTAATAGTTTTGGTCAGAAATGGCCCTCTTTTGATAGATTTGTTCAACTTTGTCGGATCCAGACAAATCCTTATCTTATTCGGTTTCTTTTTGATTGTTATGGAATTAACCCATTCAGTGGGTTCATCCTGCTCAACAATTACACCCATTTCGACCATACGCTTAAGCTCGTTGTGTACTTTGTTTTGAATTGCATATGGAATCCTCCTCGGCGGGTCGACAACAGGTTGTACAGATTTATCAACATGAATGACAGCATTTGACTTTATGAGACCCAAACCTTGAAAAACGTCTTTATATCTGCTTACCAGATGTTTGGCTTGCGCACTGTGGTTATCGCTCTGGGTGGAAATGTTTGTCGGTATTTCAGAGCGCACCTCGTCAACCCACGCCAACAAGTTCAAAACCACACAAGCCTGCTTCCCCAAGATAGGCTGACAGTTCCATACCACTTGGAAGGTAAAGTTTCAGCCATCGATCCCGATCGACACCTCCCCGTCAGGAGTGATCTGATGTCCCAAGAATACCACCAACGAACACCGGATGTTCACCAGTTGACCGGCATGACTCTGTCGAAGATGTTCCTCAGAAGAACGTTCGCCTCCGACCCGGTGTTGAGCTCTAACTTGACTAGATGACCGTTCACTCGGACGGTCACATACCCGAGTTCCTCATCGCCTCCTGTCCCGCGGTAAACGCCACAAACAAACAGATCCATCATCAACACATTGACTTCCGCCAGATCTGGGTCTTGCTCAGCATTGTGAGGGTTGCCCGATCTTCTTGCAGGCAATGCAAGCCTTGCCTTTAGCTGGGCAGACTCCCCGGCGGTGTTCGTAGCCACAGTTTTGACAGTGGATATTGAACTCGCCTGCACCTGTGCTGCCAGCATTCCAAGTTGGCGACTTCCAAGATGGCGGCCCAGACGGATGAACTACCGGTCCACCAGTATGTGCAGTCGCATATCTATTTAGAAAATTGACTTCCTTGACTTCAACGTCTGATTTCTTGTCCTCCAACTGATCACAACTGAACTCACTGAGCTCGCACATGTTTATGCACTTTTCCAACGTTAGATCAGCTGTTTGTAGCATTTTGTTTCTCAAATTTGTGCTACTAACCAATCATGCAACAGCAACTCCTCCACCTGCCCATACTCGCAATCTTTCACTCTATCTCTTCTTCATCATCATCATCATCATGCTGTCAGTCATGATGCGACAAAGACTGCTTTCATTACTGGACTGCCGCTCTCAATTTAGCTCTGTCTCTTAACACAGTAATATATGTGGACATGTTCTCAGTAGCTTGGTTATGAGAATTAAAATAGTAGCGTGTTATTATTAAGTTGCTTTTACCGGTACAATATGCTTGAAATGCGTCGGTGAGCAGTCCGATCTTGTCTCATTCAGCGAGCATGATGGACATATTGGCAAAGACTTTTTTTGCTTCCTCGCCGGTGACGTGAAGAAAGATACAGCATTGTACTCATTCCTTCTTTGTTACGACACCTGCTGCCGTGGCATATATATCATATGCTCTTATCCATGTCTTCCAGTTCGATCTTGCATTGTTGCAGAGGATGAGCTGTCCTGGCAGCCTGAGACCCGGCAGAGGATGAGCTGTCCTGGCAGCCTGAGACCCGGCAGTGTGTTAGCGGGCGGCATTCTTCTGATCTGACACCATGTAAAAGTACAACGTCTGAACACTTTGACTTCTGGATACTGAACGCTTTATTCACCATCCAGGGTCCTGAACCGCCTGCACCCTTTGTCTATGACGTCATCTCATTTACATATCCTTTGTTCTCCACAAGTGCCTGAATGTCTTTTATGCATATATTACAGGTACCGACAGTACTTAGATAACACAGGAAGAAAGTATGAACATCATGAAAAATTGCTAGTTTTTATACACTCCTATTTGGATGTAATTAAGATTTAAAATACCCAGAAAGTACTGTGAATGAGCTCTTTATTTTGATGCCAAAATAACTTGGGCTGGATATTAAGAGAACACACCAAAAGGCACTTTATTCCAGGCACTTTTGATTTTAGCACATTCTTATGCATCACGTTAATCAAAACAAGTACTAAATCATGCAGTTCTGTTTAGCTCGACACTGAATCCCTGTTGGTTACACAGTATATGAATAGATCCCATCAGAAAGACCACAAAATAAGCTTTAATTTGGAATATATGATAGATATATATTTAAAACAAAATCAAATTATGCCAAACAAAAAACACGCCTAATGTTTCATTCAGTGTTGAAGACAAATTTGATTCAATTAAATAAAACAAAATCTTTTTTTTTTAAGTGAATATCTTGAGAAGTAAACAAGATAGAGCCTTTCTGTTTTGTGTGTTATTCTGCATCTATTCTTATTCTCTGCCAATTTGGATTTCCACCGCTGTGGATAACTTACAGCGTCATCAAAGGCCAGTTGCTCTCATACCATGTCTATGTGGTGTGGGAGGTTAAAAATCCCTTGGGTCGGTAAAAGTGTAGGCTCGGACTTTCTATCGACAAAATGTCTAATGGTGAAAACAAGTCTATTCAGGCTTATCCATAATAGGCAGTATAAATCTTCATGAAAGAAATTAGCACTGTGTGATTAACCTTAAGTAACTTCCCAGTTTAAAGATCTACAAAATGACTGCCGGTACATATTTACACTAATAATTGACCAGTTGACAACTACACAATGGTGTTTATTTATTTGTGATTTATAGCGTTTGGAGACAAAGGCCATCGGGACCAGATAAACCTGGGGCTCCTTTTGTGTAGTCCTGATAGGAATGTCAATATTGTACAAATGAAAAGAAAACAAAGTACAAGTGATGCCTGCTTTTAACTGTGCTGACAGCCTGCACAACCAAACCCACACCAGAATGAGTTGGGCGTCCACCTCCCGTTTTGGTAGATCATGAGATTCGAACCCACGGTTTCGAACCCTGGTCGAGTTAAACCAATGACTTAAAAATGTATACTTGTTGCTTCCTAGCCAGGTGCTCGTCATTATTAGGATAGGGCTATGACTGGTTGGCTCAGTGCCAGGATAATGTGAATGAGTGGGATATCATGTCACGGTGCTGGCGGTCTGGTCTCTCAGTGGGGCAGTACTATAAAGTTGTCATAAGTGTGCACTGTCACAAGTCGGTACCCGTTCTGATATGACCTTAGATGTTGCCAGGATGTAAAACTCCAACAACCAGCCAAAGCCAACAGGCCACCTTTACTGGTTATTCCCGTGAACAAAGTGGAAAGCTGATGAGGAAAAAAAGTAAGTTTGTTTTATTTAACGGCGCCTCTAGAGCGCATTGATTTTTATCATCTGCTATTGGATGTAAAACATATGGTCATTTTGACATATTTCTTTAAAGGAAACAACCCCCTTCCGCCACTCTTTCCGATAAGCAGCAAGGGGTCTTTTATATGCACTTTCCCACAGACAGGACAGCACATACCACAGCCTGTCATGACCCAGTTGTGGACCACTGGTTGGAACAGAAAATAGCCCAAACTGCACATGTGTCCACTGAGCAGGATCGATTGGATGATCCAAACCTTCACAGGTGGACACTCTACCGCCTGAGCTATGTCCTGCTGCAAAGCTGATGAGAGACTAACTGGTGGTGGTTTTAAACCGTGTCGGCAGCAACACCCATATTCCCAGCAGGAAGTTGTATTCAACAGTTATTGCATACTTTACTCTATACATACATTTTTTTTGTAAGTATTCCTGAATTGAAAGATGGCTGGAAGACAAGTGCTTCGGCACTAACCAAAGAGTTTACCACCCCTTCCCCCCAAAAGAAATATGTCAGTATTCGAATTTGGTGACTTAGTATTTCTGGACAAATATATCCATCACATTTAAAATTGTATAGTCTGATGATAACATCAAACGTTCAAAACTAAAACAATTATAATTCAAAACCAGACACAGGGAATTAATATTTTGGGCCAATAAATTTATTAATCAGGCTTAATAAATTTTAAAGTAGCCATTGATAATTCTATCACTAGCTAACAAACTAGCCAATCAGTACAGATGATCATAATAGCTTTATCTACTTTATTCTAATTAAGGATAGTGCAATCCAGAAACGTGAATGAAGCCTGACTATTCATAATACTTATTTGCAGGTGCTGATGAACAGCTATATGTACTCTAATTAATTAAGTTATATCACCATATCTATATATATGTTCTTGAAATTGAGGAGAGGAGATAGCAGCTATGGGAAGATCACGGCCATACTCTCAAAGCACACCAGGCACACATCAGATAATAGATTCATACTATCAGACATAACAGGATAAGGACCATCTAACTCTCAGCCCTATCAATCAAGGTCAATAGATGGGATGGTGGGATGATTCTTTAACCTACTGTGTTAAACCAACCAAGGTCAGTAGGGGAGGAGGGGGTAAGATGTGGCTTTTTTTAGTTACGTCGACCTGGAGTCCAAGGTGTCAAGATTTCCACAAAAATGAATAGCGAGTCTCAAAGAGCAAGGTCTTCTTCACATATGTGGGCAATATTAACACCACTGGATTTCTCATAATGGTGTGGTGGGAGGTTGAAAATGTTTTGTAAAGTGGCACAACTTACCAGTTATGGGGTAAGTTGTGCCACCCTTAAGGGGCTGTCACATTACGGCGTATGGCGGGAGCGTATTGAAAACCTACGTACGCCATCGGGTGCCACTTTCGGGTGTGTTTGAGCGTATGTGTAGCGTATGCGTAGCGTATGCGTAGCGTATGCGTAGCGTATGGGAGCGTATGGGAGCGTGCCAGGACATTTTTTGACATTTTGGGCCATACGCCCACATAGGTCGTGTTTTTTTGAGTATGCACAAAAAAAAAAGGACGGACGAATTTATGAAAGCGTATGGCGGCGTATGCATCATAAGCTTCACATACGCCGGCGTGTTGCGGCACTGGCGGCGTATGCGTAGCGTATGCGTAGCGTATGCGTAGCGTATGAGTAGCGTATGCGTAGCGTATGCGGCGTATGGCGACGTATATGACGTAAGCCGCTACGCCGCCATACGCTTCCGCCATACGCCGTAATGTGACAGCCCCTTTAGGGGTAAGATGTACCCGTCGGCAGACTGCTGCGGCAGTCTGCCGACGGGAAAAATGTGGTGTACGTTTGCCCGATCAGAGCTCGATTTTCACTGCAGAGGCCCGAGCACTCCTTCTCGCTTTGGAGTGTATCGAGGTATCCAACCACACCAACTATGTTATATACAGTGATTCGTTCTCTTGCCTCCTGGCTGTTGCTGGACTGAAAACGAATCACCCTATTCTAGCAACGGTCATTTATAAAATGAACCAACTGACAACAGATGGGCATGATATCCACCTGTGCTGGGTGCCTGGCCATGCTGGCATACAAGGAAATGAACGAGCTGATCGGGCTGCGAAGAAGGCCCTGAACTGTGATCTTGAACCGTGTCTGATCCCTCACTCTGATCTGAAACCACTAATAGCCACCCACATAAAATCCAAATGGCAACATGAGTGGGATGAAAACATCAATAAACTTAAAGAAATTGAACCATCTGTGGGAAAGCCACCACAGACTCATGCGGGAGGTCGGCGGGACCAAGTGGTCCTTAGTCGCTGCCGTGTTGGCCACTCGTGGCTTACACATGCTTTTCTGCTCAAGGGGGAACCTCCCCCTGAATGTATTGGGTGTCAGTCCCCACTGACACTCAAACACATTTGACTAAGTTGCGTTGATTTTTTGGCCCTGCGCCAACGGTTCTACACTGCAGACAGTATGCATGACCTTTTTAATAAGGTAAAACAGGAAAACATTTTAGCCTTTTTGAGGGCAGCTGGACTGTACCACCTTATATAGTTTACTAAATGGATTCTATTAATTATTAATGAAACTTTTCTTTTTCTATGGGAATTTGTTTCCCTTGACCACAGATATATGATTGTGAGCTTTCTAATTTAATTAGTGTCTATTGGCACATAATTGATTGTCTGCTTTTACATGTAAAAGCGATGGTTTGAACAAAAAACTAACATTTCTCGCCGTGAATATGGCCTATGCTGCCGACACGGCGTAAAGCAACCACCAATCAATCAATCAATCTTTACAAAACTGTGGAAATGGCCATAACATGCACATTGTTCATAATGCATTTATTTGTTGCATTGATACAAAACTTATAGTAGGCCTAATCATCCCAGAAAAACTATATATGGACATATGACGGACTATAGAATACTAAATCTGTCATCATCGGTTGATGTATCATTATATTCAACCGATTCTCGATCAGAATCGGAACTTGTCTCGTCATCATCATACTGCTCTACTAGGCCTACTTATTTTTTGTCTTTTTTGAACGGAGACTTTTTTGCTGTAGACTTAGTGGCATTTCCCTTTTCAATTAGCATTTTTCCAAGGCTGTAGCAACTGCATCTCGAATTGGTGTGTCACTCATGATCCTGGAACTCCCTCTCTTGCGTTTTGTGGTAGTCTTTTTTTAGGGCCGGCCTTTGGAATGGGTAGAATTGCGGATGGGGACAGATACACATCATCAGAACTATGTCGAGACGTGTCCTTTTGGTCTGCCTCTATCTTCCGATCAGTTAGTTCTGCTGGAGAGAAGTGAAGGTCTGTGAATAGGTTCCTGTTAAAAGAAAAAACAAACATTTCTCGCTGTGAATATGGCCTATGCTGCCGACACGGCGTAAAGCAACCATCAATCAATCAATCAATAAAAAGTCATAAGTGTCTATTGACACATAATTGACTGTATGCTTTTACATTATATGTAAAGGCAATGGTTGAATAAAAAAACAAATAATTCTCGCCGTGAATATGGCCTATGCTGCCGACAAGGCGTAAAGAAATCACCAACCAATCAATCCTGTTAAAAGGGAAAAAGCCAGTGCTTCGGAACCCCGACAATATATTCCTCAGAATCATAGCCAACATATGCGCCTCATTCACTATGGATGGAATATCATTGATATATACCGTCTCTCCGGTATGTGAACGGATCCAGGTATCCATTACTATGTTGTAAGCATGCTTAAATGATCCGTAGACAGCCCGGTCTAGGGGCTGTAGACGATGATATATGTGTGGGGGCAATGTCAGCATCACAATACCGTTATCCCTAGCCAGGTTAACAGCCTGTAATGTTATGTGTGATTCATGGTTGTCAAGTATGAGAAGAATATTGTGCTCCTTCGAACATCGAGTATGTTTAATGATATGGTACATGTATTGAATGAAGAGGTCTTCAGTGATCCACCCAGATTTAACTGCACAACCGGTAAATCCAGGTGGGGCTCCCCTGATGAAGTGGTTGCGATAGTGGACTCAAGGAAAGATGAACATGGGTGGCACCGCATTGCCTGATGCCCCAATGGTATAGACAACAGTAACAAGTACTCCTCTTTCTCCTGAGGTCAAGGAGCCAACTTGCTTCCTTTCCCTTTGTGTAACCACTTGCTTCGGAGTTTGGATCATTGTGCAACTAGTTTCATCACTATTATAAATATCCTCTGGCTTGAATTTGTACCTGTCCATAGCTGATGCTAGGTTATCATAGAACTTGTCCACAACAGGGCCGTTGAATGTGGTAGCTTATTCCTTGTGGCAAATTCTTATGCCAGCATACAGCACCTGACCAATGTCAGGCCATGGAACATGTCTGACAGTTTTTTAACATGATTTGCCAAGTCCTCTTCCAATGCAAGTGGGATAACAGTATGTCTCATGGCAGTTGCTTTGTAACCAATCACATATTCAGGTTCAGTTTGCCGCTTAGACATAAAACGCTTCAAAGTCCTTCTGCAGACATTGAAATCTTTTGCAGCTGCTCACACCCTTTGGCCATTATTGACTTCATCAGCAGCTCGTTTCAGCACATCTTCTGGGACATGCCCCCTGGTTGTCTTGCGTTTGTATTTGCCTGGCATTTTGTCTTGGAAAAAAAAGAGAAATTCTGTAGAATTGAGCAAATATGAAAAAGATTATGTCATGATGAATACGTGTAGTTAACTTAATTTTTCACCAACATGTGTACCCTAAAACTGTGCGAAAGTACAATGTCTGAACACTTTGACTTCTGGATACTGAATGTTTTATTCCCCGTCCATGGCTCATTGAACCACCGGCTAAACTTTCCATGACGTCACTTCATTAACATACTCCTTTGTCTCACTCAATTCCTGGAACATTATACATCTCATTAGCATTTATTACATCCTCCCTTCAAAGTATTTCTGAAACATGAAATGTTTTAAAATGACCATACACTATACATACATAGTAAAATTTAAAAAAATATATATGTGTACTTAGCATAAACCACAGGTTCTAGCGAATGTCTGAGCGCACTATGGCACTGAAGTCCTCTGACTGTCTGGCTGCTTAGCCTACATATGACATATTGTCCATTATAATACAACGCACATACCAAATGCAGCTGAAAATACAATACTTAAGCCTAACATGCACATGTGTTTGTGTGTATATATTCAATGTGACTGACTCACTACAGGTCTAACCTGCTCGCCGGCCTAATCACCCGACCTGACCTACTTAGATTAGCCACACTGTTTACATTTGGCTGCGACACTGACACACTTTGTGTCTGCTCGACTGGTTCGGGCTGCCTCCCCTCGGGCGCCGTTATAATTTGAACCCTGTTCCTGTACAACATGCTCCCTGACTCATTTAAAATCTGATATTCTCTCCCTGACACACCTGTACGACCCAAAATTACTCCTTTTTTCCACTCTCCTGCATTATTCTTGTATTTTATACTCTCCCCAACTCTCATAGGCTTGTGCAGCTTACCGCATTTCTTCTCATGAAAAACTTTCTGACTTTGCTGTCTTTTCGATGTCTGTACTTTCTTCGGATTTTGTGTTTCGGGTATCAAGATTTCTTCCGCCATCGGCAACCTCCCTCTCAGCCTGCTGCACATGAGCAGCTGAGCCTGAGATGCATTCAAGATGAGCAATGGAGTGTTTCTATAGTTTAACAAAGCTAACTGAAAGTCTGTCTTTGTTTTTGCACATTTTTTAACATGTCTTTTACCGTCTGCACAAACCTCTCAACCTGGCCGTTGCTCCGTGGATATTGCGGACTGGAATATACGGTTTTAAAACCATAATGTTGTGCAAATTCCCTGTACTTGTGGCTCTTAAATTGCAGACCATTGTCCGAAATGACCTGACTAGGAATACCGTGCCTAGCAAAATTATCCTTCATCGCCTCAATAACTGTGACAGACAATGTATCCCTCAACAGCGTCACCTCTGGATATTTTGTGTAATAATCAACGGTTATAAGGTAATTTTCATGATTCAATTCAAACAAATCTGCTCCTACTTTATCATATGGCTGACAGGCTATAGGGTGGTTTATCAACGGCTCATTATGCAAACTTTTCCAGTTGTTCTGGCAAGTGTCACACCGACTTACTTTTTCCTCAATTTGTCTGTTTATGTTAGGCCAGAACATGCAGTCTCGCGCCAGCTGCTTGGATTTAGTTATGCCCAAGTGAGTTTTGTGTAACGCCTCAATCATTTCACTGTGGAGAACCGGAGGTACCATCATCTGAATGCCTTTCATGACTAGATTGTTTTCTACCATTAACTTGTCTTTGTGTGGGATGTATTGTCTAAGACATGGCGGTGTCTGTATGTGTGTTGTGTCCCACCCATCTTCAATGTGTGCAATCAACATGGACATGGATACATCTTTTTCATACTCTCTGACAATTTTACTTAACAAACTTGACGATTGCATGTCCACTGCGGCAATGCTGAATGTGTTATCGAACAGGCTATCATGACCTACATTAGCACTATGTACTCTGGACAACGTGTCTGCAAAAAAACATCAGAGAACCCTTCACATGACACAGTTGAATATTGTAGTTTTGCAAACGCATCCGCATTCTCTGCATTTTGGCTGAAAGCTTGTGAATCGGTTTTTGCATTATCACCACCAATGGCTTATGGTCCATTTGAATTTGAACCTCCTTGCCAAAGATATAGTCATGAAATCTCTGGCATCCGAAACATTTAGCGAGCATTTCTTTTTCTATCATGGCATAGCCACACTGCGCTGAATTGAGCGCACGAGATGTGAGTGTGATTGGCTTACTTTCTTGCATTAATACCGCACCTAGACCTGACTGACATGCATCTACCTGAATGACAATAGGCTTGTTTACATTGTAATACGACAACACAGGAGCAGTTCTTAACTTTTCCTTCAACTTATCAAAAGCACACTGCTGTTCGTTTTGCCAGTGCCACGCCACATCTTTAGCGAGGAGCATGTGCAGTGGTTTGGCAATCTAGGACTTGTTAGATATGAACTTGTGCACATACCCAACCATGCCCAGGAACCTTTGGATGCCTTGTTTGTCACACGGCTCTGACATGTCTACTATTGCTTGTATTCTGTCTGGATCAGGCTTCACACCTTGCTGGGTAAGATGATAACCTACATAGTTTAGTGTGGTTCTGCATAACAGAGATTTTGTCTCGTTTAATTTGAGATTTATCGACCTAGCTCGGTCCAACATGGCCTTGAGCCTCTCGTTGTGCTCCTCCACTGTTGAGCCATATACGAACATGTTGTCTGTGACTATCCTGATACCGGGTAGGTCGCCCATGACATGGCGCATTTCCTGAATAAAAATGTCACCAGCTGTTTTGACGCCAAAAGGCAGGCGGGTGTACCTGTACCGGCCCCACGGAATGTTAAACATGCACAGACGTGAACTTTCTTCATCTAACTCTATTTGCCAATAGCCTGTCATTGCATCCAAAACTGAGAAAGATTTTGCATCTGCCGTCTTGGCAATAATTTCGTCAATTGTCTTGGTAGGGAAAGGCCCTCTCTTTATGGCTTTGTTCAATTTAGTCGGATCCAGACAAATCCTTATCACATTTGTTTTTTTAACGATAGGTATAGAATTAACCCACTCGGTAGGTTCATCCTGCTCAACTATTGCACCCATTTGTACCATACGATCAATTTCACTACATACTTTACTTTGAATTGCATATGGAATTCTTCTTGGCGGATCTATCACAGGTTGTACAGATTTATCAACATGAATGACAGCTTTTGCTTTGATCAAACCCAAACCCTGAAAAACGTCTTTGTATTCGCTTACCATCTGTTGAGCCCGCGCGCTGGGCTTGTCAACCGGCTTGGAAATGTTTGTCGGCACAGCAGAGCGCACCTCGTCGACCCGCGCCAACAAGTTCAACGTCACACAAGCCTGTTTCCCCAAAATAGGCTGACACTTCCGTACCACTTGGAACCTGAAGTCTCTGCCATTCACGTCCACCGACGCCTAACCGCCAGGAGTGATCCGATGCCCAGAGAACATGACCAACGAACATCGGGTGTTTGTCAGCCGCCCTGACGCGACTCTGTCGAAAATTAACCTGGGAAGCGCGTTCACCTCCGACCCGGTGTCGAACTTGAACTTGACAGGGCAACCGTTCACTCGGACGGTCGCGTACCACTGCTCGGTGCCTTGCTCGGCACCACGGTCAACAGCACCGATGAACAGATCCGTTGTCAAAATATTGACCTCCGCTAGATCCGGGTCTTGCTCAGCATTGTGAGGGTCTGGCTCTTCAACGGTCAATTCGTTGACCCTTCCCAGTCTGCTTAGGCAGACCTTACCGAAGTGCCCGATCTTCTTGCAGGCTATGCAAGCTTTGCCTTTCGTTGGGCAGACTCCCCGGCGGTGTTTGTATCCGCAGTTTTGACAGCGGATCTTGAACTCCCCTGCACCGGCACCTCCAGAATTCCAAGATGGCGATTTCCAAGATGGCGGCCCTGATGATCGAACCACCGGTGCACCGGTACGCGCAGTAGCATAGTTCTTAAGAAAATCAATTTCCTTAACTTCAACATCTGATTTGGTGTCCTCCAACAGATCCGAACTGAACTCACTCATTTCACACATACTCTCACACTTCTCCAGAGTTAACTCAGCAGTTTGCAGCAATTTGTTATGCAAATTAATGTTCTTAACACCAGCCACCAAACGACCGCGCAAGAGCGACTCCTCAACTGACCCGTATTCGCAATCCTTTACTTTGTCTCTTAGCGCCATGATGTATGTGGCCATAGTTTCTGTAGCTTGATTATGCGAATTAAACTTGTACCTTGTTATTATTAAACTGCACTTGCCTATACAATATGTCTGGAATGCTTCCGTGAGTGGTCCGATCCTGTCTCGGTCAGCGAGCACGATGGACATATTGGCGAAAACTTGTTGCGCTTCTTTGCCAGCGCCGTGAAGAAAGATGCAGCATTGCACTTGTTGTGTCTTCAATATGACACCTGCAGCAGTGGCGTATATGTCATAAGATCTGATCCATGTTTTCCAGTTTGATCTTGCATTGTTGCTGAGGACAAGCTGACCAGGCGGCCGCAAACCCGGCAGTGTATTAGCGGGCAGCATTCTTCCTCATTTGACACCATGTGAAAGTACAACGTCTGAAGACTTTGACTTCTGGATACTGAATGCTTTATTCCCCGTCCAGGGCTCACTGAACCACCCGCTTAACTTTCCATGACGTCACCTCATTAACATACTCCTTTGTCTCACTCAATGCCTGGAACATTATGCATCTCATTAGCATATATTACAGACTGAACAAGGTCCTAATTTAATTATCAATCCGATATCATTAAATACAAAGGCACTGATGAAGTACCCCAAACTTAGTTTGCATAAAAGTAAGCAATGTGGGGTAAGTTGTGCCATGTCATGAATAATTCCGATCGAGCAGAGCACCCGGAAGTCAACTAAGGTCAAGGTTACCGAATGCTAAACTGCATTTGGTATCTATGTAAAGCATCATTATGGTGCCCACGGTCAAGGCTTTGAATTATGCATGTTACCGGCAACATGGACAATTCAAAACCAGACACAGGAAATTAATTTGTTGGGCCAATAAATTTATTAATCAGGCTTAATCAATTTTACAGTAGCCATTGATATTTCTAACACTAGCTAACAAACTAACAAGCTTTTTGCCAATCAGTACAGATGATCATAATAGCTTTATCTACTCTATTCTAATTAAGGATAGTGCAATCCAGAAACGTGAATTAAGCCTGCCTATTCATAATACTTATTTGCAGGTGCTGATAAACAGCTATATGTACTCTAATTAATTAAGTCATATCACCATATCTATATATATGTTCTTAAAATTGAAGACCGGAGACAGCAGGTATGGGAAGATCACAGTCATACTCTCGAAGCACACCAGGCATACATCAGATAAAAGATTCATACTATCAGACATAGCAGGATAAGGACCATCTAACTCTCAGCCAAATGGGACAGGAGAGTAGATGGTCCTTTACTGATTGATTGATTGATTGGTGGTTGCTTTACGCCGTGTCGGCAGCATAGGCCATATTCACGGCGAGAAATGTTTGTTTTTTGTTCAAACCATCGCTTTTACATGTAAAAGCAGACAATCAATTATGTGCCAATAGACACTAATTAAATTAGAAAGCTCACAATCATATATCTGTGGTCAAGGGAAACAAATTCCCATAGAAAAAGAAAAGTTTCATTAATAATTAATAGAATCCATGTAGTAAACTATATAAGGTGGTACAGTCCAGCCGCCCTCAAAAAGGCTAAAATGTTTTCCTGTTTTACCTTAGTAAAAAGGTCATGCATACTGCCTGCAGTGTAGAACCGTTGGCGCAGGGCCAAAAAATCAACGCAACTTAGTAAAATGTGTTTGAGTGTCAGTGGGGACTGACACCCAATACATTCAGGGGGAGGTTCCCCCTTGAGCAGAAAAGCATGTGTAAGCCACGAGTGGCCAACACGGCAGTGACTAAGGACCACTTGGTCCCGCCGACCTCCCACATGAGTCTGTGGTGGCTTTCCCACAGATGGTTCAATTTCTTTAAGTTTATTGATGTTTTCATCCCACTCATGTTGCCATTCGGATTTTATGTGGGTGGCTATTAGTGGTTTCAGATCAGAGTGAGGGATCAGACACGGTTCAAGATCACAGTTCAGGGCCTTCTTCGCAGCCCGATCAGCTCGTTCGTTTCCTTGTATGCCAGCATGGCCAGGCACCCAGCACAGGTGGATATCATACCCATCTGTTGTCAGTTGGTTCATTTTATAAATGACCGTTGCTAGAATAGGGTGATTCGTTTTCAGTCCAGCAACAGCCAGGTGGCAAGAGAAGGAATCACTGTATATAACATAGTTAGTGTGGTTGGATACCTCGATACACTCCAAAGCGAGAAGGAGTGCTCGGGCCTCTGCAGTGAAAATCGAGCTCTGATCGGGCAAACGTACACCAAATTTTTCCCGTCGGCAGACTGCCGCAGCAGCTACCCGGCTTTGGTCTTTCGAACCATCAGTGTATATGGAGAGGTGGTCTGCAAACTGGCCTTGAATCTCTGCATGCAGTCCTTTGTACTCGAGTGGATGTTTCCCAGATTTCCTCAGTTCCGTGAGTCGGAGGATAACCAATGGCTTTCTCAACGACCACGGGGGATGTTCTGGGACTTTGGCATCCTCCAACACGTCCAAATCCACGCCTAAGGCCTCCAAATGAGGTTTCATTCGGAGCCTCAGTGGCCGGATGTAATTTGGCCTGGCTTCATACCTGGATTCGTCATGTTGCTCGAATAGACAATTGTGTGCAGGATTCAATGCATTAGTTTTTATCTTGACTACATATTGCATGGCCAGTTTGATTCTCCTGTTATTAAGTGATGGTTCATTGGCTTCGACATAAAGGCTCTGAACTGGTGAGGTGCGGAAGGCCCCAAGGGCCAAGCGCAGTCCCTGGTGGTGGATCGTGTCTAGCAGCCCAATATATGATTTCCTTGCGGAACCATATACTATGCTGCCGTAATCCACTCGTGAACGAACCAAGGTTCTGTACACGGAGAGCAGAACATCTCTGTCCGCTCCCCACTCTGAGCTGGACAGCACCCTCAGAATATCCAGCGCTTTCAGGCATCTTGTTTTCAGGTACTTTATATGTGGCACAAAAGACAGTTTTGCGTCGAGAATGAGGCCCAGAAATTTGGTTTTCTCAACGACTTTAATGGGATCCCCATCCAGGGTCAGCTCCGGTTCCGCATGTATTCTACGCAGCAGGCAGAAGTGCATGCAGACTGTTTTGGTCTTGGAAAATTTGAAACCGTTCAGAACTGACCATCGATGGATCCCATTTATGCTTGGTTGTAGCTGTCTCTCTATGACATTCTTGTTAGCACCGCTGTAATATAAAACAAAGTCATCCACGAAAAGACTACAGGAGACCCCCTGCTTTACAGCAGCAGCAATACCATTGACCTTGACCCCGAAAAGGGTCACGGCCAGTATGCTGCCTTGAGGTACTCCTAGTTCCTGTGAGTGTAGGCGGGAATAGGTAGTCTTGACACGGACGCGGAAATGCCTGAAGGCTAGAAAGTTCCTGATGAAAATTGGCAAGTGGCCACGAAGGCCAATTGCATGAAGATCCTCCATGATGCCATGCTGCCACGTTGTGTCATAGGCTTTTTCGAGGTCAAAAAAGACAGCCACAACGTGCTCCTTCTTAAGGAAAGCATCTCTTATGAAGGTCTCCATGCACACCAAATGGTCGAGGGTGCTGCGGCCCGGTCTGAAGCCACATTGAAGGTTGGACAGGTGGTGTCCTGACTCCAGTAGCCAGACGAGGCGGTTGTTTACCATGCGCTCCATGGTTTTACAGATGCAGCTTGTAAGGGCTATGGGACGATAGTTGTGGGCTTCACTCTGGTCTTTACCAGGTTTGGGAATCGGTATTACTGACGCCTCCCGCCAAGAGGCGGGGACGACACCCGACTCCCAGATGTTGTTGAAGAGTTGAAGCAACAGTCTCAATGCATGTTCAGGGAGATGTTTCAAAAATTGATAATGAATTCCATCAGGTCCAACTGCTGTGTCATGCGAGCTTTCCAAAGAACACCTCAACTCATCCATACTGAATGGGGAGTTGTAGTGCTCCTCGCCATCGGAAGAAAAGTCCAAGAGCTTTTGCTCTTGGCGTTCCTTGACCACCCAAGATGTTTATTCACATAACTAAAGACACTATTTGATTTCCAGTGCCCTAATTATTTAATACAGTCTAAAGGTACTCCTATCCTAGCATATTCTTAAGCAGCTCCACGTCGTAGACTATGCGATGTCACCAATGGCAACCAGGATAACTTGGCTCCCTTCAATATCAATCGTACACATTTGATGAATGATTGGCTGGTCAGAGGCTCCCTGTTCGACAGTACAAATGCTGGGGCGCCCTTATGCAGACATGTGTATCAACAGTAATTGTTCCATGCATGCACAGGACAGAAGATTGAGTTGTGCACCCTTGGTAGTTTGATGTGGTAGCTGTCCTCTCGTTTACAGATGGTTTTTGTGCTACGGATGTGCACCAACAGATGTGTCTTGTGTGCCTTGATGTCTCCACACGACAATGTATGACCGCCATCACCCAGCATCTCGGAATAGAATAAATTGGATTGTCTTAACAAACATATATAATGAATTAACATAGCAGCAACAAATACAAGACCAGGTTTACCCATTTTTAGAAATTTTAATATAATTAACTTAACATGTTTTATTTTTAATGGATAAGCTCTATTTACAACATTAATTTTTAATTTAACTACTCCCTTTTTAAGGACTGACAATGCATATCTATCAAATACTTCCCATCTACCACATACAAGTTTCACCCAAGACTTAGCTCCACACAAATAATTTTGTATTGCCCCTTCTGTTTTTAATTTATCATTTAAATATAAAGTATATAACATTACCGTTTTAAGTTTGGGATATTTTGGATTAATATTCTGTTTTTTACTAAACTTAAAATATTCTTCAAAATGAACCCTTTTATTCCTCCATGTTCATTCTGATAATCCTGCCTTAAAATAGAAGCTTAGCTTTGTACCGAAGGCATAATTGTAAGCTGCAAGGGAAAAAAAGAGAGAAAAGAATTTGAGTGAAGAGCTTACAAAAATAAATCAAACACCTTATTATCATGAGAAACACTTACTTTTTCTATATTAAGTTCATTACATAGCTTATTTGCTACCAATTTTGCTATATTATCGAAAAACATCCTACTTAGGGCATCTGCCAATACCAGCTTCTTCCCTGCTTTATGTATAACCTGTACTTTGCAACACCTTTCGACAGCAAACATCCAGATCTCACTGGCACAGGCACATAAGACTGCGGCTTTACCAGCACCTGTAGATAACACCTTTTGAGATGCTTCATTATCAGTATTAATGATTCTTGAAGATTTATACCACCTATCATGGATAAGCCTGAATAGGCTTGTTTTCACCATTAGACAGTTTGTCGATAGAAAGCCCAAGTCTACACTTTTACCGACCGAAGGGATTTTTAACCTCCCACACCACATAGACATGGTATGAGAGCAACTGGCCTTTGATGACGCTGCAAGTTATACACAGCGGTGGAAATCCAAATTGGCAGAGGTGGGGGCACAGGGAATCGAACCACTGACCTTCAGATTAGGAGTCTGACCTAGAAAAAAAGTCAGACACTCTAACCACTCCGCCACAGAGGACACCACAATAATCACGAATTCCTCTGAATGTTGGGGGGGAAGAGTTTTGAGTGCTACTACCAAATTAATTGCTTCCAAGTGGGCAATGTGTAATTTATTATTATGTAAGAAATGTGTTGAATATAATTTTTTTAAATACTGTGTTCTAGTAAAAGCTCCTCCTGCTAGCAATGAGGAGTCACATTCAAGTACCCACTCTTTCTTTGGAAAAGGCCTTAATAAAATTAATCCATTACACCCTTCCGTGAAACGCAAAAACCATGCTATGTCCCTAAGTAAGTCCTGACTAACTAGTGCTTTTCCAATAAACGGGGTAGCCCTTAAAAAATCTGAAATTCTATTCATAAATCTCCTAGAATTAACCACACATTTAGAAATAAATTGCAACCTATCCACAAGTTTTGAACTTGTTTTCTGGTTACTTTACTCCTCACTTTCCACATATTACATTCAGTTAAAATATCTAACAATTTTTCTTTAGGGATCCTGACTTCCATGTCCTGACTATCAATTTCATAACCTAACCATTTCATGTTCGTTTCGGGAGGTGTACATTTTTTAAATGAAAGATCTAAAACCTAACAGTTTTGTTAAACTAAGAACATAGTACCTTTCTTGTGCTTTTTCTAGTGTACTTTCTACTCCCACAAAATCATCCAAATAGCATAAAGCAAAAAACCCTTATTTTTCTTAACAAATATACTACTGCAGAAGTAGTTCTTGCACAAGCCATACTTGAGGTCCTGCATCCAAAACGAAGTGCTATGTCAAAATAATATTTCCCACCCACCTTAATTCAAAAAAGTGGTACAGTCAATGGACATGTTCTTAATTGTCGATAAGCGCTTGCTAAATCTATAGACCACATATAGCTGTTCTTTCCTAGTGTAGTAACTTCCCTAGCTAAATCCATTATTGATGGTAAATTATATGTATAAGTTTCCCCTTGATAAAATCCTTTTACAATACCAGAATTAACTCCCTTCCCTTTTGGAAAACTCAGATGTACTATAATTCTTCGTTCCTCAGAATTCTTTTTTGGACAAGTCATAATAGGACTAATTTGAGCCCATGGCGAAAAATGGGGCTTATTAAATGGACCTAACAATGCTCCATGAGAAATTTCAGTTTCTACACACTTATTTATCCAAAAATAAACCTTTCTCATTACAACAATGGTTTATTTCTGTTGATGTTGGTGCTAATTCTCTTGCATAGTTAGCTGGCCAGCCATATTCCAAAAAGTATACTAAATTTGTATCCAGATAATTAACTAATAACCTTCTCCACATACTTAACTTTAATCCTGAAGGTAGGCCCCTACTGAAATTTGTGCACATAAGTAATCTGGAACCCCAGTTTCCCTTACTAATTCGAAGATGATATTATATCCACTAGTCATCTCTATATTGTAATTCCATCTAGGCCAAAACTTTAACGAAGTATTTTCATACTCTACAGGAGGATAATTTCTTTTAACTTTCTCCCCTCTAGAATAGTCAAATCTAGCTCGATATCCAATTCTTCTAGCCTATGGCTCATAATATCTATATTATTATGTCTTTCCCCTATGGTATCAAATAACTTTTCCCAAATGTTTTTGCCAGGCGGACACTCTACCACCTGAGCTATGTCCCGCTGCAAAGCTGATTAGAGTCTAACTGGTGGTGGTTTTAAACCGTGTCGGCAGCAACATCCATATTCCCAGCAGCAAGTTGTATTCAACAGTTAGTGCATACTTTACTCTATACATACATATTTTTGGTAAGTAATCCTGAATGGAAAAATGGCTGGAAGACCAGTGCTTCGGCACTAACCAAAGAGTTATTCAGCAAAATAAACATATTTACCGCCCCTTCCCCCCCCCCTAAAAAGAAATGTCAGTATTCGAATTTGGTGACTTAGTATTTCTGGACAAATATATCCATCACATTTAAAATTGTATAGTCTGATGAAAACATCAAGCATTCAAAACCAAAACAATTATCTAGATTTGATTGTGCATATCTAACTTAGATACTGGTGCACTTATTAAACATTTGTCATCACATAGAAAGGAATATTTTAGTCAATTTAATCAAACACGTTACTGCTAAATGAATTAAGCCGATGGTGTCAGACTTTTGATGTAGTTGCCGAAATTAATTTGGCAAAATTCCACTTCAAATATCTCAAAAGTTAGCCATTTAAAATAAAAGTTACTTCAAACTGCAGTAAGGTGGATTATAACGTTCAACCTAATTTTATTTATCTATTAAACACTTCTTTTTTTTGTTTTAAATTATCGCACTAGGCAACTTTAAATGTCAACATTTAAGAAGAAAATCAGACAAACTGTTGATTTGGTCAAATATGTGTATGTGTGTAAAATAATGGTCAATTCTATCTCACAAGACATATGTAAAATAACGATAGGTGATACAGTGTAGTTGTCCTTACAATGCCTAAGACTAGTAGCGGGTTTCGACCAGAAGGGATGGCCGAATGAGTTAGAGCGTCCGTCTCCCATGTTGGTAGACCATGGCATCGTGGGTTCGAACCCAGGGCCCGTATGCATGAAGAATTATTTATCGCCCCTGTGGTAAGGACCGAGTTTGGGGTAGCTATCGCCGGGGGTAAGTAATGGGTCATGGGGTATGCATAGAGCCAAAGCGGCGAGGAGGTATCCAGATAGCACACAGCCATCGGCTCAATGTCGGCCCGACGGCGGCCTCTCCGTCAGGCCAACGGTGGAAATCGTCGTCGGGCCGACGTTGTTTTGTCCAACCTCCCGCCGTCGGCTCGACGGCGGCTGCTGCCGTAGGCCCGATGGCAGCAGCCGCCGTCGGGCCTACGGCGGCAGCCGCCGTCGAGCGGCCCAATGGCGGCAGCCGCCGTCGGGCCTACGGCGGCAGCCGCCGTCGAGCCGACGGCGGGAGGTTGGACAAAACAACGTCGGCCTGACGGCGGCTGCCGCCGTAGGCCCGACACAATATATTTATTCAAAATAAATAGAAAACCTTATAAATTTAATATAATCTTTTTGGTAAACATGTTTTCTATATGTGTACCAAGCGATTTGTTTCTACAGAAAAAGTGAAATACAGAAAAAGTGAAATATCTCTACAACCACACCACATAGAAACAAATCGCTTGGTACACATATAGAAAACATCGTTACCAAAAAGATTATATTAAATTTATAAGGTTAGGGCTCCTGAAATCTATTAATTTTGAATAAAACCAATATTTTGCACCTGTACGTATTGACACTATAGTGACAGTGTCTTCTCGGAAAAAACCAAGATGGCGGTCCTTCGTCAGCATTCCGTACCGGGTAGTTCAAATCGTATTAACACGAATAATTCCATTAATACAACGTAATAAATTACAAAACTTTTACAAAATAATCTGAACATATTACTAAACAAACCTGTCAAATAATTTCTTAAAATTCCTCCGATTTCTGGAGTTATTTGTAGAAAAAGAACGCTGCTCAACGATCGCACGTGTTCCGGTGGCGATTCGAAGTAAACAAACCGTATCGGATAATTCAAATCGTATTAACACGAATAATTCCATTAATACTTCGTAATAAATTACAAAACTTTTACAAAATAATCTAAACATATTAATAAACAAACCTGTTAATTAATTCCTTAAAATTCCTGGGATTTCTGGAGTTATTGGTAGAAAAAGAACACTGCTCAACGATCGCACCTGTTCCGCTGGTGACTCGAGCCGGAATCCAAATTTAAAGAACTGCGCAAGCGCGGCCCACCACCGTCGGCTCGACGGTGGCTCGACGGTGAACCAAATGTGGAAAATGAATGCAAACCTGCGGCGGCCCACCACCGTCGGCTCGACGGTGGCTCGACGGTGGACCAAATGTGGAAAATGAATGCAAACCTGCAGCGGCCCACCACCGTCGGCCCGACGGTGGCTCGAAGGTGGACCAAATGTGGAAAATGAATGCTAACCTGCGGCGGCCCACCACCGTCGGCCCGACGATGGCTCAACGGTGGACCAAATGTGGAAAATGAATGCAAACCAGCGGCGGCCCACCACCGTCGGCCCGACGGTGGCCCGACGGTGGCTCAAATCAGGAAAGGGATTGAAAATCAACCCCGGACCACCACCGTCGGCCCGACGGTGGCCCGACGGTGGAAAGTCGGTGGCGACGGTGCGGCCAATAGCCGACGTCGGCCCGACGGCTGTGTGCTATCTGGGTAGCTACCATAGCAGTTATTTATTGATTTGGGAAATCCCTCTGTGTCTGTTTACATTCGTTGATTCGACAATATGAATAACACCGCCAATGCGGCGGCGGCGTTAATAACGGGTCGAATTTAGGGTTAAATTGATAAAATTTCACTTATTGCATATGTAATTCTGTTAAATATGGTCGCATTGAATAGATTTGGGTGTAAAAAATTGCCACTGGCATCGTGCCAGTATGAATATCGACGTCGCTGCGGCGGCGGCGATTTGTTTAGTTTGCATTCGTCGATTCGACAATATAAATAACGCTGCCGATTTTAGGGTTAATTTAATGAAATTTCACGATTTGAGTATGTAATTCTGTTAAATATGATCGCATTGAATAGATTTGGCTATAATATATTGCCGTCGATGCGGCGGCGGCCATGTTTAGTTTACGTTCGACAGTATGGATATCGACGTCGCTGCGGCGGCGGCGATTGAAGGATCCCATAGAAAGAACAAGACGTTGACGGCTACAGCTCATGACACCAAGTCCCAATTCATTTGGTCTTATGTTTACCTTGTTAACTCTGTCATGTGACCCCCTCGCTGGGTCCCGACGCACCTCCATACATACGTATAGCACAGTGTGTTAGTATCTGTTACATACATCACATCTCCCTTTTTATAATGAAACCACATTGTATAACGAAATAGGAACATTTTATAACACAATGTGATAACTCAACATACCTTGTACATAACTACATGCTTTTAGCAGTTACGCTGGTCATCATATAGAGTTGAAAACACAATCAAGATATTTGGTTTGGCATTTTCTTGCTTGTCCTCATATGACAAGTCCTTTATGGAACATCATGTATGGTAATACATTGCTTTATGTCACGGTAGCTTGTTTTGTTTAGATTGCCCTTAGTGGCTAGTACCTTCCTGATGACACTGCACCTTTTCAATAAACAAACGTTTTATACAAAAAAAAATCTTTGTCAACAGTTGTTTTGAAGCTTAACACTAACATACTATGTACATTTGCTTACAAATTTGATAGGTGATTACATACCTCTCATTGACCTTCTGAGTTGCTATAATTGTACACCATTATGTCGTCAATAGCTTAGCCTGCAGCTTGGCTTGACTACTCTGCCGTGTCGCGTTGTGTACGGTGCCCTAATTGCCTTTTGTTTTGACTGGTCGATGGCCTCTCTCATGTGTGTTGTTTGCGTGCTTGCTTGTTTACGCTTGCATTGGTGGTCAGCTGTTACATTTGACTGTGTTTGTGTGTCCTCTTTTAGGTTGTGCTATTTATCATGAGAGTTCTGTTTCTTCGTAGTATTTTATTTTCACTGTTTTTTATTTGATAATCTTGTCTGTTTCTGTGGTTTATACCTACCACCATGCCCTTTTCCCATGCCCCTTTATGGTTTATATATCGTATTTTGTCATTTTGTTGTAGTTCTCTATGTGATCTCCGTGCGTAGTATTTCTGGCTGTTTTGCACATGTTTGAACTGTAATTGTTGTGTCTTTGGTACTGCTGGTTTCAATAATTTTGGTATCATGGGTATATTTGATCTTAGTTTTCTACTCATTAGGAGCTGGGCTGGGGATGGTTTTAGTATACCAAGGGTGGTATTCCGGTATGCTAATAAAGCTAGATTAACATCTGTGTCATTTACCTTAGCCTTTTTTAGTAATGCTTTTACGGTTTGGATCGCCCTTTCAGCTTGCCCATTACTACGTGGGTATAATGGGCTAGAACGATTTGACTGAAACCCATATTCTGCTGCGAATTTTCTGTACTCTTCACTTATGAATTGTGGCCCGTTATCGGAAACAATTTCATTTGGTATTCCATGGCGGCCCAAACACTCTTTCATACCTTCGAGCACTGATTTCGTTGTGGTATTTACTAACATAATTACTTCAGGATACTTTGAAAAGTAGTCAACAAGCAATGAATAGTTTTCATGTTCATAGTAAAATAAATCTGCTCCTATCTTATAGAAAGGGATCTGTGGTATTTCATGGCTAATCAATGGTTCTTTTTGTGGCCGACTTCTCTCAGCCAGACATATAGTGCATCTCGAGACAGCATCCTGTATTTGTTTATCTATCCCCGGCCAGAAAACATAATCGTGCGCCAGCTGTTTACATTTAACTAAGCCTAGATGCGATCCGTGTATCTTTTCAAGCATATGCTTTTGCAACTTGTGTGGAATTATTATTCGTGTGTTTTTCATTATTACATTTTGATGTATTGTTAAATCGTCTTTGTATGTTTGATATGGCATCATTTCAGGAGGGGTGTCATTCTCTGCAGGCCAACCATGTTGAATGTACTCTGTCAGCTTGTTTAGGGTTGGATCTCTGTTGATTTCATACGCTATCTCTTCCAATTCTTCCTCAACGTAGTTTACAGCTGCAATAGACATGGATGCATCATACAAATTATGCGGTTTCACATTTTCTGTATGCGCTCTTGACAGCGTATCCGCAACGTACATACTTGTCCCCTTAATGTGCGTCACCTTTAAATCATAATTCTGTATTCTCATTCTCATTCGCTGTAACCTGGCAGTTAACGCATGTATTGGCTTATTCATTATATTGATGAGAGGCTTGTGATCTGTCTCGACTGTGACTTCCTGCCCGAAAATACATTCATGAAATTTGGCACAGCCGAAACAGATCGAAAGCATCTCTTTTTCAATGACAGCATCGTCACTCTGACATTTATCTAATGCTTTGGACGCCAAACTGATAGGGCTTTTTTCCTGAAACAATGCCGTGCCCAGCCCTGACATGGATGCGTCTACTTGCATCGTCAGTTTTTTCCCGACTTCGTAATATTTTAACAGAGGAGCTGTGACTGGTAACATTTTTAATTTCTTAAATGCCTCCTCTTGTGGTGTGTCCCAATGCCAGGCTACACTTTTTGATAACAGGATTCTCAAAGGCTTTGCTGTTTCCGATAAATTAGGGATAAACTTATGGACATATCCAATCATCCCCAAGAATCTTTGTACACCCGCCTAGTCGGACGGGGTTGCCATTTCATTGATTGCCTGAACTCGTTCTGGGTTTGGCTTAAGGCCCTCAGCTGTTAGCAAGTGTCCCACATACTCTACTTCTGTTCTACAGATACGTGACTTATCAGGGTTTAGCTTTAAACCAACTTCTCTAGCTTTTATTAGTACGGCCTCCAATCTTTCATTATGTTGTTTTACAGTGGAGCCGTAAATTAGAATGTCGTCAGCTATTACTGTTACCCCTTGGAGGTCTCTAAGTATCTGATCCATCTCTTGGATGAAAATATCCCCAGCCGTCTTTATTCCAAAAGGCAGCCGTGTATATCTGTAGCGACCCCAAGGCGTATTAAAGGTACATAGGCGTGAACTTGGCTCATCGACGACAACTTGCCAATACCCGCTTTGAGCGTCTAACACTGTCAAATATTTAGCACCCACTGTTTTCACTACGACCTGCTCGACAGTTCTTATTGGATATGGGCCCCGGAGAATAGCCTTATTCAATTTGGTGGGGTCCAGGCACACTCTAATTTTGTTAGTTTTTTTTACAATAGTAATAGAATTTACCCACTCTGTTGGTTCGCTTTGCTGTATTATAACTCCCAATTTTAGCATGCGATCTAGTTCGTCTCGCACTGCACCGCTAATCGCATGTGGTATGTGCCTGGGTGGGTCTACTACTGCGGGAATGTTACTGTCGATATGGATCGTAGCATTAACCTTAATACAACCCAACCCTGTAAATACATCGTTATATTTCTTTACCATGTTTCTTGCTGCTTGGTTTGCCGCCTTGGGGTGCACTCCCACGTCTATGGTATGTACCCTCTGGATGAGCTTTAGGGTGACACACGCTTCCTTGCCTAATATGGGGCAGCCACTGTCAATTATTTGGAACATCAGGGGTATTCCTCGCACCTTGATTGTCACTTCTCCTCGTGGGTGTATTCTCTCTCCGGAATATGTGATGAGTCGACATCGTGGTTTATTCATTTTCATATTCGGTAATGTCATGAAGATATTCTCAGGCAGAATATTTGCCTGCGATCCGCTGTCTAATTTGAACCTCACACTCACAACACATATGTTGACATCCTCGAACCACAACTTCGGCTGTTCACTTCCATTGGTCCTGACCGCCCCGACTTGCCTCTTGGTGCTGCATGACACCACTCCGACGAACATGTCATCCAAGTCCTCCTCTTTCATCGCTGTCGCCCCTTCTTGTCCGTAATCATATGTATCTTGGTCGTCCATATTTATGGCGTTCACCGGTGTTCTTAACCGCTGTTCACTCCTACACACTTTAGCAAAATGCAGATGCACCCGCACGTAATGCACTGCTTTCCTTGTGCAGGGCAGGTATCCCTCGTGTGTATGTACCTGCACCGTGTGCACTCATTGCGGCGGAGGGCATTTCCCCTCGGTGTTAGTCACCTGTTGCACACTGGTGGGACTGGTGCCGGTGGGCGTGTCGTCACCTGTGGGCGTCCCTGGTTGTATGTATTAAATTGGTACCTTACAATTGTCCGGTTCGACTTTCCCGTGCAGTATTTCCTGAAAGCCTCCGTTAATGGGTACATTTTTTCCTGCTCGCTTGAGTCGAATTGCATAGTTTCATAGACTTTTTGGGCCTCTGTCCCTGTGATGTACAGAAACGAATTACACTGCATTTTTTCACTCTTGGAGCTTATGCCTATTGCTCCGGCATACAATGTGTACATACGATACCAAGTGCGCCAATTTAGCGCAACATTTCCCTCCAAATATAGGGGAGCCGGTGGTCTTAATCCTGTCGACGTCATGTTGGCAATTGTTCGTGCACATCTGACACGATGTAGGATCCCATAGAAAGAACAAGACGTTGATGGCTACAGTTCATGACACCAAGTCCCAATTTATTGGGTCTTATGTTTACCTTGTTAACTCTGTCACGTGACCCCTTCGCTAGGTCCCGACGCACCTCCATACATACGTATAGCACAGTGTGTTACATACATCACAGCGATTTGTTTACTTTACATTCGTCGATTCGACAATATGAATAACGCCGCCGATGTAGGTGCTACGTTAATATGGCTTCGAATTTAGGGTTAATTTAATGAAATTTCACGATTTGAGTATGTAATTCTGTTAAATATGATCGCATTCAATAGATTTGGCCTGAGTCGGTCCCTACCCCTGCCCTTATACCTGCTACGAAGTGGGGGTAGCTTACCCGACTCTTACCCCCCGTGGTTTGCATACCCCAGTCACATGCATAGCGACTTTTCGCCGCTACCCTGGATATCCCCGCTACCCCCAGGTTTAGAGCGCTACCACCGCTCCATGCATACGGGCCCTGGTCGAGTCAAACCAATGACTTAAAAATTGATATTTGTCGCTTCCTAGCCAGGCGCTTGGCATTATTAGGAGAGCGCAGGGACTGGTTGGCTCAGTGTCAGGATAATGTGACTAAGTGGGATATCAGGTCATGGTGCTGGCGGCCTGGTCTCCCAGTGGGGCAGCACTATAAAGTCGCCATGAGTGTGCACTGTCACAAGTCGGTACCCGTCCAAATATGATCTTAGTTGTTGCTAGGACATAACCTAACAACAAACAAACAGTAACAGGTTTAGCTTCTTATCTAGATTATAACAAAAGTTGTGGTGTGGGCTGAGATGGTGACCAGTGACTAAACATAGATGTTTGATTGGACATTGATCACAGCGTTTTGGTGTTTTTTTTGTGTAATGAATTTTATTCATCTGTATATTTTGTCAGTGTCGCAGCACTGGTCACTGATTGCTTTACATGGTGAAGATACCTTTGTTATTTATTGTTGTGTTACGTCCTATGGCAACATCAGAGGTCATATGTAGCAGTGTGCCTTCATGGCGACTTTATAGTGCTGTCCCACTGGGAGACGAGGCCGCTGGCACCATGACCTGATACCCCACTCAGTCACATTATCCTAACATTGCACTAGCCAGTCCTTGTCCTGTCATATTAATGCCGAGTGCCAGGCTAGGTGACGACAAGTAGTCAAAAAACACACCTGAGGTATTGACCTCTTAGGCATAACCATATAAGCTAGCCACATTCTATCTAACAGAATAAACAAACCATTCTACTGACACTCACTCCATCTCAAAATGTTAACTCCAACAACATGATAGTTTTGCAATTCACAACATAGTAGGCATACAAACCTATGAAGGAAACTATGCACCTAACCACTCCGTAATGTAAAGGTCTAATCAATACACATGTATGTATCAAGTGTGTAGGAATACAACATATAACTGCTATTTTTGTATGTGAATTGTCAAACTATACCATATGTAAGTCTTTGAATGTTTGATATTGTTATTTCAGCTGTTTTGGGCTAGCTGCATATATTGTAAATAACTGTATTGTCACATGGCTGGAAGACCAGTGCCACGGCGCTGACAAAAGACTTTATTCAATGAATAAACTATATTTACAAAAAACTAAAAAAAAGTATAAATTGTATAAGTCATAGTCAGATAGGATTTGAACTCCCTACCTTACGCACGTGAAGCCTGCGCTTTACCAATTCAGCCACTGTGTTCTGTGGTAGACTTGGCAGACCTGACATAAGGTTGGACTTGTATAGGGCACAAACAAGGTGTGTGGTAAGATCAAATGACGATCTAGTTGTATTGTTTTAGCAGGTTTATTGACGTCGGATGTGTTACAAATGGTATATAGCCGTTAAAATGCTATATACCTGTCGTGGCGGTGATGAAAATGGGAAATATTGTGCCTAGAGTGGGAATAGAACCCACATCTCTTGCATTCGGGGCCAGTGTGCTAACCATTACACCATCTAGGTACCCTAGCGGGTGATATCTGTAGATGAGTTATGACGTCATACACCCATGTGCACACTTGGAAGCTGTGTCATTTTTGTTGGGGTTTTATGTCATGGCAACATCCAAGGTCATATCATATCATATTCCTCGGAGCAGACTCAAAGTCTTTGGGGATCATGCTTTTAGTAATGCTGCCCCGAGACTGTGGAATGCTCTGCCAGGATATATCACTGACTGTAAATCTGTTGGTGCTTTTAAAAAAGGTCTTAAGACACATTTGTTTAAATCTGATTTTAACTAGGTGAAATTTATTTTCCTGTAGATTTGTTTGTTATGTAAAGCACCTGACAACGGCTTGCTGGATCGGGCGCTATATAAATATTTTATTATTATTATATATCAGGATGAGTACTCACATGTGACAATGCACACTCGTGGTGACTTTATAGTGCTGCGCCAGTGGAAGACCAGGATCCCGGCACCATGTACCGATTTCTCACGCAGTCACATTATCCTGATACTGAGCTAACCAGTCCTTTTCCTATCCTAGTAATGCCTGGCGCCTGGCTAGGTAGTGATAAGTATCAATGTTGTAAGCTATTGATTTTGAACTCACAACCTTCTGCACGGAAAGCCTGCGCTTGTATTAGGTACCAGCAGGACTTAGATGACACTGGAAGAAAGTATGAAAATCTTGAAATATTTCAAGTTTTTAAACACTCCTGTTTGGGTGTGTTTAAATATTAAATATCCAGAAAGTATGGTTACTGAATGAAAGCGTTACTCTTTATTTGTATATCTAAATTACTTGGGCTGTATATTAAGACAATGAACCAAAAGGCACTTTATTATAGGCACTTTTGCTAATTAGCGCATTCTTTTGCATCACATTAATCAGAACAAGCACGAAAGCATGTGGTTTTGTTTTGCTCAGCGCTGAATCACCATTGGATGTACAGGCTATTTACAGAACTTAGCATAAGGACCACTAAATGAGCTTTAATTGGTATATGATAGACATATATTTAAAAACAAAATCAAAGTATGCCAAACAAAGAACACACCTCATGTTTCATTCAGTGTAAAACTTAAAGACAAAATGTTCAAGTAAATAAATAAAATCTTTATATGTGAATATCTCAAAAAGTAAACATGATAAAAACCTTTCTGTTTTGTTGTTGGTGTTATTCTGAATTTAAGAAGCACTGTGTGATTAACATTAATTAACTGCCCGGCTTAAACATCTAAGAAATGACGGCCGGTGTAGGACGTTCAAAACACTACCCTGTTGAAAACACGACGGTTGTGTTTTCAACCTAAGTTCAAAACACTACGGTTGTGTTTTCGACTTAAGTTGAAAACACTACTGTGAAGTTCAAAACACTACCCCGACATACGTCCAAAACACTATCCAAGTTCAAAACACTATCACAACACGGCAGTGGGGGCTGTAAAAGTGTAAGTGTAATTGTAATGCTGCTTGTTTGTTTGTTGTTGTTTTAGGTCCTAGAAACATCTAAGGTCATATCAGGACGGGTACCGACTTGTGACAATGCGGGCTCATGGCGAATTTATAGTGCTACCCCACTGGAAGACCAGGCCACCAGCAAGATGACCTGATATCCCACTCCGTCACATTATCCTGACAATGAGCCAACCAGTCCTTGCCCTATCCTAATAATGCCGAGTGCCAAGCTAGGAAGCAATAAGTATCAATTTTTAAGTCATCGGTTTGACTCGACCTGGGTTTGAACCCACGACCCCACGATCTACCAACACGGGAGACGGACGCTCTAACTCATTTGGCCATCCCGTCTGGTCAGTAATGCCACAAAATGTAACCTACTTGTAAAGTCTTCAGCCGGAATCTGCGGGTTGTGTTGGCAGGCTATAATGAAATCAATACAGGCAAAAGAGAAAGGAAGAGTATAAAGAATGAAAGTAAAGTGAGAGCTTGTACCCTCAGGTTTATTATTATATAGTGGTACATAGATCTGGTATGGCATACCACCTGACCATTATCTCCAATGAGCAACAAGCATATATAGTTCCACCAATCAACAGTAAGCATTCTGGTGTCACCATGGCTACTGTGATCTGCCCACCACCACCATAGGGTCTGGCTGCTTGGCCACCACCTGCCTGAGCTCTCTGTGTGGTGATCCGTGACAGTTGGGGGGAAGGGGTAGTGAGTAGAGCTCCAAAGGCCCCTTAGACACTATCACTAGTGCCTCCTTCACACTATCTACCTAATACACAATGACTATTGACCATAAGTAAAGGATCACCAGCAACTACATAAATACATTCATGCACCTGGCACTATATACCATTTACCTTAATAGACCACTTGTATTCCATTATAGATCATCTGCATTCCCCACCAATGCGTTTTATCGGAATATTTTACATACTGGTACATATTGATAATCTGACCATGCTGCGGAATTTGATTGATTGTTTGTTGTTGTTTTACATCCTACCAACATCTATGGTCATCTCAGGACGGGTACTGACTTGTGACAGTGCACACTCATTGTGCTGCCCCACTGGGAGACCAGGCTGCCAGCACCATGAGAGTAGTGTTTTGAACTTAAAGGGAGTGTTTTGAACTTGAGGATAGTGTTTTGAGTGTGGCCACAGTAGTGTTTTGAACCTACATTTAACTAAGTTGAAAACACCACCGTAGTTTTTTTTAACCTAGGTTGAAAACACTACCGCAGTGTTGTTTGTTGTGGGGTAGTGTTTTGAACTTACTACACCGGTACCTACTCTTATCGATTCGGCCAGCGCGTCCGATCGGCCTGGAAGAAATAAGATAAGACACAAGCATTCACAGACTCAAGTCAGCTTTCACAATGGTTGGTTGTTAAGGTTTTACGTCCTGGCAACATCTAAGGTCATATCCGGATGGGTACCGACTTGTGACAGTGCGCACTCATGGCGACTTTACAGTGCTTCCTCAATGCGAAATCATACCGATGCCACCATGGCCTGATTTCCCACTCAGTCACATTATCCTGATACTGACCTTTCCCTATCCTAGTAATGCCGAGCGCCGGGCTAGGTAATGACAACTATCAATTTTATAAGTCATTGGTTTGACTCGAGGGGGAATCTAACTCCCGACCTTCCGCACGGAGAGCCTGCGCTCTACCGATTCGGCCACCACGACCGGTGTGTTATAATAGGAATCGTACATGTGGGACTTTGATATAAGATTACCTTTTTTCATCAAGGTTCGCCACGATAGCTAACGTCATCACTCAGTCAAGTTTGTTACTCGATATTAATCGATGGTGTTTAATGTTTTTAATTCAAGTAAAATATATTTATGTGTGCTTTGATTGACTAAAGCACACGACAATTATCTACTCTTTTGTTAGAATCAGTTCTTGGTGATAAGATAGTATCTATGACAATGTTTTTTTTTAGTTGATTTCATTGATTGGGGTTTTATATCCTAATAGCATATCAGCTGATATGAGAATGGTACCGACTTTTCTGATACTTTTCTTCTTTTTTCTCTTGAAGATGTATACTGCCAATCATGGATACGTCTGAATAGTCTTGTTTTCACCATTAGACAGTTTGCTGATAGAAAGCCCGAGCCTACACTTTTACCGACCCAATGGATTTTTAACCTCCCACACCACATAGACATGGTATGAGAGCAACTGGCCTTTGATGTCGCTGTAAGTTATACACAGCGGTGGAAATCCAAATTGGCAGAGGTGATGGAATGGGGAATCGAACCACTGACCTTCAGATTAGGAATCCGACTTAGAAAAAGTCAGACACGCTAACCACTGCACCACAGAGAACACCTCACTGCCAGAATGGACTTTAGTTAGTTCCGTAGCCCTGTTTCTGCGACACAGCTGTTGAATAGCCTTTTAGAAAAAGTGTCGGAAAGCTGGTTTATTTAAATATATACATGATTTTAGAAACTGAAGAGTTCAGACGCAAACACCCATAAACGCTAATCAAAAAAGTAAATTAAAATAAAAGATTTTTACCTCAAGATAATTTTACTTCTCACAAATTCCACTTTGTTTGCGATGAAAGGATTCTGGAGCAATGAACAAAGAAATAGGAATATAAAAAAATATAACTTTTTGAAAGTTTGATTCTAATGTTTATCTCAATTTTTGGATTGCCGTTTACAGGGTTTATGCTTAGTGCCAATACTTGTTTAACGTAGCCCACTATTATGTGAGTGAATAATCTGTCAACTAATGTAGATTAATAGGATTTAAAAGACTAAACGAGAGCATCTGGTGACCACCATCTTGGTTGTTTTGCATTTCATCAATAGACTATATCACCTTTCCAGCCGCGTGGTGCATTGTGGATTGCGTGGAAGAAAAACAAACCCTCGCGAAGCTCATGACTAATGCTAAGACAGTGGGTACAGCTATGAAATGTGCTAGTTTCAGCTCATCTCAGCTCTTCTTTGAAACATAAGCCCTGTTCACACGGGGCAGTTAATTCGACTCATATAAATCGCCTTGCCTAGTTCGGCTCACATTTGGTGTGTGAACGCGGCTGAGGCGGTTTAGGGCTGATTCGAATCATATTATTCGGATTTTATAAACCACTTGTGTAAGTGGTTTATATGAACCAAATTTTATGATTCGACTTATATCGCCCGTGTGAACGCAAGTGGATTTTATGAGGTGACTTATGACATCACACGCATGCGCACTCGAGCGATTCTTTTGTTTTCTTCCGGAAAGAACATGGAAATCATCCCACTAGCTATCTGTTCCGCCATTGTTGTTGGTCCAAACGGTCATGCGCAGATATCCACTTCCGCCTTAAACTGACTCAAGCATTGCCCGTGTGAACGTGACACACTTTCAAACACTTTCAAACTCGGTCCGTGTGAACGGGCCTCTGAATCGATTCATATTATTCGCCTTGTCTAAATCACTTTAAACTTTTCCCCTGTGAACACGGCTATAGAATACCAACTAAAAAAATATATATAATACAGTAAGATATTAATTGTTTATCCAGCATTGCATTTACATCAATATCATCAGCACATCATCTGCCATGTACATTTAATCTGGGCACTCAGACTAGTGCTAGAGCCATAGTCAGAGTCAGTTTTACTTATTTTATTCATGTTTTTATTTATATCCTATGGTTAATGATATATGTAGAACTAGAAAATGAGTAGGGTCAATCAGATATTAAAGAAGTGTCTGTTGACACATTTGGCATTTTAATATTTAGAACAAGAATTAATAATGATGATGTGGATAGCAGACTGATTGTTTTGTGTGAAATTGTATGTTTCTTAGCTCAAAAGTTTAACTATGGCTAGTTTTGTCTTAGATATATTCATCAGATCATTATATTTCATGTGTGCAATAATAATAATAATATAATAATAATAATAATATATTTATTTCCACATGATCAATGTACACACAAGTTGATAATTATATCAGTAGTTTTTTCACATGAAAAAGGAGAAAGCAGAAGAACAATACTTATGAGGTGCTTTACCCATTTAAAAATAACACAGATACATTGCTTATACCATAGAAATAATAAATAGAAAGATAAAAGTTAAAAGCATATCAACATTACCCTCAATACTGTAAATTACATCTCAATATGTATGTACTAGACTACTATGTGTACATTCGTTGAAACATATAAATGTTTTTTGAACATTTGATATTATCGTCAAGTGAATTCCATATTTTTATACCACATATAGATATACATTGACACTCTAAAGTTGTTCTTGCAAATACATCTTTATGCCAAATTCTTATGTATTTCTATTAATTTGGAATAAAATCGAAGTTTTTCCCTATGCGTATCATCTAACTCAATGGCTGTACGCATTTGCTTTGCTGCCAATGCCGTTTTTGGCGCATGCACAGTCGGAACGGTGATCTCGTCTATTCTACTTCAATATCGGTAATCACTGGATGCTGGAATCAAGAGCTCAACCTCTTATTTATAGTTAATTCATACCAAAGACCATATAATACTAAGACAGCTCACTCAGCCTGTACTGTGTAATCAAAATGATCAAACCCACCACTTGGTGCGCTGGCTGTTCTCTTGGTTAAACAGTTGCTATATTATATGTATAAATGTATATATGAATGTGAAAGGTGTGTGATGATGGGGATGATGATGCTGATGCTGATAATGTGTATTTGTTCATAACAATTTCATATTGATGCGTATTCATACCTACATATCTCATGCATAATATAATTGTATGTCTTTACATGTGAAACATCAACCAGCACCCGGGCTGATCAAACCCACCACAAGGTGGCACTGCAAAATTTACATTATCATGGGAGAGATAGGGAGTGAGCCGTCTTAGTATTATAGGGTCTTTGTTCATACCAAAGCAGTTTTTGCTCAGATTTAGACACAATTGCCATTTACCCCTAACAGGAGTGTAGCAAGAATTGCAAATATTGTAAAGACAAAATTGTTCACAGGTGCTCCCATGAAATAAAAAGAATTGCATGCACAAAATAAAAAAGGTGCATATTAATATTATGACAAATTTACTATGAATAAAATATGACGTTGAGAGAAATATTATTTGCACGTCCACAGGTCTATATTATCAATAGTTATATGAAACATTTGCGACTCACTGAGTTATTTAGATTATTAAAATGCATTTTTTTTGTGTTTTTTTTTTTGTACATTAGTTGTTTAAACAGGGGAAATTTCAGTCGCAGGCGATTGGTCTTCCTCATTCCACTGCTCCTTGCCCTATCCTAATAATGCCGAGCGCCTGGCTAGGAAGCGACAAGTATCAATTTTAAAGTACACTTAAAGGTCCCCCCGTTTAATCATATTGTCATGGGGTGATGAAAATGGGAAATATTGTGCCTAGAGTGGGACTCGAACCCACATCTCTATGCATTCCGGGCCAATGTGCTAACCATTACACCACCTAGGCTCCCTGATATCACCACACTACTGGGATAGGGCAAGGACTAGCTACCTATCAGGATAACATGACTTAGTGAACAATTGGGTCTCTCAGTGGGGCAGCACTATAAAGTCACCATGAGTGTGCACTGTCACGAGTCAGTACCCCTCTTGATGTGACCTTATATGTTGCCAGGACGTAAAAACTGAAACGAACAAACAATTACAGGTGGCGTTTCACCTGGGGAGGTGAGTGCAACTATATATATACCTAGCCATATATATATATATATATATATATATATATATATATATATATATATATATATATGTGTGTGTGGGTGAAAGTCGATATCTATTTTTAGAACATGGCGAGGTGTCACGGTTCACTGGTGATTGCATCCAAGTCCAGAGGGACACGTGAGTGCTGAAGCGGAACGCACGTGTGTGTCCCTCCATATATACAGAGTGTGCAGTGACCTGTTGTTTGTTGCTTTACGTCCTAGCAACATCTGAGGTCATATCAGGACAGGTACCGACTCGTGACATGGCGCACTCATGGCAACTTTGTAGTGCTGCCCCACTAGGATAACTTGGTACCAAATTCCTACAAACTCATTTTCAACTTTCAAAATTTAGATCTAGAAGTTTAGATTTACATAACTACTATAATGGGAAATCATGTATTTATTTGCTGAAAAAAGAAGCTAACACAACACCGATTACACCACCGGCACCCTCTGATATCCCACTCAGTCACATTATCCGGACACTGCACTAACCAGTCCTTGTCCTATCCTATTAATGCCGAGCGCCAAGCGAGATAGCGACTAGATAAAAGATTCACCCCATACTTCCAGTACAGGGGTGAAGACCAGCCTTATATAAATACGGGCGAAAATAGCTTTAGTATGGAACAAGAAGTAGAATGCCTGGCACCAGTGTCAAATGGTTACTTATATCAGAACAGAGTTGGTGAAATGGGAGAGAATGCAAAAAGACAAGATGGCGGCCAGAGAACGCCGTCGATTTCACTTTTAAATTGCATTAAAGTATATGTTTTATTATATTTTCCAACTCAAACATAGCGGGTAAACATGAAGACATATAGATTGTGAAATTAGGCTCTCATAAAGACTCTGTTCATTAGCCCGATTTTTCGACCGTTTTTATATAAGGCTGGTTTTCACCCCTGTACTGGAAGTATGGGGTGAATCTTTTATCTAGGTAGGGACAAATATCAATTTCATAAGTCATTGGTTTGAGTCTTCTGGGATTCGAACTCTCGACCTTCCACACGGGAAGCCTGCGCTCTACCGATTAGACCAGTTACCAGTGAACCCTGACCTTCTCTACTTTTGTTTTGAGCCTATGTACACAAGAAAAATATGAATAAATTGAGAAAATCTTACAAGAAATTGATCAGCACTATGAACCCAGAAAATATAAATATGAATAAATTGAGAAAAGCTTATAAACAATTGATTAGCAGTATAAACCCAGAAAATGAAAATATGTATAAATTGAGAAAAGCTTATAAACAATTTGTAAAAATATACGGGTTTGGGGTTTGGAATTGGTCGTAATGCGAGCATTGCGTTTGATGCGTCGAGAGGAAGAGACCCTCCCCCGCCCCGCGCTGTCGCGCAGCATTCATGCCTCACCCGACGCCCGCTGCTCACCTCTCCCTCGCCCTCCCCCGGCCCGGCCGCATTCACACCTCACCTGCCACTGCCCTCCGGCCCTCCCTTATAAGGCCGCCCGCCGGCCTCTCTCAGCCACTCGCCTTCCAGCCTCCTAGCCGCTCTGCCCCCTTTTCCTGCTTTGGACCTCCACCACGCCGACTCCACCTCGGACCACTGCAACTCCTCAGGCCGCTCCAAGCATGCCAGGACAAGGAAAGGGGAAGGGCCGCAAGGGCTCCCGGGCACCCGCCCCGGCCACGCCGGGGCCCTCCTCAGGCTCACCGCGGGGCGACTCACCCTCGCACCGCACCTCGGGCGCCGACACGACGGCGATCCTCGACGCCCTCCAGCGCCTCGAGAACATGCAGCGCCAGACTACCGCCCGGATGGATGCCCTAGAGTCGGGGGGACCCCGAGCCCCGCCGGAGACACCTTCACCTGCACCAAGGCGCCAGTCTGCCTACACCGCAGCGCCAGCCCCGGCACCTCAGGCGCGCGCCCCGGGCGGGGCTCAGCCCCCGCCGCCACCTCAAGCGACCTTGCCGGGGGCAGTACACCCCCAATATGAGCGGTATGGCCGCCTCGCCACCCAAGCCGCCCCTGCTCCGCCGCCTACCTACTACGAGGAGCCGATCGAGCACACCCCAGCATCCGCAGCCGACGCCGTCCGCGAGATACTGGCCTCCGCCGAGGCGCGGCACTCCGTGAGGCGGCAAGGTATACCGTCTGATTATATCTTCCCCTCAGACCTAGTGGAGAGGGGGCCCGAGAGGAAGCCGGTGAAGAGGGGCGAGGCGACTAAGGATGAGTATAGCCTCGCCCTTCTCACCCTGATCGACCACCCTAGCTTCCCCGCCCACTCCGTCCAGGGCCTACACCACCATCACCTCACCATACTGAGGGACAACCTCGTCTACCCGTGGCCGACCGTCCGCCGTTATTCCGAGACGGTGTTTACCTGGATAGCGGACGGGAGGCTCCCCCACGGGTGGCACGACCCGGTTGCCCTCAACCTCCTGAGGGTCGAATCCCTCACCTTGCCCGCCCACCAAGCAGCCAACACACTCGCCCGCCCCGCAGACCCAGCTAGACCCCGGCCCCAGCCTCGCGCCCAGACCGACACCCGGGTGCCCTACAGCAGGGACCACCACGGGGCACCCTGTAACGCATGGAACAGGGACCCCACCTCGTGCACCCAAGCTACCCCGGGGGAGGCCCACGGCCAAGGGGCCACCAGGCAGCGCCACACGTGTGCGTACTGCGCCAATGTGCGAAAAGTCCTCACCATGCACAGTGAGGACGTGTGCATGGCGAAACGCGCACGTGAGCACGCGACGCCCGCCACCTCGGCGGATTTTCAGTGAGCCGGCACCTCCCGACCGGCCCGGAGGCCCTCAACCGGCCCACTGATCCTGATAAAGCTGCCATTACCACCAGCACGCCAGCCAGCCCCCCTGCTACCGCCACCGGCCCCCAGCCGGATGCCCACCGGAGCACCCTCAGCTCCCCCGAGGCGCGGCCTGACCACCGCCTCGGCGCCGACCCTGTCAGCACCATCTCCTCAGCCGGGGACCATCACCCCGCCCTTAAGGCTCTCAACGCCTCCCAGCACCAGCTGCTCACCAACACCCTCGACCCGGACGTCCACCTCAACCCCGGCGACACCGCCTTCCTCTGTCCCCCCGACACCTGCCCCCCCGATCCCCCCGCTCCCCTCCCCCTCCCCCACCCCCCCGACACCGCTCCCCCCCACCGCTCAGGACTTTGCTGCCCCCCTCTCCCGTCCCCGCCGCACCTCCTCCCCGAACTCCTCATATCCAGGAGTTCGTCGACACGGGGCTGGCCCTCGGCGCCCTCATCGGCCCCTTCACCGTTCCCCCCTTCACCCCCTGGACACAGGTTTCGCCCATGATGACCCGCCCCAAGTCCGACTCGGGAAAGAGGCGGGTCATCGTCGACCTCTCCTACCCCCCGGGAGCCAGTGTGAACTCGGGCATCCCCCGACGTGAGTACCTTGGGGAGCCCCACAGCTACACGCTCCCCTCCGTCGCCGACGTAGGCCGCTGCCTCATCGCCGAGGACATTGGGGCCTACGTTTGGTCGGCGGACATATCCCGGGCCTACCGCCAGCACTGTGCCGACCCGCTCTCCTACCCCCTGTACGGCATCTGCCTCGACGGCAACATTTACGTGGACCTCGCCCTTCCCTTCGGGTGCCGCTCCTCGGGCGCGGCTTGCGTCCGCGTCACCTCGGCGGTGGCCTGGATCATTCGGCGCGAGGGCTTCCACGCCCTCGTGTACATCGATGATTTCATCGGCTGTGAGGGCTCCTACCTGAGGGCGTGCCAGGCCTTCGACGCCTTCCTCGCCCTCACCGCAGCCCTCGGCCTAGACGTAGCGCCCGGGAAATGTCACCCACCCGCTGTCCGCCTCACCTGGCTCGGGTTCGCCCTCGACAGCGAGGCGATGACCATCCGGGTCGCCCCTGACAAGATCCAGGCCCTCGCCGACGACTGCGAGACCCGCATCGCCCGGCCCACCCTCGGGAAACAAGAACTACAAAGCCTCCTGGGCCGCCTCAACCACGTGAGCAGCTGCGTACTCCCCGGCCGGAAGTTCATGGCCCGGCTCCTCGGGGCTCTGCGCAGCTGTTTCAGGGCCACCACTCTCACCCTCGCCGACGACGCCCTCCGGGACCTGAGGTGGTTCGCCACCTATGGGTGGATCTCCAACGCCCTCTGTCTCCTCCGGGCCCCGGAGGGTCGCCGGTTGGTACTCGAGTGTGACTCCTGCCTCACCGGCGGAGAGGCCTACTCCCCCACGCACTATTACGCCCGAGGGTACTCTGAGGATTTCAAGGCGCGCATCCCCACCATCCACGAGCTCGAGGCGGTGAACCTCGTCGTCGCCCTCCGCATCCTCCTCCTGCACGACATCGCGGGGGCGACGGTGGTGGTCAACACCGACAATATGGCATCCGCCATTGCGCTCGAGTCGGGACGCGCCCGAGACCCTACCCTCAGGACGTGCGCGAGGGAGCTATGGCTGATGGCGGCCACCGGCTCCTTCGAGCTCCGAATCACACACCAGCCCGGGGCGGACCTCCTCCTCGCCGACGCCCTCAGCCGGGCCCATCTACCTGGCCCCTGGGCCATGACGGCCCGCACCGAGGTGGCACGCCTCGGGCTCCTCCCCGCCAACACCACTCACGATGCCTTCCCCTTCTATCCCGGCCTCTAGGTTTCCCCCCCGCGGAGGTCGCCGACGTCGCCCGCCACCGCCTCGCAGCCCTCGCCCCGGCGACCTGGAGGAACCGCCGTCGCCAGGCCGAGGACTTCGTGACCTATGCAGTTTCCTGAGGCGTGGACCCCTGGCGCCCTCTCCCTTTGACGTAGCCACCTTCACCGCCGTCCTCTTCAGCCGCGGCATCGCCCCGGCGTCCGTCAAAAATGCCGTCTCGGGCCCCCGGTCCTGGGTGGAGGGTGCGGGGGGCCTCACCTCGGGCTTCGACGCTCGCCTCCCCAAGGATGTCTGTTGGGGGGGAGAGCGCACCTCCGTGCACGTCCCGCGCCAGGCACCTCCCCTCACGCCGCATCAGCTCGCTCTCGCCATCACCCACCTCACGCGAGCGGGCCCCGCCTCCCTCGTGCCTCGGGCCGCCCTCCTCCTCGGGTACTTCGGGATGCTGCGGCAGTCCAACCTCCTGGCCCCAAGCCCCGAGGGGTGGGGCGGCCCCCACACCTTCACCCGCGCTGACGTCCGCCCCGCGCCCGGGGGCCTCCGCCTCATCATCAGGAGCTCTAAGACCATCTCCGGCCCCTCGGGCGCGGTCGCGCTCTTCGTACCTGCCATCCCGGGCTCAGCCCTCTGCCCCGTGTCGGCCTGGGAGAGTGCCCTCGCCCTGTGCCCCGCACCCCCGGACGTGCCGGCCTTGATCATGCCCTCCGGCCGCCCCCTTGACCTGCGCTCCCTCACTGCACTCCTGTGAGGCGCCCTGCAGGCCCAAGGGGTGCCGGCCCCCGATGCCTTCACCCTCCACAGCCTCCGCCGAGGTGCCGCGCAAGCATGCCAGCGCGCCGGAGTGCCCCTCGTGGACATCATGGCGCAGGGCACCTGGACCTCCGGGGCAGTGCACTCCTACGTGCCCCGCCTCGCCCCCTCGGGCGCGCCTCGAACCCTCTCCCCCGCCTTGGTGGAGGGCTCCTCGGCCCCCCTCACATGACTCATTACCAGACTCATTACCAGACTATGACTTTGCCCCCTGAGGGCCCCTGTACATTTTACTCCCTGGTTGCTCCTCCTGAGCCCCCTTTCTTTGTACATTTGCCTCTGCTCCTCATGAGCTCCTATGTTGTTGATTGATTGATGTATGCTCCTCATGTATGTAATTGATCTCTGCTATGACTTCTTTCCCGAGGCGTCCAATAAACGCCTTGTTTTCCACTTCCGCCTTGCCTTCTTCCTTTTCGCACATCATATATTGGCAGAGAGCATTGTTATTCTCGGGCGATGGGGTGGGGACCATGGATTTGTAACAGAGAAGCAATGGGTGCTCCACTCGCTGTGTGACATATGAGACTATGTGGAAAATATTATAACACATAGTGCCCGAGATTATGATGTGATGTTACTATGTAACAGACAGTTAATGTTTGGTGAAATGTCCCCTCTATGCACCAGTAAGAGTGCAAGTGGAGGACAAGGATATTTTTAATACATATATTTATTGTAACTGTCTGCAACTACCTGTTACCACAGGGCCGGTGGGCAAGCACACCCAGCGATACTGGATACATTATGGACACCACCTGCAGCTGGGGTTGAGTGACAGCTGCCCCTATTAGGGTGTCGCCCCCAGGCTGTAGAGGGTGTCTGATTGGCTGGCTGTGGAAGGCCCAGTCACCTGCACCCCTTGCACCACCTGACACACACACCTCACTCTGATATGGATTATTCTACAGGCACTTCTTGATTCACTCTTGAAGGGAACACACTCTTCTCTTGGCCAGGAACCCAGACACTCTGTCTGAAGCTCCACTTTCTATATACAAACTGGCAGCAGCTATTCAAAGGGCACTGAGCTGTGTGCAACAACCATGGGACTCCGGTTCAATGGGCTGTAGGCACTGATTCCTATACATACTAACGAGAGTAATGAGGATCTGTGTGGACAGTAGCTAAGGAGTGAGGGTGATAGGTCACTAGTAGGTGAACAGGAGTTGATGCCAATAAAGCACAACTTCTTCACTGTCAATCTTGCGTGACTTGTCTTCCCTTTCTTTCTTATGAGTTTGTTGCAGAGGGGCATCAGGTGTGAACTGACAGACAGTTGTCAGAACGCACCTGGGGAGAGTAAGTGGTGTCTTGGGGCTCCGACGGCCGAGTACTCAATATATTACAAATTGATAAGCAGTATAAACCCAGATAATAAAAATAATGAATAGATTGAGAAAAGCTTATAATTAATTGATAATCAGTATAAACCCAGATAATACAAATAATGAATAAATTGAGAAAAGCTTATAAGTAATTCATAAACAGTATAAACCCAGATAATAAAAATAATGAAATCATTGAGAAAAGCTTATAAATAATTGATAAGCTGTATAAACCCAGAAAATAAAAATATGAATAATTTGAGAAAAACAAACAATTGATAAGCAGTATAAACATAGATAATAAAATTAATGAATGAATTGAGAAAAGCTTATAAGTAATTGATAATCAGTATAAACCCAGATAATTTAAATAATGAATGAATTGAGAAAAGCTTATAAGTAATTGATAATCAGTATAAACCCAGATAATTGAAATAATGAATAAATTGAGAAAAGCTTATAAGTAATTGATAAACAGTATTAACCCAGATAATAACAATATTGAAATCATTGAGAAAAGCTTATAAATAATTGATAAGCAGTATAAACCCAGATAATTAAAATAATTAATAAATTGAGAAAAACTTATAAATAATTGATAAGCTGGATAAACCCAGATAATAAAAATAATGAATAAATTGAGAAATTCCTATTAACGATTGATCAGCCGTATAAATCCAGATATAAAAATATGAATAAATTGAGAAATTCTTATTAACAATTGATCAGCAGTATACACCCAGATAGCAGTGACATAGTAACTGTAGAAAGAATCTAGATCTGACATTAAATCTGGACTTATCTAAAAATATTATATCAAATGAGTCAACAACAAATTTCTTTTTTTAAAGATATACACAATGGTATTCAACTTCAAGGTGTGCCCATTGTTCACCTCTTTATTTTTAACCAGCAGGCATAATAATATAAGAATTAATATATGGTAATCGTTGTAGTGGCTTCTTTTTTCAGTAAATGAATACATGATTTCCCACTATAGTAGTGACGTAAATCTAAACTTTCCGATCTAAATTTAGAAAGTTGCAAATGAGTTTGTAGGAATTTGGTACAAAGTTAGTTATTGATTCATCAAAGTTGTGTAATTATTTGGTTTAGAAGCGGACAAATTGTTGGAATTTGGTACCGAGTTATGATTTATTAAAGTTGAATAATTATTTGGTTTAGAATGGCAGCTCCTCGTTGCTGGTAAAAGATATTATTCAACTGAAATAATAGATTTAAACAAAAAAAAGGGGGGAGGGGAAACTATATCAGCTTGACAACTGTAATCTACTGTACTCTACTATATGAATGAGAACATGTTATATTTAAGTTGGATATTTACAGTTAACAAAACCACTGGCGTCACCTGCAGTTGCTTTTTTTAACCATTAACTCGCGAACTGTTTAGCCCAGCTAAAAGAAGATATACTGTATATTCCCGATAGACATGCACTGCACGAGTGCAGACACATGGATGCGCGTCTATTCAAAGTTAAAGAATTTCATGGATTTGTTTTCTCGTGCCTCTGAAATAAAGCGGGATTGTCTTGTTTTATGCGCATTCAGTCTGAATATGATCGTAAATTTGTGCATGCTTTCAATCTTGAAATGGGGGTGTGTGCTTCTATTGGGTAGCATGCTTCTATTGGGACATATATGGTATATATATTTATTTACATAAATTGTCAGTGGTACAGTGAGTGAGTGAGTATAACGGCCGCTGAGCCATGGACGAGTAGGTGGCACCAGATGGGGAAGTGAGGTCGTATCAGTAGATGACCTAATCAATAGAGGCGACCAATTGATGACTTAGTGGCTGCGGAGTAGATGGGATCTTCCGGCTTATTATACTCATATAATGGCCTATACAGCATATATATATTCTCTATCAGGAAGTTAAGGGATATTAACTGTCGCATTGAACTTTGAACTACTAAAATAGTTCTAACAGCTAAGAAGAGTCACTAGGACTGAAGGACACTTATAGTCACAGCTAAACTACAGCGGCCCTCAGCCTTGATTGGGCCCTAAATATCTTGGTTCTTTTTCAAGTTTTACCTACCATAAAACATCATATTCTATTGTGATGGCCCACGGTCTTCCCACACTGTCACGCACTCACAGAAAAATGCCAAGATTTAGTTTCAGTACGCTTCAACCTGGTTTATTACAAAACCTCTCTCCTCTCCGTGGCGTCAACAGTCAACTGACCCACCCCCTAACTCGCCAGGTGCCATGTCGCCTCTATTGGTGGGTGTGAGGTGAGCTAGCCACACGCAATAAAGGGCAGCCCCCATCGGGGTCTGCCCGGTGGCTAGCCTGCCACCACCTAGCGCAGTTCAGTGTAACTGTCAAGGTGTGCGGCGAAGTGTCTGCCAACACCGCGTGGTAGTGGGGCTCATGTACAGACTACTACACTATCATAATAATTGTGAATAAGTAAGGTTGTGTTGGTCGTTTGACTTCCCCTTTAAATAAAGTTGTGTTGGTCATGTTACTGCCCCTTGAAGTAAAGTTGTTTTGGTCATGTTGCTACCCCTTTAAGTAAATTTGTGTGGTTATGTTTTTGTCCCTTTAAATAAAGTTGTGTTGGTCATGTTTCTGCCCCTTTAAATAAAGTTGTGTTGGTAATGTTACAACCCTTTTAAATCAAATTGTGTTGGTTATGCTACTGCCCCTTTAAATAATATTGTGCTGGGTCATGTTATTGTCCCTTTAAGTGCAATATTATTCAGATCAAAATAAACAAAACGCGGTCAAGTCTTGCAAATAATAATTGTCTGACCCCATTCCTGTAACTAGGGTACCGTTTACCAAACCTTCGCCGTCGGTTTTGCTGAACAGTCTGTGACAAGATTCTCAACGCGACGAAGATGGTCTTGTGAAACCCGTCAGAATATAAACACAAGACAACTTAGCCCGGCGTCCGTCCGGGAACTACCCACTCATACACCCTGTAACCGCGCAAACCTCAATCACCCACTCACACATACTTGTCCACTTCCTTGTTCCTCCATAAAGGCCCTGTCACACTACGACGTTTCCCACCAACGTGCATCGACGTGTTGCCTTTTTGGTCGAAACGTCGGTACACGTCGGGACACGTTACCGGCTCGTTACCGGCGCGTTACCGACGCGTTACCGGCGCGTTACCGGCACGTCGGTACACGTTGAGTGATAGCAACGTGTGAATCAACACATCGGCGGCCGTCGGCACGCGTCGGGTCACGCCGATCGTTTTGTGCTTGAACAAAACTTTTGACGCGCCCTGACGCGCCCCGACGCGTTGGATGGGGCTTTACGGACGCGTTACCAACACGTCGATACCCGTTGGCAGCGTGCCGGCAGAACGCTGGCATAACGTTGATCATTTTTTTCGCCAAAATGCGACCGTTCCGTCGGCGTGTCAGTAACGTCCCATCGACGGGTAGTGGGCGCGCTATCGGCATTGCTCCAGCATTTCTCAACACGTTGGACGTGTTTCTGGCACGTCTTGCTGGCGCGTCTGCCGCACACCTAACATTAAATGGCGTTCTGCGAACCTTTCGTCAGCGTTTTGGCTTTGAGTATATAATGGCACCCGTTAATGACGCGCTACCCCCACGCCGTCGGCGCGCCAGCGGCGCGCCGACAACACGCCGATAACACGCTGATGGCATGCTGGGAACCCGCTGGCGGGACGTTGACACTTTGTTCTGCCGCACGTCGAACCCCGTTGGCCGCGCGCTCATAGCACGCTAAAAACACGCTGCGCCCCGTCAAACTTTCTCCCAAAACGCCAAAGAGTTGGACGTGTGTCGACGGGTTGCAAATATTTTGCGCGTTGCCGGCACGCCGGTGAGAAACGTCGTAGTGTGACAGGGCCTTTAACTTGTTTGCAGCAGACAACGATTTGTGTGTCAGCTATTCATTGTCGTCTGCAGACTCGTCCCTGTTTTGTTTCAAGTATAAGCAGATACTTTGTAGCTCACCCAAATACCCCATGGCTACGTGATGACGTTGATGACGAGAAATGTGAGGCATCACTGGGATTCGAACCCATGGTGCGGTTAGAACGAGTAATCTAGCATTCACGGGCGCGGTGGCCGAATCGGTAGAGCGCGGGACTCGCGTGCGGAAGATCGGGACTTTGGTTCCCGGTTGTGTCAAACAAATGACTTATAAAATTGATACTTGTTGCTTCCTAGCCTGGCGCTCGGCATTGATAGGATAGGGCAAGGACTGGTTTAGCCCAGTGTCAAGATAATGTGACTGAGTGGGATATCGGGTCATGGTGCCGGCAGCCTGATTTCCCAGTGGAGCAGCACTATCATGAGTGTGCAGTAACAAGTTGGTTCCCATCCTGATATGACCTTAGATGTTGCCAGGATGTAAAACTGTTGGAGTTTTATGTCCTGGTAACATCAAAGGTGCCACTTCACGCCTGCCTGTATCTGAGTCACTGTACCTCGTGAGGTGAGTGCAGCCCACTACACACCCATCTGTCTGGGTGACACCTTACCTGGTGAGGTGAGTGTATCCACTACACACCTACCTGTCTGTGTGACACTTTACCTGGTGAGGTGAGTTCCCACATGTCTCTGTGACACTTTACCTCGTGAGGTGAGTTCAGCCCACTACACACCTACCTGTCTGTGTGCCACTTTACCTGGTGAGGTGAGTGCAGCCCACTACACACCTACATGTCTGATTGACACTTTACCTGAGAAGGTGAGTGCAGCCCACTACACACCTACCTGTCTGTGTGACACTTTACCTGAGGAGGTGAGTGCAGCCCACTACAAACCTACCTATATGATTGACACTTTACGTGAGGAGGTGAGTGCAGGCCACTACACACCTACCTGTCTGTGTGACACTTTACATGGTGAGGTGAGTGCAGCCCACTACACACCTACCTGTCTGTGTGACACTTTACTTGGTGAGGTGAGTGCAGCCCACTACAGACCTACCTGTCTGTGTGACACTTTACCTGAGGAGGTGAGTGCAGCCCACTACACACCTACCTGTCTGTGTGACACTTTACATGGTGAGGTGAGTGCAGCCCACTACACACCTACCTGTCTGATTGATACTTTACCTGGTGAGGTGAGTGCAGCCCACTACACACCTACCTGTCTGTGTGACACTTTACATGGTGAGGTGAGTGCATGCATTACACATATACCTATCTGTGTGACACTTTACCTCGTGAGGTGAGTTCAGCCCACTACACACCCACCTGTCTGGGTGACACTTTACCTGGTGAGGTGAGTGCAGCCCACTACACACCTACCTGTATGTGTGACACTTTACATGGTGAGGTGACTGCAGCCCACTACACACTTACCTGTATGTGTGAGACTTTACATGGTGAGGTGAGTGCAGCCCACTACACACCTACCTGTCTGTGTGACACTTTACATGGTGAGGTGAGTGCAGCCCACTACACACCTACCTGTATGTGTGAAACTTTACATGGTGAGGTGAGTGCAGCCCACTACACACCTACCTGTCTGATTGACACTTTGCCTGAGGAGGTGAGTGCAGCCCACTACACACCTACCTGTCTGGGTGACACTTTACATGGTGAGGTGAGTGCAGCCCACTACACACATACCTGTCTGTGTGACACTTTACATGGTGAGGTGAGTGCAGCCCACTACACACCTACCTGTATGTGTGACACTTTACATGGTGAGGTGAGTGCAGCCCACTACACACCTACCTATCTGATTGACACTTTGCCTGAGGAGGTGAGTGCAGCCCACTACACACCTACCTGTCTGTGTGACACTTTACATGGTGAGTGCAGCCCACTACACACCTACCTGTCTGTGTGACACTTTACATGGTGAGGTGAGTGCAGCCCACTACACACCTACCTGTCTGTGTGAAACTTTACATGGTGAGGTGAGTGCAGCCCACTACACACCTACCTGTCTGTGTGACACTTTACATGGTGAGGTGAGTGCAGCCGACTACACACCCACCTGTATGTATGACACTTTACATGGTGAGGTGAGTGCAGCCCACTACACACCTACCTGTCTGATTGACACTTTACCTGGTGAGGTGAGTGCAGCCCACTACACACCTACCTGTCTGATTGACACTTTACCTGGTGAGGTGAGTGCAGCCCACTACACACCTACCTGTCTGATTGACACTTTACCTGGTGAGGTGATTGCAGCCCACTACAGACCTACCTATCTGATTGACACTTTACCTGAGGAGGTGAGTGCTGCCCATTACACACCTACCTGTCTGATTGACACTTACCTGCTGACGTTCCAGCTTACTACACAAAAAGGCCAAATATAATCAAAGTTGGTGATCGTCTGGCGGTCTGGCGGGCGGTTTTTTATTTATTTAGATTTGTTCCCCTTCACTCCCGACCCTGCTCCCTCTCCTTCCCAGTTCCCTCCCTCAATCAATCAATAGTTCCGTCCTCTAGTCGAGGGTTGGATGCAATGGATCTCCACTTGTCCCGATGGTGTGCTGTTCTGATAGACTGTGAATAATTCAACCCTGTCCACTGTGAAATATTTGTAAACCATGATGTTCTTGGTCTCCCTCTCCCTCTGCTGCCATTCACCTTCCCTTCCAACACTGTACGGTATATTGAACTCTGACGAATGATGTGGCCAAAATAAATAAGTTTCTTTGTCTGTATAGTGGCAAACAAGCTTTTCTTATTTTTAATTTTTCTGAGAACTTCTTTGTTGGTGATCTTCTTTGTCCATGATATTTTCATCATCCTTTGATAAGTCCACATCTCAAATGCTGCTAAACGTTTGTTCCCTCCCTATCACCCCTCCCTATCACCCCTCAAATCCCTCTCCATTCCTCCCCCCCCCCCCCCACTTGTCCATTCCCCCTATTCACTCCTCTTTCTATTTCTCACTCCATCCACCCCACTCCCCGTCTTCCATTTTCTCACTCCACCCACCCTCTCTTTTTAACAGGGTTTCTTTTTAAATAAAAAAAAATATATATATATAAAGAATTCAGAGGCGGGCGGGGACGATCACCATTATTTATTTTCCTAATTGCTAAGCCAATAAATGCTTCACATTCACCTGATTCTTTGCTCAGACTTCCATTCACACATTGAATACGCGACATGGTGCCTGTCTATTAGTATCCTTCCTGTTAACCTCTGGATGCTTGGTATGGAGGATGCCGCAGGGGGTGCGTGTGGGTGGGAGGGCGGGGAGGTAATTTACCTAGATATGAACGTGCTACCCTCATTTCGAACAAACCACGTGGATCAGTTCGGGCCTAATTATGTCTCACAGCCCTAAATGTGTTAATTTGTTCAGCGTAACTCGTGGAGCTTGGTGCGCGTTTTACAAACCACCACTCCCATGGACCCCCTTAAACTAACAAATAACCGACCTCTCCATCGCATTGAGCAAATGAATAAAGGCAGTTCCCCTCTTCCCACCCCCATCAACCCATCCATCATCCTCAGCCAGAGATTCAGTCATTCATTTAGCCATTGCTACACATAACCATGTTTGATGATTACTGTAGCTGCTTGCTGTCTAGTTTCCCTTGTGAAGGGAGAGTGGAAGTAAATTTACTTTTTTCACCTCAAATAGTTAGTTAAAAGTGAAGAAGAGTCGGTGGATTGGTGGGAAAACGAGGTCGGCCGGAGAACCAAGGTGTGAAGAGCTGGCCAGATGTAGCTGTTTACTGGCAAATATTCACACCGGAAGGAGGGGAGGTAGGCAGTGACTGGATGTAGCACTTAGCTGGTTACTGGCAAATATTCACACCGGAAGGAGGGGTGGTTGGCAGTGACTGGATGTAGCACTTAGCTGGTTACTGGTGAGTAGTCACACCGGAATGAGGGGGTAGCAGGTGACCGGATGAAGTATTTAGCTGGTTACTGGTGAGTAGTCATACCAGGTGGAGGGGTGGTTGGCAGTGACTGGATGTAGCACTTAGCTGGTTACTGGCAAATATTCACACAGGAAGGAGGGGAGGTAGGCAGTGACTGGATGTCACACTTAGCTGGTTACTGGCAAATATTCACACCGGAAGGAGGGGTGGTAGGCAGTGACTGGATGTAGCACTTAGCTGGTTACTGGCAAATATTCACATCGAAAGGAGGGGTGGTTGGCAGTGACTGGATGTCACACTTAGCTGTTTACTGGTGAGTAGTCACACTGGAAGGAGGGGACTTAGCTGGTTACTGGCAGGCTTCCACACCGGAAGGAGGGGCGGTTAACAGTGATTGGATACAGTACTTAGCTGGTTACTGGCAAGCATTAACACCGGAAGGAGGGGTGGCTAGCAGTGACCGGATGCAGTACTTAGCTGGTTACTGGTGAGTAGTCACACCGGAAGGAGGGGCCGGGAGGCAGTGACCAGAAGCAGTACTTAGCTGGTTACTGGCGAGTAGTCACACCGGAAGGAGGGGCCGGTGGGCAGTGACCAGAAGCAGTACTTATCTGGTTACTGGTGAGTAGTCACACCGGAAGGAGGGGCCGGTGGGCAGTGACCAGAAGCAGTACTTATCTGGTTACTGGTGAGTAGTCACACCGGAAGGAGGGGTGGTAGGCAGTGACCAGAAGCAGTACTTAGCTGGTCAAATATCACTTAAGTTAGTCATTTCAAATCAAAGTTATTTCAAACTAAAGAAAGGTAAATTATAATGATGAACCAAATATATTTATCTCACGAAATGTCATAATGGGATAATACAACTTTAACATTGCTGCCCTAATTAGGTTCGCAGACAGGTCAGCATCGTTACCTTATATACAAACTAAACTATGTCGGCCAGCAATCGGCTCATCGCAGGGGGCCTTGAGCGGACCGCCACCTAAACCAGGCCGGCCAATAGGCGCGCCGCATCCCGTAGCGGGCTTTAGGAGGCCCGCACCACGCCGCGCAGGTGGCGCCGCGGGATGGACAGGTCTGGCACGGCGCATGCGCACAAATGGCTTACTCCTTCCGGTTTCGTTAACCCAATTGTGACTTCGTGGAAACGATGTCAACAAGATGGTTCGTGGGTATACAGCGTGTGTGTGTGTGTGGGGGGGGCGGGGGGGGAGTGTGTGTGTGTGAGGGGAGGGGACGGGGGCGGGGCGTGCTGCATGTTAGGTAAGGGAGCTGGTGGCGGCATGTTCGGTGGGGGGGGGGGTGGGGTGGTGGGTGGTGGCGGTGTGGATGGCGGGTGCGGTGTGGTAGTGTGGGGGGTGGGTGTTGTCATGTCGTGTGGGGTGGGATGGGATGGTACATGTGGGGTGGTGTGGGGTGGTGTGGTGTGGGGTGGTGTGGGGTGGGGTGGAGTGGGGTGGTGTGGGATGGTGTGGTGCGGTGCGATGCGGTGTGGTGTCATGTGGGGTGGTGTCGTGTCGTGTGGGGTGGGATGGGATGGGATGGTACATATGGTGTGGTGTGGTGTTGTGTGGGGTGGGGTGGGGTGGGGTGGTGTCGTGTCGTGTAGGGTGGGATGGGATGGTACATGTGGTGTGGTGTGGGGGTGGGGTGGGATGGTGTGGTGTGGGGTGGCGTGGTGTGGGGTGGGATAGGATGGTGTGGGGTGGGGTGGAGTGGGATGGGGTGGGGTGGGGGTGGGAGGTGTGGTGTGGTGGTGCGGTGCGTGGGTGCGTGTGGTGTGGGGTGGTGTCGTGTCATGTAGGGTGGGATGGGATGGTACATGTGGTGTGGTGTGGGGTGGTGTGGGGTGGTGTGGTGTGGTGTGGGATAGGATCGTGTGGTGTGGTGTGGGGTGGTGTGGGTGGGGTGGGGTGGGGTGGGGTGGTGTGGGATGGTGTGGTGCGGTGCGATGCGGTGCGGTGTGGTGTGAGGTGGTGTCGTGTCGTGTGGGGTGGGATGGGATGGGATGCTACATATAGTGTGGTGTGGTGTGGTGTGGGGTGGGGTGGGGTGGTGTGGTGCAGTGCGGTGCGATGCGGTGCGGTGTGGTGTGGGGTGGTGTTGTGTTGTGTAGGGTGGGATGGGATGGTACATGTGGTGTGTTGGGGGGTGGGGTGGAGTGGTGTGGGGTGGGGTGGTGTGGTGTGGGGTGGGATAGGATGGTGTGGGGTGGGGTGGAGTGGGATGGGGTGGGGTGGGGGTGGGATGGTGTGGTGTGGTGCAGTGCGGTGCGGTGCGGTGTAGTGTGGGGTGGTGTCGTGTCATGTGGGGTGGGATGGGATGGTACATGTGGGGTGGTGTGGGGTGGTGTGGTGTGGGGTGGTGTGGGGTGGGGTGGGATGGTGTGGTGCGGTGCGATGCGATGTGGTGTGGTGTGGGGTGGTGTCGTGTCATGTGGGGTGGGATGGGATGGGATGGTACATATGGTGTGGTGTGGTGTGGGGTGGGGGTGGGATGGTGTGGTGTGGTGCAGTGCGGTGCGATGCGGTGCGGTGTGGTGTGGGGTGGTGTCGTGTCGTGTAGGGTGGGATGGGATGGTACATGTGGTGTGGGTGTGGGGTGGGGTGGTGTGGTGCAGTGCGGTGCGATGCGGTGCGGTGTGGTGTGGGGTGGTGTTGTGTTGTGTAGGGTGGGATGGGATGGTACATGTGGTGTGGTGTGGGGGTGGGGTGGGGTGGTGTGGTGTGGGGTGGTGTGGTGTGGGGTGGGATAGGATGGTGTGGGGTGGGGTGGAGTGGGATGGGGGTGGGGGTGGGATGGTGTGGTGTGGTGCAGTGTGGTGCGATGCGGTGTGGTGTGGTGTGGGGTGGTGTCGTGTCGTGTAGGGTGGGATGAGATGGTACAGGTGGTGTGGTGTGGGGTGGTGTGGGGTGGTGTGGTGTGGGGTGGGATAGGATCGTGTGGTGTGCTGTGGGGTGGGGTGGGGTGGGATGGGGTGGGGTGGGGTGGGATGGTGTGGTGTGGTGCGGTGCGGTGTCGTGTGGTGTGGTGTGAGGTGGTGTGGTACGGTGCGGTGCAGTATTGTGTGGTGCGGTCCTGTGCGGTGCGGTGTGGTGCGGTGCGGTGCGGTGTGGTGTGGGGTGGTGTCGTGTCGTGTAGGGTGGGATGGGATGGTACATGTGGTGTGGTGTGGGGTGGTGTGGTGTGGGGTGGGATAGGATCGTGTGGTGTGGTGGTGGGGTGGGGGGGGTGGGGTGGGGTGGGGTGGGGTGGGATGGTGTGGTGCGGTGCGATGCGGTGCGGTGTGGTGTGGTGTGGGGTGGTGTCGTGTCATGTGGGGTGGGATGGGATGGTACATATGGTGTGGTGTGGTGTGGTGTGGGGTGGGGTGGGGTGGGGTGGTGTGGTGCAGTGCGGTGCGATGTGGTGCGGTGTGGTATGGGGTGGTGTCGTGTCGTGTAGGGTGGGATGGGATGGTACATGTGGTGTGGTGTGGGGTTGTGTGGGGTGGTGTGGTGTGGTGTGGGCTGGGGTGGGGTGGGGTGGGGTGGGGTGGGGTGGGATGGTGTGGTGTGGTGCGGTGCGGCGCCGTGTGGTGTGGTGTGAGGTGGTGTGGTACGGTGCGGTGCAGTATTGTGTGGTGCGGTGCGGTGCGGTGCGGTGCGATGCGGTGCGGGTGGGGTTGGATGGTGTGGTGTGGTGTGGTGTGGTGTGGTGTGGTGTGGTGTGGTGTGGTGCGGTGCGGTGTGGGGTCGGGAGGGAGGGGGGGTGCGGTGCGGTGCGGTGCGGTGCGGTGCGGTGCGGTGCGGTGCGGTGCGGTGCGGTGCGGTGCGGTGCGGTGCGGTGCGGTGCGGTGCGGTGCGGTGTACTCGGCCGTCAGAGCCCCAAATACCATTTACTCTTCCCTAGGTGCGTTCTGACAACTGATTTATACTGATTATGAATTACTTATAAGCTTTTCTCAATGTATTCATTCTTTTTATTATCTGTGTTTATACTGCTTATCGTCGGAGCCCCAACATACCACTTACTCTCGCCAGGTGCCTTCTGACAACTGTCTGTCAGTTCCCACCTGATGCCCCTTTCAAACAAACTCATAAGGGAAGACAAGTCGTGCAAGATTGACAGTGAAGAAGTTGTACTTTACTGGCATCAACTCGTGTTCACCAAATAGCGACCTATCACCTTCACTCCTTACCTACCATCCACGCAAATCCTCATTACTCTTGTTAGTGTGTACAAGAATCAGTGCCTACAGCCCATTGAACCAGAGTCCCATGGTTGTTGCACACAGCTCAGTGCCTTTGGAATAGTTGCTGCTGGTTTGTGTATAGAAAGTGGAACCTCAGACAGAGTGTCTGGGTTCCTGGACAAGAGAAGAGATGTCTCCTACTAAAGTGCCTAGCCAAGAGTGTATTCTGAATGAATAATCCTAGACTGAGGTCTGTGTGTCAGGTGTAAGGGATGCAGGTGACTGGGTCTCCCACAGCCAGCCAATCAGACACCCCCTACAGCCTGGGGGGGGGGGGGGGGGGCGGGGGGGCTGACATCCTACTAGGGGCAGCTGTCACTCAACCCCAGATGCAGGTGGTGTCCATAATGTATGCAGGATGGCTGGGTGTGCTTGCCCACCAGCCCTGTGGTAACAGGTAGTTGCAGACAGTTACAATAAACATATATTAAAAATGTCCTTCCCCTCCACTTGCACTCTTACTGGTGCATAGAGGGAACATTTCACTAAACATTAACTGTCTCTTACATAGGAACATCACGTCATAATCTTGGGTACTATGTGTTATCATATTTTCAACATAGTCTCTTATGTCACACAGCAAGTGGGGCACCCATTGCTTCTCTGTTAAATAACCTTGGTCCCCACTCCATCGCCCGAGAAGAGTAATGCCCTCCACCGATATATAAAAACGAACCGAAAATCTGTATATTTTTACAATTTGTTTCTAGTGTGGGTTGCAGTGAAATTGTGCTAAGCAGAATGGGTTGCTGAATTACCATATTGTGGTATCAGTTTACTGTTGCTTGATCTTCTATAGACTACATCGCCATTCCAGCCGTGCGGTGCATTGTGGGGTGTGTGAAAGGAAAACAAAGCCATGAGAAGCACATGGCACATGCTAAGACACTGGGTGCAGCTATGAAATGTGCTAGTTTCAGCTCATCTCAGCTCTTGTTTGAAGCAAACCAACTAATAAAGTAAGATGTTAATCTTTTATCTAGCATTCCATTGACATCAATCTAATCAGTACATCTTATACCATCTGGATTTAGATTGAGACAAATCTGGGCACTCAGACTAGTGTTAGAGCCATAGCCAGAGTCATTTGTACTTATGTTTTTATTTATATCCTATGGTTAATAACATTTGTTGGGCTATGAAATGGGTAAGGTTAATCGGACATTGGTTATATATTTCTTTGAAACAAGTTTTTGTTGACACATTTGACCTTTTAATATTTAGAACAAGAATCACTTATGTCTAATCAATGGTGATGTAAACATCGGCCTGTAAAGTGACTGAATTTGTATGTTTCTTAGCTCAAAATGCTTAATTATGGAGAGTTGTGTCTTAAACGTACTCATTATAATATATTGCATCCATCCATCCATGTTTGTGCCAAATTATTATGTATTTGCCCTATGTGTATCGGCAAACTCAATGGCCGTACGCCTTTGCTTTGCTGCCAATGCCGTTTTCAGCGCATGCAGAGTCAAAACGGTGATCTTGTCTATTACTAAAACCAAACATTAGAAAATGTAGACCATTACAAATACCTAGGCCTTGAGTTGGACAGCCAACTAAACTACAACCTATGTATAAATAAAATTATCCAGAAAGTAAACCACAACCTGCGGCTATTTGCAAAGCTAAGAGACTACGTGACACAAGAAATGTCAATAAAAATCTTCAAGTCAAGGTGCTCCCCTATTTTGACTATGGAGATGTAAACTACATGGGTGCGAGAAAAGAACTACTAGAAAAACTGCAAATACTGCAGAACAGAGCCCTAAAAATGTGTCTAAGAGTAAACACGCTGCACCCCACCTATGACATACACAAAAGAACCAAAGTGAAATTACTAGAAAATAGGAGAATAATTCATTTGAAAACATTAGCATATAGCTATAGTCAAAACAATAAACTCCTAACAAAACCGCAAAGGGCTACTAGAGCAAATAATGCACCAGTACTGAAGCAGACCAGAAGCCAAATAAAAGCTCATGAGAGAAGCATGCTGGAAATGGCTGCCAAGGTGTGGAATGCCCAAACGGTAAAGGAACGACAAATTCCTGACCTAAACACTTACAACAAATATCTGTGCAAATTAGGCTAGGAAACCCCCACTAAGCTGCACTGCAAAGTTGTCATGGCCCACCAGCGGGACGCCCAATGGAAGGTAACCATGCCAAGAGTATGCAAACTAACATAGGCTACTAACCATACCAACCAATTATCTATCTGCTACTTAAATGCAGGTATTGCAATACCTCAGGTATTGCAATACCTCATGGAGTTTGACGCCCCTGCCCTGCAGAGTTGTAAACCACTGCCTTGTGGTACAGGTTCTTGACAGAACCGAAGGCTAAGGGAGCAAACCCTAAACAGAAAACCATGTCACTGTGGCAGCGTTAAGGGCGATTGATGTATGGAAGTCCCAACATCTCCCGACTAGCCACTGCAGGGACAAATAGTTTTGCGCCTGTCTAGACATGTTCTTGCCGGTGTGAAACCTCTATTTGCTCCCCGAGAGACTGCCGCTGGTAACTTGCAAAAAGCCAGCAGCACTTCAACACTTTTGCAGGCAGCTTTCATGAAATGTAGACATTAAGACCGACTCATGGGCAGAGAGATAAATGGAGAGCGGCAGTCAAGTAATGAAAGCAGTCTTTGTCGCATCGCGACCGACAGCATGATGATGATGATGATGACTGAAATGCAGGCAATCAAATAACTTATCAGCAGCTACTCTGTGGTAAGATAACACCGACACTACAACTGGCCAGCATTGAAAACTAGCCTGGGTACCCGGGCTTATATGCTATGGACAGTATAAATACAGCCTCAATAAAAAAAAATTTAAACTACGGGAGATCTCAATATGAGTAGACTCTAGCTGGTTACCATATTGTGGTATCAGTTTACTGTCGCTTCATCTTCTATTACCACGAGAGATCTCAATAGGAGTAACTGATTACCATATTGTGGTATCCATTAGATTGTCGCTGACATAGTCTATAACCATGGGAGATCTCAATATGAGTAACCGGTTACCATATTGTGGTATCATTTTATTGGCGCTAACAGTCTATAACCACAGGAGATCTTAATAGGAGTAACCGGTTACCATATTGTGGTATCCTTTTATTGTCACTGACATAGTCTATAACTAACCACAGGACATCTCAATAGCAGTAACTGGTTACCATATTGTGGTATCCTTTTATTGTCGCTGACATAGTCTATAACCACGGGAGATCTCATTAGCAGAAACCGCTAACCATATTGTGGTATCCTTTTATTGTCGCTGACATAGACTATAACCACTGGAGATCTCAATAGGAGTAACCGATTACCATAGTGTGGTATCATTTTATTGTCAACAAGTATCAAATTTAGGTCATTGGTTTGACTCGATCAGGGTTCAAACCCGTGGATTTGAACCCTACGACCTACCTAAGCGGGAGGCGGAACCCATCTGGTCAAAATGGTTCAAATCGAGATGAATGTTTTAGTTTATAAAAATTCTAACTTTATCTGACTATCTAGCTCGAAAGACCCTATAATACTAAAACGGCTCACTCAGCCTGTACTGTGTAGTCAAAATGATCAAACCCACCCCTTGGTGCACTGGCTGTTCTCTTGGTTAAACGGGTGTTATATTATATGTATAAATGTATATATGAATGTGAAAGATGTGTGATGATGGCGATGCTGATGATGATGCTGATGATGATGTGTATTTGTTCATATCAATTTCACATTGATGTGGATTCATACTTACCTATCTCATGTATAACATAATTGTATGTGTTTACATGTGAAACACCAACCAGCAGCTAGGCTGATCAAACCCACCACAAGGTGGCACTGCGAAATGTACATTACCATGGGAGAGATAGGGAGTGAGCCGTCTTAGTGTTATAGGGTCTTTGGTAGCTCTAAGCAGCCTATTAATATCTAGTACATCCTCGACCGTGTTGCGCCTCAACGCGCGCGCAGTTCTACATCCGGTGTGCGCGCGCATGCACGCTGAGGTTTGAATTTGACCTTATGACAGTTGTAGGTCACTGCAAGGGGGCCGGACGGGGGCGGCGTCCCTGTGGGGACTCGAACTTCCGGTTGCGTGACCGAGCAGGTCATGCATCACGACCTAGCCATACTTGAGGTCATATCAACGCGCGTCCTGGCTGGGGTCAGGGCTCGCTGATGGAGGAGGCTTTATGGCACTGCCTCTCTGAGATACCAGACTGGCAGCACCATGGTGCGATATCTAATAATAATAATTCTTTAAATGATCTTATTCCTAGAATATACTAAACTGAGTATCCCTACTAACACTAGCGCAGGGGGTAGGCATATACCAAAATGTCGCAAACATGGCACTACACAGAATTAACACAATTAAGGGTAGCTACTAACAGCTAAGGTGACAAGGCAACTAAAAAAAAAGAGACTATTGCTGTTCAATAATGAAAACAAGCCGTGATGTGACTTATTTGTTATGGAAAGGGTAAATAAGGCATCATGCGCAAAAGAAATCTCACTCAGTCTCATTATCATGGACTGCGCCAACCAGTCCCTGCACTACTGCATTAATCCACATATATTTGGGCTGACTGCCTGATAGGATACTGCGTGTAGCATGAAGCGACTGAGTAAAGAGAGTGCAGAGTGATGTGCGGGAGATTGGGAGTTCGATTCCCGGTCAAGTACAACCAATGATGAGAATCAAATGCATGGATTCCTAGAAATAAATAAAGCTTGTTTTATTTAAAGACGCCTCTAGAGCACATTGAGTTTTATTATCGACTATTGGACGTTGAACATATATGGTCTTTCCGAACATATTTCTTTGGAGGAAACCTGCTGCCGCCACATAGGCTACTCTTTCTGATAAATAGCAAGGGGTCTTTTATATGCATTTACCCACAGACAGGACAGCACATACCACAGCCGTTGATGAACCAGTTATGGACCACTGGTTGGAATTCCTAGAAATCATCAGGCACTAACTTGGCCCACAGTGGCGACATATTAGCAGCCACACTCCTCTGAGCTGTGAGTTACGTCACAGGGCGTTGGTTAGTTGGTTGGTTGTTGTGGTTTTACGTCCTGACAACATCTAAGGTCATATCAGAATAGGTACTGACTTGCTACAGTGCGCATTCATGGCGACTGTATAATGCTGCCAGGCTGCCGGTACCATGAACCGATTTTCCACTCAGTCACGTTATCCTGATAGTCATACTGAGCTGACCAGTCCTTGTCCTATCCTATTAATGCGTTGATTAGTTAAAGGATCATAATCAGATGACACAGGTAAACACTCCTGGGCAAAGGAACAGATCAAGACAGCGCCACAGCTGTCCAGCATTGAAAACAAGCACACTGACAGGAGCTTATACGTTATGGGCAGAGTAAATACCTCGTCAATAAAAATAAAAATAAAAATGAATAAAAAGATGGTTTTGTTTGTTGGGGTTTCCCCCCCCCCCGAAAATTGCAATGTTTTATGGACCTTGCAACATTTTTGATATAACGCTGAGCAGGGAAAATGCGGAGTGCACGAGAGCGTGACGAGACGCGCGAGGGGCGGGGGCGTCACGTGACTGCGCGGGGGTAGGTGGGGGGTCACGTGACTGCGCGGGCCTCGACGGGCCGTGCCCTACTCTCGCTGCCCTCAGAGGGCATCCATCATGCCGTGTTCCCATGGGAACACGCCGTCCGCTAGGCGGCGCCAGGTGGCCGCGTGACCCACCTGCAATGCGCGACCTCGTTCTGGCCTGACCCGGCGGGACCGGCGCGCAGGTAAACAACATTCCGCGTCGCGCGTCGTCACGTGACCGCCTTAAGGCACCAGCGGCGAATGGGGGTGGGGGGGTGAGGGTGGGGGGGTGCACCCGGATTGGTAAATGTGGAACCCTATAACCCTGTAACCCCCGCAACCCTCAACCATCCACTCAGACACACACTCACACACTCACACACTCACACACTCACACACTCACACACTCACACACTCACACACTCACACGCTTACACACCCCTATAACCCTGTAACCCCCGCAACCCTCAACCATCCACTCAGACACACATTCACACACTCACACACTCACACACTCACACACTCACAGACTTACACACCCCTATAACCTTGTAACCCCCGCAACCCTCAACCATCCACTCAGACACACATTAACACACTCACACACTCACACACTCACACACTCACACACTCACACACTCACACACTCACACACTCACACACTCACACACACACACTCACACACACACACTCTCACACACTCACACACTCACACCTCACACACCACACACTGTACACCACCACGCACACCACAACTCAACCAACCCACCACTCACAACCACACACTTACACACCATCCCAACTCACAACACCTCACACTCACACACTCACATACTTACACACCCCTATAACCTTGTAACCCCCGCAACCCTCAACCACCCACTCACACACACTTATACACAAACACTCACAGTGACACACTCTCACACACTTACACACATATAACCCTGTAACCCCACAACCCTCAACCACCCAGTCACACACACTTACACACTTACGCAACCCTCAACCACCCACTCAGACACACATTCACACTCACACACTCACATACTTACACACCCCTATAACCATGTAACCCCCGCAACCCTCAACCATCCACTCAGACACACATTCACACACTCACACTCTCGCACACTCACACACTCACACACTTACACACATATAACCCTGTAACCCCCGCAACCCTCAACCATCCACTCAGACACACATTCACACTCACACACTCACACACTCACACACTCACACACTTACACACCCATATAACCCTGTAACCCCCGCAGCCCTCAACCACCCACTCACACACACTTACACACATACACTCACAGCCACACACTCTCACACACTGACACACCCCTATAACCCTGTAACCCCGCAACCCTCAATCACCCACTCACACACATACTTATACACACATATACACACACATATACAACCATGTCACCCCACAACCCTCAACCACCCACTCACACACACTCACACACACATACACACGCCCATATAACCCTGTAACCCTGCAACCCTGCAACCCTCAACCACCCACTCACACCCACTCACACACTCACACACTCACACACTCACACACTCACATACACACACTACCACACTCACACACTTAGACACCGCACCCTTCCACTCAACCTAGTGACCCTACAACCCTATAACCCCACAACCCCACAACTCCACAACCCCGACATCTCTGCAACCCTACAACCCCATCTCTGATGGCCCCCTGCGATGCATCCCCCATGCCCCCTCCCCCTCTCCGCCCCCCCCCCCTTTGTGAAGCACGCCCCGCTCCCCGCTCCCCCTCCCGCACATGAAAGTCCATCTCCACCTGTAACCTCAGCGTCCCCTCTCATGGCAAACACCCCCACTCACACACACACTCACACACACACTCAAACTCACACACACGCCACACGACACACACACACTCACACACACACTCACACTCACACACACAACCACACCACACACACACACTCACACACACACTCACACTCACACACACAACCACACCACACACACACACTCACACACACACTCACACTCACACTCACACACACAACCACACCACACACACACTCACACACTCACAACCACACCACACACACACTCACACCTACACCCACACACACACTCACAGACAACCATTTCACACACACACACTCACTCACTCACACTCACACCCACACCCACACCACACCCACACACACTCACACACACCCAAACACACACTCACACCCACACCACACACACACCCACACTCACCCACACAACCACACTGCACCCACACCCACACACAATCACACGTACACACATGCTCACACCCACCCACACACACTCACACTCACACCCACACCACACCGACCCACACACACACTCACACACAACCACACACAACCACAGCACGCCCACCCACACACACTCAGACACAACCACATTACACCCACACACACTCACACACACTCTCACAGACACACACTCACATACACTGACACTCATACACACAACCACACCACACCCACACACACTCACACACACTCACACACACTCACACACACAACCACACCACACACACTCACACACACTCACACTCACACACACCGCACACACACTCACACCCACATTCACACTCACACACAACCACACCACACACACTCACACCCACACACTCACACACACTCGCACTCACACACACACACACTTACACACACTCACATACACAACCACACAACACCCACACCCACACCCACACCCACTCACACACATACACTCACACACCCTCACACACAACCACACCACACCCACATCCACACTCACACACACAAACCCCACACCCACACACATACCCTACACCCGCACACACCCCCCTCACCCATACCCATACCCACACCCACACTCACACACACACCACACCCACACCCACACCCACACACACACACACACACACACACACACACACCCATAGTCCGCTGCTCTTTTCCCATTGGTCATCCCGCGGTCATGTGATGCTATGTGCCCCTCTCTTATTGGTCCGTTTTGTGACGCACATTTCACCAGAAGTGGCCTTCACGGCTCACTGGTCACCGGAACAGGAAGGCGGAGCCGGAACCGTGAGATGCAGCCATGCGCATCACGCTATCTCAGGGATGCGCGAAATGTTACCATTTCCGGTACGTTTAGCAAAGCATAATTACTTAAAGTTGCATAGTCCCATGGTTTTGAGTCTTTGTCATTTTTTTAAATAAATATTATTATGTTGATCGTTATAATCTACGTCACTTTAGTTTGAAGTAAGTTTTATTTTAAATGGCTAGCTTTTGAGACATTTGAAGCGCAAAGATGCCAAATTTATTTTCACAGGCATTCCAAAACTCTGACATCAGACCTTTCCTAGTGTTATATAGGACCTATGAACCAGTTTACCTATAAATAGTGTTCTAGTGCACCTGTGAACAAGTTTACATGTAAATAGTGGTCTAGTGCACCTGTGAACCAGTGTACCTGTATATAGTGTTCTAGTGTGCCTATGAACCAGTGTACCTACATATTCTGTTCCAGTGTACCTGTATATAATGCATACCTAGTGTTATAGAGGACCTATGAACCAGTTTACCCATAAATAGTGTTCTAGTACACCTGTGAACCAGATCACATGTATATAGTGTTCTAGTGTACCTATGAACCAGTGTAACTACATATTCTGTTCCAGTGTACCTGTATATAATGCGTACCAGGTGCTATAGAGGACCTATGAACCAGTTTACATGTATATAGTGTTCTAGTGCACATGTGAACCAGTGTACCTGTATATAGTGTTCTAGTGTTCCTATGAACCAATGTACCTATACATTCTGTTCCACTGTACTTGTATATAATGCGTACCTCGTGTTATAGAGGACCTATGAACTAATTTACCTGTATATAGTGTTCTAGTGTACCTGTGAACCAGTTCACCTGTATATAATGTTCTAGTATTCCCATGAACCAGTTTACCTGTAAATAGTGTTCTAGTGTACCTGTGAACCAGTTTACCTGTAAATAGTGTTCTAGTGTACCTGTGACCCAGTGCACCTGTATATAGTGTTCTAGTGTTCCTATGAAACAGTGTACCTACACAGTCTGTTCCAGTGTACCTATATATATAGTGTTGTAGTCTACCTATGAACCAGTTTAACCGTAAATACTGGTCTAGTGTACCTATTAAATAATGAAAGCAGTCTTTGTCGCATTGCAACTGACAGTATTATGGTGATGATGATGGGTGTACCTGTGAGCCAGTGTACCTGTTTTTAGCATACCTGCACCACCTTGTATTCCACAGGTTACCACTGTCTTGTTTGTAGCATCACACTGGTTATTGATTACTGCTTTGTTTGTGGCTTTACATTAGTGAATAATTACTACCCTGTTTGTGGCCTTACACTGTTTATTAATGACTTCCATGTGTGTGGCCTGACACTGTATAATATTACTGGATGCCCGGCCACGTTTGGGACACCAGATAATACCACAGAAACTCTCCCCTTCATATCACTTATCTATCAACTCATTAACCAATGCTAAGGAAGAATGAAGACAAGACACAGATAAACAGTGGAGAAGTTGTGCTTTACTAACACCAACTCCTGTCCACCTACCAGTGACCTATCATCCACACCCCTTGCCTTCTAGCCACACAATATCTCATTACCACTTTAGCCTGTATAGAAAGCAGTGCCTATAGCCCATGGGACAGGAGTCCTATGGCTGTGTACACACTCAATTGGAATAGATGAATTTTGATAGCATCAGACAAAGTGTCTGGGGTTCCTGCTCAAGAGTAGGTGTGTCTCACTCAAGAGCCAGGAGTAGAGTGATCTCTCTCCAGTGTGTCTGAAGCAGAGTCTAGAATTAAGATCTTGGTTTGAGGCTAGTGTGGTCAGAGGGCCAATGGGATGCAGGTGACTGGGCAGTCCACAGCCAGCCAATCAGGCACCTCCACAGTCAGGGTGGGCGGCACCCTCCCCCAGGAAGGGGGGGGGGGGGGGGGGGGGGCAGGTAGCTATACAGTTACAATAGATCTCTGTTAAAATGGTCTTTTCTCCAATTGCACTCTTTATGAATGCATAGAGAAGTATTTCAACAATCATGTACTGTCTCTTATATAGGAGCACCTCTCCATTAATCTTAGGCAGCATGTATGAACATATATTTCACATAGCTTATATCATGTCATATTGGGAGTGGGATATTATTACTTTTAGTTTACATAACAGTGTCCCCACTCCGCCGACCAAGACTAATAATGCTCTTTGCCAATCTACAATTCTTAACCGAAAATCCGTATATTTTTACAACTGGTTATTAATGACTTCCATGTGTGTGGCCTGACACTGGTTATTAATGACTGCTTCTTTGTAACCCTATGCTGGTTATAAAAGACTTCCTTGTTTGTAACTTTACACTGGTTATTAATGACTTCCTTGTTTGTAACTTTACACTGGTTATTAATGCATGCCATGTTGGTGGCCTTTCTTTGTGTAAAATATTCCGATATAAGGCATGTGGGGGAAATAAAAATGTTCTATTACTGATCGGTGTACGTGACCAGGCGCATGTATGTATATATATATGTATGGGTTGGTGGTGCCTGAGTGGGATGTAAATAGACATAGTGGTGCTCGCAGGTCTGGGTGTGGGTGCACTCAGGGCCTATCCCCTCTGCTGGGATAGGGATCACCACACTCAAAGGTCAAGGTTGGTGGTGGCCATGGGGCCATACAGCTTGGTTGTGGTGGGCAGACCACTGGTATCCATGGGGACCAGGAATGCTGGATCCCTATTGGTAGGGCCAAGAATACTTGTTTTCCATTGGAGGAAAGGGGTGGGGTGATACCCTACAATGAACTCCTGTAACCTATAAATAATAAACCAGAGGGCTTGACTTCCTCTTCTTCTTTACACTTTATACTCTTCCTTTCTCTTTCCCTGTATTGATTGCACCATAGCCTGCCTACACAGCCACAGATTCGAGCCTTATACCCCTGTCACACTACGACGTCACGAGCCAACGTGAGGCTAACATGGTCATTTTTCGTCATTACATTGGGTTACGTTATGATGATGTCAGAATGACGTCAGAATGACGTCGAGCTACGTCACATTACGTCGTGTTACGTCGAGTTACGTCAAGGTTTTGGACATGTTCAAAACTTTTGACGTAGGTCGAACGTAAGGGTTTACGTTCGCCGTACGTTCTGTTCACATTCAGTGAACGTCAATGACGTTAAACGGACGTTATTCCAACGCTGCTCACTACGTTCAACTACGTTCCACTACGTTGACCCACATTAAAACGAGTGCAAATGCCCACGGGGCATAATGGGAACGTCAGGAGAACGTCAGGAGAACGTCAGGAGAACGTCAGGAGAACGTCAGGAGAACGTCAGGAGAACGTGCATTCAACGTACGTTCAACGTCTCATGACATATGTAACGTAACATAATGTTCTTCTGGCTATGGAATAAGGTTCATAATGTTCCGTTAGCGTAATGACGTTGTCCTCTCTCGTTGAATCACGGTATCACTACGCTTTACCGACGTTACGCTCTCGTCCACTATGCTGCATCCACATTCAACTTATGCCCAAATTTGCATACTACGCCGAGAAGTTCAACGTTCTTCACGTTCTTCACGTCATTAGGTCGTAGTGTGACAGGGCCATTAGCTTATACAGTTGGTTATTAACGACTGCCTTGCTTGTCACCTGACACTGGTTAGTAATAACACCCTTGTTTGTCACCTTACTCTGGTTAGTAATGACTGCCTCGCTTGCTGACTTATGCTGGTTATTAATGACCACTTCACTTGAATGCAATGATTACCTTATTTGTTATGACTCATCGCATTGTTTGCGCAGTTTGTGGCTTTACATTGGTTATTAATGCCTGCCTTGTGGGTGGCTTTTCGCTGGTTATTTATGATCACCCTATATGTGCAGTACACAGGTTATTAAAGACTGCCCTGTTTGTGGCTTTACATTGGTTATTAATGTCCGCCTTGTGGGTGGACTTTTGATGGTTATTAACGACTGTACTGTTTGTGGATTTACACTGGTTATTAACGACTGTTCTGTTTGTGGCTTTACACAGGTTATTAATGATTTCCTTGTAGGTGACCTTTCGCTGGTTATTAACGACTGCTCTGCTTGTGGCATTACACAGGTTATTAATGACTGCTCTGTTTGTGGCATTACACAGGTTATTAATGCCTTCCTTGTGGGTGGCATTTCGCTGGTTATTAATGACTGCTCTGCTTGTGGCATTACACAGGTTATTAATGACTGCTCTGCTTGTGGCATTACACAGGTTATTAATGACTGCTCTGTTTGTGGCATTACACAGGTTATTAATGCCTTCCTTGTGGGTGATATTTCGCTGGTTATTAATGACTGCTCTGCTTGTGGCATTACACAGGTTATTAATGACTGCTCTGTTTGTGGCATTACACAGGTTATTAATGCCTTCCTTGTGGGTGGCCTTTCCTTGGTTATTAATGACCGTGTTTGTACAAGCGGCTCCCAGGCTCGGGTCACTTGAGGCGAGTTGGTCAACAGACGTCGTGCACGACTCGCCAACTTCAGTCGCCAACATAAGCGACGCGTCGTAAGGCTCGTAAGGGTCGTTTGGATCGCGTCGGATGCACGCGCCTACAACGTCGCGCGATGTGCGAGCAGACGACATTGTGCCACGCCACATCCGGTCAGCAATACAGATGCAACCGCAGAAGAGATTTGTTTGGGCGGGAAAGATTCAAACTGGATATTACCGGGGACGCCTTGAATATAGGCGCGTTCTGGAGAGATACATTACTAGCTATTCAGCGGAAACACGGCACAGGGACGCAGGGCAAACGCGGGGTTTGTGTTTTGAATGCAAGACTATCACGTGACTACAGCAATGTCCGCTATAGTTGGAGGTCCTCCCGAGGAGAAGTTCTCGTAAAACGGACACCATGCCCAGGTCACGGTTAACGTACACCTGGTTTGTCGTTGAACCCCTGTTCCTTTGAACCCACATTGACCCCATATTAACCGCCACTCCGAGGCACCGACCGGACCCTCACCCTCACCTCCACCCTCGCCGGTCACGTGACACTGCACCCCCCCCCCCCATAAAAACCACGTTAAAACGCGCCAGAAAACCAGCAACCGGAAAACTGACAACGCGACATGCGCAAACCCTTTGATTTTCAACCAGCTTTGCTTCTTTTGGGAAGCGCACTTTAGTTTGTGTTTGATGTATTGGGGTTTTGCGTCTTAGCAACGTCTGAGGTCAGACATGTCTGTGACGATCAGACAGGATGGCCGAATGAGTTGAGCGTCCGGCTCCCGTTTTGGTAGATCGTGGAATTCAAAACCACGGGTTCGAACCCTGGTCGAGTCAAACAAATGATTTTAAAATTGATACTTGTCGCTTCCTAGCCTTGGCATTAATAGGATAGGGCAAGGACTGGTTAGCTAGCTCTGTGTCAGGATAATGTGACTGAGTGGGATATCAGGTCATGGTGCTGGTGGTCTGCTCTCCTAGTGGGACAGTACTATAAATTCGCCATGAGTGCGCACTGTTACAAGTCGGTACCCATCCTGATATGACCTTAGATGTTGCCAGGACATACACCTCCAAAACCACCAACCATATCTGTGACAGGCACTGACTTTTTGTTTGTGGCAATACGCAACCATGTTGACCTTATTTAGTGCTTCCCGCGCTAAGATAACTGACCCAATATCCTATTCAGTCACATTATCCTGACATTGAACCAACCGGTCCTTTCCCTGTCCTAGTCATAGTCCAGTCAATTGGTGGTTTGATCCATCACAAATCGCATTAGACATTTTCTTACTAGGTTTCATCTTAGGAACACCAGACAAATAACATATAGAAAAATTCAAGAGCCGTAGGTTTGATGGAGGGGGTCTAATTATGCTAATTTATGTTAATTAGCTTTTGACATGTGGACTGGAATGTGGACTGGGATGTGGACTGGGATGTGGACTGGGATGTGGACTGGGATGTGGACTGGGATGTAATAATAATATATTTATTTCCACATGATCAATGTACACACAAGTTGATATTCATATTAGTAATTTTTTCACATGAAAAAGGAGAAAGTAGAAGTACAATACGTATGAAGTGCTTTCCCCATTTGAAACATGAGGTGACAGCAGACTGTGCCAATAGTGCATTGAGAGTGAGCTACATTAGGTGACAGCAGACTGTGCCAATAGTGCATTGACAGTGAGCTACATTAGGTAACAGCAGACTGTGCCAATAGTGCAGTGACAATGAGATACATGAGGTGTGACAGCAGACTGTGCCAATAGTGCATTGACAGTGAGCTACATTAGGTGACAGCAGACTGTGCCAATAGTGCATTGGCAGTGAGCTACACTAGGTGACAGCAGACTGTGCCAATAGTGCAGTGACAGTGAGCTACATGAGGTGTGACAGCAGACTGTGCCAATAGTGCATTGACAGTGAGCAACATGAGGTGTGGACTTGGATGTGACTTGGATGTGGACTGGGGTGTGGACTGGGGTGTGGACTGGGGTGTGGACTGGGATGTGGACTGGGATGTGGACTGGGATGTGGACTGGGATGTGGACTGGGATGTGGACTGGGATGTGCAGCGGGATATGGACTGGGATGTAATAATAATAATATATTTATTTCCACATGATCAATGTACACACAAGTTGATAGCGGTAGCTCGTATACTCTGGGGTATGAGAGTGACAGTAAACTGCAGGGATTAGCTTATCAAATAATTGTTCTAATAATCTCACATATTGGTGTTTATGGTTCAAGAACACTAATATGCCATTATTGGTGTTAGTCTGTATGCTACATAATTAAATTATGTTAATTAGAGACCGCCATTACTAGAAAACGCGCTTTTGACTATAACCTTGTCACTTATGCACCAAATTTCAGAAATGATGTTTCTACAACAAGGTTTTCGTGGTCAATGAAATTGATTAGCCTGTGTTTTGGCTAAAATGACAAAACAAATAATGCCTTAGAGACAGGTATCGATACTTGCTTGCAATGTTCACATTGCGCTTGATTCATCGGGAATGACGTGTCTCCTCTCTTCTCCGAGCTGCTGCGCGTTGGCGTCATCTTCGCATGGACAGACGACTTTAGCGCCCCATCCACCCGATTGGCCAGTGGGATTTACACCTTTTACGCCGTCAACCACAGCTTACCGCTAGCTCGCCACTTCTCAATGAGCTTGTGATGCACACTTTTCCACCCACTACCCTACTACAGTACTTCTATAGACTACATCACGGTTCCGACTGCGCATGCGCTGAAAACGGACATGGGAGCAAAGCAAAGGCGTACGGCCATTGACTTTGCCCATACACGCATTGAAAAATGTCAGTTTTATTCAAAATTAATAGAAATCCAAAACCCTAACCTTATAAATCTAATATAATCTTTTTGTTAAACATGTTTTCTATATGTGTTCCAAGCCATTTGTCTCTAGGTGGTGTGGTTTTATCAATATTTTACTTTTTCTATATGGAGATTGCTCACTGCCATTGACAATGCATTGAGTACTCTGGCTATGGCTCTAACACTAGTCTGAGTGCCTAGATCTTTCTAAATCTAAATGCACATGGGATAAGATGTGCTGATTATATTGATGTAAATGCAATGCTGGATAAAAGATTAATATCTTAATTTATTATATATATTTTGTTAGTTAGTATTCTATGTTTCAAACAAGAGCTGAGATGAGCTGAAACTAGCACATTTCATAGCTGCACCCAGTGTATTAGCATGTGCCATGTGCTTTTGGGGGGGTTGTTTTGCTCTGATGCATCCCACAATGCACCGCGCCGCTGGAACGGTGATGTAGTCTATTCTTTCCTTCATAAGGCTGTTCCTGGACGTTACTGTAAATTGTCACTAAACTTGTATTTGACAATCCTTGTATGTGTAGCCGTTCATTATCCTAACCACCGACCCATTAAAGCTGCATAGTCCGATAAAAGCATCAAATTTTCAAAACCAAAGCTATTATCTAGATTTGATTCTACATACCATACTTAGATACTGGTGGGCTTGTTAAACATTTGTTGCCATATCAAAGGGAATACTGAGGTAATTTAATAGAACCTGTTACTGCAGAAACCTATGGTGTCAAGAGTTTGTGCCTGCTTGCCAAAATTAAATTTGCATGGTAGCACTTCAAATATCGCAAAGGTTAGTGATTTAACACAAAAGTTACTCCAAACTAAAGTAAGGTAGGTTAATATGATCAACCTAATATAGTTATCTCAGAAAATGACAGAAACTCAAAAGCATCAGGCTATGCAACTTTAAATACCCTAATTTATGTGTCAATATGCGCATAGAATATTGCATTACTTATCGAATGAACCCTTCATGCATTCATTCAATGCTCGATTTCTTGGAAGAAAACAAAGTATAGCATATTAAGGTTGCATAGTCCGATGAAAACATCAATTTTTCAAAACCAAAGACAGTGATCTAGACTTGATTGTACATATGTAACCTATATTCTGGTGCACTTATCAAACATTTGTCGCTACGTAGAATGGAATACAGAGCCAATTTAATAGAACCTGTTACTGCAGAAGCCTAAAGTGTCAGAATGTTAGCATGTATATAGACACATCAATGAACACCTGGAAAAAAATGATATACTAAAGGAAAGACAAGGGGGCTTCAGGAAACTGCACTCCACATCAAAAACAATAGCTAACCTAACAAATGACATAATGGCATCAATGAACCAAAAACAATTAGTTGGAGCCGCCTTCATTGACTTCAGCAAAGCATTTGACACAGTAGACCACAAAATACTACTGGAAAAACTAAAAACCATGGGCATAAAATCCAACACTATGGATTGGATAAGATGCTACCTGAACAACAGGCAACAGAAAACAAAAATAAACAATACACTATCAGACAACCAACCTGTCACATGTGGTGTACCCCAAGGGTCAGTGTTAGGGCCACTACTCTTTATAATCTATATAAACGATCTTGAAAAATGGCTGCAAACTGAATGCCTCCAACTATATGCAGATGACACAGTCATATACGCAAATGGCACCACAGAAGAGGAGGTAATAACTAAACTAAATAAACTCCTACTAAAACTAGATGAGTGGTGTGAGTCCAACAAAATAACCATCAACACAAGCAAATCAAAAACAGTACTCTTCTCGCATAAACAAATGCCAGAAAGAAAATTACACTGTAAGTTAGGAAACCAAACACTAGAAAATGTAGACCATTACAAATACCTAGGCCTTGAGTTGGACAGCCAACTAAACTACAACCTATGTATAAATAAAATTATACAAAAAGTAAACCACAAACTGTGGCTATTTGCAAAGCTAAGAGACTACATGACACAAGAAATGTCAATAAAAATCTTCAAGGGCATGGTGCTCCGCTATTTTGACTATGGAGATGTAAACTACATGGGTGCGAGAAAAGAACTACTAAAAAAACTGCAAACACTGCAGAACAGAGCCCTAAAAATCTGTCTAAGAGTAGACAAGCTGCACCCCACCTATGACATACACAAAAGAACCAAAGTGAAACTACTAGAAAATAGGAGAATAATTCATCTGAAAACATTAGCATATAGCTATAGTCAAAACATTAAACTTCTAACAAAACCACAAAGGGCTACTAGAGCAAATAATGCGCCACTACTAAAGCAGACCAGAAGCCAAATAAAAGCTCATGAGAGAAGCACGCTGGAAATGGCTGCCAAGGTATGGAATGCCCAAACGGTTAAGGAACGACAAATTCCTGACCTAAAAACTTACAAAAAATATCTGTGCAAAATAAGGCTAGGAAACCCCCACTAAGCTGCACTCCAAAGGGGCATGTGATATGTCACGGCCCACCAGCGGGACGCCCAATGGAAGGTAACCATGCCAAAAGTAGCCAGATAACACACAAACACAGCTACGTACAAGCCTATGATATGTAAATAGGAGTAGGCTAGTCTAGTAATAAGAGTAGAAAAAATAAATACATATATACCAAGAAAATCCAAAAAAACTAACATAGGCTATTAACCATACTAACCAATTATCTATCTGCTACTGAAATGCAGGCAAACAAATACCTTATCAGCAGCCACTGTGTGGTAAGATAACACCAACACTACAACTGGCCAGCATTGAAAACAAGCCTGGGTACCCGGCTTATATGCTATGGACAGTATAAATACAGCCTCAATAAAAACAAATTAAAAAAATGTGTGCCAACATTAATTTGAGTATATCTGCACTTCAGATATCTCAAAAGTTAGCCATTTAAAATAAAAGTTACTTCAAACTAAAGTAAAGTAGATTATAATGATCAACCTAATATGTTTATCTCAGAAAAGAAAGGTAACTATCTCAAATAAGAGAGACTTCAATGGGAAGTAAAGGGGCTGTCACACTATGACCTATGGCGTTAGCGTATGCCGACGTATGCGCTTTTCGACCAACACGTCGGCATAGGCTGTCATAGGTTACACATAGGTTGGGCATACATCGTATATGCTTTTCATAGGCCGTCATAGGTCGGCATAGGTCGAGCCGCCAAGAAATGTGTGTGCATCTTCAAAATGGTAAACCTATGCCGGCATGTGGCTGATATGCTGGACATACACTGGACGTACACCAGCATAGGTTATGCATAAGTTAGGGGTAGGTCAGCATAGGTTAGCCGCATGTTGAACCTGCGTCCTCCGCATATCTCTGGCGTATATAGCGTATGCCTAGCTTATCTCTAACGTGCTTCTAGCGTGTGTAATGCGTGATGAATTCCCACCCCACATCTGACACCATGTAATGTCGTGATGAATTCCCTTCTGCGGGACGTGATCATATACTGACTGCACGCGTTGAGGTCTAGTATCATAATGGCTTTATTCCGGTGCCTCCCAGTCGGCGCTGGTTAGCCCGTGCGTGGTTTCGGTTTCTGTACATACACTACAGCGTGTGCTGGCGAACCCCTAGCGTATTGCGAGCGTACAGCGAGCGTATGCCCAGCGTGTTGGCTGTTTGTCACACTACGACGTATGGCCTTAGCATATGCCGACCTATGCACATTTTGACCAACACGTCGGCATACTGCATCATAGGTTATGTATAGGTTGGGCATAGGTCGAGTACGCTCAGCATAGGTCGGTGTAGGTCGCTGTATCTCAACCTATTTTTATTTTCAAATTATTTCGACACGTTGTGCACACGCCGCCGCCATACGTCGTAGTGAGACAGGGCCTTAACTTAGATTTGATAATGACCAACCTAATATATTGACCTAAAAACAATGCCAGAAACTCAAAAAATCGGACTATGCCACATTACAGTGGCATAGTCCAATGAAAGCATCAACTTTTCAAAATCAAAACAATGACCTAAATTTGAAGCTACCGATCTCACTGAGAAACTGATGCACTTATCAAGCATGTGTTGCCACGTGGTAGGGAATCCCAAATCAATTTAATAGAACCTGTAACTGCAGTATGCATTATATATAGGTACAATGGAACAGAATATTTAGGTAAACTGGTTCATAGGAACACTAGAACATTATATACAGGTTCCCTGGTTCACAGGCACACTAGAACACTATTTACAGGTGCACTGGTTCACAGGCACACTAGAACACTATATACAGGTGCACTGGTTCACAGGTAGTCTAGAACACTATATACAGATTCACAGGTACTCAAGGAAACTATATACCCACAATAGTCAGGTACACTGGTCCACAGGTGCGAAAGTACACAGGTTCTCTGGTACACCCATCCACTAGTACACCGTACACTGTTACACTGGTCCACATGTCCTTTGGTAGATTGGTGCATGGGTACATTGGTACATTGATACATCAGTACACTAGTACACTGTATAATATACACAGTTACACTGGTCCACAGGTCATTTGGTAGATTGGTACACCAGTACACAGCGACACAGGTCCCCATGTGTACCGGTGCACCGGTCTATAGGTGCCCCCGGTGCACGGGTCCACTGGTGCACAGGTTCACGGGTGCCACGACTGGGTGTCCTCATACTTGGGGTTCACAGTTGTAGCCGATGCAGTAAACACGTTAGATAACTGACGCCTTGTTACACAACTAAAGCTTTGCTCGTTGATAAGTGCACCCTGCTAACCCGCACTTGACTGCACAAACACCATGTGATCGCAGCACGCTGGGACCTCTCAGCGTGTGACACCTTGTGACAGTGACAGTGAGCTACATGAGGTGACAGCAGAGTGTGCCAATAGTGCATTGACAGTGAGCTACATGAGGTGACAGCAGACTGTGCCAATAGTGCATTGACAGTGAGCTACATGATGTGACAGAGGACTGTGCCAATAGTGCATTGACAGTGAGCGACATGAGGTGTGGACTTGGATGTGGACTTGGATGTGGACTTGGATGTAGATTTGGATGTGGACTGGGGTGTGGACTGGGGGGTGGACTTGGGGGTGGACGGGGATGTGGACTGGGATGTGGACTTGGATGTGGACTGGGATGTGGACTGGGATGTAGACTGGGATGTGGACTGGAATGTGGACTGGGATATGGACACTGGAATATGGACTGGGGTGTGGACTGGGATGTGGACTGGGATGTGGACTGGGATGTACGTGTTGACTGTTATGTGAACTTGGATGTGGACTTGGATATGGACTGGGGTGGAGACTGGCATGTAGATGGGGTGTGGACTGGGGTGTGGACTGGGATGTGGACTGGGGTGGGGACTGGGGTAGGGACTGGCGTGTAGATGGGGTGTGGACTGGGGTGGGGACTGGGGTGGGGACTGGCATGTAGATGGGTGTGGACTGGGGTGTGGACTGGGGTGTGGACTGGGATGTGGACTGGGGTGGGGACTGGGGTAGGGACTGGCGTGTAGATGGGGTGTGGACTGGGGGGGGGGGGACTGGGGTGTGGACTGGGATGTGGACTGGGGTGGGGACTGGGGTAGGGACTGGCGTGTAGATGGGGTGTAGACTGGGGTGTGGACTGGGATGTGGACTGGGATGTGGACTGGGGTGGGGACTGGGGTAGTGACTGTCGTGTAGATGGGGTGTGGACTGGGGTGTGGATTGGGATGTGGACTGGGGTGGGGACTGGGGTAGGGACTGGCGTGTAGATGGGGTGTGGACTGGGGTGTGTACTGGGATGTGGACTGGGGTGGGGACTGGGGTAGGGACTGGCGTGTAGATGGGGTGTGGACTGGGGTGGGGACTGGGAAACCCAATTCTGTTCCCCATGACCTTCCAACAATGTATGCAAAACATGTGTCAGTTGGGCGCACAAAGCAGGCACTAACTGTACACCCCGTTCAGGTCTCCATTGGTGATGGATTGTCGGGGAGTGTCCGGCAGGCCTGAGCCTGATTTGGGTGTGAGAGTGATGAGTGTGAGTGTGAGACCGGAGCTATCACGTGATGTATCCAGGCAGACACACTTGAGCGTATCTGAGGCTGCAGTTACATAAGAGTTCAGCAAACCCTGGGTTGGTGAGACATAAACATGTTGACCAGGTGTCCTCATCACCTGTAAGTGGCAGAGTGGTTAGAACTTAAGGGTACATTCCTTACACGCGGTATGCGGTATGCGGTATGCGGTATGCGGTATGCGGTATGCAAATGCGAATGCGACAAAAAATCGAAACGCCTTGAAACCTATGGGCTACATTGCTTACATGCGGTATGTGGTATGCGAATGCGAATGCGAATGCATTTTCCGATCGGTCCATGTAGCGATCGGTGCGGCATGCGGCATGCGGCACGCAGGGTGCGAATAGAAACCTGAGTCTGATGTGTCCATTAGTTTAACACTAGGAGAGGCGACTGAGCATTACGGAATGGTCTCACACAGGCGTGAGGAGGGGAAAGACATGGTGAGCTGGGCACCCGTGAGACATACGGTTAGGGGAAAGCTAAAAATGCTACCATATGCACAGAAATATGAATACTTATCTATAATTTGGTTATAATAAAGGTAGGAACCCCCAGGTGACGTACAAAAAGGTACATAGATATAAATGCAATATTTGGTCATATACAGAGCAGTATGGAGAATAATTGCTTATTTTAATTTTTTAAATATAGCCAGTCGTGTGGCTCATACCGCATACCGCATACCGCGTGTAAGGAATCATGCCATTAGCATACCGCATGCCGCACGCCGGATACCGCATACCGCGTGTAAGGACTGGGCCCTTTAGAGTGCATAGATTCATGTGTGGGGTGTTCATGCCCTATAGCGGTCACTGGCTGCAGAACTACACCATTGAATAAACGGCGCCGTTAAAACGGCCCGTTTTTTGGTAGCTTGTGTTTCTCCATTCTTCAAGTGTAAAGATCGCTAATTAGGACAGATTCGTACAGAGGAAGCCCGAGACAAGGAGTGGGAGTAAAAGGAGGGTTTATTTAATCAATGTCACGTGTACAAGGTTAAATGGTGAAGTTTAAAGAAAGTCAGTTGCAGCAGATTAGTCGACCTGTTCTATGTCGGGCGAAGGTGTATGGAGGACCTGGGAGCCTGCGGAGGTAGGCCCGGGAACCCACCCCAACATAGTGGACTAAAATAGAGGGCGGGCGGGTGTGGTCAAAACCATAGACGTTTGAATCTGTAGCCCGTATGCGTGTCAAACGGGGTTGAGGGGAGGAGGGGAGGCGGTGCATGCGCTGCTTGGAGGGAGTGTCTTGAGCTTCCTCCACCGCATCAACCACAATTCGAAATTATGAGCCGATGGCCACGTGACCGGTTACATAGTAATGGTGTGTGGTACTAAGTATAAGTACAAGTAACCCTCTAAAGAACTACTGATGAAAAGGTAGCCCGCCCCTACTCCCTGACAAAACAAAATGTCCCTACAACATATCGGATGCGGTGGCCGAATGGGTAGAGCGCAGGGTTCCCGTGCGGAAGTTCAGGAGTTCGAATACCAACCCGAGTTAAACCAATGACTTATAAAATTGATATTTGTCGCTACCTAGCCTGGCGCTCTGCATTACCATAAGGACTGGTTAGAACAGTATCAGGATAATGTGACTGTGTAGCATATCGGATCATCGTGCCAGCACCCTGGTCTCCCAGTGGGGCAGCACTATGAAGTCGTCACACCACCATGCAGTCACAGCACCATCACCACTGTAACGGCGTCTGGCGAGTGTCAATTCTTAGAAATGGTAGGCTTTGTCTTTGTTGAAATGAGGCTAACGACAATGGATCATTTTGTTTATCATCTGTCACCATGTCTGTCACCACAACGGATGGGTATGACATCACCTGTGCTGGGTGCCCATACAAGGAAACGAACGAGCTGATTGGGCTGCGAAGAAGGCCCTGAATTGTGATCTTGAACTGTGTTTGATCCCTCACTCTGATCTGAAACCACTAATAGCCACCCACATAAAATCCAAATGGCAACATGAGTGGGATGAAAACATTAATAAACTTAAAGAAATTGAACCATCTGTGGGAAAGCCACCACAGACTCATGCGGGAGGTGGGACCAAGTGGTCCTTAGCCGCTGCCGTGTTGGCCACTCGTGGCTTACACATACTTTTCTGCTCAAGGGGGAACCTCCCCCTGAATGTATTGGGTGTCAGTTTGATTGATTGGTGACACTCAAACGCATTTTACTAAGTCGCGTTGATTTTTTGGACCTGCACCAACAGTTCTACACTGCAGACAGTATGCATGACCTTTTTACTAAGGTAAAACAGGAAAACATTTTAGCCTTTTTGAGGGCAGCTGGACTGTACCATCTAATATAGTTTACTAAATAGATTCTATCAATTATTAATAAAACTTTTCTTTTTCTATGGGAATTTGTTTCCCTTGACCACAAATATATGATTGTGAGCTTTCTAATTTAATGAGTGTCTATTGGCACATAATTGATTGTCTGCTTTTACATGTAAAAGCGATGGTTTGAACAAAAAAACAAACATTTCTCGCCGTGAATATGGCCTGTGCTGCCGACACGGCATAAAACAACCACCAATCAATCAATCAATCAATCAGTCACCATGTCTGGTTTCTCGTTGTTTGTAATAATCAAAGCCATCGTTCAAATTCTGTCTTGTAATGTCCTGCTTAAAGTTGTATAGTCCGATGGTTTTGAGTTTCCGCCACTTTTCTGAGATAAATATATTAAAATGATTGTTATAATCTATATTACTTTAGTTTGAAGTAACTTTTATCTCAAATGGCTACGCTTTGAAATTTTTTAAATGCACGCATACAAAAATGGTTTCGGCAAGCACGCCAAAACTCTGACACTATAGGCTTCAGTAATAACAGGTTCTATTAAGTTGCCGCAGTATTCGCTGGTATGTGGCAACAAATGCTTAATAATTGCATCAGTGTCTCAGTTCGATATGCAGAATCAATTCTAGATAATTGCTTTGGTTTTGAAAATGATATGCTTCATAGGACTATGCGGCTTTAACTGGACCTGGTCCTATAGACCACTGAGACTGGAACCGTACTCCAAGAAATGCTCTCCAAACAACTTTGCCTGGGTTTTTTTCAGTTTGTGTATCTGAGTATCTGAGTAGAGACTGTTGAGGTAGATTGCTTCTGCTGTTATAGTTAGTCCAGCACCACTGACAGGGTTTCTAGACAGACCCATGTAATAGCCCTATCACACTATGATGTACCTCGCTGGCGCGCCGCCAATGCGCAAAATCACTTTTAATCGTCGAGAGACATGAAACTTTTCGGCGTCAGCGCAACGTATTGGTAGTGCGCGGCCGACGTTGTGGTAAAAGTTTGGCGGGCCGTCCTGATATGACCTTAGATGTTGGTAGGATGTAAAACAACAAAAAGCAACCGTTTGGCGCAACGTGTGGTAACGAGCCTCACATCCGCGCGGCGTGTGCTTACCGTTCACACAACGATCTTCCAGCGCGTATCTCGACGCGCCCCTAACATCGGTATAATGTTGGCACCCGCGTGTTGTCGCACATCCAAAGTTTTGTGCGAGCGCAAAACTTTTGACGTGCGATAACGCACGCCGCTGACCGTCGCTGTCCATCAACGAATACCAACGCATGCCTAACGCGTGCTTAACGCTTCCAGACGTCTCCCGACATTTCGCCAAAAAATGACACACGTTGACGCGCATTGGCGAGAAACGTCGTAATGTGACAGCGCCATTATAGAGAATTTGCAAGCTGAAGTGTTAAATATGTATGGCTAACTTATGAGTGAATAATTGATTAAATCACATAGATTTATAGCCATTAAAAGTTTAATTGATAGCTTTCTATGGCTGCCATCTTGGTGGTTCCCCTCGATTCCCCTGTGTGTGGGGAACCCTTATAGGTCATGTGCTGAGGGAATTCCACCAATGATGTCAGTCATGCATTACAGACCTTAGCACTCTCCCTCACATGTTTGGTTGAATGAACTGAACAACTAAACAAAGGTGTGCTTGGAGATTAGAACTATCTGGAGTCCAAAAAAACAAGCAAAAACAGCAACACTATCCACCAGAAGAGAGTCACACCTAAACGTTATGGCATTCACCTACAGAATAGACACAACATATATTCATAAAGCAATAATAGACTACATCACCGTTCCAGCGGCGCGGTGCATTGTGGGATGTGTCAGAGCAAAACAAACCCATGAGAAGCACATGGCACATGCTAATACATTGGGTGCAGCTATGAAATGTGCTAGTTTCAGCTCATCTCAGCTCTTGTTTGAAACATAGAATACCAACTAAAAAATATATATAATAAATTAATATTTTAATCTTTTATCCAGCATTGCATTTACATCAATACAATCAGCACATCTTATGTCATGTGCATTTAGATTTAGACAAATCTAGGCACTTAGACTAGTGTTAGAGCCATAGCCAGAGTCAGTTTTACTTATTTTATTCATGTTTTTATTTATATCCTATGGTTAATGACATATGTAGAAATAGAAAATGAGTAGGGTTAATCAGATATTGGTTATATATTTCTTTGAAACAAGATTTTGTTGACAAATTTGACAATTTAATATTTAGAACAAGAATTACTTATGGCTAAGCAATGGTGATGTAAACATCAGCCTGTAAAGTGACTGAAATTGTATGTTTCTCAGCTCAAAATGCTTAATTATGGAGAGTTGTGTCTTAAACATATTCATTATATTATTATATTGCATCCTTCCATCCATGTTTGTGCCAAATTTTTATGGTTTTATTAATTTATTTTGATTAAAATCGAAGTTTTGCCCTACACATATCGGCAAACTCAATGGCTGTGCGCCTTTGCTTTGCTGCCAACGCCGTTTTCAGCGCATGTGCAGTCGGAACCGTGATCCCGTCTAAAAGTACTCGAAAAAATTATGTGCGTATAATAACGCTTAGGAGACCTACTGTGGCTTGCTTGACCATGAAGTGTCATATTTATGGCAACACATATCTAGAATCAAAAACAGAGCGCAACCAGAAACATAAAATCCATTGAAGCATACAAGAAACACTAACATAAAGCAAAACACCCTACCCCAGGAGCCAATTGAAACCATAGCTATTAGAGGGTTTCGGTGTGTCGACATGTTACCCATCAATAATGGTAATTGTGGACCAGGAAGCTCCTAGGTGTAATATATGCTAATGAGATGCATAATGGGATCCAGGCATTGAGAGAGAACAAAGGAATATGTTAATGAGATGACGTCATGGAAAGTTTAGCCGGTGGTTCAGAGCCCTGGACGGTTAATAAAGCATTCAGTATCCAGAAGTCAAAGTGTTCAGACGTTGTACTTTCACATGGCCACAGCGCGACATCTGTGAATAAAGGCCGTTTTCTGCGCATGTGTGGTCTGAATTATGAATTGGACTATCGCAAAATATGTTTTCATTAGGATAACGACTGCCAAACATGGGGGGGTTTTCGATTTCCAGGGGGATATGTGATTTACTAGGAAATCACAAAACCCCCATGCCCATATATGGCATGGGGGTTTGCGATTTCCTAGGAAATCACAAGTGGGGGTTTGCGATTTACAGGGTTTGTGATGTCCTGCTACACCGGCACGGAGATACACCGATCCACCGGTGCGCCGGGGTCACGTGACTGCGGGGGGGGGGGGGGGGGGGGGGGGGGAGGCAGACAGAAGTGGAGAGTTGTCTGACAGATGTTTGTTCAGTGCTCACCGATAACAAGTCGCCACATTATCGCAGTCTGGACAATTAACACGCTTAGCAATATAATATATATATATATATATATATATATATATATATCACATAAAGGTTACTTCTAAGTTTTAGCCAATACTATAATATATATATATAGGTTATGTTTATGTTTATGAGGGGGGAGAGAAAGGGGGAGGGAGGGAGAGGTAGGGAGTGGGAGAGTCAGGGAGAGATGGAGAGAGCAAGAGAGGGGAGAGAGTGAGAGTTAGGGACGAAGGGTGAGAGAAGGGCGGGTAAAGGGTGAGAGACGGGAGGAGGGAGAGAGAGGGAGAGAGAGTGAAAGAGAGGGGGGTGGGAGAGAGGTTGGTTTGACTCGACCGGCAACCGAACTCCCGATCTCCCGCACGCGAGGCCGACGCTCTACCGATTAGGCCACCACGCCCGGTCGTTCAGCTTTGGTGGCGTACTAAAGTTTTAAATGACCACATTTTGGCTCACTGTGAGCAAAAAGGGACCTGATGTTGATTTCAAATAGCAGCTGTCCCTCATGTCCTAACCCCCCCCCCCACACACACCCACACCCACACCCACACCCTCCTCAACCCCCCCCCCACACACACACACATCCCCAGTAGGCCCCGCAGAGGTCAACAGAGAGATCGGGGGGGGGGGGGGGGGAGGAGGTAATGAATGCTTCGTGAAGTTGCTCAGTCTGACAGTTTTGAATTTCTGACATTTAAAAAAAATATATATATATTAGGATAATTGCTATAATTCACTTCCGTTGTTATGATGTGAAACCCCAAATAAACAAGCCCAGAGTCAGTACACATGTGAATATATGAAATTCAAGGCTATTTCCAGGCTTTCCAAGGCTGTTTTTGATAGGAATTTAGGACTATTTTCATTTGGATTTCAGGGGGGGGGAAACTACTGGTTAATGGCACTTTCAGACTAATTTAAATCAGTGGGAACAGTTTAAAAAATCTAAAAATAGGTTACATTCAAGGCTTTTCAAGACCTTGCAATGGGGCAAATGAAGTTCAAGACTTTTCAAGACTTTCCAGGCCCTGTCATCATCATGCTGTCGGTCGCGATGCGACAAAGACTGCTTTCAATACTTGACTGCCGCTCTCCATTTAGCTCTCTGCTCTGAGAGTTGCGTCCATGAGTCGGTCTTAATGGCTCTCAGCTTCAGGTTTCTGTAGATTTCATGAAAGCTGCCTGCAAAAGTGTTGCAGTGCTGCTGGCTTTTGCAAGTTACCAGCGGCACTCCCTCGGGGAGCAAATAGAGGTTTCACACCAGCAAGAACATGTCAAGACAGGTGCAAAACTATTTGTCCCTGCAGTGGCTGGTCGGAAGATGTTGGGAGTTCCATTCATCACCGCCCTTAATGCTGCCACGGTGACATGGTTTTCTGTTCAGGGTTTGCTCCCTTAGCCTTCGGTTCTGTCAAGAACCTGTACCACAAGGCAGTGGTTTACAACTCTGCAGGGCAGGGGCGTCAAACTCCCTACCATCGCCCCGTACGTACCCTGTAAACGGTACTTCCGTTTGAAGTAACTTTTATTATAAATGTATAACTTTGGAGATATTTTAATTGAAAAAATGCTAAATAATTGTTGGTGTGTGCATACAAATTCTGTCATGTATATATATATATATGTATGTATATATATATGTATATGTATATGTATATGTACAGGGCTGCCCTCTATGGAAGATCTTCTGATCAAAAAGAATCTCCGGTGGACTGGACACCTCATGAGGATGTCATCAGACAGGCTACCAAAGCAGATCCTCTACTCTCAACTGTCTTCTGGTTACAGAAAGAGAGGGCGCCCTCATCTCCGGTTCAAGGATACCATCAAGAGAAACCTAAAGCTGAGAGACATTAAGACTGAGTCATGGATATCACTCTCACAGCAGAGAGCTAAATGGAGAGCGGCAGTCAAGTAATGAAAGCAGTCTTTGTCGCATCGCGACCGACAGCATGATGATGATGATATGTATATGTATATGTATATCTATATTTATATGTATATATGCATTTGAATTGCTTACATAAAGGGTCATACCTGATTCTAGGTAAATATTTCAATTTCCGATTCGTAGTAACAGTGTATTTAGCATAAGCATGAACTTTAATTAAATTTAACATTGGTTGCTTGGCTGGAAGATCACCCGTTGTATTGGGGAAGCCATGCAGTTAGTTACCTTACTACATGTTTATAATTAAATAAGACTCAACTCAACTTCACAGGCTTCAGCATAAATAGGTTTTATTCTCATTGTATTAGTATGCCTCCTTCTATACAGCAAGAAATGCTTAATAAGTGCACCAGTGTCTACAGGCCCGGTCACATAGCCGTTAGTGGACGTACTCATCCGTAGGAGAGATTAACGTGGGTCAAACGTGGTGTAAAAAACTGTAAGTATGTTAAACTACGTTGAAATATGCTATGGTACGGCAGGTTTTGGTATGGATAAATATGTTACGGTACAGATAAATACGTAAAGGGGCTGTCACATTACGACGAATCGCGCAAACATAGACCGGCATAAGTGATTTTTTGCCGCTACATCGGGATACATCGTAATGCGTTACGCATTCATTATGTGTATGTCGATGTATGTCAATCTACATCGACGTACGTCGATGCTCGTTATGGGGTCACTAAGGTTTTGTGCATGCACAAAACTTTTGACGTACAACAACCTATGGGTGTTACATCGGCCATATGTTATGTATACGTTTGTCGTACGTCGATGTACATTAGACATACGTTAGACTATGTTGTTCACTACGTTGCCCAACATTGACCTAGATTAAAGGCAGTGGAAACATACAGTCCGCATACTGACAACATATGGATAACGTACATCTAACATACATCTAATGTACGTTTTGCATTTCTCCACCATCTCTTGATGTACGTAACATATGAGGTGTAGTTCTGATGATGGAATAATGTATATAATGTTCACCGGCATTCTGCAAACGTACCATGAGTGTAATTTGAGCATTTTTCACCGAGACGCACTTTAGCCATACATTGGCCATACATTGGCGATACGCTATGTATACCGTATGCATACGTCCAACTTTGCCCCCCGCACCAAAAAGTCAGACGCATCTCGAAGTAAAAAAGTGATTTTACACGTTGGCGACGCGCTTGCAAAATGTATGTACATACGTGGCTTGGTTTCAAAATCTGTTGCTTTTGTCAGACTATGCAGCTTTTAATCAGCTTTGTTCATTGACTAAATACACAGACGACCTCGTGACATAGATCTGAACCGGCGTCCTAAAACTAGATTAAAATATCGCATTACTTAATTCAACGGTGAGCGGGAAAAGCTAGGCTGCCGTGATTTAGTGAACGGATACTTAATAATAATATAGGCTGGGAATGCATGGCATTGGAAGTTAGTTGGTTGTTGGAGTTGTACGTCCTGGCAACATCTGAGGTCATATCGGGACGGGTACGGGTACCGACTTGTGACAGTGACACACTGTATTGTCAATTCTTTGGCTTGTCATGCTCGGGGATTGATCCCATGGTCATCCGCGCGGGAAGTGAACGCTACATCTACTTGCCTATCCCATCCGATAGGATGGTGACGAAATGTAAGCAGGAGGAAGCTAGATGGTGGAGGGGGGGGGGCATATCAATATTTGTGGGAAACAGAAAAACTCAGCCACCCATTTACTACAATAAAGCAGACGGCTAGACGGGATGAAACCTTGGTAACTGGCTCATCAATGTTAGTCATAATATACGCATGGAGAGCCCCGTTAGCCAACCTCTTTCTGAGTATTTGGTGTCTTTGTGTGCCTGTTTTTGTCGGAGTTTTCTTTTAGAGAAAGGCTGTTATGACTGTCGCTAACCGTGATGTGTGGCCGGTTTCAGATACATGATATGACACCATATCATCCAAATCAGTTAGCTGCTGCCCTCTGGTGGCAGGAGCCGGCACTTTGTCTTCTGCTGCCCTCTGGTGGCATTGGCAGGAGTCGGCACTTTGTCTTTGCTGCCCTCTGGTGGCAGGAATGGGTGCTTTGTCTGCTGCTGCCCTCTGGTGGCAGGAGTCAGCACTTTGTATGTTGTTTTACACTGCCCTCTGGTGGCAAGAATCAGCACTTTGTCTGCTGCTGCCCTCTGGTGGCAGGAATGGGCACTTTGTCTGCTGCTGCCCTCTGGTGGCAGATATTGGTGTTTTGTCTGCTGCTGCCCTCTGGTGGCAGATATTGGTGTTTTGTCTGCTGCTGCCCTCTGGTGGCAGGACTCGGCAGTTAGTCTGTTGTTGAGTATCAATGTTGTAAGTCATTGGGTAAAATATTCCGATATTCGGCAGGGGGGGGCTCGGCCGGGTTTCAAAGTCTGCAAAATGTTCTTAAAGCTGCATAGTCCGATGAAACATCACATTTTCAAAACCAACACGATTATCTAGATTTTATCCTATATATCCAACTTAGATACTGAAGCACTCAGCATTTGTTGACACATAAAAGGGAATACTGAAGCAATTTACTAGAACCTGTTACCATGGTTACTGCAGAAAGAAGGCTATGGTGTCAGAGTTTTGGCATGCTTACTGAAATTAATGTTGCATGTTTGCACTTCAAATATCTCAAAAGTTAGTAATTTAAGATAAAAGTTACTTCAATTGAAAGTAAGGTACATTATAACAATCAATTTAATATATTTATCTCAGAAAATGACAGAAACTCTAAGCCATCTGACTCTGCGAATGTAACAGCAGAGTAGGCTAGCCAGCACATCGATGTGATAATATCATTCTCATTAATACACTTATCAAAAATAACCCCAAGGGTGTTTTTTTTGTTTGTTTATTCGGTGTGATACAACATTCACCAATGTGTATGTAACCCTGGTGTTTTTAGGGATTTGACACATTGAAGTGAAGCCATATAAAAAGAACTTCTGTTTTGTCTTCATTCAATTTCAATAGATTTTGTGTCATGCAGAACCGACTATCAGTAATGTGGTGTTCTAAATTTGCCAGCAATGAGGTATAGTTTGATTCATTGTCAAGATCCAATTGTGTCATCAACACAAAAATGTTAAGGTTGCATAGTCCGATGGTTTTGAGTTTATGTAATTTTTTTCTGAGATAAATACATTAAATTCATTTTATAATCTACCTTGCTTTAGTTTGAAGTATTTTTTTTAATTTTTAAGTTTTGATATATTTGAAGTGCAAACATGGAAAATTAATGTTAGCAAGCACCCCAAAACTCTGACAACATAGGAGGCTTCAGCAGTTACAACTTCTATTAAACTCTCAGTATTATCTTCGATGTGGCGCCAAGTGCTTAGTAATCACATCAGTATCTGAATTAGATGGTATGCGGGTAATGCAGAACCTCGGATACCTCTAGGTGCTAAAATACCTCAGGGAATCTGACACGCCTGCCTTGCAAAGTTGTAAACCACTGCCTTGTTGTACAAGTTCTGGTTCTTGATGGGATCAAAGGCTAAGGGAGCAAACCCTAACAGAAAACCATGTTATCATGGCAGCATTAAAGGCGGTGATGAATGGAACTCCCAACATCTCCCGACCAGCCACTGCAGGGACAAATAGTTTTGCGCCTGCCTTGACATGTTCTTGCCGGTGTGAGACCTCTATTTGCTCCCTGAGAGAGTGCCGCTAGTAACTTGCAAAAGCCAGCAGCACTTCAACATTTTGCAAGCAGCTTTTATGAAATGTACAACCGGACAAAGTGGCGGTTAAGTAATGAAAGCAGTCTTTGTCGTATTGCGACTGACAGCATGATGATGATGATCTGAATTAGAAATGTAGAATCAATGGTAGATAATTGTTTTGCTTTGAGAATGTGATGCTTCATCGGACTATGCAGCTTTAAGTAAACAGCAATAACCCTGAGTCCCATCCCGCCCTACGGACCCACTCCCACCCCACCCCCACCCCAACCCCAACCTGACCCTGTTGCACTTTTCCCAGACTAATCAAAGAGTGCTAACAATACTCCTGTTCACAAATTGCCACTAAAGCCAACCAGAAGACACAGTACACATGCACTAAAACTGAACTTGGTCCGATGAATCAACTTTTGATCTGGAATTTCTTTTTCTTTTTGAATTTAAAATATAAACTAAAGATAAGACTTTGATTCAGATATAGATGCCTGCATGTGTTTTGTGCATAGGCATATTTGTGAAGGTGTCTGTTTCACACAAAAGAATCAGAAACTCTGCTTTTTTTTAAAGTGTCTTTTAATGTTAATGTTACTCTTTGCTAAAGCCCCAGTCACACATAGCCGGACGAGCCCCGGATTTTGAGCCGGACCACCCACAGACCAACGGCCCAGACTGTCCCAGACCACCACAGATAAAATCACTGTTTTCGTAGATTTTTGCCTCGCAGTCGCACTTTCCCGGATGAGCCCCGGACGAGCCCCAGACCGCCCCGTACCACCCCCAGACTGCCCCCGGACCGGGTTGGACTGGCCCCAGACGAGGCCGGACCACCCCCAGCCTATCCCGGATCACCCCCGGACTATCCCGGATCATGCCCGGTCTTACAGGGACAGTCTGGGAGTGGTCCGTGGCTAGGCCAGGGGTAGTCCTGGATAGTCCGAGGATGGTCCGGGTCAAACCGTGGCTCAAAATGACCCTGTACCACCCCCAGACAGGCCCGGTCCACCCCGGACCACCCCCGAAATACCCGGAACACCCCCGGATCAGGCTGGATTGAGCCCGGATCGCAAAATCCCCTGGACCGCCCCGGATGTTTTAAACATTTTAAAACATCCGGGGCTGAGCTCGGACGGCGCCGGACCAGCCACGGATCAGGGGGTGTCGACACGGACGAGCCAACCGGATCATCCCGGATCGCCCCGGACTACCCCGGATGGCGGTCCGGGGCTCGTCCGGCCCCTGATCCGGGTATGTGTGACTGGGGCTTTAGGAACCAGACATTTACCATTATCATTTCGCTCAGTTATATTTAAAAAGAATCTAACCCTGTTTTTGTTTAAGTAAATAAAACACTTCGCTTGCATTTCCTGAAACAAAGAACTTTTGTTTAGGAATGTGCTTATAAATTAAACAAGGCGACGCGTTGAATTAGGTCACACTTCCAGATTAATTCTGTGCTTTTGTTGTTTTTAGAGGGGATTTTTTTTGCTTTTTCTTCCATTTGCTGCGGGGGATTATGTCTAGATTCATCTGCTAATCTCAAATACCAGGACCAGATAGGGTGGCCGAATGAGTAGAGCGTCCGTTTCCTGTTTTGGGAGATCGAGAGATCCGAACCCATGAGTTTGTTGGTTCGAATCCTAGTCGAGTCAAACCAATGACTTAAAGAATTTATACTTGCCGCTTCCTAGGCTGGTGCTCGGCATTATTATGATAGGGTAAGGACTGGTTGGCTCAGTGTCAGGATAATGTGACTGAGTGGGATATCAGGTCATGGTGCTGGTGGCCTGGTTTCCCAGTAGGGCAGCACTATAAGGTCGCCATGAGTGCGCACTGTCACAAGTCGGTCCCCATCCTGATATGACCTTAGATGTTGCTAGGACGTAAAACAACAACAACCAAACAAATACCAGGATTCTGTTTGTGGTATTATTGTTCTCTTCTGTCAAATATGGCTCGTTGTTCTGAATTTACATCATTGTTCAGTTCTAAAGTACTGATAGCAAATTATAAATTATATATGTGGGGTTTTTTTTAATTAGAATTTCTGGGGGTTTTCGCCCCGTTGGACTCAGAACCACGCTGGCACTGCAAACAAATGTTACCTGTATCTGAAACAGAGGTGGGGGGGGGGGGTCGGAGGGATTCGGGGGGAGGGGAGGCATAGGTTGAGAGCATCAGGTAGTTTGGATTGTCTGTTGCAAGGTCTAAGGTCATATATCACGATCAATCAATCAATCAATAGGATAGAGCTATAACAGGCCTTGGACCTGTTAGCCGCTCTTAATTAATAGAAATGGAGAAAGTTCTTCAGATGTGGTGGATTGTAGCAACTGTCACTGGCTCCAAGATATACGTAATGTTTGACCAGCATGGATCCAGTCGGGACTTGAAACAGTTCACCGACTCTGCTGCTACGACACTCTCCGGCAAGTCATTCCACAGGTCAACCACCCTAAAGCCGAAAAAGTTGTGCCGCAGGTCCAGTCTGGAGTACCGCTTCCTCAGCTTCAGGGAGTGTCCTCTGGTCCTGGTGTTGGAGTCTCTTGGGATGCTTCGATTGCCTAACTGTTAGAATGATCACCTCGGAATTGCGGAAGTGTGAGTTTGAATCTCAATTTGGGTGCAATTTTCTCCTTGGTTTGCAGAAAAAAAAATTAAAAATTGTTAAATGCCCTTCAACTATATTGGTACCGCGACCAGGATGATTCTGTATGTGTGCTTGTGTCCAGGGTAGATTTGCGTACAGTTGTGGTGTCGTAGAATGGTTCAGTTGGTTCATATTATTAAATAGCAGTGGCATTAATACAAAATGAATGTCGGATCTGGGTCATAAATACACTGGTGTTGGGGATGAGGGTTGGTTAGGGGCCCACTATATTGCTTTGGTTAGGGCCCCAATACATTACTTTGCTTAGGGGCTCCAATACATTGCTTTGGTTAGGGCCCCAATACATTGCTTTGGTTAGGGGCCCCAATTCATTGCTTTGGTTAGGGGCCCCAATACATTGCTTTGGTTAGGGGCCTCAACACATTGCTTTGGTTAGGGCCCCAATTTATTACTTTCATTAGGGGCCCCAATACATTGTTTAGGGCCTCAATACATATTTTTAGTTAGGGGTCCTGGTACATTACCTTTGTTAGGGGCCCCAATACATTGCTTTGGTTAGGGGCCCCAATACATTGCTTTGGCTAGGGCCTCAATACATTACTTTTGTTAGGGCCCCAATACCTTGCTTTGGTTAGAGGCCCAATACATTTCTTTAGTTAGGGGCCTCAATACATTGTTTTGGTTAGGGGCCCTGATACATTGCTTTTGTTAGGGCCCCAATACATTGTTTGGTTAGGGGCCCCAATACATACTTTCGTTAGGGCCACAATATATTGCTTTGGTTAGGGGCCCGAATACAGTTATTTAGTTAGGGGCCTCAATACATTGTTTTGGATAGGGGCCCCAATACATTTCTTTAGTTAGGGGCCTCAGTACATTGTTTTGGTTAGGGCCCTGATTCATTACTTTTATGAGGGCCCCAATACATTACTTTCATTAAGGGCCCCAATACATTGCTTTGGTTAGGGACCCCAATACATACTTTTGTTAGGGCCACAATACATTGCTTTGGTTAGGGGCCCGAATACTGTTATTTAGTTAGGGGCCTCAATACATTCCTCTGGTTAGGGACCCCAATACATTGCTATGGTTAGGGACCCCAATACATTGCTTTGCCTGGGGGTCTCAAATATTGTCAAGACGGCCCTGTCCCTGGCCACTCATTCTCCCTCCCCTCATTTCCTCCCTCTCTCCATCGGCCCCCAATACTGCCTCTATTCAAAATCTTAATGGTAACACTTCAAAATGTTGGGTGTCTTCCCACATATCAACGCACCATCGCAATTGCAGCAAACCGCCTTAATATGGGGTTTGACTAACTCAGGGCTCTGGAAACAAGATCGCATTCACCTCTACAGGATACCACCATCCATCGCACGCAGACACCTCAAGCCTCAAGCTCCATATTTTAACAAAAAGCTTGTTTTATTTAACGATGTCTCTAGAGCATATTGATTTTTATCACCGGCTATTGGACGTCAAACATATAGTCATTCTGACATATTTCTTTGGAGAAAACCCACTGCAGTCACATAGGCTACTCTTTCCGATAAGCAGCAAGGGCTCTTTTATATGCACTTTCCCACAGACAGGACAGCACATACCACAGCCTTTGATGAACTCGTTGTGGACCACTGGTTCAAGCTCCATAGCAGGCAATAACTGTTTAATATAGCCATTTGAACCTTTGGCAGCAGAGGACTTTCAGCCATTTGAACCTTTGGCGGCAGACGACTTTCACAGCCGCACTGAGCGTGGAATGGAGCGCGCTGATTGGCTGATGCGGCGTCACCGGATCACTCTCCCCCCTTCCTCCCCCCTCCCCCCCCCCCAATGCGCATGTTCCCTGACACTGACAGACAGTGTCGGTGTTGACAGCGCTGTATCTGCACAAATAACTACATGTGACACTTGTTGAATGTGGTGTCTGTGAGTCTGTCTGACCACCAGCGTCTGGTCTGAGAATGCCGAGAATCCAAAACGAGGCAGATGCGGCTGCGAACGGAATCTCCGGTAACAGCGCATAACTAAACCAAACTAAGGCACCCACAGGTCAGAAAGATAATCTCCAGTTTAGTTAAATGTGATACAATAGTTGCCATGGGACTCTCTGTTGTCATTCTTGTTAGTTTTCGCGTAGGAATAAAAGTTGCCTAATTTGATGAAACTGTCGTCGGGGTGATTAAAATGGGAAATATTGCACCAAGAGCGGGACTCGAACCCACATCTCTTTGCATTCCGGGCCAGTGTGCTAACCATTACACCACCTAGGCTCTTTGAGAGGTGAGTGCAGACCAATACACTCATCCCCATGGAATTGTAAGTCTTTTAAAGCTTACAATTACATATATACAGGCAGTGAACTAACACATACATCCACAGGGTAGGTTCAACAACCATGCAGCACGTAGCATGTACACGATCATGGTCACGACCACCAGTGTCATGGGGGTGATGAAAATGAGAAATATTGCGCCTAGAGCAGGACTTGAGCCCACACCTCTTTGTATTCCTGGACAGTGTGCTAACCATTATACCACCTAGGCTCCCTAATATCACCACACTACCCATGCCTACCTGCCTATGTGGTTACTTGCCTGAGAGGTCAGTGCAGACTACTACAAAACTATACAATTTTCTAAATCAAAACATTTCAGCAGCCCAGCTTCCATTACTATGCAGATACATATAGCTTCCTACCACCTGAAGCTGAGAGACATTGTTCATGATGGGCAACCAACATGGATAATTTACGCGCGCACAAGGAGCCCTACCCTCCTCCCCCTGCCCACACATCCTCCCTCCACCCTTCCGACCCGATGGTGGCGCCATCTGAACTCAAACCCACCATCTAGAAACCCTGCCGGAGACAAGCAGAACTACCACACGGGACCATGACGTCACGATCTCGCCTCGCGAGACCCACACCCTGCTCCACCCATCCGACCCGACGGTGGCGCCATCTGAACTCAAACCCACGAACTAAAAACCCTACCGGAGACAGGCAGAACTACCACACGGGACGCTGACGTCACGATCTCGCCTCGCGAGACTCACGCCCTGCCTGACCTACATACCACCTATATAACCTGAGCAGCTCACTGCTCCAGCCACTACCAACCGGGCAGTCAGACGACCAAGACCACGCCTCCAGCTCAGCACTACCAGCCACCCGGCTTGCTCTCCAAACAGCCATCCGGCTTGCTCTCCATCTACAGCCAAAGGGCTCGTCTCTCCACTGCCCGCCGCGCAGCCGGACGAACAACTCCACCCCTGCATCTACCGGGCCCCGCCTGTCGCCGCCCTGCCGCCTCAACCACCAAGTAAGCACCAACAGACCCGTCTCACGAGTCACTCGGCCGATATCGCCACTGCACCGCTCGGCGACGACGCACCGCGAACAAATCACAACCCTGCGCGCAGCCAAAAACGAACGGCCAACAACTCTACATCACACGGCACCACCCTACTGCCGCGCCCGCCAAACAAGCGACCAAGGGACCCGCTGACGACCCACTCGGCCCGCTACTGCCACTGCACCACCCGGCGACAACACACCGCGAACACATCACAACCCTGCGCGCAGCAAAACAACGGCCAACAACTCTACATCACACGGCACCATCCTGCTGCCGCGCCCGCCAAACACGACCCAACACAGCCTCACACAACAGCCTCCCAGCCACGCGGCACGACCGCCCCAACACACCATGCCAGATAATTGCCTCAGAAGTCCCCACCGCCCCTGCATCCCGAGGAGAGGTGGCCGCCTCAGAACTTCACGACGACCCTGCATACTTAAGCACACGGCACCAGACGCACCTTCCCTCGACAGAGGAGGCGCCCAAGCTGGTCCTCCCACGACACAAGCAGCCATCTCATCGACACAGGCCCTCTCCACTACTTGGTTGAGGGCCTGAGTCGAACAACCACAACATCCCTCAACAACCCCACAGGAGCCGCCGGGCATCTCTCCGATCCCCCGCCTCTACACCGCATCCCCAAGGCGCATCCCTCGACGAGGTCCGTCAGCTAGGCAACTGGCGTTCATCAGCAGTCTACACCTACTTTCCGAGGGCAGCCTTCCCTTCAGCGACACAGGCCCTCCCCACATTTGGTTGAGGGCCTGAATCGAACTTACCTTAAAACACATTGATCTGACATTACTCATTGCCTTTTACATGACTTTTGATTCAATAAAATTCCATAACATGGGCTCCTTGTTCGCGTGTTTAATTGTTCATGATGGGCAACCAACATGGATAATTTACGCGCGCACAAGGAGCCCTACCCTCCTCCCCCTGCCCACACATCCTCCCTCCACCCTTCCGACCCGATGGTGGCGCCATCTGAACTCAAACCCACCATCTAGAAACCCTGCCGGAGACAAGCAGAACTACCACACGGGACCATGACGTCACGATCTCGCCTCGCGAGACCCACACCCTGCTCCACCCATCCGACCCGACGGTGGCGCCATCTGAACTCAAACCCACGAACTAAAAACCCTACCGGAGACAGGCAGAACTACCACACGGGACGCTGACGTCACGATCTCGCCTCGCGAGACTCACGCCCTGCCTGACCTACATACCACCTATATAACCTGAGCAGCTCACTGCTCCAGCCACTACCAACCGGGCAGTCAGACGACCAAGACCACGCCTCCAGCTCAGCCGCCCACCCAACCCATCAAAACGAACAATCAAACGCAAGGGTTGAGGGCCTGAATCGAACTTACCTTAAAACACATTGATCTGACATTACTCATTGCCTTTTACATGACTTTTGATTCAATAAAATTCCATAACATGGGCTCCTTGTTCGCGTGTTTAATTAAGACTGACTGGTGGACATCACTCTCACAGCAGAGAACTAAATGGAGAGCGACAGTCAAGTATTGAAAGCAGTCTTTGTCGCATCGCAACCGACAGCATGATGATGATGATGAACACCTGAGATTACACTTTTTAATTATTAAAATATTTATTCCATCTGCATTTCACCTAAAAATCCTAAGCTAGCCCCCCCCCCCCTCCCCCCAGCCTTACATTTGCCTGCATTTTACCTTCCATATGCAACTTACATGATGGCGCACTTATTAATTATTTATTGCTGAGTAGAATGAAGACTAGTGCCCTGGTGGTGATAAAATATACGTTTAGATGAATAAACACATTTACAACCCACTCAAAATCAATATAATAGAACTTGCTACTGCTGCAAATCATACAAGCATATGATGTCCAGATAAAAGTTATTTTACCTGTTTTCACGTCTAATATCTCCAAAGTTAGCCATTAATAAGACAGGATTATTTGTGTGACGGGTGTATTTTTGTTGCCCATAATGGTTAAGAAATTAAAAGAAGGATAACAATAGCCCGAACAACATTCTCCAAAATGTATAGAGTGTTAACATCAAGTGAGATATTAATACAAACAAGGAAGCGTATTCTTCAGTGTTATGTGTGGTCTACTCTAATGTATGGGGCTGAGACATGGACAATCTCTAAGAAAATGTACAAACGTTGTAGCAGCATTTGAGATGTGGACTTATCGAAGGATGATGAAAATATCATGGACAAAGAAGATCACCAACAAAGAAGTTCTCAGAAAAATTAAAATAAGAAAAGCTTGTTTGCCACTATACAGACAAAGAAACTTATTTATTTTGGCCACATCATTCGTCAGAGTTCAATATACCGTACATTGTTGGAAGGGAAGGTGAATGGCAGCAGAGGGAGAGGGAGACCAAGAACATCATGGTTTACAAATATTTCACAGTGGACAGGGTTGAATTATTCACAGTCTATCAGAACAGCACACCATTGGGACAAGTGGAGAACCATTGCATCCAGCCCTCGACTAGAGGACGGAACTATTGATTGATTGAATGGTTAAGCATAATGGCTTTTTATTCGCTTCTAGACAGGAATAGTCTTGTGGTTCCCCTTTTTGTATCGCTTTCATTTGTGTAGCTATCTACTGCATGCATTCTTTCTGTTTGTAAGCATTCTCCCATATCCCCCAACCCTTTCTGAGTTTGTTAGTTGTACAAGTGGTTCGTTGTTTGGTTACCAATAGCTACTTTCCCTGACTGCCTTCACCTTGTTGAGTTAGTTAGTGGTCATTAGCGTTTTTATTTTAGATTTAAAGTTGACCTCCTGTATGTATCATGCCTGGCATGTTTACCTGACCCTCTAAGGTTTGTTTGAATTATAAGTGTATTTTTATTCATTTTTCTATCAATTTTTTTAATTTATTTTATTTGTTGTTGTTGTTGTTGTTGTTGTTAATCTAGCGATGCATTTCGCTCCCCTTTGTTTAATTATTTATATGTTTCTATTGTCCCTGTGCTTCTTTCTACTACTCCCAGTGCATTCTATTCCCTTGCTTTCATATACTCGGTACTCCGGTCATGTGAACTGTTTTTGGCTCAGTTTATTATCACTGTGGGGGCATCACCCCCTCTTGTTGCCTTTTTTTTGTTACCCGCACCCTCCTGTATCCCTGTCTCCCTGTCTCTCTGTCTCCTTGTCTCCCTGTCACCCTGTCTCCCTGTCTCCCTGCCTCCCTGCCTCCCTGTCACCCTGTCTCCCTGTCACCCTGTCTCCCTGCCTCCCTGCCTCCCTGTCTCCCTGTCTTCCTGTCTCCCTGTCTCCTTGTCTCCCTGTCTCCCTGTCTCCTTGTTTCACTGTCTCCCTGTCTCCCTGTCTCCCTGCCTCCCTGTCTCCCTGCCTCCCTGTCTCCCTGTCTCCCTGTCTCCCTGCCTAATGAGTTGAGCGACCACCTTCCATTTAGGCGGTGGCGCTGACAATCATCATCATCATCATCATCATCAACTGGACGTAAAACTCCCAACAAACAACCAACCAACTTGCTCACATGATTACATGTTATTGTTAAGCATTTTTTTCCCGATATGAATGAGAGTCTGAGGTATGAAGGATTGTAGGATGAGGATTATCTGGGGTGAAGTAGAGGAAGATACGCATTCTACAGGCCCTGATGTAGTGCAAACCTCTTAAGGCCATGTCACATTATGATGCATCTCGCAAGCGCGCGGCCAATGTGTAAAATCAGTTTTTTATGTCGAGAAGCATCAAACTTTTCGGCGCGGGGGGCAAAGTTGGACTTATACATACCATATACATAGCGTATGGCCAACATATGACCAATGTATGACTAGCGTGTTTCCGGCCAAAAAATGCTTGAATTACGCTCATGGTACATTCACAGAATGCCGATGAACGTTATATACGTTATTCGATTGCCAGAACTACACTTCATACATTACATACATCAAGACACGCTGGAGAAACGCTAAACATATGTTACGCTAAACGCTAAACATATGTAAGCGGACTGTACGTTCCCACTGCCTTTGATGTAGGTCAATGTAATGCAACATAGTGACAATGTTTGTCTAATGTACGTCTAACATACATCGACGTACGTCTAACATATACATAACACATGGCCAACGTAAAATCCACACGTTGTTGAACGTTGTCGTACATCGAAAGTCTTGTGCATGCACAAAACTTTGCCGACCCCCTGACGCGCGACACCATATCTCAACGAATGTCATCGTACATTGAAGTATACCAACGAACGCCTAATGCACGCGTAATGATTAACGACGTATCCCGACATAGCGGCCAAAAATCACATACGTCGGGGTAATGTGACAGCCCCTTTAGTAGGGTGATAAATTATGTATTGCATTTCTTTTTTGTAAATATGTTTATTCTGCTGAATATGTTCTTGTCAGTGCCGAAGGTTGGTTGTTCGATTTTTATGTCCTGGCAAAATGCAAGGTCATATCAGGACGGATACCCACTTATGACAGTGCACACTCATGGCAACTTTTATAGTGCTGCCCCACTGGAAATAAGGCTGTTGGCACCATGACCCAATATCCCACTCAATCACATTATCCTGACACTGAACTAGCCGGTCCTTGCCCTATCCTATTAATGCCGAGTGCCAGGATAGAGCTCACTGGTCTTCCAGCTGTTTTTCGATTCGGGATTATGTAGTATTATGTGAGTTCATCTTTCAGATGTTAGCCATTTTAAACAATAAAAGCTTATATTTCAATTATTTGAATATTAAACTAGCCATAGCAAAATACAAAAAGAAGATGGTTATCATGTTTATCCGGCTGGGCAGGTCGCCAGGCATTGCAATGGTTCATGTCATTATACCGGATACCAAGTCACCGTGGCAGTGTTATGAACAAATGTCACCAGACGGGGGTGATGTTATCAACAATGCGTAGACACCCAATAACAGATGTATTTAGGCAAAGACCCTATAATACTAAGACGGCTCACTCAGCCTGTACTGTGTAATCAAAATGATCAAACCCACCACTTGGTGCGCTGGCTGTTCTCTTGGTTAAACAGGTGCTATATTATATGTATGAATGTATATATGAATGTGAAAGATGTGTGATGATGGCGATGCTGATGATGATGCTGACGATAATATAATGTGTATTCATCTCATGTATAATATAATGTGTTTACATGTGAAACACCAACCAGCAGCTGGGCTGATCAATCCCACCGCAGGTGGCACTGCAAAATTTACATTACCATGGGAGAGATAGGGAGTTAGCCATCTTTGATGTAGGCTGGCGAGTAGACAGACATCTGAGTGGCACCATCACATAGGTGACAACAGCGTGTGGCTTGTACATGGCATTGTGACAGCAGTCTGTGGCCTGTAAATGGCATTGTCACACAAGTGACAGCAGTGTGTGGCTTGTACATGGCACTGTCACACAAGTGACAGCAGTGTGTGGCTTGTACATGACACTGTCACACATGTGACAGCAGTGTGTGGCTTGTACATGACACTGTGACAGCAGGGTGTGGCTTGTGCATGGCACTATCACACAAGTGACAGTTGTGTATGGTGTGTACACAGCACTGTCACTCAGGGGACAGCAGTGTGTGGCTTGTATATGGCACTGTCACACAGGTGACAACAGTGTATGGCTTATTCATGGCACTGTGACAGCATCATGTGGCTTGTCCATGGCACTACCACACAGGTGACAGTAGTGTGTAGCTTGTACATGACACTATCACACAGGTGACAGCAGTATGTGGCTTGTACATGGCACTGTGACAGCAGTGTGGCTTGTGCATGGCACTGCCACACAGGTGACAGCAGTGTGTGGCTTGTACTTGCGAGGTCATACAGGTGACATCACTGTGCCAGTACACAATACTCTCACACAGGTGGCAGCAATGTGACGCATGTACATGGCACTATCACACAGGTGACAACAATATGTTGCCTGTACTTGGCACTGTGACAGCAGCGTGTGGCTTGTACATGGCGCCGTCACACAGGTGACAGCAGTGTGGTTTGTGCAATGCACAGTCATACAAATGACAGCAGTGTGTGGTTTGTACATAGCACTGTCACACAGGTGACGGCAATGTGTGGATTGTACACAGCACTGTCACACAGTTGACAATGGCGTGTGACTTGTACACAGAGAAGGTCATAAAGGTGATAGCAATGTGCAGCCTGTACGCAGCACTGTCATACTGGTGACAGCTATATGCGGCTTGTGTACTGCACTGTCACACAGGTGACAACACTGAGCAGTTTGCAGCTGACACTGTCATACAGGTAGCATCAGAGAGTGTCACACACAGGTGACAGCAATGCACAGTTTGTAAATAGCACTATCACACAGGTGACAGCAGTGTGCGGCTTGTACAAGGCACTGTCACGCATGTGACAGCAGTGTATGGTTTGTACAAGGCACTGTCACACAGTGTGTGGCTTGTACATGGCAGTGTGCCAGCAGTGTGTGGCATGTACACAGCACTGTCACATAGGTGACCACAGTGGGCAGATCGTGCACTGAACTGTCACACTGGTGACAGCAGTGTGCAGCTTGCACATGGCACTGTCATACAGGTAGTAGCAGAGAGTGTCACACATGTGACAGCAGTGCACAGTTTGTACATAGCACTATCAAACAAGTGACAGCAGTGTGTGGCTGGTTTACTGCACTGTCACACAGGTGATAGCAGCATGAGGTTTGCATATTTCTTTTATATTTTTTGGGGGTAAAGTATTTATTCATCTGCGCGGGGGGCAGATGAATAAATACTGCCTGTGAAGACCTGTGCCAGAGCACAGGTCTTCCAGCCATCTTACTATTGGAATTGACAGTCTAAATAATCTAAGTTTGATCAGTGCTGTATTAGTTAGAGCACCAATCCTGTAGAAGTAAGGGAGTGGCTCCTGCTGTATAATGTACAACACCAGTCACTGTAGTTCATGCAAAAATGGGGAGCAACACCGAGTAGAAAGTGTATACTTGGGGCAACTCAAACAATCGTTGAGGGTTACATTTATCTCTTATAAAACAAGGTAAGTTCATAGTTGACAAGACATTTTGTCAGTCTTATATAATGTTCAATGTTGATAGTTGTGTAGGATGTTTGGTGTGTTGATGGTTTGTTCATGATGGTTAAGGGTGGTGGCAGGGGAGGGGGGCCCATAGATTGGGTGGTGATGGGGGGGGGGGGACCCACAGGAGAGCAAGTGAGGATGAGGGGTGGGGGTGGGGGTGGGGGTGGGCAGAAGCTCAGGGCTTTGGTAGTAATTACTGCAGTAGTCATTCAAGGGCCTGAATAACCAGGTGGGCTCTATATGCATTTTTGAAGGCAAGTATTGTTTGTGTTTCTCTGACTATGGTAAGGAGGTCATTCCACATGACACTACCTTTGTAGATTTGGTGCTCCGATATATTTATTTGTTGAAGGGTGTGGTACATTGAGGAGAGTGGAGGCCCATCTTCGTGTTATTCTATTTCCGCTGTCAATGAATTTTTCGTCTTTTGCGCATTTGTGCATTAGTGCCATCAGGTGTAGGTCCCTTCATTCTGAGAGAGTATCCAATTTGGCTTTATTGTGCAGTTCAGCCACACTGAGTGTCTTGCCTTAGTAGACTGTTCTCATTGCTCGGTTGTGAATTCTTTGCAGTTTGGTCTTTTGTTGTTTTCTTAGGAGCTCATATATGATGTCAGTGTAATCTATAACAGGCAATATTGTAGTCTTGTACAGGATCAGTGCAGTGTTTTCACTTATGAATTTCCTTAATTTCCTAAAAGTTGTCAGTTTTAGTGGCAGTGTTTGATTCAGTCTTGCCAATTAGCGGTTCCCATTTAATGTGGAGTCAAGAGTTGTGCCCAGGTATTTGTAGGTGTCCACTCTCACGAAGTAAGGTTCTACCCATTTGTAGTTGGATTTGAGGGGCTCTTGTTTTTCTCATTTTTGTCCCATGCATCGCATACTCTGTCTTGGCACTATTTACTGTTATATATTTTCATGGCACCATGTGTTCACCTTATCTAGCACCATGTCTGTCTGTGCTGCAGCTGCCACAAGATCTCTATTGTGTACTGTGAGAATGAATGAATAAATGCTTAACGGCATATCAGCACACTAAGGGCTATACAATGCCATCAAAATGTCTTAAAACCGGTTAAACAGTCCAATGTGCTTTTAAAACGATAAAACTAAGGCAGTACTAACAGTGTCAAATAAACATTTCATACTTGCTACATTAAAATACTGTGCTCAAACATTTGCAAAGTCAATGCATTCAATCAAAATATGTTTCACAGTCAGAGGCACTCCACATGGTATGCATTCTGGCTGGTCTTCTGCTTTAAAAAGGTAACTATGAGTCAAATAGCTATGTCCAATTTGCATACGTGCAACAACGGTCTTTTCACGTCTATTTCTATGACAAGCACCTGAAAATTTGCCAAGGGTGGGCTGAATTGCATGAAGCTTGTTCATGACAGCTTCATCCCATTGTAATTGCCACTTTTTCCTTATGAGTGCACTGATGTGCCTTTTGAGGTCCGTTTGAGGAATGGGAAGAGGTGTAATGCATTTGTCAAGAGCTTATTTGGCAGCCACGTCTGCAGCCTCATTTCCTCGAATTCCAACATGACTCGGCACCCAATAAAAAAGCACAGTTTTGTGAAGTCCTGAACATAAATAATGTAGCCTTTCTAAAATCTTGCGGATCAGAGGGTTCTTCCAATCCTTGCTCTGAATAGCTTGTAGGCATGATTTTGAATCTGAACATATCACACATTTTCTATGGGAAGAGGTTTCTACATGGTCCATTGCTAAGAATATGGCATCAAGCTCTGCTGAATATATCGAAGCACCCTTTGGTAATCGCTCTGAGAAGGTGTGCTTGCCCATGACAGCTGCTGCTGCAGCCTTGTCATCCTTGTAAGAACCATCTGTGTAGATGAACTTATGATCAGAATGTATGTCTTTAACCTCCCTGAACATACTGTTGTGGGTCAGTTGAGTCTTTCCTTGTTTCAGAGAGAGCCAGGTTCACATTGACAGCGTATGTCCAAGGTGGTGTGTCTGGATATTGGAATTTTGCAATGTTATCTACATCAAACTCGAGTGTTTCTAATGATTCCTTAATACGCATACCGAAAGTTGGAATGGCCTTGGGTTTATTGGCAAAGAGTGTTTCATTGCCTGGGTTGAAAATGCAGTCATAAGCAGGGTTGCTGGGATTTGCTGCAATCTTCGATGCATACTGTAGAGCGAGCTTTCCTCTCCTCAGCGCAAGTGGAGGTTGTACTGTGAGTGCTGTGTCATCAGCAAATAATGTAAATGTTGCTCTTTCAGATACTAGTGGTAGGTCATTAATAAAGATTAGGAATAGCAGGGGTCCTAGGATGGAGCCCTGTGGCACCCGGTCTTGACCCTATGGGTGGTGGACTCATTGTTGTTTAGTTTTGTGCACTGCATCCTGTTCTTGAGATAATTTGTGAGGAAATGATATGCTTTGTTGCCTAATCCAGCTCTTGCTACTTTCTGTATCAGGATCTTGTGGTCAATTGTATCAAATGCCTTCTTGAAATCAAGGAAGACAGTGATTGTTAGTTCACCTTTATCCATGTTGCCCAAAGGTTCATCCAGTAGAGATGCCAGAGCCCCTGTTGTGGATTTGTTTTTCCTAAATCCATTTTGCTGGTAGGTCAGAAAGTTGGATGATTCAAGGAATGCTTTAACTTGGTCAGGTATAATCTGTTCAATAATTTTCCCTGGAAGTGGGAGGATTGAAATTGGTCGCAGTTCACTGCAGTATATTGGGTTATTGGTCTTGGGGATTGGGGTGACAGTAGCTACTTTCCATGCATCAGGGAAGATGCCTGTTTTAATTAAGTTGTATATATGTGTGAATTCCCTAATTAATGTTGTTATTGCTATCTTTATCAGGGCACTACTTATGTCTTTTATACCAGACGATTTATAGGATGATATCTGATTTATTCTGTCTAGGATTTCATCACAAGATGTTTCTTGGAGATCATCGTTATGGTTATTTAGTTTGGCTTGGTAACATTTTTGTTGGGTTGTTAGTCTGTTAAATTTACTGGCTAATCTTTCTCCTATCTCGATGAAATAGTTATTGATTTCTTCAGTAAGTAGGTTATCAGGTATCACATTGCCAGATTCTTCATTGGAAAGGCTGCTAATTTTGGTCTGATTTGCTGGTTCAATCTGTTTGAGTACATGCCAGCATTTGTTTGCATTGTTTCGATGTTTGTCTAGTTGGTCTTGGAGGAATCTTGCTTTGGCTTTTCTGACTTCATTTCTTGTTTTCCTGGTCATACATTTGGCTATGAACTCATCACCAGGGTCTTTTGATATTTCAAATTTGTGTCTGAAGTAGTCTCTGTCTTGTTGTATGTAGTTCTGTTAGTTCCTCATTAAGGTACCCAGCCATGTTATTTCTAATAGTGAGCTAGCTCTATTAGGGGACAGTGCATGTCAGCTGCTTTTGTTATTGTTGGGATAAGCATTTCCCAGCATTTGGTTAGGTCTTGTTCCACTAGGAACTCTCTTTGGTTGAATTCCTGTAGTGAGTTTTCCTATTCTCTCTGATCTCAGTTTCGGTATGAGCATCCCCAGCATGTGGCAGATCTCTTGTAATTCCTTCTTTTTTTTTTTTAGTATGTATATTGGTTTGTGGTCACTTATATTATAATTGATAACTCCTGCATTGGTGCAGTGCTTAATATTGGTGAATGCTAGGTCTTTTGTTTTGTCAGAGGTTCTGGTTATCGTGGTTGGTTTGTGTATCATTTGCTGGAGCTCATGATCTGCATCAATTGTTTCATTGTTCCCCACAGAGTCTGTTTCTTTTCATTGTAATCCACATTAAAGTCTCCTAGTATGAGTATCTCACATTTGTCCAAGTCGGGTATTTGTCTCATGGATTCGTTTAGAAGGTCAATTCCTTCATTTAGATTGCCATCTGGAGGCCTATATATACTCCCGATGAGTATACTCTTGGTGTGAGGTCTGATTACAATTGCCCAGTGTAGTTCAATGTTGCAGTTGGAGAGGTTAAGATCCTCATATTTGGATGTATCAGTATGCAGCTCATTTTTTAAATATATTCCCAGTGCACCTCCTTGTTTAGTTTGACCATCTGGCCACTTTGTTTGTCTGTCAGCTCTCATAAATTGGTAGCCTGGTACACTGGCTAGTCTATCTTCTATGTAACTGTTGAGCCATGTTTCCGATATTGTGACGACCTCAAATCCTGACTCAGGTAAGGCTATCCTTAGCTGGTCAATCTTGTTGGGGAGACTTTGTATGTTTAGATGGCCAATCTTGAAGCCTGGCTGGCTCTTCAGTTCTGTCAGAGGAAGTGCAGTAAAAGTAGGTGGCCCATCAACCACCAAACCCGGGTCCTCACAATCACTCTCCACACCCAAAGACCCACCAACCCCCATGTGTGGAAATGTTGGTGCATATTGAACTGTCACACAAGTGACAGCAGTGTGAGGCTTGTGCACTAAGCTGTCACACAGGTGACAGCATTGGGTGGCTTCCATGCTACACTGTCTCAACCTGCATTTTCTGTATTATGTACCACATGACAAGTCTCAGTCAACATGTTCTGGTTTCACTGTGTACCACATTGCATATCTCAGTCAATATATTCTGTATTCACTGTGTACTACATGACACCGCTCAGTGGATATATTCTGTATTCACTGTTTACCACATTGCACCCGTTCACACACACACACATTAAGTCGGCTCATCAAGTTCGCCTCACCTAGTTCGGCTCAAAACGTGTGTGTGAACGTGCTGCTGAGGCGAATTAGGGCTGAGTTGACTCAACTAGTTCGCCTCATGTAAACCACTTTGTGAGATGGATTAGATGAGGCAAACTAGTTGAGGCAACTTAAGGTGCGCATGTGAACAGGGCTTCAGTATATTCTGTATTCACTGTGTACCACATGACACCGCTCAGTCGACATGTTCAGTATTCACTGAATACCACATGACACCTCTCATTCAACATATTCTGTATTCACTGTGTACCACATGACACCTCTCAATCACCATATTCTGTATTCACTGTGTGCATATGTTTTGTATTCACTGAGTACCACATGACACCTCTCAGTCAACATGTTATGTATTCACTGTGTACCACACTACACATCTCAGTCAACACATTCTGTATTCACTGCGTACCACATGACACCTCTCAGTCGACATATTCTGTATTCACTGTGTAGGCCTACCACATTACACCTCTAAATCAACATCTTCTGTATTCACTGCGTACCACACTACACAACTCAGTCGACACATTCTGTATTCATTGTGTACCACATGACACCTCTCAGTCAGTATATGCTGTATTCACTGTGTACTATGTGACACCTCTCAAACACCATATTCTGTATTCACTGTATACTACATGACACCTCTCAGTCAGTTTATGCTGTATTCACTGTGTACCATGTGACACCTCTCAATCACCATATTCTGTATTCACTGTGTACCACATTGCACATCTCAGTCAGTATATGCTGTATTCACTGTGTACCACATGACACCAGTCACTGGACACATTCTGCATTCACTGTATACTACAGGACACCTCTCAGTCATTATATTCTGTATTCACTGTTTACCACATGACACCTCTCAATCACCATATTCGGTATTCACTGTGTACCACATGATACCTCTCAATCATCATATTCTGTATTCACTGTGTACCACATGACACCACTCAGTGGACACATTCTGTATTCAATGTGTACCACATGACACCTCAAAGTCAGTATATGCTGTATTCACTCTGTACCATGTGACACCTCTCAATCACCATATTCTGTATTCATTGTGTACTACATGACACCTCTAAGTCAGTATATGCTGTATTCACTGTGTACCACGTGACACCTCTCAATCACCATATTCTGTATTCACTGTGTACCACATTGCATATATCAGTCAGTATCTGCTGTATTCACTGTGTACCACGTGACACCTCTCAATCACCATATTCTGTATTCATTTTGTACTACATGACACCTCTAAGTCAGTGTATGCTGTATTCACTGTGTACCACATGACACCGCTCAGAGAACACATTCTGTATTCACTGTGTACCACATGACACCTCTCAGTCAGTATATGCTGTATTCACTGTGTACCACGTGACACCTCTCACTGGACACATTCTGTATTCACTGCGTACCACATGACACCTCTCAATCACCATATTCTGTATTCACTGTGTACCACGTGACACCTCTCAGTCAGTATATGCTGTATTCACTGTGTACCACGTAACACCGCTCAGTGGACACATTCTGTATTCACTGTGTACCACATGACACCTCTCAGTCAGTATATGCTGTATTCACTGTGTACCACGTGACACCTCTCACTGGACACATTCTGTATTCACTGCGTACCACATGACACCTCTCACTGGACACATTCTGTATTCACTGCGTACCACATGACACCTCTCAATCACCATATTCTGTATTCACTGTGTACCACGTGACACCTCACAGTCAGTATATGCTGTATTCACTGTGTACCACGTAACACCGCTCAGTGGACACATTCTGTATTCACTGTGTACCACATGACACGTCTCAGTCAGTATATGATGTATTCACTATGTACCACGTGACACCTCTCACTGGACACATTCTGTATTCACTGCGTACCACATGACACCTCTCAATCACCATATTCTGTATTCACTGTGTACCATGTGACACCTCTCAGTCAGTGTATGATGTATTCACTGTGTACCACGTGACACCACTCAGTGGACACCTTCTGTATTCACTGTGTACCACATGACACGTCTCAGTCAGTATATGCTGTATTCACTGTGTACCAAGTGACACCTCTCACTGGACACATTCTGTATTCACTGCGTACCACATGACACCTCTCAATCAACATATTCTGTATTCACTGTGTACCACATGACACCTCTCAGTCAGTATATGCTGTATTCACTGTGTACCACGTGACACCGCTCAGTGGACACATTCTGTATTCACTGTGTACCACATGACACCTCTCAGTCAGTATATGCTGCATTCACTGTGTACCACGTGACACCTCTCACTGGACACATTCTGTATTCACTGCGTACCACATGACACCTCTCAATCACCATATTCTGTATTCACTGTGTACCACGTGACACCTCTCAGTCAGTATATGCTGTATTGACTGTGTACCATGTGACACCGCTCAGAGGACACATTCTGTATTCACTGTGTACCACATGACACCTCTCAATCACCATATTCTGTATTCACTGTGTACCACGTGACACCTCTCAATCACCATATTCTGTTTTCAATGTGTACCACACGACACCTCTCAATCACCATATTCTGTATTCATTGTGTACTACATGACACCTCTAAGTCAGTATATGCTGTATTCACTGTGTACCACATGACACCTCTCAATCACCATATGCTGTATTCACTGTGTACCACATTGCATATATCAGTCAGTATATGCTGTATTCACTGTGTACCACGTGACACCTCTCAATCACCACATGCTGTATTCACTGCGTACCACATGACACCTCTCAATCACCATATGCTGTATTCACTGTGTACCACGTGACACCTCTCGATGTGTGCTTCTAATTCACTGTGTGTTACGCTCATATCGTACTTCATGTTCCCGGAAGGTCATGAAAGTGTCGTCAAATTGCGTACATTACGACAACTGAAGTGACTGATCTCGGTCAGGTGCTCTTGGCAGGGCTACAAAAAGGAGGTTAACAGACAAGAGCGTCTTACCTCATCTGTTATCTGCTGCTATCAGCAGTCAGAGGAAGGGCTTCTGGAAAACTGGGTTATCACAACGAGAGTGCAATATTATCACACTTCACAAGAGTGCCCCCCCCCCGCCTCACTCTCTGCGGTCAGCGCCCTTCAATGTGCGCGTGCGTATATTATGGCTTTATAGTGCTGCCCCACTGGGATACCATACCATATCACAACCAGTATGTCCCGACATCCCACTCAGTCATAATATTGTCATGGGGCGGGGTGGGGGACTGATGAAAATGGGAAATATTGCACCTAGAGCAGGATTCGAACCCACGTCTCTTGCATTCCGAGCCAGTGTGCTAACCATTACACCGCATATGCTCCCTGATGTCACCACCCTACCCATGCTTACCTGTCTATGTGGATCCTTGCCTGAGAGGGCAGACAAGATTACTACACTCGTCCCCCTGGAATTGTAAGTCTATTAAATTGTCATTTAATGCTTACAATTACAGACAGGAAATGCACTTACATAATATACATACACAGCGTAGGTTCAATGACCATACAGCAAATAGCTTGGACGGGATCCTGGTCATGGAAACCAGTGTCATGGGGGAGGTGAACATGGGAAATATTGTGCCTAGAGCAGGAATCGAACCCACATCTCTTGCATTCCGAGCCAGAGTGCTAACCATTACACCACCTAGGCTCCCTGATGCCACCACCCTACCCATGCTTACCTGTCTATGTGGCTCCTTTTCTGAGAGGTCAGTGCAGACCACTACAATATTCTGATATTGCGGCAGCCAGCCCTTATTTATTGTTAGTAATGACTAGTGCCAGGTAGCGACAAGTTTGTTTGTGTTTTTTTGTGGTTTTTTTTAACTTCTTTGGTTTGTCTGAGTCACGTGGGGACTGAACAATCGAGCTAACAAGGAGGATTTCCGCGGTTTCGAGGATTTCTGCAATTTTTTATATTTAACTATTAAAGTTAAACAAAATTCCAAGGAATCAGGATATATATATAACAACAGTTGGGTAGTTCGAATCCCATTTTTATGTGTCTTTAGATGGTGCTAGAACATAAAACCCAAACAAGAATAAGCTAGGCATGGGCGATAATACGGTCACAACAAGGATAGTTGAAACCTGACTTCCAGCATTTTCCCGCGGTTCCCTGACAGTGTTAAAATCCTATTGGGGGGAAATCTGCGCTTTCGTGGAAAAAATTACTGTTGGTATAATAATCTCAGCTTGATTTCGGCGATTTTTGCAGGAGACCTCTTTCATCCCTGCCTATACCATCATCCCTTCTGGGTCAATTTTGGGGGATTTGACATTTTTTTTCACCATTAGACAGTTTGTCGATAGAAAGCCCGAGCTTACACTTTTACCGACCCAAGGGATTTTTAACCTCCAACACAACATAGACATGCTATGAGAGCAACCGGCCTTTGATGATGCTGTAAGTTATACACAGTGGTGGAAATCCAAATTGGCGGAGGTGGGGGCACAGTGAATCGAAACACCGACCTTCAGATTAGGAGTCTGACCTCGAAAAAAGTTAGACACTCTAACCACTCTGACACAGAGAACACCACATACCACATTTAAACACATAATATGTGGCTAGACAGGATGGCTTAATGAGTTGAGCACCCACTCCCCATCTAATGCTGCGTTCATATGAACTGGTGAGAATGGTGTTTCCCACTTCACAATTGGTGAATTGCGTCTCACAGCTGGTGAACACCACCTGTGAACTGGAGATTTTTTAAGCGGATCGTTATTCACCACTTCTGAAATAAGGGCAGCGAATGGAGAAAAGTTGCATGGCAAGGTTCCATAATAAATTGACAAAATATGTTTGTAATGAAACGATAGTCCATGGTGTGTGGTCTTAAAACAAATCTTACATGGTGTATAATATGGGAGTGGATGCTATCTACCAAAAACGTGCAGTTTACATGTTATTTACACATGTATTGCAGTTTGCCTCTATTATCGCCCAGCCTGAAACATTCAATTTTTTAAATCATAGACTGCAAAAACTTGCTCAAAATTAATTATTTCAACCATATTTGATTAAATCTATGTATCTAAACTTACCGGCATACAAGGAAACAAACAAGCTGATCGGGCTGCGAAGAAGGCCCAGAACTGTGATCTTGAACCATGTCTGATCCCTCACTCTGATCTGAAACCACTAATAGCCACCCACATAAAATCCAAATGGCAACATGAGTGGGATGAAAACATTAATAAACTTAAAGAAATTGAACCATCTGTGGGAAAGCCACCACAGACTCATGCGGGAGGTCGTCGGGACCAAGTGGTCCTTAGTCGCTGCCGTATTGGCCACTCGTGGCTTACACATGCTTTTCTGCTCAAGGGGGAACCTCCCCCTGAATGTATTGGGTGTCAGTCCCCGCTGACACTCAAACACATTTTACTAAGTTGCATGGATTTGTTGGCCCTGCGCCAATGGTTCTACACTGCAGACAGTATGCATGACCTTTTTACTAAGGTAAAACAGGAAAACATTTTAGCCTTTTTGAGGGCAGCTGGACTGTACCACCTCATATAGTTTACTAAATAGATTCTATCAATTATTAATAAAACTTTTCTTTTTCTATGGGACTTTGTTTCCCTTGACCACAAATATATGATTGTGAGCTTTCTAATTTAATGAGTGTCTATTGGCACATAATTGATTGTCTGCTTTTACATGTAAAAGCGATGGTTTGAACAAAAAACTAACATTTCTCACCATGAATATGGCCTATGCTGCCGACACGGTGTAAAGCAACCACCAATCAATCAATCAATCAAACTTAGATGCTGTGTTAATATAATGGTTACACCATAGTAAAAAAAATTAAAAGCCTTCTGGAGTCCATATTGTCGTTGTTTACAGCGAATTGTCAAATGAACGCTCTCAGTTTATATGGTCATGTTCACTGGCAGTAAGTGGGAAGTTCACCATATTCACCAGGATGCTATGAACGCAGCGTAAGATTAAAATCCCGGGTTGAGTCAAACCAGTAACTTTAAAATTGTATACTTTTCGCTGTGTAGCCTGGTGCTCGGCATTATGAGGCTAGGCCAATGAGCAGTGCAATGACGAAGACTAATTTGCATATTCATGATTGAAATTCCAAGTGCTCAATGACTGTAATAATACAGTGAAACCTTGATTTTATGCAACCAGATTTTACAGCAATTCGAATATAACACAATGAGCCATTAAACCCTATTTCTTAGCTCTTTCAAGTGAACTAAATAAATTACTCAAATTTAATTTATGTTATAATTTCTACTGTAGGAACAACAATTTATTCGCGGATAGAATTTTTGTATTCAAAGGTTACTTACTTGCCAGAAGGTAAGCTGATTTCCTTGCACTGTAATCTAGCGTGACCACAGTTTTTCCACAATAACATTTTATGGACCTCAACAATCGTCTTATAATGAGACGCTACTGGACATGCTTATTAAAGTTGCATAGACCGACAGTTTTTGAGTTTCTGTCATTTTCTGAGATAAATACATTAGGTTGATCATTATGATCTACCTTACTTTAGTTTGAAGTTATTTATATTTTATATGACTAACATTTGAGATACTTGAAGTGCAAACATGCTAAATTAATTTTGGCAAGCACGTCAAAACTCTGACTCCATAGGTTTCTGCAGTAACAGGTTATATTAAAGTTGCATAGTCCGATGAAAACATCAAATTTTCAAAACCAAAACACTTATATAGACATAATTCTACGTATTCAATGTTGATACTGGTGCACTTATTAAGCATGTTTTGCTGCATAAAAGGCCATAATAAGTCAATTTAATAGAACCTGGTACTACTGAAGTCCACGGTGCCAGAGTTTTGGCATGCTTGCCAAAATTAATTTAGCATGTTTTGAAGTCAAATATCTCCAAAGTTAGCCATTTAAAATTTAAATTACTTCAAACTAAACTAATGTAGACTATAATGATTAGCATAATGTATTTATCTCAGAAAATGGCAGAAATTCAAAAGCACCGAACTAGGCAACTTTAAATTGACTCAGTGTTCCGTTCTGTGTGGCAACAAATGCTTGATAGGTGCATCAGTATCTAAGTTAAACATCTAGAATCAAATCTAGATAATTTCTTTGGTTTTGACATTTTTATATTTTCATCGGTCTATGCAGCTTTAACATTGATTTTTTTTTCTAAGAGGGACATTACTTATGAGTTGGGTAATCGTACCGTTACAGAATTGCGTAGAAATCTCAAGCTTGGAAAAGAAATCCTACAATAGATGGTTGCAATAGACATTGAATGAGTGAAATAGTATTGCCACGCACATGGGACTGTTCCAGTTCACATGGATGTAGTTTGGTCTGTGTAATGCTCCAGCACATGATGAATGCGATATTGGCAGCACAACTGGGGAATTGTCTAATCTACTTGGATGATATAATTATATACAACCTGGATGAGAACTCACATCGTATCCATGTGGGCGAAGTATTGAGGGTGTTGCAAGGGCAGGGACTGACCATTAAGCCATCAAAATGTGAATTCGCAGCAACAGAGGTGAAGTTGTTGGGTTTCGTTGTGGGTAATGATGGACTAAAAGCTGACCCAGAGAAAGTTGTGGCCATCCGCGAAATGGCAGTCCCGACTGCGAAACAAGAAGTTTAATGCCGACTGGGCTCCGGAAAGTACTACCGGCAGTTAATGCCTAACTACGCCGATATAGTTGCACCCATAACAGCCGTGACGGGTAAGCATGTAAAGTTCATGTGGACGGAAGTGTGTCAAAGGGCTTGGGACGAGTTGAAGGAACTATTACTTAACAGTGTAGTACTGCAGTTTCCCGACCCGTCTAAACCCAACAAATTATACACAGATGCTTCTGACTACAGTATGGGCGTGATAAGCCTACTGCAAGAAGATAAAAATGGTGTCGCCAGACCAGTGCACTTCATCAGTGGTAGATTCCCTGCTGTAGAGCTGAATTACCCAACTGTGGAGAAGGAGGCATATGCCTTGATCTATGCACTGGTCAAATTGCACCCGTATCTCTATGGCGCATATGTAAAAATCTACACCGACCATGCACCACTGCGTTGTCTCAAGAAGGAAATCAAGAACACGCAAATACAGAGGTGGGCTGTACTACTGGTGGAATATGCAGCACCAATTCTGTATATGAAGTGGGAAGACAACACATGGGCGGACATGTTGTCATGGCCGAGACAGACCTCGGAAGCCACTGAGCTGGAGGAAATGGCCAGGGTCGATATTTGCGTATCGGAAGAAGAGATACCATTTGTGCACTATCAGTTGGACCTACACAGGAGTTTGTGCTGCAAGAGAGCTTGCTGTACACACTGCGAGCACCACATGGAAAATCAAGCTACCTGAGATTGATTTTCCCCAGGGTATTCAGGGAGAGAGTAATCCACCGTGTGCATGTGGTGGGTCACATGGCACAGGCGAAAACAATGGCGAGAATACAAGAACACTTTAAGTGGGCCGGAATGGTATGGGACGTATGGGAGTACATCTCCATGTGCGCCGCGTGTCAGGTGAATTGCACCAAACGCGATAAACCGCTTACAACTGCCATGCCTCTACCAAAGGCGCCGGGTATAATAGTAGCAGAGGAGCTGACGGGCCCGTTCCCGCCCAGTCTGGAGGGAAATCGTTATTTGCTCTCCAGTATGGACCATTGTACGGGGTGGGTAGAGGCGAAACCACTGGCCAACAAATCAGCGCAGGGTATTCGGGACTACTTGATATGCGAATACATACCGCAATACTCGGCGCCGGAAATTTTCCTCACCGATAATGGTGCCGAATTAAAAAATCAACTACTCATGGATGCTTTATGGGACCATGGTGTAGAGATACACCATACCACACCTTACCACCCACAAACCAATGGGTGGGTGGAGTGATACCACGAAACCCTAAAAACCATTTTAAAGAAATTGGTGAACAGTAGAGCAAGTCGGTGGGAAGAATTCCTGGGGGATGTGATACTGGCATATCAGACAGTGTGCTCAGGAAGTACGGGATTCTCCCCATTCTACCTAACGTATGGACGCCATCCAAACAGACCGTATCTAGGGTTGAAGCAAAGGGGTGAGGAGACAGTGGAATTCAATCGGGCACACCAGATTGAAGACCTGTCATTGGCGCTGCGAGAGGCGGTGGAGAATCGACGGCAGAGCTGACGATACAACCACGCAGAGGTAGTGTGTTAAAAGTAGAACCAGGGATTCATTGGGAAGGAATGCTACCATGATTAACGCGCACGCAAAGACACACAACCCGAAGTGAGGACAAGCGGATCGTTAGGACTGACCCGCCAAATCCAACGCGAGTCACAAAGTTGGATATGTAAGATTAAACTTAAGCAAATACGTTGGTTCCTAAAAGTTGATGCTGTCATCAGATTATGCGGCTTTAAGGACGCACAGATCCGCTGATCTCGTAAGGAGTGAAACACTGCGTGACGACGCGCGCGTCATCCGTGTCCGACCTGCGCGTCCGTTTGGTAGGCGGAGTGCTACTAACACATCAGCGACTCGCACTTACCTAATTATGTTCCAGTTGAAAATGAACTAGTTAATGGAGAGTGCTCATATCAGCAAATAAATCTGGAGCAGGATTTCTATTTCCAGGCACTGCGCGATAACGGTGGAAGGAAGGGGGGAGGGGGGGGGGGGGGGGAGAGGCGACGGGAGGGGGAAGGGAAGCGGAGGAATAGGGAAGGGGGGGGGGGAGGGGGAAGGGGAGTGGAGAGGGCAGGAATGTCCTCCAGTTGTGTAATTTCACAGAGAGTTAAAATAAACATGCGGAATAGTTGGTTGGTTGGTTGTTGGAATGTTACGTCCTGGCATATCAGGACAGGTACCAACCTGTGACAGCGCGCGCTCATGGCAACTTTATAATGCTGACCCACTGGGAGATCAGGCCACCGGCACCATGACCCATTATCTCACTCAGTCACATTATCCTGAAACTGAGCTAACCAGTCCTTGCCCTATCCTATTAATGCTGAGCCCCAGGCTAGGAAGCGACAAGTATCAATTTTTTAGTCATTGGTTTGATTCGACCGGGAACCAAACTCCCAATCTCCCACACGCGAGGCCCGCACTCTACCGATTCGGCTACCGCTCCCGGTAATATAATTAAGTCTACATAGAAGTATGTGAACAGAGAAAATGAGTGGGTCGAAGAATGTAATCTCTGACGAGGTTAACCGCCTCTAGCCTAAAAACTAAACAAAATGGTTGCGGGCAGTGAGCTGACAACTTAGCGCGTTTACCAGAGGAGGTGGCCGAATGGGTTGAGCGTCCCGTCTCCTGTTTTGGGAGATCGGGGGATCCGAACCCATGGGTTTGTTGGTTCAAACCCTGGTCGAGTCAAACCAAAAACTTTCAAATTGATACTTGTCGCCTCCTAGGCTGTTGCTCAGCATTAATAGGATCTGGCAGGGACTGGTTGGCTCAGTGTCAAGATACTGTGACTGAGTGGGATCTCAGGTCATGGTGCTGGTGGCCTGGTTTCCCAATGGGGCAGCACTATATAGTCACCATGAGTGTGCACTGTCAAAAGTCGGTACCAGTCCTGACATGACCTTAGATGTTGCTAGGATGTAGAACAACAACAAACAAACAAACTTAGCGTGTATACAGACAGGTGGTGCCACAGGCGGATCCATTAGAAAAAGTGGCGAAACGGTGAGTAAATGAAATGATCACATAAATTCTTAATTTAGGGAGAACAGTTTTATTTGTTAACATATTGCTTTATATTTGCACGTTACTCTTGGAGCAATAATATTAAATAATGTAGATTAATAGACTTGAAAGCTCGAATCGAGAGCATTCTGATTCTGCAATCTTGTCTTTTTGCATTCTCTCCCATTTCACCAATTGTGCATGTTAACCTAACATGACTAATACCCCGGGGGGAGACTGGCCACCCCGACCAACCTCCGACCCCACATGCCTCCAGGGGAAAGAACACCCATACCCACACCGCTGATGGTGCCACCTAGCATAAAGGTGAAACCCCCTCCACCCTTACAGGAGGCAGGCCCGCCTCCTGCCAAAAACACCACGTGACCGATTCGAACCCAAACCTCCTCCACGGCCACACAACTCCTCCAGCGCTGATCGGATAACTTCACCACATAACTTCACCACACACATTGCCCACCTGGAGGCCATCAACCTCGTGGTAGCCCTCAAGGCCCTCGCCCCACCACACCCCGAAGGTACTGCATAATAATCAACACTGACAATGCTGCGAGTCAGCAGGTCCTGAACAGCGGCACAGGCCGCGACAAGACACTTACGGCATGTGCCCGTGAGATATAGCTCTTTGTCGCCACCAACTTTGCCGCCAAGAAATTTTTTTTAAACTAACATAGGGCACTAACCATACCAACCGATTATCTATCTGTTGCTGAAATGCAGGCAATCAAATACCTTATCAGCAGCTACTGTGTGGTAAGATAACACCAACACTAGAACTGGCCAGCATTGAAAACAAGCGAGAATACCCAGGCTTATATGCTATGGACAGTATAAATATAGCCTCAATAAAAAAAAAAAAAATTTTAAAAAGTGTCAGGATAATGAGATTGAGTGGGATATCGGGTGATGGTGCCGGCAGCCTGATTTCCCAGTGGGGCAGGATGTGAAAGTAGCCATGAGTGCGCACTGTCACAAGTCAGTACCTGTCCTGATATGACCTTCGATGTTGCCAGGATGTAAAATCCAACAACCAATCAACCAATGTTCTGGGTTGACAAATGACGCGTGGTTGACACTCTCCAGCCGGAGGTTCAGCGCCCTGTGGCAGGTGCCCAGAGTTTAGAGAATGTAGGTTGTTGGAAGGAGGCTTCTGATTGGTAGAGATCGGCTCCAAGCCCCCCGCACCCTCCGTGGCTTAACCGACTTCTGTCATTGGAGGGGCGAGGAGGCGCGATGCCGGGCCGTATTATCAGGTATGCGCATGCGCGTGATGAGAACAGGAATCTGCTTGTTTGTTTGTTGGAGCTTTACTTCCTAGCAACATCTTAGGTCATCTCAGGACGGGTATTGACTTGTGACAGAGCACACTCGAGGCGACTTTGTAGAATAGTGCTGCCCCACTGGGAGACCTGGCTGATGTCACAATGACCCGATTTCCCACTCAGTCACATTATCCTGATATTGAGCTAACCAGTCCTTAGTCTATCCTAGTAATGCTGAGTGTCAAGCCTAGGTATAGTGACAAATATCAATTTTCTAAGTTATTGGTTTGTCTCGACCAAGGTTTGAACTCCTGACCTTCCGCACGGGAAGCCTGAGTTCTGCTGATTTGGCCACCGCATCCAATGGAGTAGGAGGGTTCTGATGTTGGTGTGAGATGGAGGTAGGAGGAGGAGGATGTGAAAGCGAGACAAGCATGGTTCAATGTTTCTGTAAGGACAAAGACAACAGATACGCCCTCTCCTCCTTGTCCTCAGCCCTCCCCCCCCCCACCACCACCACCACCACACACACACTCAATTTTCCATCATCATCATCATCATGCTGTCGGTCGCGATGCGACAAAGACTGCTTTCATTACTTGACTGCCACTTTCCATTTAGCTCTCTGCTGTGAGAGTTGCACATTTCATGAAAGCTGCCTGCAAAGGTGTTGAAGTGCTGCTGGTTTTTGCAAGTTACCAGTGGCACTCTCTCGGGGAGCAAATAGAGGTTTCACGCCGGCAAGAACATGTCAAGACAGGTGCAAAACTATTTGTCCCTGCAGTGGCTGGTGGGAGATGTTGGGAGTTCCATACATCAACTTAATGCTGCCAGAGTGACATGCTTTTCTGTTTAGGGTTTGCTCCCTTAGCCTTCGGTTCTGTCAAGAACCTGTACCACAAGGCAGTGGTTTACAACTCTGCAGGGCAGGGGCGTCAAACTCCCTGAGGTTTTGCTATACCTGCAATACCTGCTTACCACCACTGCTAATACAGGCCACTCACCACCCTCTATATATTAGGTGTCAGAACAGACCAGGTTGAATGTGGAGACTTGTGAGAGATAGCTCCATTCCACTCACATACACTTCACCCGTAATAACAGCACAGTTTATACATCAACTCACCACCTTAGCCCATAGTATTGAACTTACTACAGTCATCATCATCATCATGCTGTCGGTCGCGATGCGACAAAGACTGCTTTCATTACTTGACTGCCGCTCTCCATTTAGCTCTCTGCTGTGAGAGTTGTGTCCATGAGTCGGTCTTAATGTCTCTCAGCTTCAGGTTTCTCTTGATGGTATCTTTGAACCGGAGACGGGGGCGCCCTCTCTTTCTGTAGCCAGAAGACAGTTGAGAATAAAGGATCTGCTTTGGTAGCCTGTCTGATGACATCCTCATGAGGTGTCCAGTCCACCGGAGATTCTTTTTGATCAGAAGATCTTCCATAGAGGGCAGCCCCATCCGTTCGAGTATTTCCTTATTCGTCACTTTGTCCTTCCAGGTTAGCCTCATGATTGAACGCAGATGTCGCATCATGAAGGCATGCAGCTTTTTCACCTGCTGTCTGTACGCTGTCCAGGCCTCGGCTCCGTATAGTAGGGTGGATAGCACGATTGCGCGGTAGATCTTACCTTTGACCCGAATGGACACATGGTGGTTGTTCCAGAGTCTCTGGCGTAGTCGGCCGAAAGATGCGCTAGCCTTGGCCATCCTCCTCTGTATCTCAGCATCAATGCGTCCATCACTTGATATAGTGCTTCCGAGATAGGTGAATTCCGGAACAGAGTTCAGCTTGTTTCCGTCAACCATGATCTCCTCCTCTCGGGTTCTTGTAGAGTTGGGTTGGTACAGCACCTCCGTCTTCTTGATGTTAATTTTCAGGCCAAACTTCTTTGATGCGTCGGAGAAAGCGTCCACTATTTTCTGGGTCTCTTCAGCAGAGTGGGCAACCAGTGCACTGTCATCTGCGAATAGTAGCTCTCTCACCAGTATCTGAGTAGTCTTGGTCTTCGCTCTGAAGTGTGCGACATTGAATAGGTCAGCGCTCTGTCTGGACTGTATATAAATGCCATCCCCCATGTCTCGGAAAGCCTCGTCTAGCATTGCTGATAGGAAGATGGAGAAGAGCGTGGGGGCCAGCACACAACCTTGCTTGACCCCATTGGTAACCCCAAACAATTCCGAGACTTCCCCTCCAGCACTAACGTTCGCCATCATTCCTGTATGTAGAGCCTCGATCATAGTTGTGAACTTCTCTGGGCATCCGTACTTCCTCAGTAGCTGCCATAGCCCGATCCTCCCGACTGTATCAAATGCCTTAGTGAAATCGACAAATACCATGTACAGTGGTCGGTCCTGCTCAATGCACTTTTCTTGTAGCTGTCGGAGACAAAATATCATATCCACAGTGCTCCGGTTACCTCTGAAGCCACACTGTGACTCTGGAACCACACCAGGTGTTATGTGAATAGATAGTCTGTTGAGTAGGATCCTGGCGAAGATCTTCCCTGCTATGGAAAGAAGAGAGATTCCTCTATAGTTCCCACAGTCTGTTCGATCACCTTTCTTGTAGATGGTTACAATGCTGGCATCCTTCCATGCTTGGGGTACAGAACCCTCCTCCCAGGCATTGGTGATTAGTTGGTGCAGTCTGTTGAGCAGATTGTCTCCTCCATGCTTCCATACCTCGGCAGGAATTCCATCACCCCCAGGTGCTTTGCCATCTTTCAGGCTGGCGATTGCTCTAGCCATCTCATCCATGGTTGGAATCTCATCGAGGCATGTTTTGGTAATGCGCTGCTGGATGTTGTTCAGAGCTTCGTGATCTATGTCGCCAGGGACGTTGAGTAGCTTCTGGAAGTGTTCGCTCCATCTTGCCACAACTCTCTTGCTGTCGGAAAAGGTCTCCGTTCCATCTGTTGATTTCAGGTGAACAGCTCCCTTCTTCACGGGTCCCCACACTTCCTTCAGTCCGCTGTAGAAGCCCTTCATGTTGTTTCTGTCTGCAGCTCTCTGCAGCTCCTCTGCCTTCATTTCCCACCAGTCTGACTTCAATGCACGGGTGCATTTTTGTAGCAATCTGCAGGCATCTTTGTATGCTGCAGTGGTGGATCTAGTGTTCCTGGTCTGCAACACTCTCTGGTGGGCTTGGTCTCTTCTGCTCATAAGATTTTGTAGCTCCTGATTGTTGGGGTCGAACCAGTCCTGGTGTTTTCTGTCTGGCTTGCCGAGATAAGTTTTAGCTGTGTTGTATACAACCTGCTGCAACGCTGCCCATTCCTCATCTGGTGTTGGGCTTTCCTTCTCCTCCCATTGTGCGAGAGCGCTGTCCATCTCCCGCTTGAAGCTCTCCCTGTGACTGATGGTACTTAATTTTGCTGTGTTGAGCTTTGTCGGTTTATTTGTCCCTTGCCTGTTGTGTTTTTCTCGTATTGCCTGCAAAAGTGTTGAAGTGCTGCTGGCTTTTGCAAGTTACCAGCGGCACTCTCTCGGGGAGCAAATAGAGGTTTCACACCGGCAAGAACATGTCAAGACAGGCGCAAAACTATTTGTCCCTGCAGTGGCTGGTCGGGAGATGTTGGGAGTTCCATACATCAACCGCCCTTAATGCTGCCACAGTGACATGGTTTTCTGTTTAGGGTTTGCTCCCTTAGCCTTCGGTTCTGTCAAGGACCTGTACCACAAGGCAGTGGTTTAGAACTCTGCAAGGCAGGGGCGTCAAACTCCCTGAGGTATTGCTATACAGTACAACCCCGTTAAACCAAGCTCGGTTAAACCAAACGATCGGTTAATCTTAACTTTTTTCGGCGGCCTGGCAAAATACTACCATTTATCATATAAAAAAGTTGGTTAAACCAAAGTCGGTTAATCCAAAGTATCGGTTAATCCAAACAAAATTGTCGGCCCCAGGCCACTTCCAGTACAGTTAAACCAAACGTTCATGTGGTTTTAAGGTCATCTGAGACTTTTTTATATGATAAATGGTAGTATTTTGCCAGGTCGCCGAAAAAAGTTTGGATTAACCGATCGTTTGATTTAACCGAGGTTGGTTTAATGGGGTTAAACTGTATATACATACAAAACAATAATCATAGTGTCCACATACATTGTACATTCATAATGCACCCCCGTTTTTGCCAAAGGCAAGTCAAAGTCAAAGCTTGGTTAAACCAATGATCGGTTAATCCAAACAGATTTCTAGGGTCCCTTCAAGTTTGGTTTAACGGGGTTATACTGTATAGCCAACCCACTAAACACACTAACCTTCTTCTTAATCTACTAAAGTGGCCTCCGCAGGTACTCACTGGATTACTTATTTACAATGTAATGTAAATGGCCTGAAGACCAGTGTCTCGGCGCTGAAAAAAAATGAATGAATAAACGGTTTTACCAACAACAATAAATATATATCACACATCCCATCATGCAATTCCTGCCTGACGACAAAGACCCAAAGATGCTGTGAATTTTCGGACGCTGCTGTTCGTCCAGTATTCGACATGAAGTCAACGAGCTGGAACACCGGTCAAGTCAAACCAATGACTTAAAAATGCATTATACTGTCGCTACCTAGTCTGGTGCTCGGCATTACTAGGATATGACAAGGAGCAGTGGAATGAGGAAGACCAATCGTATGTGATTGAAATTTCCCCTGTTTAATCAATTAATGTACAAAAACACCCAAAATACACAGCTATAAATGACGCGTTGTCCACCGACAGTCACGTGACCACGCCTCCGGAAGCCGAACCGAACCACGTGACCTGGCAGTAACCTTGCGTGGTGCGTGGTTCCCTGTCCCAGAACGGGGACACCTTGGTTCACGCTGCGCTACAATATAACCATTTATGATTAATCAGTTCACTTTTACAATCAATCGATTTGGTGGTTCCCGGGTCTGATTGCGCACACTGAAACTGGCATTGTATTGAGACGCGTGGCCTGTTTCCGGTAATAGACGAAATCACCGTTCCGATTGCGCATGCGCTGAAAACGGCGTTGGCAGCAAAGCAAAGCCTACTGCCATTGAGTTTGCCGATATGTTTAGGGCAAAACTTTGATTTTATTCAAAAAAAATTAAAATACATAACAATTTGGTACAAACATGGATGGATGGATGCAATATAATAATATAATGAATATGTTTAAGACACAACTCTCCATAACTAAGCAATTTGAGCTAAGAAACATACAATTTCAGTCACTTTACAGGCTCATGTTTACACCACCATTGATTAGACAGACATAAGTAATTCTTGTTCTAAATATTTAAATGTCAAATGTGTCAACAAAAACTTGTTGCAAAGAAATATATAACCAATGTCTGATTAACCGTTTCCATTTCCTAGCCCAACACATGTTATTAACCATATGATATAAATAAAAACACAAATAAAATGAGTAAAACTGACTCTAGTTATGGCTCTAACAATAGTCTGAGTGCCCAGATTTGTCTCAATCTAAATGCAGATGGTATAAGATGTGCTGGTTAAATTGATCTAAATGCAATGCTAGATAAAAGATTAACATCTTAATTTATTAGATATATATTTTTAGTTGGTATTCTATGTTTCAAACAAGAGCTGAGATGAGCTGAAACTAGCACATTTCATAGCTGCACCCAGTGTCTTAGCATTAGCCATGTGCTTTGCAAGGGTTTGTTCTTCCACCCATCCCACAATTCACCGCACGGCTGGAATGGCGATGTGGTCTATTATCAGGGGGCATTGTTCACATGACGTCATTGAAGGCATAGGGGTGAGGGAGCTGTGTGTGTGCGTGTTTGTGTGTATGGAGGAGTGGGCCGTGGTGTGTGCATGGGGTGGAGGGGCGCGTGTGTGTGTGGGTGGGGTGGTGGTGGGGTGGGGTGGTGGTCGTGTTGGTGGTGGTGGTGGGGGGGGGAGGAAAAAGGCAGTCCCATGTGGTCGGGAATTAACTGTCATGTACCCGAAAGCAGAAGCAGTCCCATGTGGTCGGGAGTTGGCTTCCTATGGGTAGTGATCAGAGGAATTGGGGGGAGGGGGGGGGGGGGGCGGAGGAAGGAAAAAGGCAGCCTAAGGAGCCCAACCAGTCCTCTGAGAGGGCAGGGGGAGGCTGGGTGGTTGGTGTAGTTTTACGCCCCAGTAAGACCCTAGGTCATACCAGGACGTGCCTTGATAGTGCTGCCCAACTGGGAGACCAGGCCGCCAGTACCATGACCTGATACCCCACTCACCAAGCCAACCAGTCCTTGCCCTATCCTAATATTGTCGAGCGCCTGGCTAGGAAACGATAAGAATAAATTGCATAAGTCATTGGTTTGACTCGACCAGGAATCGAACTCCCGACCTTCCGCACGTGAGGCCTGCAACTACTGATTCGGGTACTGTGTCCGGTCGTTGTTTTGGGGGAGTTTTCAATCGCATTGGTGCGTGCGCTGAAGGCTGCAAATCTGCAGCACTGAATGGGCACTGCTGAAAGCAGTCCCATGTGGTCGGGAGTTGGCTTCCTATGTGTAGTGATCAGAGGAATTGGGGGGGGGGGGGGGGGGAGGGGGGAGGGGGGGAGGAAGGAAAAAGGCAGCCTAAGGAGCCCAACCAGTCCTCTGAGAGGGCCGGGGGAGGCTGGGTGGTTGGTGTAGTTTTACGCACCAGTAAGACCCTAGGCCATACCAGGACGTGCACCGACTTGTGACAGCGTGCACTCATGGTGACTTTATAGTGCTGCCTCACTGGGAAATCAAGCCGCCGGCACCATGACCTGATGTCCCACACAGTGACATTATCCTGACACTGTGCGGTCGTGTGTGGAGTAGTGGGGCGATGTGTGTGTGTGTGTGTGTGTATGGAGGGGAGCGGTGTGTGTGGGGAGGTCGGGGCATGTGTGTAGATGGGTGGGGTGAGGGGATGGGTGTGTGTGGAGGGGCAGAGTAGGTGGAGGGGGGAGGGATATGTGGTGTGTCGGAGTGTGTGTGTGAATGGGTGTGGGGGTGGTATGTGGAGGTGTTTGTGGGAGGGAGAGGGCTATGTGTGGAGGGGCGGAGTATGTGGCGGCGAGTGGGAGTGGGAGTGGGGGGGGGGGGGTGCGGTGTGGAGTGGGCCCATGAGTGGGCCCATGTTTATGAACCAACCGACTGTTGGGTTCAATATTAGTGATGTTCTGTTTCATTGTTGTTATTTTTTTTATTATTTGTTTTATCCCCCCCACTACCAAGGTGAAGGCTACTGTGATAGCCGCGGTAATATCTCTATGTGAACTGGCGTATGAACGCGTTGGATTAATTATTCTGAATAATTAATCAGCAGTTATCTAGCAACATGAAGTAAGAGACTGAACATGTGGTTGGTGAGAGGCGTGTTCTTTTTTGTCTTTGTGTTTGTTTAACTTTAACGACCCCCCCTAGACCCCCCCCCCTCCACCCGCACAAAAAGTAGACATAGCCTATCGGGGGGGGGGGGGCATACGGTGGTTTAAACATATCCGATAACAAAAAATATTACAAGTTTTTATTTGTTGTTGGTGTTTGTTTGTTTTTGTTGTTGTTTTTAAAAAACAAATTTGATCAAACAGGTAAAATAGAGCACAGACATACCTGCCAAAAGAGCGTACAACCGTGGTAAAATCGCAAGCGGTGTATAATAAGTGAAATCAACGGGAAAAGACTTTTCAAATTAAAAAATGGAAAATGAACTTTTGGTCAAAACCAGGTTTCTCTCAGAAATGTAGGAGGTGTGTTCTACACATGGCAACTAATGAATCGATTTGATAAGTCCCAATATTTTCCACAATTATTTCTCGTTTATCACTTTGCTTTTAGATGTATAATCATTGCCCATATTATCATTGCGTACAAATATTTGCTATTTCACACGGTAATGTGTTGGGGTTCAGCGTCCTAGCAACATCTATGGTCATATCAAGACGGGTACCTACTTTTGACAGTGCACACTTATTGCGAATTTATAGTGCTGCCACACTGGGAGATCAGGCCACCAGCACCATTCTGACACTGAGCCAACCAGTCCTTGCCCTATCCTAATTAATAATGCTGAGTGCCAGGCTAGGAAGTGACAAGTATCAATGTTTAAGTCATTGGTTGACTCGACCAGGTTTCAAACCCAAAAACTCATGGGTTCGGATCTCCAAAACAGGAGACGGACGCTCTACTCATTTGGCCACTGCGTCTGGTAATCAGTGGTATCCACGTTGAACTTCAACGCCATGTAGATTATTAAATGAGAGAAACTCAATAATATAGGATTAGGCAACTTTGGGTGGCATAGCAGGTCTTATTTAAAAATAAAGACATTCCCTACTCCCAGAGAAGAAAATAACACACGACGACAGCTGTACAGATTGAGGTTTATTCTTGACTTAGTTTTACATAAACAAAGAACGCTCCAGGTCTCCCTCCGCATACCCGCACTGCCAACAAAGCACTGAGTGCCAGCAACGATCACTTCAGTCGTAATCCATCACATCACAGGCCATTATGCACAATGTTGTAAACAGAGTTCGTAAATAGCAGCATGCCTATATTTGTAGGATGTATAATGGTGTATTGACTTACTGGTGGCGCCAGCTGAATGAAAGTTATAGTAGCAACGTACAGGTGGCGCCATCTGGGTGTTGTTTTGTTCCGACACTAAAGTCGATTTATATAATACTTAAATATTTCTGGTTTTGTGAAGTGCCACCTGAAGGAGTGGCCTTGAGTTAATGAACAATTAAAGCTCCTAATTACAAATGATGCATAATTGGAAAAGGGAGTGTTCAAAGCAAGGTTGTGATCCACATTAAAACTGATGTGCATACACTCTTATGCTGTATTTAATGCATTAAGTCTCGATTTAACACACCCATGTTAAATACCTTAGAACTGTACAATCCCACCGCCATATATTTAATGCGCAATTAGAAATATGATTCAGACTGACGCATATTTAATGGTTTCAACTTGTCCAGGGTTTAATGGATAAGAACTGTGCAATTAACCTGCCCTTTGTTTGTCAATCCACCTTGCCATCTGTCTAATGTTAGTATAGATCCTCCCTGTATGCAACTACAAGTAGATTCAAATGGCCTGGGGCCATATGCATGAGGTGGTGTTAGCGAGCCAAAACTGGTTTTGGAAGGGATTTCTGGCTAAGGGGCGAAAAGTCGCTATGTATGGAGCAGTGTTACGGAAACACCGCGAGTACATACCCCGTGACCCATTTCCCAACACCGGTGTTAGTTAACCCGAACACGGTCCTTAACACCGGAACCGATAAATAATTCTTCGTGCATACGGCCCCAGGTGTTTAGTCTGTCACTATAAATAGATTTACCCCACCCTGTGTTTAGTCTATTACAAGTAGATACATCCTCCATGTATTTAATGCGTCACTACTAGTAGATTCACCCAGCCCTGTGTTTAGTCTGTCATAATAAGTGCTTAGTCTGTCACTACAAGTAGATTGACCATCTTGTGTTTAATGTCACAATAAATGTTTGGTCTGTCACTACAACTAGATTCACCATTCTGTGTTTAATGTGTATATAGTACTAAGTTGTGTTTAATGTGTCACTAAAGGTCGATACACCCTCCGTGTTTAAAGTTGCATAGTCCGATGGTTTTGAATTTCTGTATTTTTTCTGAGATAATTATATTAGATCGATCACTAGTATCTACTTTACATTAGTTCAAAGTTACTTTTATTTTAAATGGTAAACGTTTGAGATATTTTGAGTGCAAACATGGAAAATTAGTTTTGGCAAGCTTGATTTCTGCAGTAACAGGTTCTGTTAAATTGACTCAGTGTTTTTTTTTTGTTTTTTTTTTTTTATTGAGGCTGTATTTATACTGTCCATAGCATATAAGCCCGGGTACCCAGGCTTGTTTTCAATGCTGGCCAGTTGTTGTGTTGGTGTTATCTTACCACACAGTGGCTGCTGATAAGGTATTTGATTGCCTGCATTTCAGTAGCAGATAGATAATTGGTTGGTATGGTTAGTAGCCTATGTTAGTTTTTTTTGGATTTTCTTGGTATAATATGTTTTTATTTTTTCTACTCTTATTACTAGACTAGCCTACTCCTATTTACATATCATAGGCTTGTACGTAGCTGTGTGGTGTGTTATCTGGCTACTTTTTGGCATGGTTACCTTCCATTGGGCATCCCGCTGGTGGGCCGTGACATATCACATGCCCCTTTGCAGTGCAGCTTACTGGGGGTTTCCTAGCCTTATTTTGCACAGATATTTTTTGTAAGTTTTTAGGTCAGGAATTTGTCGTTCCTTTACCGTTTGGGCATTCCACAACTTGGCAGGCATTTCCAGCGTGCTTCTCTCATGAGCTTTTATTTGGCTTCTGGTCTGCTTTTAGTAGTGGTGCATTATTTTGCTCGTAGTTAGCCCTTTGTGGTTTTGTAGAAGTTTAACTGTTTTGACTATAGGTATATGGCTAATGTTTTCAAATGAATTATTCTCCTATTTTCTAGTAGTCTTTCAGCTGTTGGTTCCTTTTGTGTATGTCATAGGTTGGGTGCAGCCTTGTCTACTCTTAGACAGATTTTTTAGGGCTCTGTTCTGCAGTGTTTTGCAGTTTTTTTTAGTAGCTTCTTTTCTCGCACCCATGGTAGTTTACATCTCCATAGTCAAAATAGGGGAGCACCATGCCCTTAGAAGATTTTTATTGACATTTCTTGTGTCATGTAGTCTCTTAGCTTTGCAAATAGCCACAGTTTGTGGTTTACTTTTTTGTATAATTTTATTTATACATAGGTTGTAGTTTAGTTGGCTGTCCAACTCAAGGCCTAGGTATTTGTAATGGTCTACATTTTCTAGTGTTTGGTTTCCTAACTTACATGTTGCCTTCTATGTAGAAACAAATGCTTAATAAGTGCAACAGTATCTAAGTTAGATATGTAAAATCAAATCTAGATAATTGGTTTGGCTTTGAAAATTTGATATTTCATCAGACTATGCAGCTTTAATATGCTACTACAAGTAGACACGTCGTCCCTGTGCCTAATGTGTCATAATAAGTGCTTAGTCTGTCGCCACAAGTATATTCACCCTCCCTGTGTTTAATGCGTATATAGTAGATTCACACTGCAGTGTTTAAAGTGTCACTACAAGCGTTTAATCTGTCACTACAAGTAGATTCACCATCTTGTGTTTAATATGTCATAAGTGTTTAGTCTGTCACTACAAGTAGATTAACCCAGTCTTGTCTTTGTGTCATAATAAGTGCTTAGTCTGTCACTACAAGTAGATTCACCCTTCGTGTGTTTAATGTGTACATAGTAGATTCAGACCGCAGTGTATAATGTGACATGCGGGTAGATTTGCCGTGTGTTTAATTGGGTCACTACAAATAGATTCGCCATCCCTATTTTATTGTCACTACAAGTAGATCCTCAATCCTTATTTAATGTCACTACAAATAAATTCACCAAACCTATTTAATGTGTCAGTACAAGTAAATTTAGCGCACTCATATTGAACATATTACCAATGTAAATTCACACTATGCTAATTAAATTAATATTGCAGAGAAGTGTTCTAAGGAGTTGGTTATCTTTATATTGAATAAACGCATCATGGATCAATATTTCTTTTCTCAGCTGCTCCAACTCAGGTGATTTCCACGTCAAAGCCTGCTTACCTCCAAATGATGCTTAATGCAAACATGAAGCAGCACAGGCATGTACACTTAATGTGAATCTCTACAATAAAACTTGTAATGCACGTGGGGTTCATTCGAGTTTTACACATTCCATTTACATCATGCAGGGATGAAAGTGTTCTCCGGGTAAAAAAAGCGGAAATGCAGATATTCTCCCATAGGTTTAGCATTGTCAGGGAATCGCGAAAAAATACCGGAAGTCAGATCTCAACTAGCCTTGTTGTGATTGTATTATCGCCCAAATCTAACAGTTTTTTGCTTAGGTTTTATGTTCTAACTACATCTAAGGTCATATAAGAACGGGATTCGAACCACCCAACTGTTGTCATATACATCCCATCTTTTGGAATTTTGTTTGACGTTAATCGGTGAATATAAGAAATCCTGGAAATCCACGAAACTGCGGAGGTCTTTCATCTCTGATCATGTCAACCTTCCTGATATGACCTTAGATGTTGCTAGGACGTAAAGCAACAACAAACAAACATAATGCGAAACACGACTTCCCTCCAGTACCAGGAGAGGAAGCATCCATTATTTAGGTCACAGGCAGAGCCGCGTTTCACCAATATTTCTTGTCCACTAATCAATTTCACCAAAATAGTTACATGACAACAGTGTAGCTAACACTGGTGCTATGGTGCCTGGAAAGTGGTTCCTGTGACCTGTCTGAGAGCAAATGCTTTGTCGCTTCACTAAGTATTTAATGACTTGAACTCCGAGTCAAAGGTCAAAGGGAAGCCACTTGAAGATACCTTTTAATTAAAGGGGCTGTCACATTAGGGTTTTTTGCGGGAGCGTATGGCGGCGTAGGTGCGTTACGTCATATACGTCGGCATACGCTACTCATACGCTACGCATACGCTACTCATACGCCGCCAGATGCCGGCTTATGTGAAGCGTATGAGGCATACACCGCCATACGCTTTCATAAATCCGTCCGTCCAAATTTGTTTGTGCATGCTCAAAAAAACTCGACCTATGAGGGCGTATGGCCCATACTGTCAAAAAATGTCACAGCACGCTCCCATACGCTCCTCTTAGGTTCCACATACGCTCAAAACCAGCCGAAAGGTCACCAAATGTCATTATAGGCCGGCACGCGCAGGACCTACGTAGGTTTTCAATACGCTCCCGCCATACACCGTAATGTGACAGGGCCTTTAAAGCTGTCTAGTCCGATGAAAGCATCAAATTTTCAAAACCCAAAGCGATTTGATATATTCTATATATCCAACTTAGATACTGGTGTACTTCTTAAAACCCCAGTCACACCTACCCGGATCAGAGGCCGGACGAGCCCCGGACCGTCATCCGGGGTGGTCCGGGGTGATCCGTGGTCCGCCCCAGATGTTTTAGAATGTTTAAAACATCCGGGGTGGTCCAGGGCATCTGGGCTCGATCCGGCATGGTAGTAGTAGTAGTAGCGAAACAGCCCCGGACCACCCCTGGATCACACCGGCCGGGTATGTGTGACCGCGAGGCAAAAAACGATGAAAATAGCGATTTTATCCGGCCCTGTCCGGGCGACTGGTCCGGGGGTGGTCCGGCTCAAAATCTGGGGCTCGTCCGGGTAGGTGTGACTGGGGCTTAAGCATTCGTTGCTGCATAGAAGAGAATACTAAGTCAATTTAATAGAACATGTTACTGCTGAAGCCTATGTTGTCAGAATATTTGACTAAGTCAATTTAATAGAACATGTTACTACTGAAGCCTACGGTGTCACAATTTTGACGTGCTTGCCAAAATCAATTACACAGCTTTTCATTTCAAATATCTCCACAGTTGGCCATTTATATTATAACTTATTTCAAACTACTAAAGTAACGATCAATCTAATGTATTTACCTCAGAAAATGGCAAAAACTCAAAACAATCGGACTATGCAAGTTAATTCTGCTGTACCCATAACAGCGACACATACTGAAACAAACTAGACCAACTTTGCCCAACTGCAAAGAGCCACGCACAGTTAGCTGACTGGCTAGTTTTATTTGAGGTGAACACTGAACCCAGAGTTCTTTCACAATTAGTTTTCTTCTGTTGATTTAACAGCAGTGTCCCTCACTGCATGCTTTAGTAGATTTGTGTCGTGGGTAGGAAGCTAAGCGCTGAGATTCTCTAAGGCGATTGCTCTGCAACCTATAGGATTTCATGGTAACAATCGCTTGCGGTAATATGTCGCTACCGTGCTTGAAAAAAAACCAAGAGAACCGAAATTGTGTTTCCCATAAAGGTTATATGCACAAATTATATTATGGTATTAAAGATTGCTAGAAATATTTCAGACACACATACGCAAATTATTCTATCAAGATTTGATTCCCACCACCTGTTTCACAGAATAAAATAAATGTTATCGATGAGTTCCCATGAGCCCTGAGCATGGAACCCAAAGTGTCCCCCCCCCCCATAAAATTTGTAATCCTATAGACAGCAGATACATAGGAGCGTTTACAGTATTGCAACTAAGCACACTAACTATAACTATCAAACAAACAAATCATACAAAATAATAATTTAAAAAACAAACACAAAAAAGTCGCGAATCATACATTATGGGACTTTGAGAGGACACTGTATGTGGAGGCCCAAATCAGGGCAATAGATCAACTTTGGCAATTCTCACTGAAAAATAAACAAAAGTGTGAAAACACGGGATGAAATAAAACAAAGGAGTATCACAGCTGACAGAGTAACGACTAGGTTGTAGTATCGCATAAATAAACCCGCATAGGCAGGTTGCAGAAGTTGGAGAGAACTGAAACTGTGTGGCGCTCTCATGGAGAAGATGGTTGTAACAGTATATGGTGTTTCTGTATACTAGACGGTTGCTACAGTGTGGTAATTCTGTACACAAGAAACGGTGTGGTGTTCCTGTGTACAAGACGGTTGTAACAGTATGGTGTTTCTGCATACTAGGCGGTTGCAACAGTGTGGTAATTATGTACACAAGAAATGCTGCGGTGCTCCTGTGTACAAGATGGTTGTAACAGTATATGGTGTTTCTGTATACTAGATGGTTGCAACAGTGTGGTAATTCTGTACACAAGAAACGGCGTGGTGCTCCTGTGTACAAGATGGTTGTAACAGTATATGGTGTTTCTGTATACTAGATGGTTGCTAGTGTGGTAATTCTGTACACAAGAAAAATGTACACAAGAAACGGCGTGGTGTTCCTGTGTACAAGATGATTGTAACAGTATATGGTGTTTCTGTATACTAGATGGTTGCTAGTGTGGTAATTCTGTACACAAGAAACGGTGTGGTGCTCCTGTGTACAAGATGGTTGTAACAGTATATGGTGTTACAACAGTATGATAATTCCATGTACTAGGTGGTTCCAAAAGTGTGGTAATTCCGTTTACTAGACTGTTACAATAGTGTTACAATAGTGTGGCAATTCTATGAGCCATTTCAAAGTTAAGGCAACACAGTTTCTCAAACAGGATCATAAATATATGGAACAGTCTCCCACAAAATGTTATTGATGCCGAGTCAATAAATTCATTCAAGAACAGATTAGAAAAGGCATGGGCTGATGATCCAGGGAAATTTGACCCCTTATTCACCACATGCTACTAATTATTCCTTGTGTTGCTCGTTTACTTGCACTCAAGCAAAAATGAGAGACAAATAAGTGTTCACACTTCCTGTATACCATTCGCTATTTCGCTATGTATTAGACGGTTGCTACAATCCAGTATTTCTGTATATTAGATGGTTGCAACAGTGGTGTTTCAGTAAACAAGATGATTGCACCAATGTCATATTTTTGTATACATGATGGTTGGTAGTGTCGTGTTTCTGTGTACAGACAGGTTGCAACAGTGGGTTTTCTTGTACACAAAATGGTTGCCATAGTGTAGTAGTGTTGCAACAGGGTAGTGTTTCTGTGCACAAGATGTAGTGTAGTATTTCTCTGTACGCGGTGATTGCTTCAGTGTGGTGTTTCTAAATATTAGATGGTTACAACAGTCTGGTTATTATGGATACTAGATGGCTGCAATAGTGCGGTACGTCTGTAAACAAGGCGGTTGCTTCAGTGTGGTGTTTCTAAATATTAGATGGTTACAACAGTCTGGTTATTATGGATACTAGATGGCTGCAATAGTGCGGTACGTCTGTAAACAAGGCGGTTGCTTCAGTGTGGGGTTTCTAAATATTAGATGGTTACAACAGTCTGGTTATTATGGATACTAGATGGCTGCAATAGTGCGGTACGTCTGTAAACAAGGCGGTTGCTTCAGTGTGGGGCTTCTGTGGGTTAGATGGCTACAATAATGTAGAATTTCTGCATACAAGATGGTTGCAACAGTGCAATATTTTCTGTATACAAGATGGTTGCAACAGTGCAGCATTTCTGTAGACACAATGAGCGCAACAGTACGGTATTTCTGTAAACAAGATGGGTGCAACAGTGCAGTATTTCTGTAGACACGATGGGTGCAACAGTACGGTATTTCTGTAAACAATAATGGTTGCAACAGTGCAATATTTCTGTATACAAGATGGGTGCAACAGTACGGTATTTCTGTAAACAAGATGGTTGCAACAGTGCGGTGCTTCTGTAAACAAGCTGGTTGCAACAGTGCTGTAATTTCTCTAAACAAGATGGTTGCTAACAGCATGCGCAGTCGAACACATACAGTGCGTGATGGAGGACTGCAGGACAAAAAGCAGACAGAACTACACAATACATATAAATGTACATCAATACACAGAGAAGGCTGAGTGTCATCAAACAACCCACCATCATTACACACGACACACCGCTAAGTTATATACACAGTTATGCGCCCTCAAAACGACATGTGCTCGGCAGGTCTCAAAGAGAGATCCCTCCAAGAAAAAGGAGACTAGTTGTGCATGAATTGATCTGCTGTCATAAAATACATATATATTTATCTAGATTTAAAGTGTTGTGATGTCTGCAGTGGAAGGTGTGTATCAAAAGGACATGATACATAGCACGCAAGGATCATTAGCGTTAATTGTTATCATCCATACTGTAGCCTCATTGTTTAATATTACGCTATTCCCATACATAATAAATTCATATAATTTAATAAATACTGTAAGCACAGGCATGTCCAGCTCGATGACTGGACTAATTTGTTGCCTGCACACATTTGAAAGAGCTGCTTTTACATAGGTGTGAATGAAAGGGATTTAGGGATGTATCGAATCCTTGCACAAAGCTATGGCGCGTTGACGTCACACTGTACAGGTCCACCGACCGCAGACTGGCGACAGATTCAACAGAAAAGTGTGCCACATTTCACCTCATTGGGTCAGAGAAGCGACATGCAGGGCACAGCCGAGAGCTTATTCCTACAAACCCACCTGGAAACTGACTCAGAAGGCAATTGAATAACGGTGGCACTGTTTTACGCGGCACTGAGCCATTGGTCTTACAACATGGTACTTACATAGAAGATGCCGCAGGTTTCAAATTGTGCACCACCGCTATCGCTTTGGGAATCGCTGACCAGATAAATCAAGCTTATTTAACGCAATCGATTGAAATTAAAATTAAATACTACTTCGGTGGTCATTGCGTTGACTGATTCCAGTACAGAATTGTCCATTCCCTGACCACCATGACATATGTAGCTTAAATCCATTTATACATGGTATATAGTCATTGTGTTTTAGATAGATGATAAGAGGCTGTACAAGCCTCATTTTCAATCACGTATGAGTTAGGGCTATTAGAACCTGTCTCCTTATGTGTGTACAGGCATGTTCGCGGATAACCGCTCCCCGCAGCCCAAGTCCAACTCAGTAATGCGCATCAGCTACCTGCTGGTCACCAATGTGTGAACCCCACAGAAAACATCCTGCTAATCACCAGTGTTCACGTGACAATCACGTGATGTCAAAGTTAGCTCAATTATTTGTTGATGGGGAAAGCAGGTGTAACATGCTCGCCCATATCTATACAATACATGTATATATGCACACATATATAAGCCTATCATATATGCACACTATATATTCCAAATATAATATACATCTACATATCTGTTTCCTGCGTATACTAGATACACACATGGATGCCATATATATGCATATATACACAGACGGTATATATATAAATATACATATATGTTTATATATGTGTATATACACATATATATATATCGGTGTCCCATCCTTAATATATACACACCCCTCCTCGTTGATGAGCTTTCCTATGGAGACCAGTTTGATAAAGCACTTAACTCAACTATAAAAATACAGAATATATGCACATGAGACTGTCTCAAAAGGTGCTAAGCAATATGGGACAAAACTTTGTCCATTGTAACGACCAACATACTATCTGCTTATGCATTTTCTCAGGATAAACTGATTTGTTTTTTACAAGGTGTTTCATAATCCCACTAGAATACATATTGATTTGAAGCAAATGTCCTTGTGTTTTCAGTGTAACCGTTTCTGTGCTGTTTTATGTCAATTGTTACAATGGACAAAAAAAAAAAAAGTGATCACCTTTTGAGACAGGCTCATATGTGTATGTATATATGTATGTATGCATGTGGATGTGTGTGTGTGTGTGTGTGTGTGTGTATACACGTATGTGTATTTGTACGTGCTTACACACATTTGTACATATGTATTGTATGTATACATGTATTGTATGTATGCATGCATGCATGCATGCATGCATGCATACATACATACATACAATACATGCATGCATGCATGTATGTATGTATGTATGTATGTATGTATGTATGCATGTATGTATGTATGCATGTATGTAGGTATGTATGTATGTATGTATGTATGTATATGTATGTGCAAACACGCATACATCTCAATTGGAATATTGACCTGACAAAAGGTAGCCATGCACTGTACACCCACCAGGGCCGCGTTCAGGGTCCGTCTCGGAGGCGCCTCGGAGGCGCCCGTGACGTCAGGCTATTCTGAACGGATTTAGCTGTTGGCCGCCTCGAAAATGGCGGCCGCCATAGGTGGCAGCCATTTGCAATGGTAAAGCTGTGCTGTCATTGGCTGAAAGCGCTGAATGCGGCGGCCATTTTCGAGGTGCTTTTCAGCTCCAGTATGAAAAGGGAGGCGTCGCCGAGACGTCACCGAGACGCACTCTGAACGCAAATAGACCAAAAAGCATCGCCGAGACGTCGCCGAGGTGCCTCCGAGACGGACCCTGAACGCGGCCCAGGTGGCGCAGTGACGCCCTTAATGCACGACTTCCGCCGACACTCCTGACCTACAGGAAAAGGTGCCCCTTGAAAAGGGGACCTTTCAAAACAAAAAGTAAAAAGTGAACCGCGAGTACGAGAAGGTGAAGTGGAATGTGTGGCCAGTTCGGTCAGTATCTGCGATGGGGTCTGGGGGAGCAGCCATCTTGGAGAGAACGCAGTAAAGCTGCTCTTCCATCGCAATTTACGCATGCGCGTGTCACTTTTGCATAAGCATTGAACCCGCAAGTATTCCGCCACAGAGATATGAGGGTGTGGGCGTGTACAGTAGTAAAGGCACCCGAGTCGGTGAGTGAAAAGGTGGTTCTGGCATACACCTGCGCACTGACAGCGGAATGAGCAGTCTCCAGGACACCGACACTCCTCACTAACCAGGCCCCCACAACTCCATGCAAGTTACTGACACCCCACAGGTTACAAACACCCGGCAGTTTACTGACACCTTGCAGGTTACTGATACCTCATAGGTTACTGACACCCTGCAAGTTACTGACACCGTGTAGGGTATTGACACCCAGAGAACACTGACACCATGCAGGTTACTGACACCCCATAGGTTACTGACACCCTGCAGGTTACTGACACCCCATAGGTTACTGACACCCTGCAGGTTACTGACACCCCATAGGTTACTGACACCCTGCAGGTTACTGACACCCCATAGGTTACTGACACCCTGCAGGTTACTGACACCCCATAGGTTACTGACACCTTGCAGGGTACTGACACCTCATAGGTTACTGACACCATTGCAGGTTAGTGGCACTCTGTAGGGTATTGACACCCACAGGACACTGACACCCTGCAGGTTACTGACACCCCATAGGTTACTGACACATTGCAGGTTACTGATACCTCATAGGTTACTGACACCCCACAGGTTACTGGCACCCTGTAGGTTTCTGACACCTTACAGGTTACTGACACCCCACAGTTTATCGACACCTTACAGGTTTACTGACAGTGCATAGAACACTGACACCTCACAGGATATCAATAAGCTGACGAGTACTGACATCCACAATCCACAGAACACCGGCATCCTACAGGACCACGTTGCCCACAGGACACCAGCACTCCGCAGGACCCCCAGTGCTCACAGCACACCAATGTTCATGGGACACCAATGAATATGACACACTTACAATGCCCTGCGTTAACCAAATTGATTCGCTGCCAAGATGGCACCGGATAGTTGGTAGCTCACCAATTAGCTATTGTCCTCTGCTTATCTGCAGATTAAAAGAACTGAATCTTGCACCAACTGACTACTGCGGCCTACAGTGGACCATCACGTCAGCTGGAGCCGACAGAACGGAGCCCAGTCGGCAGCCGTCCGCTTAGTTAAAGGCGTGCATCAGAGCTGTAGAGTGAGTCCGGCGCCTTGGAGGCCATTGAGATAAACTCTCAAAAGCAGTAACCAAACCAACAATATATTAATAATTATGTATATATTAATAATTATGTATTACATTCTGTAGGGTGATCAGGTGACCTTGTGACCTTCCGCCGAGTCCAACTAAGTAAGTGGCCGTCTGCCGACACCAGTTCGCCAGACCACGTGGTGCGCAGTCACCCAGCGTCCAGTGTAGCCCCCTGGTGGTCGTGTGAGGCATTAACCCGCGGTGGCGCCGCCTGGTGTGAGGCGCGGGCATCAGTTCTTGGGGACGAGACCTCGAGAGGTGGGGAAGTGGTTGGAGCTCTCACCCATACTCTTCTTGGCGGTCTTAGGTCGGCTGTCGGCAACAAACAAAATGGCGTCAGGCGCTTATAGTTAGCATAATCAGCGCACACAATCAGCATCAATTAGATATTTTATTTACAGGGATGAAAGTGGTCTCCGGGGGGAAAAAGCGGAAATTCGAATATTCTCCCATAGGTTTAGCATCGTCAGGGAATCCGGAAAATTTCCAGAAGTTGGGTTTCATATATATATTGGTATACGCTGATAGTGCTGCGCCATTTGAAGCATGTATTAGTAGCATACGCTGATAGTGCCGCGGTGCTTGGTGCATTTATTAGTAGTATACTCTGATAGTGCTGTGGCATCTGCACCACATATTAGTATACGCTGATGGCGCTGCGGGATTGAAAAATCACGGAAATCCGCGAAATCGCGGAGATCTTTCATCCCTATATAAAATCCTCGAACCTTGAATCGTGAATTCTAGATGAGAGCTAGCTATGTGAAATGTACTATGTTCAAAGCGTACTGTGCTTTGTTATGTACATAGCATGCGAGACCTCATTAGCATTGTCTAGACTCAAAAGTGTATATTTCAATGACTTGCGTCAACAATATTTTAATGTGAATAACATGCGAGATCTTGTTACCAATGTGTAGAATCAAATGTGTAGATTTCACGGCCTTGCGTCAACAATACTTTAATGTGAATAAAATGTGAGACCTCTTTAACCATGTATAGAATCAAATGTGTAGATTTCACGGCCTTGCGTCAACAATATTTTAATGTGAATAACATGTGAGATCTTGTTATCAATGTGTAGAATCAAATGTGTAGATTTCATGGCCTTGCGTCAACAATATTTTAATGTGAATAACATGTGAGATCTTGTTATCAATGTGTGGAATCAAATGTGTAGATTTCATGGCCTTGCGTCAACAATGTTTTAATGTGAATAACATGTGAGATCTTGTTACCAATGTGTAGAATCAAATGTGTAGATTTTACGGCCTTGCATCAACAATATTTTAATGTGAATAAAATGTGAGACCTCTTTACCAATGTGTAGAATCAAATGTGTAGATTTTACGGCCTTGCATCAACAATATTTTAATGTGAATAACATGTGAGATCTTGTTACCAATGTGTAGAATCAAATGTGTAGTTTTTACGGCCTTGCGTCAAAAATATTTTAATGTGAATAAAATGTGAGACCTCTTTCCCACAATATTTTGATGTAAATAACATGCGAGTTCCTTTTACTAATGTAAAGCACAAACAAATGTTGGCTAAGAAAAAATGCACTGTATCGCCTCTCTCCTGTAAATTTAGCTATGTGTGGTGAGTTCAAATTTGTCATTTGACACTAAGTTAAAGCTGTATAGTCCGATGAAAACATCAAATTTTCAAAACCAAAGCAATTATCTAGATTTAATTCTACATATCTAACTTAGATACTGGTGCCCTTATTAAACAGTTGGTGGCCCCTAGAAGGTAACGCCGAGGCAATTGAACAAAACCTGTTTCTGCAGAAGCCTATGCTGTCAGAGTTTTGGCGTGCTTGCCAAAATTAATTTTGCATGGTTGCACTTCCAATATCTCCAAAGTAAGCCATTTAAAATATACTAAAGTAGATACAAACTAAAGTAAGGTAGATTATAACGGTCAACCTCATATATTTATCTCAGAAAATGTCAGAAACTCAAAACCATCGGACTATGCAACTTTAACCACTTCAAAATTGCATCTGGGATAATTTTTGCCGTTAATTGATACAAATGTTACAATTTCAGATTTCCATGTCAATCTCAATGCAGGTATATAAATATGATTAACAAAACTGACAGAATAAATATCACTAATTTCTCACCGTGAATACGGTCCTTGCTGCCGACATGGCAGTAAACCACCATCAATCAATTAACCACTCATTATGCTTTGTTTGTTTGTTGGGGTTTTACATCCTAGCAACAACCATGGTCATATCAGGCAGGACATTATGTACATGTCAGTTACAGTGTAATTCTAAATCTGAATCAGTCAGAAAATTATGTGTAGCATACAACATAATCACATTCACGTAAAGGAATCACATTATTCAAGCAGAGGTTCGAGGTCGCTCACCTTGTCGACTTCTTGTCCTTGGCTTTCCCTTTCGTCCGTGGTTTGACACTGAAGATGGATGGACTGAAAGGAGTAGCGAATGGTCAGGAGAGTAGTCAGAACTACAAAAAAACACTACTATCTATTTGTTTACTCACATAATACAAAGACCCTATAACACTAAGACGGCTCACTCCCTATCTCTCCCATGGTAATGTACATTTCGCAGTGCCACCTTGTGGTGGGTTTGAGCAGCCGGCTGCTGGTTGGTGTTTCACATGTAAACACATACAATTATATTATACATGAGATAGGTAAGTATGAATACACATCAATATGAAATTGCTATGAACAAATACACATCATCATCAGCATCATCATCATCACACATCTTTCACATTCATATATACATTTATACATATAATATAGCACCTGTTTAACCAGCGGTGGGTTTGATCATTTTGATTACACAGTACAGACTGAGTGAGCCGTCTTAGTATTATAGGGTCTTTGCATAATACTACACATCTCATACAGAGACCATGTCGCGAACGAGGAAGTCCATGCCGAGTTCCAGCAGGCAATTGGACAATACACAGATCTGTGTATGGCAGTATACACGTGTGTAGTGGTGTAATGTCAGTGACGGTCGTGTAAGGCAGCATACAAATGTGTGTAGTGGTGTAGTGCAGTGTGAGTAATGATTGTGTACAGCAGTATATAAATGTATGTGTTGGTGCAATATCAGTAACAGTTGTGCCAAGACATCATACAAATGTGTGTCATGGTGTAGTGTGAGTAATGGTTGTACATAGCAGTATACAAATGTGTGTTATGGTGTAGTATAAGTAACGGTTGTACATAGCAGTGTACAAATGTGTGTTGTGGTGTACTATAAGTAACGGTTGTACATAGCAGTATACAAATGTGTGTTGTGGTGTAGTATAAGTAACAGTCGTACATAGCAGTATACAAATGTGTGTTGTGGTGTAGTATAAGTAACGGTTGTACATAGCAGTATACAAATGTGTGTTGTGGTGTAGTATAAGTAACAGTCGTACATAGCAGTGTACAAATGCGTGTTGTGGTGTACTATAAGTAACGGTTGTACATAGCAGTATACAAATGTGTGTTGTAGTGTAGTATAAGTAACAGTCGTACATAGCAGTATACAAATGTGTGTTGTGGTGTAGTATAAGCAACGGTTGTACATAGCAGTATACAAATGTGTGTTGTGGTGTAGTATAAGTAACAGTCGTACATAGCAGTATACAAATGTGTGTTGTGGTGTAGTATAAGCAACGGTTGTACATAGCAGTATACAAATGTGTGTTGTGGTGTAGTATAAGTAACGGTTGTACATCGCAGTATACAAATGTGTGTTGTGGTGTAGTATAAGTAACAGTCGTACATAGCAGTGTACAAATGTGTGTTGTGGTGTACTATAAGTAACGGTTGTACATAGCAGTATACAAATGTGTGTTGTGGTGTAGTATAAGTAACAGTCGTACATAGCAGTATACAAATGTGTGTTGTGGTGTAGTATAAGCAATGGTTGTACATAGCAGTATACAAATGTGTGTTGTGGTGTAGTATAAGTAACAGTTGTACATAGCAGTGTACAAATGTGTGTTGTGGTGTACTATAAGCAACGGTTGTACATAGCAGTATACAAATGTGTGTTGTGGTGTAGTATAAGCAACGGTTGTACATAGCAGTATACAAATGTGTGTTGTGGTGTAGTATAAGTAACAGTCGTACATAGCAGTATACAAATGTGTGTTGTGGTGTAGTATAAGCAATGGTTGTACACAGCAGTATACAACTGTGTGCTGTGGTGTAGTATAAGTAACAGTCGTACACAACAGTATACAGATGTATGTTGTGGTGTAGTATAAGTAACAGATGTACATAGCAGTATACAAATGTGTGTTGTGGTGTAGTATAAGTAACAGATGTACATAGCAGTATACAAATGTGTGGTGTGGTGTAGTATAAGCAACAGTCATACATAACAGTATACAAATGTGTGTTGTGGTGTACTATAAGTAACGGTTGTACATAGCAGTATACAAATGTGTGTTGTAGTGTAGTATAAGTAACAGTCGTACATAGCAGTATACAAATGTGTGTTGTGGTGTAGTATAAGCAACGGTTGTACATAGCAGTATACAAATGTGTGTTGTGGTGTAGTATAAGTAACAGTCGTACATAGCAGTATACAAATGTGTGTTGTGGTGTAGTATAAGCAACGGTTGTACATAGCAGTATACAAATGTGTGTTGTGGTGTAGTATAAGTAACGGTTGTACATCGCAGTTTACAAATGTGTGTTGTGGTGTAGTATAAGTAACAGTCGTACATAGCAGTGTAAAATGTGTGTTGTGGTGTACTATAAGTAACGGTTGTACATAGCAGTATACAAATGTGTGTTGTGGTGTAGTATAAGCAATGGTTGTACATAGCAGTATACAAATGTGTGTTGTGGTGTAGTATAAGTAACAGTCGTACATAGCAGTGTACAAATGTGTGTTGTGGTGTACTATAAGTAACGGTTGTACATAGCAGTATACAAATGTGTGTTGTGGTGTAGTATAAGTAACGGTTGTACATCGCAGTATACAAATGTGTGTTGTGGTGTAGTATAAGTAACAGTCGTACATAGCAGTGTACAAATGTGTGTTGTGGTGTACTATAAGTAACGGTTGTACATAGCAGTATACAAATGTGTGTTGTGGTGTAGTATAAGTAACAGTCGTACATAGCAGTATACAAATGTGTGTTGTGGTGTAGTATAAGCAATGGTTGTACATAGCAGTATACAAATGTGTGTTGTGGTGTAGTATAAGTAACAGTTGTACATAGCAGTGTACAAATGTGTGTTGTGGTGTACTATAAGCAACGGTTGTACATAGCAGTATACAAATGTGTGTTGTGGTGTAGTATAAGCAACGGTTGTACATAGCAGTATACAAATGTGTGTTGTGGTGTAGTATAAGTAACAGTCGTACATAGCAGTATACAAATGTGTGTTGTGGTGTAGTATAAGCAGTGGTTGTACACAGCAGTATACAACTGTGTGCTGTGGTGTAGTATAAGTAACAGTCGTACACAACAGTATACAGATGTATGTTGTGGTGTAGTATAAGTAACAGATGTACATAGCAGTATACAAATGTGTGTTGTGGTGTAGTATAAGTAACAGATGTACATAGCAGTATACAAATGTGTGGTGTGGTGTAGTATAAGCAACAGTCATACATAACAGTATACAAATGTGTGTTGTGGTGTACTATAAGTAACGGTTGTACATAGCAGTATACAAATGTGTGTTGTAGTGTAGTATAAGTAACAGTCGTACATAGCAGTATACAAATGTGTATTGTGGTGTAGTATAAGCAACGGTTGTACATAGCAGTATACAAATGTGTGTTGTGGTGTAGTATAAGTAACAGTCGTACATAGCAGTATACAAATGTGTGTTGTGGTGTAGTATAAGCAACGGTTGTTCATAGCAGTATACAAATGTGTGTTGTGGTGTAGTATAAGTAACGGTTGTACATCGCAGTTTACAAATGTGTGTTGTGGTGTAGTATAAGTAACAGTCATACATAGCAGTGTAAAATGTGTGTTGTGGTGTACTATAAGTAACGGTTGTACATAGCAGTATACAAATGTGTGTTGTGGTGTAGTATAAGCAATGGTTGTACATAGCAGTATACAAATGTGCGTTGTGGTGTAGTATAAGTAACAGTCGTACATAGCAGTGTACAAATGTGTGTTGTGGTGTACTATAAGTAACGGTTGTACATAGCAGTATACAAATGTGTGTTGTGGTGTAGTATAAGCAACGGTTGTACATAGCAGTATACAAATGTGTGTTGTGGTGTAGTATAAGTAACAGTTGTACATAGCAGTATACAAATGTGTGTTGTGGTGTAGTATAAGCAGTGGTTGTACACAGCAGTATACAACTGTGTGCTGTGGTGTAGTATAAGTAACAGTCGTACACAACAGCATACAGATGTATGTTGCGGTGTAGTATAAGTAACAGATGTACATAGCAGTATACAAATGTGTGTTGTGGTGTAGTATAAGTAACAGATGTACATAGCAGTATACAAATGTGTGGTGTGGTGTAGTATAAGTAACAGTCATACATAACAGTATACAAATGTGTGTTGTGGTGTATTATAAGTAACGGTTGTACATAGCAGTATACAAATGTGTGTTGTAGTGTAGTATAAGTAACAGTCGTACATAGCAGTATACAAATGTGTGTTGTGGTGTAGTATAAGTAACGGTTGTACATAGCAGTATACAAATGTGTGTTGTGGTGTAGTATAAGTAACAGTCGTACATAGCAGTATACAAAATGTGTGTTGTGGTGTAGTATAAGCAGTGGTTGTACACAGCAGTATACAACTGTGTGCTGTGGTGTAGTATAAGTAACAGTCGTACACAACAGTATACAGATGTATGTTGTGGTGTAGTATAAGTAACAGATGTACATAGCAGTATACAAATGTGTGGTGTGGTGTAGTATAAGTAACAGTCATACATAACAGTATACAAATGTGTGTTGTGGTGTAGTATAAGCAACGGTTGTACATAGCAGTATACAGATGTATGTTGTGGTGTAGTATAAGTAACGGTTGTACATAGCAGTATACAAATGTGTGTTGTGGTGTAGTATAAGCAACGGTTGTACATAGCAGTATACAGATGTATGTTGTGGTGTAGTATAAGTAACAGATGTACATAGCAGTATACAAAGGTGTGTTGTGGTGTACTATAAATAACGGTTGTACATAGCAGTATACAAATGTGTGTTGTAGCGGTCGTACACAGCAGTATACAAATGTGTGTTGTGGTGTAGTATAAGTAACGGTCATACATAGCAGTATACAAATGTGTGTTGTGGTGTAGTATAAGTAACGGTCATACATAGCAGTATACAAATGTGTGTTGTGGTGTAGTAAAAGTAACGGTCATACATAGCAGTATACAAATGTGTGTTGTAACGGTCATACACAGCAGTATACAAATGTGTGTTGTAACGGTCATACACAGCAGTATAACTATGTGTGTTGTGGTGTAGTATAAATAACAAAGGTGCATAGCAGTACACAAATACATGCATTGGCGCAATGTGAGTAACAGTTGTGTAAGCCAGTATATAAATGTGTGTCATGGTGTAGTATAAGTAACGGTTGTACATAGCAGTATACAAATGTGTTGTGTAGTATAAGTAACAGTCACACATAGCAGTATACAAATGTGTGTTGTGGTGAACTATAAATAACGGTCGTACATAGCAGTATACAAATGTGTGTTGTAGCGGTCGTACACAGCGGTATACAAATGTGTGTTGTGGTGTAGCATAATTAACGGTCGTACATAGGAGTATACAAATGTGTGTTGCGGTGTAGTATAATTAACAATGGTGCATAGTAGTATACAAATGTGAGTTGCGGTGTAGTATAATTAACAATGGTGCATAGCAGTACACAAATACATGCATAGGCACAATGTGAGTAACAGTTGTGTAAGCCAGTACACAAATGCGTGTCATGGTGCAGTGTGAGTAACTAACTGTCATGCACAGCAGTATACAAATGTGTCATGGTGCAGCGTGCGTGCAGTTTTAGTGACGGTGCTGACCTGCCGTCTATCTCGATGTCCTGCTCGTCTTGCAGTGCTGCATCAAGGGCAGCCTGTACACGCGGTGCGACAGTCGGACCTTCATAGTCACGAGTTGTCCGGTTCGGCATGTCCAGCTCCACCTGCAGAATGTTCTCACCCTGCGCGACACCGAAAACAATGCAGCACTTCAGTTGGCTTTCGATAATGTGTATCGTATTCTTCAGGGTCCGTAAACATGTGAAGATATGGAAATCAAGGCTATTTCAAGGCTTTTCAAGGCAGTTTTTGATAGGAATTCAAGATTATTTTCATTTGGATTTCAGGGGAAAAATCAACAATGGTGAATTGCGATTTCAGACTAATTTAAATCAGTGGGGACAGTTTAATGGAATTCCAGTATTTTCAAGACTAATTACCTAAAATAGGTTAAATTCAAGGCTTTTCAAGGCCTTGAAATGGGGCAAATGAAGTCTAAGACTTTCCAGCCCCCGTACTGACCCTGATCCTTACTTAATTAAGTTCTGGTTTCAGCATTAACAGTTCATATTGAATGAACAATTTGCTAAATACTCAAACCTGTGTGTGATATAGGCCGCATTGTACACATATTGGTTCCCCCAGTGGGCAGCGTAGGCCCCACCCCCCGCCACATGGTGGTGACGCTCATGTGCGGACTACTACATGAGCGTGTGGATGCTTACCTTGTAACGCGGGTTTCCTCCCATGGCTGCAGCCAGCTTTGCATATTCAGAGACTGGGCGGCGGTTCCCGACTGCTGAGATAGGGCGCTTCGCCATCACCGGGGTGCTAGAATATCAACAAACACCGCTAATTTAAAGCAGTGAGCATCAATATTGTGCAGGATGGGTGAGTCGTGTGGGTCATAGCCTATCACACACCAGTTCTTTTTGTTCGTGTTTTGTTGTTTTACATCCTAGCAACATCTAAGGTCATATCAGGACGGGTACCGACTTGTGACAGTGCGCACTCATGGTGACTTTATAGTGCTGCCCCACTGAGAGATCAGGCTGCCAGCACCAAGACCTGATATCCCACTCAGTCACATTATCCTGACACTGAGCCAACCAGTCCTTGCCCTATCCTAATAATGCTGAGTGCCTGGCTAGGAAGCGACAAGTATCAATTTTTAAGTCATTGGTTTGACTCGACCATGGTTCGAACCCACGATCCCATGGTTTACCAACATGCACATCAGTTCAGTTATAACAAATACTTATTACGATATACTTAAAACATAGAATACGTTCGGTTAAAATGAGGCGTCAGTGTACATGTATCATGAGAAAAATGGAGTCAGTGTGTGGCGTGCGAGTGCATATACATATTCCTGCTTGGTGAGTGTCAGTGTGTGGTATGTGAGTGCATAAATACCCCTGCTTGGTGAGTGTTAGTGTGTGTTGTGTAAATGTGTATGTGCCCCTGTTTGGTGAGTGTCAGTGTGTGGTGTGTGTGTATGTATATACCCCTGCTTGGTGAGTGTCAGTGTGTGGTGTGTGAGTACATACTTGGTGAGTCTCAGTGTGTGAGTGTGTACCCCTGCTTGATAAGTGTCAGTGAGAGTGTGTGGTGTGTGCATACATACCCCTGCTCGGTGTGTGGTGTGTATGTATGTACCCCTGCTTGGTGAGTGCTGGTGTGTGGTGTGTAAGTACATACCCCTGCTTGGTGAGTCTCCGTGTGTGAGTACGTACCCCTGCTTGGTGAATGTCAGTGTGTGGTGTGTGGTGTACATACCCTTGCTTGGTGAGTACCAGTGTGGTGTGTGGTGTGTGTGGTGAGTGTGTATGTACCCCCGCTTGGTGAGTGCCAGCGTGTGGTGTGAGTACATACCCATGCTTGGTGAGTGTCAGTGTGTGGTGTGTGAGTATGTACCCGTGCTTGGTGAGTGTCAGTGTGTGGTGTGTGTGTATGTACCCCTGCTTGGTGAGTGTCTGTGTGGTGTGTGAGTGTGTACATACCCTTGCTTGGTGACTGCCAGCGTGTGGTGTGTGGTGTGAGTACGTACCCCTGCTTGGTGAGTGTCAGTGTGTGGTGTGTGTGTGTGTATCTACCCCTGCTTGGTGAGTGTCAGTCTGTGGTGTGTGAGTGCGTACATACCCCTGCTTGGTGACTGCCAGCGTGTGGTGTGTGGTATGTAGTATGTGGTTTGTGGTGTGAATACGTACCCCTGCTTGGTGACTGCCAGCATGTGGTGTGTGGTGTGAGTACATACCCCTGCTTGGTGAGTGGCATTAGTTTCCACGTGTCCTCGTCCTCGTCATACTGCGCCCGGTTCATGATCTTATTCTTGTCCTCGGGTGGAATGAAGTTCTCAATGATCAACATTCTGAATGAGAACAAAGAAAAATTCTTTTATTGAAATGAACTGCACTAGTTTAAAAGAAATGTGCTTCAACTTGAAAGCTCCCAGTTACCAATGTGACTGATCCAAGCGCTTTAATTCATGTGGAAATTCCCCCAAATTGCGATGTGAAAGTTACATGCCTAAGAATAAACTAAATTAAAATTGCAGTCTGATGGTTTTGAGTTTCTGACATTTTCCAAGATAAATACATGAGGTTGATCGTTATTACATACCTTACTTTAGCTTAAAGTCACTTTTATTTTAAATGGCTAACTTTTGAGATATTTGAAGTGCAACCATGCATAATAAATGTTGGTATGGATGCCAAAACTCTGACACCATAGCATTCTGCAGTACAGGTTCTATTCAAGTGCCTCAGGATTCCATTTTGTGTGGCGACAAATGTTTAATAGTGCACTGGTATCTAAGTTAGATATGTGGAACCAAATTAGATAATTGTTTTGGTTTTGAAATTTTGATATTTTCATCGGACTATGTAGTTTTAATGAATGAGACGAAACCAAATAATTTGCGTAAATACTGTCTAATGCTAAAAGTCATTCATCATGCGTTAAATGAACCATCACCAGCTTCCCTTAAGGATGATATTGTAGTAGTCTGCACTGACCTCTCAGGCAAGTAACCACATAGACAGGTAGGCATGGGTAGTGTGTTGATATCAGGGAGCCTAGGTGGTGTAATGGTTAGAACACTGACCCGGAATGTAAAGAGATGTGGGTTTGAGTCCCCCTCTAGGCGCAATATTCCCCATTTTCATCACCCTGTGCAATGACCAGGATCCTGTACAAGCTACACACTCTATGGTTGTTGAACCTACCCTGTGTATGTATGTGTTAGTGCATTGCCTGTATGTATGTCAGTGTAAGCATTAAAAGAGTTACAATTCCAGGGGGACGAGTGTAGTAGTCTGCACTGACCTCTCAGGCAAGTAACCTCATAGACAGGTAGGCGTGGGTCATCATCATCATGCTGTCGGTCACAATGCGACAAAGACTGCTTTCATTACTTGACTGCCGCTCTCCATTTAGCTCTCTGCTGTGAGAGTGATGTCCATGAGCCGGTCTTAATGTCTCTCAGGTTCAGGTTTCTCTTGATGGTATCATTTCATGAAAGCTGCCTGCAAAAGTGTTGAAGTGCTGCTGGCTTTTGCAAGTTACCAGCGGCACTCTCTCGGGGAGCAAATAGAGGTCTCACACCGACAAGAACATGTCCAGACAGGCGCAAAACTATTTGTCCATGCAGTGGCTGGTCGGGAGATGTTGGGAGTTCCATACATCAACCGCCCTTGATGCTGCCACAGTGACATGGTTTTCTGTTCAGGGTTTGCTCCCTTAGCCTTCGGTTCTGTCAAGGCAGTGGTTTACAACTCTGCAGGGCAGGGGCGTCAAACTCCCTGAGGTATTGCAATACCTGCATACCCGAGGCGTGGGTAGTGTGTTGATATAAGACAGCCTAGGTGGTGTAATGGCCAGCACACTGGCCTGGAATGTAGAGATGTGGGTTCGAGTTCCACTCTAGGCCCAATAGTTCCCATTTTTATCACCTCCATGACAATATCTACCAAACCATACCCACTCAAGTCCAATCTAGTTCATTCATCTCCACATTACATTGATTCTGAAAGAACCAACTAATACTCATCATTCATTTCAATACTCTTTCCGTATACTGACATTCCCGACTGACCTAGTTAAATGTGTGGTGTGCTGATTTCTAGGAAAATACATACATTATGCTATGTTAATGTGAAGTAATCATGGTAATTAATTATGGTAATCATGGTATAACCTACCATAAGAATCTACTTGAGCGTCTTCTACTTATCTAGTTAATTAGCAAGACATGTATGGTAACCTATCAGGGATGAAAGTGGTCTCCGGGGAAAAAAGCGGAAATGCTGATATTCTCCCATAGGCTTAGCATTGTCAGGGAATCGCTGAAAATTCCCGGAAGTCTGGATTCATACATATTGGTATACGCCGATAGTGCTGTGCCATTTGAAGCATGTATTAGTAGTATACGCTGCTGGTGCTGCAGCGTTTGCACCACATATCGGTATACACTGATAGTGCTGCGGCATTAGAAGCACGTATTAGTAGTATACGCTGATAGTGCTGCACTGTTTGAAGCATGTATTAGTAGTACTAGTATACGCTGACCCTGCCGCGGCGTTTGACGGCATTAGTAGTATACACTGCTAGTGCTGCGGCGTTTGCACCACATATTAGTATATGCTGATGGTGCTGCAGCGTGAAACAATGTATTGGTTGGTTGGTTGTTGGAGTTTAACATCATGGCAACATCTAAGGTCATATCAGGATGGGCGCAATGTATTAGTATACATTTATAGCAGAGAGCTAAATGGAGAGCGGCAACGTATTAGTATACACTCACAGCAGAGAGCTAAATGGAGAGCTGCAGTGAAGTAATGAAAGCAGTCTTTGTCGCATCGCGACCGACAGCATGATGATGATGATGATGACAGCTACAGGAAAAATCCAGGAAATCCGCGAAATCGTGGAGATCTTTCATCCCTGAACTATGGTAATGCCCTGCCCAGAGAATTTAGTTGAGCTTGTCCTATTTATCTACTTAATTAACAAGGAGTATGGTAACCATAGTCATGGATGAAAGTGGTCTGCAGCAAAAAAAAAGCCGAAATCAAGCCGAAATTATTACACTGACGGCGAATTTTCGTGAAAACACGGATCTTCTTCCATAGATTTAGCACTGTCAGGGAATCGCGGGAAAATGTCGGAAGTCGTGCTTCAACGATCCTTGTTGCGCCTATATTATCGCCCATCCCTAACAATTTCTTGTTTGCGTTTTATGTTCTAGCAACATCTAAGGTCATATAAGAATGGGATTCAAACTACCTAACTGTTGTCATATGCATCCTGGTTCCTTGGAATGGAAGTTTGCTTAACGTTAATCGGTAAATTAAAAGAAATCGCGGAAATCCGCGAAACCGGAGAGATCTACCATCCCTGCATGGCAATGCCCTGTTCAGACTTATTTAATAAAGGAATATGGTAACCATGGTAATGCCCTGCTCAGACCTCCCACTTGGGATTGCTCTACGTATCTAAGTTAATTAAGATGGCATATGGTGACCATTGTCAGAAACACCCACAACCTACTTGAGTTTGAGTTCACGCGTCAGCTCATTCTGAGTCTGTTCGAGTTCCTGCCGCTCGCGGACATGCTCTTCCTGCAGGTCCTGGATCTCCTGCTTCGTTGCTTGCAACTTGGCGAACAGCTTTTTGAGCTTCTTCGTCTTGATCTCCACCTCCTGTTGTAGACTTGTGTAGGTGTCTTGCAGGTTGATGGCAGTTTCCTCACGCTCCTCCAGCTTCTGCTGCAGCTCGCGCTCCTGGCGCTGTCGTGTTTAAAGGGGTAAATGGAGCATAAATGACAGGTTAAAAGGTGGGGATGTCACATGGATACTGTCAACACCAGCACCTGGTACTATCGTGTTTAAAGGGGAACATTGGGTATAAATGACAGGCGAAAAGGTGGGGATGTCACATGGATACCGTCAACACCAGCACCTGGTACTATCGTGTTTAAAGGGGAACATTGGGTATAAATGAGAGGCGAAAAGGCGGGGGATGTCACATGGATACGGTCAACACCAGGAGCTGGTACTATTGTATTTAAAGGGGAATATTGGGTATAAATGACAGGCGAAAAGGCGGGGATGTCACATGGATACCGTCAACACCAGCACCTGGTACTATCGTGTTTAAAGGGGAACATTGGGTATAAATGACAGGCGAAAAGGCAGGGGATGTCACATGGATACTGTCAACACCAGCTACTGACGCTGCTGTGTTTAAAGTTGACAATCGATGGCTGCTTACTTGCGTAGTCTAAAAGCAGGGATTAGGTCAATGATATGTCATTCTTCTGGTCAACACCAGCTCCTGGTCCTGTCGTGTTTAAAGGGACACATGGGGCATAAATGACAGGCAAAAAGGTGGGGATGTCACATGGATACTGTCAATACCAGCTCCTGGCGCTGCTGTGTTTAAAGGGACACATGGGGCATAAATGACAGGCAAAAAGGCGGGGATGTCACATGGATACTGTCAATTACCCATCTGCGTATTAACGCCAGCTCATGGTCGCATGTCGTGTTTAAAGGGAACACATGGGGCATAAATGCGGCAGCGGCAAAATCGTCGTGGGGTGTCAATGGATACTGTCATTACCAGCATACTGCACAACATGTCATGTCTTAAAGGACACATCGGGCATTAAACCGACAAAGGCTGGGCACTGTCAACATGGATACTGTCAATACGCAGCCCTGCGCACTGCGGCGTATTCAAAGCGGTGCTCGCGGGAAAATGCTCAGGCGATGTCCACATAGATACTATCATTTCCAGCACCTCCGTGCACTGTCTCGTACTAACCGTGACTATATCCAACTGGTGTTGCTTCGCCGTGTGTTCTTAGATCAATATATTAGGTTAATAATTATAATCTACTTTCCTGTTGTTTGGAGCGACTTATCCTTTCAAGGGTTAGCTTTGGAAATATTTAAAAGTAAAAACATGCTAAATTAATTTTGGTGTGCATGCTGAAATGTTGGATACCATATTCTTCAGCAGTAACTGATAACACAAGTTAATATTCCCTCTGTGCAGCAAATAAATGCTTAATGACTGCACCAGTATCCAAGCTGGATATGTCAGATCAAACATAGAGACGCGTTTGGTTTTGAAAATGTTATGCCTTCATCAGACTATGCAGCTTTAACTCGACATGAGATATAAAACCACTAATAAAAGCCAGTTTTCTGTAATTAAATTAATTGTCTTTAAAAGTCGAACTATAGAGGACCCACCCCCACCCATAAGAACCACAACATGTGGCAAAGAAGTTACCTTTTTCTCTGCAATTTCTCTCCGCTTCTGCTCCAAGGCTTGGTGCTGTTCATTTGTTCGGTCAATAATATTCTTTCCTCCACTCAACAACTTGCTTTCCATGGCCTGCAGCGCAGAGGGAGATTTGGCAGTGCGTTGAAATGTGATTTATAAACAATATTGTAGTAGTCTGCACTGACCTCTCAGGCAAGTAACCACATAGACAGGTAGGCGTGGGTAGTGTGGTGATATCAGGGAGCCTAGGTGGCGTAATAGTTAGCACACTGGCCTGGAATGCAAAGAGATGTGGGTTCGAGTCCCACTCTAGGCTCAATATTTCCAATTTTCATCACCCCCACGAAGTTAAAAAATTGTGACCAAGGAAAATTAAACGCTAGGTGTCAGTCTTTCTAAGTTGCTAAAAATGTGATTAATAACCTATATGAGGTGGTACAGTCCTGCTGTCTCAAAGAACACAAAAATTTCTCCTCGATTTACAATAGTAAAAAGATCATGCATGCCGTTTACATTGTAAAATGTGTTTGAGAGTCAGTAAGAACTGACACCCAATACATTTTGGGGAGTGGGTCCCCCTGGAGCAGAAAAGAGCGCGTCAGCCATGAGTGGTTAATACGGCAGCGGCTCAGGACCACCTGGTCCCACCGACCCCCCACCTGAGTCTATGGTGGTGTCCCCACAGACGGGACGATTTCACGCACTTTGTTACATGTATTTCTATTTTCATCCCACTAATGGTGCCACACTATCAGTGTGGCACAGTGTGTGTGTGTGAAAATGAGTGGTACATTAACGGAATATTAGCTGGCAGGGTTCGGAAACCTGTTCTACACTGGTCCCCTGCGGCAGTCATAAAACACTGGTAGGCTGTAAAATAGTGGGAGGTACAGTAAAGCAGAGACTCACCTTGATCTTGGCATTCAACGCCTCCTTCGCCTTTTGTTCTTCGGCCAGCTTCTTCTCATTTGCTTCGACCGCATGAATCAACTTGTCCTTTTCCTGCAGTGGCAGAAAGTGATACTGGGTAAGTATGTGTGACAGTGCTTAGCTGACGCGACTGCTACTAAGTATCATGCAGATTGACATGATAACGCTAGTGTCAGGCACTAAGGCACTATTACTAAAGCCTCAGTCACAATAGTGTTGTGACCACTTGCGACCACTTTGCGACAAAAGAACCCACCTCCTTGTGACTAAAGCAATAGTCGCTGACCTTTGTGCAACCATTTTAGTCACAAGGAGGTTTTTAGTGCAGTAGCTGCAACCTCCTTGCAACCAAAATGATCGGCGACCACTGAGGACTACTCACTTTGCAACCTCATTGCGACCACTTATGACTTCTTTGCAACCACCCATTTTGTGGTCGCAGGCAGTAGTGTGACTGGAGTATAATGCACTACGGTGCTATGGTGACTAGCTGTTATACTTAGTCACTATACAACCACTAGAGGGCTTTTGAGGGTTTTTTTTCTTTTTTCTTTTTTAAACTTACAACTAACTACCACCATTATATACTATGGTGACTATTAGATATCAGATTTACAGCGACTAGATTTTATACTCAGGGATGAAAGTGCTCTCTGTGAAAAAAAGCGGAAATGCTGATATTCTCCCATAGGTTTAACATTGTCAGGGAATCACGGAAAATTCCTGGAAGTGGGGTTTCATATATATTGGTATACGCTGAAAGTGCTGCACAGTTTGAAGCATGTATTAGTAGTGTACGCTGATAGTGTTGCGACACTTGGAGCATTTATTAATATTAGTAGTGTACACTGATAGTGCTGTGGCATCAGCACCACATATTAGTATACGCTGATGGTGCTGCGGGATTGAAAAATCCCGGAAATCCGCGGAATCGCGGAGATCTTACATCCCTGTATACTTAGATTTTTTCAAATATATTTCTAGCCACCTATTACTTTTATACTGATGGTGACTACATATATAATCTTTATACAACACTTAGATTTCACTTATTCAGAAAATTCACTATATTTTAGACTTACATTAACTACTGACTAAATCCTCAACCTATGATCACTAATAGTTACTAGACTTTAGATTTAGAGTAAAAAGAATTACTATCTTTTGGTTTTAAACTTGTTTAATATATAGCTGCTAGATTTTTCTTAGTCATTTTACATTTACTGTCACTGTACATATACTAGATTTTCAAACATAAAGTGTTACTACATAGTAAGTTGACTTACACTTACCGGACTATATTTTCAATTTAATATAACTAAATAGCGATTAGATTTTAATATTATGTACTATATCGTGACTAAATTCTAAATTAATCGCTACTAGATAATTAATTTCTAGTTACTCTGTGACTAGATTTTAAATTTGCAGTGACCTACATTACCACTTACCAACCATCTTCAGAACCATTGACACACATCCTTTCAATTCTTTTTGTACATTAAGCAGGGGAAATTTCAATCACGGACAATTGGTCTTCCTCATTCCATTGTTCCTTGCCCTATCCTACTAATGCCAAGCGCCAGGCTAGGTAGCAACAAGTATCAATGTTTTAAGTCATTGGTTTAACTCGGTCAGGGTTCCAACACAGGATTTCAATCCCAAGACCTACCAGAACGGCAGGCGGACGTTCAACTCATTCGGCCATCGCATCTGGTTATTTAAGATACAAAGTATGGGGGTAATCTAACACCGAAACCAGGTGTGGTGGCACCCACCTCTTTAATGAGGGTATGGTCGTTAAGAATTGACATCTTCTCCTTCTCCAGCTTATCCTTCTGCACTTGGCGGTACTCCTCCTCTGTCATCTCTTCTTCCCCTTCTTCATCCTCGGAACCCTCCTCCACCTCACCTGAACAACGGTCAATCAAGGCACAGTTCAAAAGGCTGCAGACAATCGAGGCACAGTTCAACAGGCACCAGTCAATCAAGGCACAGTTCAACAGGCAGCAGTCAATCAAGGCACAGTTCAACGGGCAGCAGTCAATCAAGGCACAGTTCAACGGGCAGCAGTCAATCAAGGCACAGTTCACCAGGCAGCAGTCAATCAAGGCACAGTTCAAAAGGCTGCAGTCAATCAAGGCACAGTTCAACGGGCAGCAGTCAATCAAGGCACAGCTCAAGAGGCTGCAGTCAATCAAAGCACCGTTCAACGGGCAGCAGTCAATCAAGGCACAGCTCAAAAGGCTGCAGTGAATCAAGGTACAGTTCAACGGGCAGCAGTCAATCAAGGCACAGCTCAAAAGGCTGCAGTCAATCGAGGCACAGTTCAACAGGCAGCAGTCAATCAAGGCACAGCTCAAAAGGCTGCAGTCAATCAAGGCATAGTTCAAAAGACTGCAGTCAATCAAGGCACAGTTCAACAGGCAAGGCACAATTCAAGTCAATCAGGACATAGTTCAAGTCACTCAATCAATTTGTAGCAATCAATGTCAATCGAGGCACAATTTAAGTCATTCATGGCTATGGTGACTAGTTTTTATACTTAAGTCACTATACAACCACTTGCTTGGCTGTTGAATTTGCACCCCGCCAGAAACCAGCTCCCTCCCTCTGTCAAGCGGTACCAGCTTGACAGCCCACCAACACTCCACTGATTAGTTACTAACACGCGTTGTCTGTTTAAGTGAGCTAAGTCTGACACAGCCACTGACTGAATACATTCTGTTTCCAACCCACCATTAGCATTCTGCCGAATGCCCTTCTTTTTGGGTTTCTTCTCCCCTTTGAGTTTACGTGGTCCGCCCTTCTTGTCCAGCGCATTCTTGAGTTTCATGATCTCCTCCTGGAATTCGCGAAGCAGTGCATCCTTCGGGTCTTCGTTAATCTTAGGCTTATTCTTGATGTTCTTCGCACGGTTTGCATATCTAATAATTCAATAATATATATATTTGTTAAAAGGGCAGTGAAAATTTATATCTTTTTTTCTTTTCTTTTTTTAAATAATTGATGGGGTTGTTTATTCTGTCCATAACACATAAGCTCGGATGATCGGGGTTGTTTTCAATGCTGGGCAGTTATCGGTTTGAGTTTCTTATAGTTTATCCCTTGTTTGAAATACTACTGATTTTATTTTGACAGACATTGAATAAAGAATTAACCTAATATATTTCAATAGTCACATGACAAACACAGCAGTTACCTCAATGTGGTGATGGTTTCGTCAAAGTTCCATGTGGCTGGGCCAATGTTTGCCACCATCACAGTTCGTGCATTGCCTCCTAGTGAATCTGTAATGCAATCATGAACGCACTCAGTTCTTTTGTAAACATTTTTTTAACAACATTTTTTTTACCCCTTTCAATTGGTACATAGTTTATTAATGTTGGTTGGTTGTTGGAGTTTTACGTCCTGGCAACATCTATGGTCATATCAGGACAGGTACCGACTTGTGACAGTGCGCACTCATGGTGACTTTATAGTGCTGCCCCACTGGGAATTCAGGATGCCAGCACCATGATCTGATATCCCACTCAGTGACATTATCCTGCACTGAGCTGACCAGTCCTTGCCCTATCCTATTAATGCCGAGTGCCAGGATAGGAAGCGAAAAGTATGAATTTTGTAAGTCATTGGATTGACTCGACCAGGAATCAAACTTCCGATCTCCCGCACGCGAGGACCGTGCTCTACCGATTCGGCCACCGCGTCCGGGAAGTATGTGAATAGGTACAGACAGCGAAATTTAAAAATATGCACAGGGTACAATATTGTTATTCCTTCCTGTAGACGTTGAATTTACAAACCCAAATCCAAAAAGAGTTAGGCTATATATATTATTGTTTTTGAGATAATCAATTTTAAAGAATTAATATATAAAAATGTATTAATTTCCAATTAAAAGTGGAACTTTGACCAAGTATAATAACAAGTGGAACCATGTCAGGTGTGTTCTGCTAACCAATTTCCATTGTACATATATAAACTGCCAATTGCTAAATCAGTTCATCAAGCAGATTTTTAATAAGACAATGTCAAAAAGTGCAATTCGTAACAAAAAAATCTTTCTCATTTGGCCAAATAACCATTTTCAAAGCATGGTATTTTCTTGAAAAACTGCAATACTGAATAAATGCAAAATAGATCACAGACCGCTATCTGCAGAGATTCAAAAGATATTTGCATCCAAAAATGTGAAAAAGTGTAATTGTTTGCATGTAAACAGCATCTGTAAGTGAAATTTGTATAATTTTCCTATTTTTGAAAGCTCATTGCAGCTAAACAACCTCTTGAATCTTCCTCAGATTTGGCACAGTATTATACTAAGCATTCCCTGAGACTAATAGATATTATGTATATCAATATTATATCCAAAAATATGGAAAATATTGAATTTTGATTGAACATATAAAGATAAATTGTCAGAAAACCAAATATATTAATTTGATAATTTTTAAATGTTGATTGTAGCTTAACCAATTGGTGTATCATCCTATAAATTGACAGTGCATATCATCTGGAGGTAATACACATTATCGTTTTAATATTCAATCTAGAAATACAAAATGTGCATTTTGATTGCATATACAAAAGAAAAGTGTACAAAATCAAAAATATAAATTTGTTCATCAAGCTTTGAACACTCACTGTGGCTTATCTAATAGTTGGATCTCCTTCAAATTTTGCACACATAGCATATGGAACTAATGCATATTAGCAATACCACAGATTTAAACTAAAAATATGAAAAGCTGTATTTTGATTGCAAATACAGATTAAAAGTGTATCAAACCAAAAATATTGATTTAAATAAATCTTTAAATATTCACTGTACCTAAAGCAATGGTTGGATCTTCCCCAAATTTGGTACAATATTAGATTATATATTTTGTGATATAACTCAATAGACATCAATGTCAAATACATGTTTCTACATGGGTGTCATCATTGTGAAACTACTATGGTCAGCAAAGGCCCAAACAGGTTGGTGTCAATATTCTGCCTGCGCCTCCTTGGAATACATGGCACTATAGTAAGATTGGTATCATTAGAAAGGTAATTAAATTGTCTTTCTATCCATACCAAATCTTATTAGGTTTAAAATATTTTTTAATCCAGTAGATGGGCTTTAAACTTTCAAAATTATTTAAATTGCAGAATTTGACCTGATTGACCTTTTTCACCTAGGGCAAACCATATATGGTTAGAAAGGTGAGGTCATTGCGCTTCTTCTGATACCATCCCTGACTTTCTATGAGGTAGTGCAAGGAAGCGCGAGCCCATTAAAGATACCCTGTTTTCGCAGTCGTTTTCATTTACATCAGTAATGAAGAAATATTCACTAAATACACTCATCATACAAATGGAGTTTACTTAAATACAAACTTACTATATATTCTATCCAACAACACCATTGGATAGAACATATGTTGATGTTCAAGGTTATGTAATTTCATCTAAATCATATACATACAGAAATAGTTACAAGCATGTGAATATTGATGAAAAAAGCTGGTACCTAATGTGAAGTACTTTCAAAGGTTCTTAAAACTATTTTGAATTCCAAAACATTTCAGGTTTTCCAGAATACCAGACAAACCCCTTGCCTATGCATAATGTTGGTTGGTTGTTGGAATTTGGCGTCCAGGCAACATCTAAGGCCATATCATGACAGGTACTGACTTGTGACAGTGCGCACTCATGGTGACTTCATAGTGTTGCCCCACTGGGAAATCAGGCTGCCAGCACCATGACCTGCCACCCCACTCAGTTACATTATCCTGACACTGAACGAACAAGTCCTTGCGCTATCCTATTAATGCCGAGCACCAAGCTAGGAAGCGAAAAGTAAAAAGTTTGTAAGTCATTGGTTTGACTCGACCAAGAATCAAACTCCTGATCTCCTGCATGGGAGGCCCGCGCTCTACAGATTCACCATCGCGTCCGGTACATATGCATGATAAGTGGTCACTTGATAAGCTAAAGTTGACAATGGAGCAGACTGACTGACCGCACTGCTTATTACAATTCACCGCAGTGCTTATTACAACTCACCTTGTAGGAGACGCGTCAACTTGGAATCTCTGTATGGAATATGAGCGCTCTTTCCATCAACGAGAGCAGAAATCACATTTCCTAGTGCGGATAACGATAAGTTGATTTTGGTGGCTTCCTTTAGTCGATCACCCTGAAAAAATATTTAAATTCAAATTTGTACTCAAGGTCAAACTCGTACTCAAGGTCAAACTCGTAGAAGGTATCGAGTGTGGCAGTGTGTTCGACTGCCCTCCTCATACCCGTGTAAGTAAACTGGCTTAAAAAGTTATCACATAGAATAGCCTTAAAAGCCATCCGAAAACCAGTCTGAAAGCACATCAATTAAACATTCATTCCAACTGTGTGATTAACTCACAGACATTTGACTAACTCACAGCTATGTGACTAACTCACAGCTATGCAACTAACCCACAGCTATGCGGCTAACTCAGATATGCGAATAACTCATAGCTCTGCAACTAACTTACTGGATGTGACCAATTCATTGGCTATCTAGGTAAGTCGCTTGCTATGAGTATGACTAATAACCAGATTATGTGGCTAACTCAGAGCTATGTGACTAACTGATAGCTCTGGATGTGACCAATTCATTGGTTATCTAGCTATGTTGCTTGCCACGGCTAATAATCAGATTATGTGGCTAACTCACAGCTGTGTGGCTAACTCATACTTAGTCATAGTTCTGCGACTAACTTACTGCATGTGACCAATTCATCAGCTATCTAGCTAAGTCACTTGCCATGGCTAATAACCAGATTATGTGGCTAACTCACTGCTATGTGGCTAACTCATAGCTCTGTGACTAACTTACTGGATGTGACCAATTCATCAGATATCTAGCTAAGTCACTTGCCATGGCTAATAACCAGATTATGTGGCCAACTCACTGCTATGTGGCTAACTCATAGCTCTGCGACTAACTTACTGGATGTGACCAATTCATCGGCTATCTAGCTAAGTCGCTTGCCATGACTAATGAAGAACAAAACCACAAGGTTTTGTTGTCATTGCTGCTGGATTCAATTTAATACTTTTCCAGGACATAATGAACTTCAGCTGTTTTTTCCAGGACATTTCCAGGCCTGGATTTTACAATAAAAAAATTCAAGAAGGTTTCGGCGTTTTTAGAGTGAGTATGTAACAGTAATGAATCAGTTGTAGATACAATATTAGGTAACCACCTTCCCAGTGGTAAATATATAATGCACAATCAATACCTACCACCAGTTTCTGTTACCGCTAATGTATCTTATTCCTGAGACCGTTGCTAATACTAGGATGCATGTATCCCAGCCGTTGCAGGCAATTTCCAAAAACATAAAATATAATAATGCAAGGGAGGAAAATAAATTAGACCCAAGTTAAATTGTTTAAAAAATTGACAAGTACAGTTTTTTTTACCTGAAAGTGAAATGTATGCGCAGTTTGGTTACTGTGGGTGGACAGGGGTTTTAGGGATTCAGTGCTTTAATGATGTCGTTGGCGAAGTTCTGGTTGGAATAACCAGACGGGATGACTGAATGAGTTGAGCGATCGCTCCCTGTTATAGAAAGTCATGCATTTGAACCAGGACCAAATCAAACTACCGACATAAAAATGTATAAATATCATCAACAAGGCTGGCGCTCAGCATTACTAGGATAGACAAGGAGCAGTTGAATGAGGAAGACCAATTGTTTGAGACTGCTTACTTAATGGACAATAAATGTAACAACAACAGCAAATAAATAAATATAAAAAGAACAGTCAAAAGCTTTTCTGCCTATCACGAAAACTCCCATGAACCACTTAAGCCAACCGATGAACAAAATGGATTCCACAAAAACAGAGTAACTACTAAAACTTGCAATGCCACAGGACAACTATTAACTGAGATGGATAAAAGAGAACTCACTGCTGCGCTCGCCAGGGAGTTATAGAAGACCTTTGATACAATTGATCAGAAACTATTACTGCACTTACTTCAACAACTAACTACCTGAACAAGAGAAGAAAAATACTGGTGAATGTTGACAGTGCAGATCAGTAAAGACAAGAACACCTCAAAGACAGGGTTTGTATTCAAATCTCATACTGACTGCGCAATCACACGCTTAATTCAAACCTCACAGACTGGGCAATAACACAACTACCCCTTGAAACCTCACACCAGCTGCGAAATAACATCACCACCTTGAAACCTCACATTGACAGGCCAAAAACACTGTCCCCTAGAACTTCATACAGAGTGGGCAATAGCGCCATCCAATCAACTGTCACACAGACCAGGCAATAACAGCAATCCCTCAACCTTCACACAGACTGGGCAATAACACCGCCCCCTCAACCGTCACACAGACTGGGCAATAACAGCAACCCCTCAAGTGTCACACAGACTGGGCAATAACACCGCCCCCCTCAACCTCAACACAGACCAGGCAATAACAGCAACCCCTCAAGTGTCACACAGACTGGGCAATAACACCGCCCCCTTCAACCTTCTCACATACCAGGCAATAACAGCAACCCCTCAAGTGTCACACAGACTGGGCAATAACACCGCCCCCCCTCAACCTCCACACAGACCAGGCAATAACAGCACCCCCTCAAGTGTCACACAGACTGGGCAATAACACCGCGCCCCCTCAACCTTCACACAGACCGGCTCAACTTGTTTGCTTGTTGTTTTACGTCCTAGCAACATCTAAGGTCATATCAGGACGGGTGCCGACTTGTGACAGTGCGCACTCATGGCGATTTTATAGTGCTGCCCCATTGGAAGACCAGGCCATAAGCACCATGACCTAATATCCCACTCAGTCACATTATCCTGACACTGAGCCAACCAGTCCTATCCTAATCCTATCCTAATAATGCCGAGCGCCAGGCTAGAAAGCAACAAGTATCAATTTTTAAGTCATTGGTTTGACTCGACCAGGGTTCGAACCCACGACCCTACGATCTACCAACACAGGAGACGGAAGCTCTAACTCAGTCCGCCATTCCGTCTGGTCCCTATCGCCTCAACTGTCACAGAGACTGGGCAATAACACCCCCCCCCCCCCTCAACCTTCACACAGACCGGGCAATAACACGGCCCCCCTCAACACTCACACAGATTGGGCAATAACACCGCCCCCTTCAACCTTCACACAGCCCGGGAAATAACTCATCGCCTCAACTATCACACAGACTGGGAAAAAACACAGCCCCCCTGAACTGTCACACAGACTGGGCATTAACCCTTCGCCTCAACTGTCACATAGACTGGGCAAAAAACTGTCCCTCTGAAACCTCACACCAATTGGGGAATAACCCCCCCCCCCCTAAATCTTACACAGACTGGGCAATACCACAGCCCCCTCAACCGTCACACCAACTCTGCAATACCACCACCCCCCTCAACCCTCACACCAACTCGGCAATACCACCGACCCCTCAATCCTTACACCAACTGGGCAATACCACTGTCCCGTCAACCACCACATAGATTGCGCAATAACAAGTTTCCCTTCCAACCTCATATCGACATGGCAATGGTACCACCCCTTTGAACCTTATACCGACTGGGCCATAACACTGCTCTCCCTCAAACCGACTGGGCAATAATTCCACACTCTCAAACCTCAGAGTGAGCAATAACATTGCCCCTTCAAACCTCACACCGACTGGGAAATAACACCACCCCCCTCAACCCTCAAACAGACCGGGCAATAACACTGCCCCCTCAACTATCACACAGGCTGGCCAATAACACCGTCCCCCTCAAACCGACTGGGCAATAATTCCACACAGAGTGAGCAATAACATTGCCCCTTCAAACCTCACACCGACTGGGCAATAACACTGAATCCTCAACCATCATGCAGACAGCACAATAACACCGTCCCCTCAAACCTCATACTAACATGGCAATAACATCACCTCCTTACACCTCACAGCGACTGGGCAACAACTCGTACTCCTCAGATCTCACACATATTGGGCAATAAGACCATCTCCTCAACCATCACAGACTGAGCAATAACACCGCTCCCTCAACTGTCACACAGACTGGGCAATAATACCGTACCCCTTAAAGCTCATACCAAATTTTAATTTGCTACTAGCCGTCAGGGGTGGACGATTTTTCACTCAAGGGTGGGGATATCACCAGTTTAAAAAATATATATTTGGTCTTAGTGTTACACAAAACATTCAAGCATCAAGAGCGACACATCAGATGACAATAACACCACTAACAAATGCACAGCAGACAAAATACATTAGCAGACACAATTAGGTTTTTTGCAGCGCTCCCTCGGAGACAATCATGATTTGTATTAGTGAGCCAGAGAGCCTCCAGGTGGTGCCAGCAGTAGGGTTACGCTGCAGATAACCTTGATATGCAAAAATGGTATGGACCATCCATTATTTATATTTGCATAATAAATATTACACCACATATTAAATCATAAATGGAAATCATATACAGGTCACCAAATTAGAGTGGAATTTGATGTTCAGAAAATAGAAGAAAAAAAAGCTGCCAGACAATAATACTCACGGTAGAGCCGGTCTTGGCCTGGCGCTCACTTCCGGCCAGATCGACCAGATTCAGTTTCCCGACCCGGATGTGGTTCTCCTCGTCAGCCCCCATCTGTGGAAGAGCGATCAGATAAAGTGATGAGGTGTTCTTGGTACACAGGTGTTCTCTGTGGCGGAGTGGTTAGAGTGTCTGATTTCTAGGTCAGACTCCTAATCTGAAGGTTGGTGGTTCGATTCCCTTTGGCCCAAGCTCTGCCAATTTGGATTTCCACCGCTGTGTATAACTTACAGCGTCATCAAAGGCCAGTTGCTCTCATACCATGTCTATGTGGTGTGGGAGGTTAAAAATCCCTTGGGTCGGTAAAAGTGTAGGCTCGGGCTTTCTATCGACAAACTGTCTAATGGTGAAAACAAGTCTATTCAGACTTATCCATGATAGGCAGTATAAATCTTCAAGAAAAAGAGAACCAAGTTGCTCCGAGGCACAGCCACAACAGCCAGTCATGCACACACACCTGAGAGTCATGCGCGACTAATCTGAATCTGGGTACACTTCCTGTATCCTTTTTAAACATGGGTCTTTTTAAACATAATCAACCGGCAAATTTATAGTGCTGCCCCACTAAAATACCACTCCATGTTGTGTCACTTAGCCACATTACCCTGACACTGAGCTAACCCGTGTTTGTTGCGTGTTACTAATTAATGCCCAGTATTGATTTAGTTAGTGACAAGTACCATGTTTTAAGTCTTCTGCTTAACTCCGGCAGGATTGAACCCAGAGACGTTTGGAACAGGAAGTTGACACTGTACAGTTAGGCCATCTTGGCCAGTTATATTCAAATAAAAATGTTAGTAGGCAGCAGTCCAATAGCAAATATCTGACAAAGCTGTCAGGACAGTACCAATCACGGCTAGCCATCTTATAAGGCTACTGAAATTAATTAGTTTTTATTAAATTACTAGATTTGACCAAATGTTGGTGTTATATCGTCTCTTTTTCTCTTTCAAAAGAAATAATACTGATGTAATGTTAAATAATTAAATATAAGAATTGGTGTGTAATTACTGGTGAATAACAGTGAAAAGATTCAAAAGCTTAGGCTTAATATTGTATAAGATCATCACTTCTAACTTAAATCACAAAGGCAGTGCGTATTAATTTCAAGATGGCTTACCATAGCTGTCACGTAAATCATATATTAAGCCATGCGGTTTATGAATACATTCAATGTGTATACTAGCCATAAATATAACATTTACATATCATTATATAAGTAGGTACAAACAAGATATACATGTAAGCAATCACTTCTTTTCACAAGACATTTCATTTAAGCTTTCTTAAGTTAAGGTTTTTTTCTTCAGTTTTACATCCAGCTAATATGGTAGGAGAGCTTTGTACAGTTTAGACAGCTGATGGCAGGGTTGCTGGAGGTGACCTTCTGACTGAGTGAAGAAGTGCCCTGCAAGACCTGCTGGTTTCTGGCAGTCAGCGGAAATGTTTGATAAGCCACTGAGCGCAGAAATTCTGGCCAGCATCAGTTTGATTGATTGATTGGTGGTTGCTTTACGCCGTGTCGGCAGCATAGGCCATATTCACGGCGAGAAATGTTTGTTTTTGGTTCAAACCATCGCTTTTACATGTAAAAGCAGACAATCAATTATGTGCCAATAGACACTAATTAAATTAGAAAGCTCACAATCATATATCTGTGGTCAAGGGAAACAAATTCCCATAGAAAAAGAAAAGTTTCATTAATAATTAATAGAATCCATTTAGTAAACTATATAAGGTGGTACAGTCCAGCTGCCCTCAAAAAGGCTAAAATGTTTTCCTGTTTTACCTTAGTAAAAAGGTCATGCATACTGCCTGCAGTGTAGAACCGTTGGCGCAGGGCCAAAAAATCAACGCAACTTAGTAAAATGTGTTTGAGTGTCAGTGGGGACTGACACCCAATACATTCAGGGGGAGGTTCCCCCGTGAGCAGAAAAGCATGTGTAAGCCACGAGTGGCCAACACGGCAGCGACTAAGGACCACTTGGTCCCGCCGACCTCCCGCATGAGTCTGTGGTGGCTTTCCCACAGATGGTTCAATTTCTTTAAGTTTATTGATGTTTTCATCCCACTCATGTTGCCATTTGGATTTTATGTGGGTGGCTATTAGTGGTTTCAGATCAGAGTGAGGGATCAGACACGGTTCAAGATCACAGTTCAGGGCCTTCTTCGCAGCCCGATCAGCTCGTTCGTTTCCTTGTATGCCAGCATGGCCAGGCACCCAGCACAGGTGGATATCATACCCATCTGTTGTCAGTTGGTTCATTTTATAAATGACCGTTGCTAGAATAGGGTGATTCGTTTTCAGTCCAGCAACAGCCAGGAGGCAAGAGAAGGAATCACTGTATATAACATAGTTAGTGTGGTTGGATACCTCGATACACTCCAAAGCGAGAAGGAGTGCTCGGGCCTCTGCAGTGAAAATCGAGCTCTGATCGGGCAAACGTACACCAAATTTTTCCCGTCGGCAGACTGCCGCAGCAGCTACCCGGCTTTGGTCTTTCGAACCATCAGTGTATATGGAGAGGTGGTCTGCAAACTGGCCTTGAATCTCTGCATGCAGTCCTTTGTACTCGAGTGGATGTGTCCCAGATTTCCTCAGTTCCGTGAGTCGGAGGATAACCGATGGCTTTCTCAATGACCACGGGGGATGTTCTGGGACTTTGGCATCCTCCAACACGTCCAAATCCACGCCTAAGGCCTCCAAATGAGGTTTCATTCGGAGCCTCAGTGGCCGGATGTAATTTGGCCTGGCTTCATACCTGGATTCGTCATGTTGCTCGAATAGACAATTGTGTGCAGGATTCAATGCATTAGTTTTTATCTTGACTACATATTGCATGGCCAGTTTGATTCTCCTGTTATTAAGTGATGGTTCATTGGCTTCGACATAAAGGCTCTGAACTGGTGAGGTGCGGAAGGCCCCAAGGGCCAAGCGCAGTCCCTGGTGGTGGATCGTGTCTAGCAGCCCAATATATGATTTCCTTGCGGAACCATATACTATGCTGCCGTAATCCACTCGTGAACGAACCAAGGTTCTGTACACGGAGAGCAGAACATCTCTGTCCGCTCCCCACTCTGAGCTGGACAGCACCCTCAGAATATCCAGCGCTTTCAGGCATCTTGTTTTCAGGTACTTTATATGTGGCACAAAAGACAGCATCAGTTAACCAGCATACTCATGACCGATGAGACAAGACCTTCCGCCCAGTGTTACGTTATCCAGTGTGCACATCACTGATGAGACAATCACTTTCTTCAGCTGTCAGCTATTTAACATGCTCATCACCGATGAGACAAGAACTTCCGCCCAGTGTTATGTTATCCAGTGTGCACATCACTGATGAGACAATTGCTTGCTTCAGATGTCAGCTATTTAACATGCTCATCACCAATGAGACAAGAGCTTCCGCCCAGTGTTTCGTTATCCAGTGTGCACATCACTGATGAGACAATCGGTTGCTTCAGATGTCAGCTATTTAACATGCTCATCACCGATGAGACAAGAACTTCCGCCCAGTGTTACGTTATCCAGTATGCGCATCACTGATGAGACAATCGCTTTCATCAGCCTCCAGCTATTTAACATGCTCATCACCAATGAGACAAGAGCTTCCGTCCAGAGTCAAGTTCTTCCAAATGCTCATCACTGATGATATAAAAGCTTTCAGACAGTGTCAGTGCCCAGCATGCTCACCGCAGACTACCAGAGAAATAGACCAGTATCCATCTGTAAGATCACAGATAGCCACCTACCACTGGACAATGCTATTTACATAAACCCATGTGAAGCTTGTACAAGTATGTACTTCTTCCCAAGTGTTATTCAAATAATGATTTACTTACATCAGTGGAATAATCTCTTAGTCATATGCTTATATAATCTATCTCATGTCGGCTCCTACTGTATTCACATCAGGTTGTGTACATAAATTCACATGGACTTGTGTAAATAAGTCTTGATTGACATAAAAGATAATGCTTTAAAAGCTCTTGTAAATAAGAATTTGTGCACACAACCCCTGATATGCAATGCCTAATTTATAAGAGCTTGCATAAATAGCTTTGACTGTTGTCTCATTGCTACATAATCTGGTGTACAACCATTACAATACTAGCAGGCCTTCCAAGATGGTGGTCGATACCAGACACATTCACTATAATAAGGACCAGGAACCAGATTACCAGATGACCAGAGACCCTGCACAGCCCAACACTGGGCCAAGCCGGAAGTGGAGGTGGAGGTGAAGGAAGAGGAAGAGGAAGCGCAGGGAGTGAGCTGGATGCGCCACGCATGCGCTCAGGACTTACCATCTTCCCAGCCAAATAGGCAGAAGCAAAGTGATTTGTGTTCATTTCTGCCGTGTTTGTGAATTGATAATTAATCATTTAAAAATAGTGAAACACTGAGGGTAACGGAGTGTTTGGTTGCAACCACCTAGATGCACTCTGAAGGTTATCAAGAGGTGTGAAGGTGTCCCTAGAAGGTGTGAAGATGTCCCCGGAATGGGGTGAGAGGGATCAAGCAGAGACCTGAAGTGTTTGAACTGACACTGTAGTGACACAGAACTTGTCAGTTTGAGCGGTGTGTGATTAGGGTTAAAAGATGAGGTACTGGAAACTTGCAGGTTTGTGTTAAGCTGAATTGGAAAATGTGTTGGGATTCAAACTTTTTTTTCCTTTTTTTTTTTGTAATAAAAACAAAATGTTACTTCTTGCCTCACTGATATCCTGAAATCGCATAGATATAGACCAAAACATGGCGCCATATTAGTTGAAAATTGGGAATATAATGTACAAGATGGATTGTAATCTGAAACTGTGAGTGGAATTCTATCTGCACATACCGTAGTGTTACGATTTAGCTCTCGGTAGCCCATTAAAAGCTCTATATGAGTCAGCCTCACGAAAATGGGCCAATTGGTGTTTTATTTAAGATGTCAGCGTCGCAATTCTTAAAGTGTAGTGCATTTCTTTGTTTTATATTACATTATCCTAGAAACAAATAAGGTTGTTGTATTTTCTCTACCTTTACATTCAGGATAAATTTAAGGGCTTTGCAACAGCTCTGTCAATGCTAAACTATAATTATGCTGTTCGATGCCGACATCCAATGCTCGACGCCGACAACTTTAACAGATGTTGGCGTCGCAATTCTTAAATTGTAGCGCATTTCTTTGTTTTATATTAAATTATCCTAGAAACAAATAAGCTTGTTCTGTTTTCTCTACCTTTACATTCAGGATAAATTTAAGGACTTTCCAATACATCTGTCAATGCTAAACTATAATTATACTGTTTGACGCCGACATCCAATGTTCAACACTGACAACTTTCCCCAATTGGCCTCTTTTCGCGATCCTGACTCATATACACACACAGAAATAGCCATTCCCACATGTGTCTTACTCATAAACCACACCCGATTTAACTTCTAGAGTCAACAAATCTGTCAAATAACAATAAACTTATATAATCCGATGGTTTTTCCGTTTATATATTCTTTTTGATAAATATTAGGTTAATAATTATAATATATTATTTTAAAACAAAGTCTGGACATATTTGAATTGAAAACAGGCCAAATTAATTTTGGCATGCACACCGAAATGCTGGACATCATAGGCTTCATTTGGACTTTATATACATGTAACTAGACACAGCAAATATCAAACTGACTTGCCAAGTCTGATATCAGTTTTATCACCGTGCATTGCAATGGATATCACCATAGACCCTAGATAAAAGATTCACCCGGTACTTGTAGTACACGGGTGAATGACAACGTAGTCTAAATACGGGCGAAACTAGCTTTAGTATGTACCAGGGAGTAGAATGTCTGCCTCCAGTATCAAATGGATATTTATATATGCACAGAGTTGGTGAAATGGGAGAGAATGCAAAAAGACAAGATGGCGGCCGCAGAATGCCGTCGATTTCACTTTTAAATCTTATTAAACTATATATTATATTATATTTTTCAACTCAAAGGTAGCGGGCTATCAATAAGATATATGTAAAGAATAAGTGTTGCTTCTTAGATTGTAAAATTAGGCTCTCAATTCTTTGACCCGCATTTTCGCCACCTTTTACATAGGGTTGGTTTGCACCCCTACTGCAGCAGTACGGGGTGAATCTTGTACCTACATAGACCCGTGAGTTATCAACACTATTTTAGGAATTTGATAAACGCTAGTCATTCAGTAGCTAATTTCAATATCAGGAGAGATAGAATAAATGGAATACATACTAATTGTACCTTAGCATAGATGTGTTATCCTTTGAGACCCACTACACACTACACCTTGCTACACAAGCTACCTTACTGATGTCGGAGATGGGGTTTAAGTACCTGGCTACATTCTATGGTGATGATGAAGATGGCGTGGGACCTGGAACTGTGCTCATTCATGTCCGTCGCGCTGCAAAGTCAAAGAACACACAAAAGGTAACCAATGGGTGTGTCAACACATTACTCATCAAGAATGGTAACTGCGGACCAGGAAGCTCCTAGGTTTGTTTGTTTGTTTGTTGTTTTACGTCCTAGCAACATCTAAGGTCATATCAGGACGGGTACCGACTTGTGACAGTGCACACTCATGGTGATGTTATAGTGCTGCCCCACTGGGAAATCAGGCCACCGGCACCATGACCCGATGTCCCACTCAGTCACATTATCCTGACAATGAGCTAACCAGTCCTTGCCCTATCCTATTAATGCCGAGCGCCAGGCTAGGAAGCGACAAGTACCAATTTTAAAGTCATTGGTTTGACTCGACGGGGAACCGAACTCCCGACCTTCCACACGCGAGGCCCACACTCTACCGATTAGGCCACCGAGCCCGGTTAGAAGCTCCTAGGTAGCTCTGAGATAAACACACTTGCAAATTACTAACAAACCGTACTTGAATACACGATATTCACACGCATGCACGTTAGAGTTAGATTTGAGGTTGCGTATCATCATTCTGAAAGCCTCGCAGAAGCATAACGTATTTACATAGCGAGTGAAAGAAACCTACATGGTAAGTGAGCATTTTCTCGGTGAGTTTAACAAACTTGCTTTTGATATTTATACCACCATCCAGTCTTCATATAGCATATTCCTAGTCTGTTATTCAGTCAACAAAATTATTCATTGAGTGTGTCTTTTGACGACTACGCTCTTACCGTTTTGTACTGTAAACAAATGCAGTTGTGGTCTAGCCGCAAAAAAACGGCCCACAACCGTGGTTTCATTCGAGGCCACCGGGCGTTGCACGTGTTGTGAATATTGTATATTGATATGGAGAAATCAGTTTTTAAAGTAGACCCTACTAAGAAAATGTGGCATGACAAATTAATTTCATAATAAAAGTTCAGAAACAGCCGCTATAATTGTTTATATGTTAACTCTCTACTCTTTCAGAGCGGTAGATTTTAATTGCAAGTAGAGTGTAAAGTTGAAGCGATATATTGCCTTTGTGTTTTATCCCAATTCTATATCGAGATTAGGTAGGGGATTCGAATCCAGGCCGAATCAAACCGATGACTTACAAACTTGATACTTGTCGCTACCTACTGCTCGGCATTAATAGGATAGGGTAAGGACTGGTCAGCTCAGCATCAGGATAATGTGATTAAGTGGGATATCAGATCATAGTGCCGCCAGCCTGTTCTCAGCATTATAAAATCGCTATAAGTGCAAACTATCACAAGTCCTGAAATGAGCTACGAAGTTGTTAGGATATAAAACCCCAATAAACTGTTTATATATGATAACTTAACCAACAGAGCAGTTTAGTTTACATTTATTTAATTACTTGACAACAAAACTATTTTTTATGTGATAACCTGCCTGACAGAGTGATTGGAGTTTACATTTATTTAATTACCTGACAACAGAATTAGTTGATATTTGATAACCTACCTGACAGGGCTATTGTAGTTTACATTGAATTACTTGACAACAGAATTACTGTTTATGCTGATAACATACCCGATAGAGCAATTGGAGTTTACATTTATTTAAATACACGACAACAGAATTACTATTTATATCATATAACCTACCCGACAGAACGATTGGAGTTTCCCACATTCATCACATGATCGATTTCTTTTATGCTTTTTGTTACGAATGATGACAAATCCTGTAAAATAAAATAAAAATAATGACAATTAAAGTACACTATTTAAATTATTTCTGTCACAAATATAGATCGGTATTCAAATGACAACCAAATAAACTGAAGTCTCTTCGGCATAAGGAAACAGTTACCAGTTATTAAAACACAATTGCACTTTTATGAACACGGGTCTATCCTGTGTTGGTAGACAAAATGAGTTATATATAACGGAAGAAAATGGTATAAATATGTAATATATAATATATAATAAGCCAGACAAAGCAATAGAAACAGTCGATGGCAACATAATTAAGATATTCATTCATTATAGTGCAGAGAGCACCAACAGAGCAGTACTTCGTGAGCCGCCATCTTGTCAGCTTTGTTAATACATTCATGCATTATAGTGCAGAGATCACCAACAGAGCACTACTTCGTGAGCCGCCACCTTGACAGATTCATTAAGACATTCATCCATTATAGTGCAGAGATCACCAACAGAGCACTACTTTGTGACCTGCCATCTTGGTAGCTTCATTAACATATTCATCTATTATAGTGCAGAGATCACCAACAAAGCAGTACTTTGTGAGCCGCCACCTTGACAGATTCATTAAGACATTCATCCATTATAGTGCAGAGATCACCAACAGAGCACTACTCTGTGACCTGCCATCTTGGTAGCTTCATTAACATATTAATCTACTATAGTGCAGAGATCACCAACAAAGCAGTACTTTGTGAGCCGCCATCTTGGCAGCTTCTTTATAACTATCAAGCAGCATGAGTTCACCTTCACGTAGATGCCCGTGTCTGGTCTCTCCTTTAACTCCAGGCGCGTTGACTGATCTTTGGAGAGTAGGTCTCGAATCTCCTCCTGCAAACCAGAAAATTCACATGACATCACTTACATGGACAGCCTTTGTGTAGGCAATACGAATACAAGGCCAGTATGACACAGCTGACAGCCTAATAGTGTAGTGGATTATAAGCAGTGGATGGATGTTATGCATTACATTTACTTTTAGCCTTAGTCAATACGAAGACAAGGACAGTATGACACAGCTGACAGCCTAATGGTGTAGTGGATTATAAGCAGTGGTTGGATGTTACGTCTTACATTTACTTCTAGCCTTTGTGTAGGCAATACAAATACTAGGCCAATATGACACAGCTGACAGCCTAATGGTGTATTAGATTATATGGATGTTACGCATTATATTTACTTCTAGCCTTTGTGTAGGCAAAACGAATACAAGGACAGTATGACAAAGCCTGGCAGCCTAATTGTGTAGTGGATTATAAGCAGTGGATGGATGTTATTCATTACATTTACTTCTAGCCTTTGTGTAGGCAATACAAATACAAGAACAGTATGACACAGCTGACAGCCTAATGGTGGTGTGGATTAAGCAGTGGTGGGATGTTACGCATTTCATTTACTTCTAGCCTTATGCCAAGTACACACCTACCGTTTATGATTTGCGCACTAAAACTCGCGACTCGACCCTACCCGCTTAAAACTGAAAACTGATTCATTTTTTGAATCGCGAATCGCAATCGTAATCGGCCCGTTTTAGCCCTAAAACTGAGTTTTTAGCTGGGAATCGCAATCGCTAGGTGTGCGCAGGGAGTGCACACCTAGCGATTTTTGTGTGCGAAACGGGCAGTTTTAGATCGTATACGGTAGGTGGGTGCGCACAAACGGTAGGTGTGTACCTGGCATTAGTCAATACGAAGACAAGGACAGTATGACACAGCCTGGCAGCCTAATGCAGGGTTGAAAGTGGTCTCTGACAAAAGACGGGTAAATCAAGCCGACATCTTGGCTCCACCTAGCGGGTTCCGGCAAAATCAAGCCGTGGTTATTACACTGATAGCGAACTTCCACGAAAACGCCCATTTCCCCCCCCCCCCCCCCCATTAGAATTAGCACTGTCAGTAACTCTTTCTTGTTTGGGTTTTATGTTATAGTGATATCTAAGGTTATATAAGAACAGGATTTTAACTAACCATTTTGTTTAACGTTAACTGGTAAACATAAAAAGATCGCTGAAATCCGCGAAATCGCGGAGATCTTTCACACACGTCTGCTAATGGTGTAGTGGACTAATGGTGGGATGCTATGCATTATATTTACTTCATTACAATATTATAAGTGCAAGTGCTTGGGTCAGTACTAGAACAGCGGCAGAGTGCTTGGGTCAGTACTAGCAGAGTGCTTCGGTCAGTATGAGTAAAGCGGCAGAGTGCTTGAGTCAGTCCTAGAACAGCGGCAGAGTGCTTGAGTCAGTACTAGAACAATGGCAGAGTGCTTGGGTCAGTACTAGAACAGCAGAGTGCTTGGGTCAATCTTAGAACTGCAACAGAGTGTTTGGATCAGTACTAGTACAGCAGCAGAGTGCTTGGGTAAGTGCTAGAACAGCAGCACAGTGCTTGGGTCAGTACTAGAACAGCAGCAGAGTGCTTGGGTCAGTACTAGAACATCAGCAGAGTGCTTGGGTCAGTACTAGAACAGTGGCCTAGTCCTTGGGCCAGTACTAGAACAGCTGCAGAATGCTTGGTTAATCCTAGAAACGTGGCAGAGTGCTCAGGTCAGTACTAGAACAGTGGCCGAGTGTTTGGGTCAGTACTAGAACAGCAGCAGAGTGCTAGGGTCAATCCTAGAACTGTGGCAGATAGCTTGGGTCAGTACTAGAACAGCAGCAGAGTGCTTGGGTCGGTACTAGAACAGCAGCAGAGTGATTGGGTCAATCCTAGAACAGCTGCAGAGTGATTGGGTCAGTACTAGAACAGCAGCAATCCTAGAACTGTGACAGAGTGATTGGGTCAGTACTAGAACAGTGGCTCAGCACCCAGAGAGCAGGACTGTTGACACAGCAAACACAATAGCTTTTCTAGATACGTACCATGTAGATCTCTAGGTAGGAGGCGCGAACAAGGTATTGCTGGTTCTCGGTCCGCGCGATGTGTGAGAAGATGTGTTCGAACGAGTTGGGAATCACCCCACGCATCTCAGCGTCATTCTTCACCCCTGTTAACAAAGAAAACATTACCGCAGTCACATAGAGAGGTGAACTCAGATCTTACAACCAGCCAAAGGGCCCCGCATGCACAGGTTTGTTGGTTGGTTGTTGGACTTTTACATCCTGGCAACATCTAAGGTTATATCATGATGGGTACCGACTTGTGACAGTGCACACTCATGGTGACTTTATAGTGCTGTCCCACTGGAAAATCAGGCAGCCAGCACCATGACCTGATATCACACTCAGTCACATTAACCTGACACTGAGCTAACAAGTCCTTGCCCTATCTTATTAATGCCGAGCACCAAGCTAGGAAGCGACAAGTATCAATTTTGTAAGTAATTGGTTTGACTCGACTAGGAATCAAACTCCCAATATCCCGCACGGGAGGCATGCGCTCTACCGATTTGGCCACCGCGTCCAATCGCTGCTTTAATTCTTTTAAAATCTGGATTTAATTTTTACCAACCATTCTATTTTAAATGTAAATTAAATGTCAAAATCCACCATGGATTAACGGGTCCTTAACAATGATCTATTTTCACAAGCATACAAACCGTATGTTGGGGGGAGGTCGGCTAAGACCTACTGCGTGCTTTCTAAACTTTATACAAATATTATGCGAATTAAGCAGGATTCGAACCCACACTTCTTGCCATTCGGATGCAGACTACTACAATATCAACATTTGTTTTTTTAATAGTAAAAGTTTGTTTTGTACTCTTGTGAAAATGTTGATAATTGTGAAGAAACCCCTAATTTAAATGTAAATCAAATATCGAAATCCAGGCGGAATGGGCAAATGAGTTGAGCGCCTGCGTCCCATTTTGGTAGGTATTGGGATTTGAAGCACCGGTTTCGAATCCTTGTTGAGTCAAACCAATGACTTAAGAATTGATACTTGTCGCTACCTAGCCTGGTGTTCAACACTACTACGATAGGGTAAGAAGCAGTGGAATGAGGAAGACCAACTCTCCGCGATTGAAATTTCCCCTGCTCAATCAACTAATGTACCACCAACAACACCAACAACAAAATCCACCATGGATTAAAATGCATTAAAACGAACTAACTGCATTAGTTTTCAGAGGCCCATTGTAGATGGCTTACCTTGCATGGTGAATGTCTTGCCTGTGCCGGTCTGCCCATACGCGAAGATGGTACCATTGAAGCCGTCCAGCACAGACTGGATGAGGTCCCGGAATGTTTCATCGTACAGGTCCTTCTGTTTGGAACTGGAAAAGCAAACTGTCAGTACCACCGACACCCCAAGCAACCAAATCTGGCTTTCGTAGACTCCCGCTTAGGCCGAGAGGATTTGTTTCTTTGTTTGTTTAACGACCCCCGCCCCCGTCAGGCATAAAATGTAAGCATCGGCTATTGGGAATCATACATTGGTTAAACATATCTGACAAAGAAATGAAATTTCAAACAGGTAAAATAGAGCACAGAAATGCATAATCAACAGCAAAAAGAATTTTCAAGTTAAAAATGGAAAATGAATTTTTTGTAAAAAAACTTTAAAAAAACAGTTTCCCTGAAAAATGTAATGATGCGTTGCGGATAGAATCAGAATGACTCCATCACACCCTCATTTCCAAATACATCATCTCTAACTGGTTGTGGGTGAGGACATCTTACCAAAATCTGACTTCAGATGGGAGGAGGGCCACAAGCAGGGTTCATACGAATAGTTGGGAGCAGGACGTAGCTCAGCATGTTCAGCTGTGTAGGTGTGGGTCGTCCGATCAATCCTGCTCAGTGGACACATTTGCAGCTTGGGCTATTTTCCGTTGCAACCAATGGTCCACAACTGGTTCATCAAAGGCTGTGGTATGTGCTGTCCTGTCTGTGGCAAAGTGCCTATAAAAGACCCCTTGCTGCTTATCGGAAAGAGTAGCCTATGTGGCGGCAGCAGGTTTCCTCTAAAAAAATGTGTCAGAATGACCAAATGTTTGATGTCCAATTGCCAATGATAAAAATCCATGTGCTCTAGAGGCGTCATTAAATAAAACAAACTTTCCCTTTTCATACGAATAGTTACCTACCAGACTCAAGCACAGTCAAGAACAGTTTAAATGAGACACACAACATTTTGACAAAGACCCTATAATACTAAGACGCCTCACTCCCTATCTCTCCCATGGTAATGTAAATTTCGCAGTGCCACCTTGTGTTGGGTTTGATCAGCCCAGCTGCTGGTTGGTGTTTCACATGTAAACACATACAATTATATTATACATGAAATAGGTAAGTATGAATACACATCAATATGAAATTGCTATGAACAAATACACCTCATCATCAGCATCATCATCAGCATCGCCATCATCACACATCTTTCACATTCATATATACATTTATACATATAATATAGCACCTGTTTAACCAAGAGAACAGCCAGCACACCAAGTGGTGGGTTTGATCATTTTGATTACACAGTACAGGCTGAGTGAGCCGTCTTAGTATTATAGGGTTTTTGATTTTGATACCAAAATTTCATGAAGGGAAACATCACTGTAATAATTGGCTGACATTTGCAGTCCTTTCAAATCCACCTTCTCCCCACAGAGTGAAATCCGAGAAATCGCGGAGATCTTTCATCTCTGGATTAATATATAATGAATCCTTCCACAACTACAAAAAGCTACACCACAACATGGCAGCGTGCAGCCTACAAGGTTTACTCACTCGTCGTCGTAGACGGAGTCAAATGTGAACGACTTGGGCGGTTCGCTGGGTGCCTTTGGGTTCGTCACCTCGACCCGACCACGTGACGTGATGATCCCGACAATCCTGCAACAAGGCATCACACGCTGCACAAGCCATGCAGAAAGCAACAAGGCGGTCATTCCCGGCTTTACGGTAGCAGATTTCCCACTCAGTCACATCATCCTGATACTGAGCTAACAGGTCCTTGCTCTATCCTAGTAATGCCGCGTGACAAGCTAGGTAGTGACAAGTATCAATTTTGTAAGTCATTGGTTTGACTCGGCCATGATTTGAACCCTCGATCGTCCGCACAGGAAGCCTGCACTTTTCTCTTACCGATTCAGCCATGGCGTCCGGTGTGTGCATTTATGTATGTATTCATTTATATAGGTTTGTTTGTTTGTTGTTGGTTTACGTCCTAGCAACAGCTAAGGTCATATCAGGATGGGTACCGACTTGTGACAGTATGCACTCATGGCGATTTTATAGTGCTGTCCCACTGGGAAATCAGGCCGCCGGCACCATGACCCGATATCCCACTCAGTCACATTATCCTGACACCGACCTAACCAGTCCTTGCCCTATCCTAATAATGCTGAGCACCAGGTTAGGAAGCGACAAGTATAAAGTTTTAAGTCATTGGTTTGACTGGACCCGGAACCGAACTCCTGATCTTCCGCATGTGAGGCCTGCGCTCTACCCATTCAGCCACATTTATATAGGCGTGTATGCATTTATGTATACCACACAGAATGATTTGAGAATGAGAAGGAAAGACTGGTGAATATTAAATAATTGCAAGTATTGCTAAACGCATAGATGGGAATGTCCTGACAAATAAAAATCAGGAAAATATTTCATGAATTTTAGGGACTTTTAAAGTGACCAGTGGTTTGTGCAAAACCTGGAATGGTCGCAAATTTTGACCATATCTGGGGAAAAAAACGGGCAGATAAAAAATCGGGAATTCTAAATAAATTCGGAAGATTCTCATCTATGTAAATGACGGCTACTGTTGATAAATATACCAGTTACAAATACAACCTATGGGTCACCTATAACAACTAATAACGACGGGAGACTTAACGACAGGACCAGACTGGATGGCCAAATGAGTTAGAGCGTCCGTCTCCCGTGTTGGTAGATCGTGGGTTCGAACCCTGGTCGAGTCAAACCAATAACTTAAAAATTGATACTTGTTGCTTCCTAGCCTGGCGCTCGGCATTATTAGGATAGGGCAAGGACTGGTTGGCTCAGTGTCAGGATAATGTGACTGAGTGGGATATCAGGTCATGGTGCTGGTGGCCTGGTCTTCCAGTGGGGCAGCACTATATAGGTGCCATGAGTGCACACTGTCACAAGTCGGTACCCATCCTGATATTACCTTAGATGTTGCTAGGATGTAAAACAACAAACAAACAAACAAACTTAACGACAGAGTGACACTTACTTTCCCATGCCTGCCTTTTTCTCCTTGCTGCTGAGTGGCCGACATCTCACCACCACCTTGACACTCTCCGCCTTCGAAGAAGGCTTCGGTGGCTATCAAACAAAAGCATCACTGTCACTCAAAACTGACCCACTCGTACTCTAGGTTTGTATAACTTAGGAATATATACAGTAAACCCTCTCTAAATCGACAGACCTTGGGGCCGACTTTAAGTGGTCCATTTAGGGAGGCAGTGGGTTTGGGGAGTTAGACTATGGTTACAATGATTTGTTGGAACCCAAATAAAGCGAACGATATAGGGGAGTGGTCGATCTGTGGAGGTGGTCGGTTAGAGAGGCTTTACTGTATACATGTTTGTGGAGTTCCATGTTCATGCTTGTCAAGCAGTCTGTAGAAACTGAATCTATGAATTTCTTGGGAGACTGGACAAATAAGCAAATAATTGTCATTTCTTGGTTAACTAGTCCTACCAATAGCGACATTAAATATAATTCACATAATTCGGCCCATGAGGTCAAACAACCTTATGTGAGACATAAAAATGAGTGAAATTATCATCCTGTCTTAAACCACTATGATATATTGGTCACAAAGCAATCATATACATATTTGGATGTTCTAATTTTCTCTATTATATATATATTCATTTTAATATTCACATGCACCTTTGCTTGTCTGTGTAGTACGCATGTATTTGGAAATAAAGAATTGAACTGAATTAAAAAGCTTAGAAAACAGGAACAGCCACCGAAGAGCCTTTGATTAAAATATCACGTTTCCTATTACTTTAGTGGGGTTTTGGACGCATCATCATCATGCTGTCAGTCGCGATGCGACAAAGACTGTTTTCATTACTTGACTGTCACTCTCAATTTTGAACTACAATCTAATAAATGATCGAATCTGAAATAGTCCATACTATTTTTTTAAATTAGTAAATCCTGCACGAATTACTGAATGGAAACTCTAAACATATTCGCAATCCATTCTTCTATAATATTTGCTGTTGGAGACGTAAATATTTAAAGGATAACAGTCAGCCCCAGTACTTACCATTTTGACGAGATTCGTAAAACTTTATTTGTCTAAAGCTTCAGACTAAAATAGATGTATCATCTGAAAAAGAAAATGTACTTTTAATTAACAGCGATTTTTATTTCAATCATATTATGTCCTTAATTTGGTCAATTCTGCCATGACTAAGAATAAGAACAAGAAAGAGAACAAGAACAGGAAAAGAATAGCAGAATATGCACAGCAAACTGGGTCTATCAGTGCCATAGACAGCACGTCATGTGGTAGTCTCTTTTTCAACAGTACAAACAGTATTGTGAGCCGAGCCACTGAGTCAAATACGGAGTGACTCATACGATGTGGGGACCACAGGGACGCGGGGCTTAAACTGGGAAGAAGCTTGTTTGTTGTTGTTTTATGTCCTAGCAACGTCATATCAGGACGGGTACCGACTTATGACAGTGCGCACTCATGGCGACTTTATAGTGCTGCCCCACTGAAAGACCAGGCCGCCAGCACCATGACCTGACATCCCACTCTTTTTTTTCCTTGTTCTTTCTTGAAGATTTATACTGCCTATCATGGATAAGTCTGAATAGACTTGTTTTCACCATTAGACAGTTTGTCGATAGAAAGCCTGAGTCTACACTTTTACTGACCCAAGGGATTTTTAACCTCCCACACCACATAGACATGGTATGAGAGCAACTGGCCTTTGATGTCGCTGTAAGTTATACACATCGGTGGAAATACAAATTGGCAGAGGTGGAGGCATGGGGAATCGAACCACCGACCTTCAGATTAGGAGTCCGACCTAGAAAAAAGTCAGACACTCTAACCGCTCCACCCCAGAGAACACTCAGTCACATTATCCTGACACTGAGCCAACCAGTCCTTGCCATATCCTAATAATGCCGAGCGCCAGGCTAGGAAGCGACAAGTATCAATTTTTAAGTCATTGGTTTGACTCGACCAGGGTTCGAACCCACGGCCCCACAATCTACCAACACGGGAGACGGACGCTCTAACTCATTCGGCCATCCCGTCTGGTCCCGGGAAGGAGTAATAATACCTTTAGTCTTTACCTAACTCAATCAAACAATTTAAATACATTGGTGTATAATATGAATTAGGGGATACACGTTGAATGTATGAGTATATGAGGGATGGGGGGCGTGGGGGCGTGGGGGGGGGAAGAGATAACGTTGACGTCATGAAGGTAGAGATTACATAGTCATGTCTCCTAGTGTCCTGAGTAATAATATCAATAGCAACAACTGCTTGTATAAGTTATTGTTTTTCAACAAGAAGTACATTATTACAACACAATATCATAGTATCTAGCTATACCTACATGGGATGCTGTCAAGTTCTCCATATAATCAAAGACCCCCTCCCCCTATATGCACATATATCCTAAAGGAAATCACAAGCCCTGCACACATTCATGGGCAGACTAGATCTGCGATATCTTGTGCAATAACCCTTATTGAATTATTCACACATGATCGAAATCGAGGCGCACTGTGAAATGACATATACAATAAAAGTGCACTCAATTTAAATTCCTTGGTGGAAATACATGGAGAACAAGAATTTGAGTCAATAATAATAATATAAATATAATAGAGCGCCCTCACTTAAGTTACTATTAGGATCCATTAAATGGTGTTGTATAATATTAATAAACCCATATGACTTACTCAGGTTACTGGTAACTGGAGGTTAGATTAGTTTCCATAGTCAATACCGTACGGAGGGCAAGCCACAATACATTGCTCAAATCGCTAGCAGCTAGGTGTTGACTGCATACAGGTGTTGCAGTTTCCGCGGCACACCAGTTTGCGAGGGACACATCCATTCAAATGCATTGTCAATGGCCGTGAGCAAATCTTCATACAGAAGAAGTGAAATATCTCTACAACCACACCACCTAGAAACAAATCCCTTGGTACACATATAGAAAACATGTGTACCAAAAAGATTATATTAAATTGATACGGGTAGGGTTCTGGACTTCTACTAATTTTGAATAAAACTAATGTTTTGCACTGCGCATACCATCAAACTCAAGGCATTGTCAATGGTCGTGAGCAATCTTCATACAGAAAATACAGCAAAAGTGAAATATCTCTAAAACCACACCACCTAGAAACAAATCGCTTGGTACACATATAGAAAACATCTTTACCATAAATATTATATTAAATTTATAAGGTTAGTGACGATGCTGTTCGATTTTGACAGATGCGCAGAGGCGATGTGTCCCTCGCAAACTGGTGTGCCGCTGAAACTGCAACACCGGGAAAGCATCCCTTCCTCCCACACACACATCACTCCTGTGTTCGTGTGTAAGTGCTTTGTTTGTAAACAAAGCTAGTGTCAGGAGAGGGTCACAGCTGGCACTGACATTGTATGATTGTTCACCACCACCCTTCCTTTTTAGCAGCCTGATCATCCAGTGGGATAGCAGTAAATATTATAAAGTCGCCATGACTGCATGAGTGCGCACTATCACATGTCGGTACTCATCCAGCTATGACCGTAGACAAAAATGCTTAGTGTGTTGAGTATACCAAATCGACTAAATTGGTACTGCTAATATAATAATATAGTCTAGTACTACTACTACTACTCCTACTACTAATAGACTAACTAGTGCCAAAGTGATCATCACCATGTGCATGTTCAATGTTGTACTAATCGACTAATGACTAATTTCACTAATTGAGCACATTACGGTTACCAAAATGAAATTGTCATTAAATGGCTTTAAAAGCATACGTATGAATATGGCAGAACAAGATTGAATCCCAAGTTGAGCTGATGGTGACATGGAATTGCCAATTGGATTTGACATTTCATTATTTGTGTGTCTGGGAAAATGTGGGTGGGGGGGGGGCATCTCCCATATGATCATTCATCATTTCATGCATATAAATATAATATAGATATATTATATATATGCCGACAAGTGGCCGGTGATTTCAAACCAATAGTGCGTTGTGACAGACTGATTGGCTTATTCTGTCCATAATGCAGCCAAATGAGTAGCTAGGAGAGTTTAGGTGGACCGCTGCCTGTGTATTAATCATCTTATCATTTCTTTGATTGATGTGGTAGCCCTTGGGCTTGGGCCTGGACCTAGCTCGGCAGTTTGTTGACAGTCGGGCAGTGACAGAAGTTGTGAGAACCAGACGAAAACCAACTGCTTATCGAACGATTCCTGCCTTCCCGATCAACTCACACTGGACACACACACGGCGTATATGAAGGAGTAGTACAGATACTTACTGGTTATGTCCTTAATTTGGTATATTCTGCCATTATTTCAGATTTACAAGGAATAAATATCTGTCATGACAGATCCATGGTCACAGGTCTATTTTGCTGGAAATATTTGGCGCCTGCGCAGTGCACAGATTGCAGCTTCCTGTTTCCCGCCTCCTGCCAGGGGGTAGCACTGTAGTACACAGTTGGTACCTAGATGGCGCCAGATGTTCATTTTCGCGCGATGGTTGCTGATAATCAAATTGCAACTGAAAACAGTATACAAAAGGTAACATCCAAACTATGCAGTGAAGTTTATTATGTATTGCAATATTTTTTCTAAAGCAGAAATAATTCAACTACATAGCACAGTACAATTTCAAAATAATAAAAAGTCCATGCATGAAATAATATGTGTTTGTCCTAATATTCACAGTGGTATTTAATGTTGTATACCAAGACCCTCCAGTATTATTATAATTAAACACATCCACAAGCCTATTACCATCTCACTAGATGTACATACTAGGCTACGACATTCGTTATAAGTTGTACCCCCCCCCCCCCAAAAAACACCTAACATAGATACTAACTACTTAAATAAATGCTGGTGGATGTCTGGGATACCAACCTGGAACTGGGGCATACACCATAACATCCCTCACAACTGGCCAGCGTTGAAAACAAGCACCCTGGCGGGAGTTTACACGCTATGGACAGAATAAATACCGTATCAATAAAATAAATATATTAATTTAACAGACCCAGATAAGGTCAAATAACAATAAAAGTTGGTGATCGTCCTTTTGAAATAAAAATCAGGATCGGGTGGCCAGTTTTTTTGGTTTAAAAAAAGATTTGTTTCACTATTTCACTGGTTATATGCTCTCATGAATGTTTGCCATACATGACATTCCAGATGTGTTAGTATCAAACAACGGACCACAGTTTGCATCTGCAGAATTTGCAAGTTTCGGAAACCGGAGGGGGGGGGGGGGGTTGAGTATGTGACGTCATCTCCATACTATACTCAATCCAATGGGAAAGCAGAGAATGCAGTCAAAACAGTGAAACATCTCTTCACTAAGTGTAAGGAGAATGGACGATGTGGGGGGGGGGGGGGGGGGGGGGGGAATATAGGGTGGGCCTTTGTGATTGAACTTGTGTTCATGGTAATCTCAGGTGGGGCCTATTGAGTTAGTAAGTAGGTTAATATTGATTAATCATGTACCTCAGTAGGATCCAACTAGAATCATTTCCAGGCTCATTCTGTTGTAGATGTTTTTTTTGGCCTAGTTGGCCGCTACTGGTTGACTTTACAGTGTATATTTGTTTGTTTGGGGGGGGGGGATGAACGGGGGAACAGGGAAAGGAATGGCAACACCGACCCCAATGTGGCATTGATCATCTTTGGCCAAGGCTGGTTGATTTAAATGTGCATGGAGGTTTATCTTGAAAGTTTTGTAACAATCACTGTTCCTGACATGTGCTGGTAGTTGGTTCCAGACTGCTCCCCCCAGAACAACCAGTGACTTTTTCATTTTACTAGTTTTAACATGTGGCACTTTCAGGAGGGTGGCTTGTGCTGCATGTGTGGCTTGTGTAGGTGTGTCTATGTAATTTGGGTCTTTCGCGCGGTGGTACATTAGGCCTAATAGGTGCTCGTCTCTGCGAATATTTAGGGCATCTAGTTTAGCTTTCTTGTGCATCTCAATGGTATGTAGTGTTTTTCCTTTAAATACTGTGTGCAACCCTCTATTTTGTATAGTTTGGAGCTTTGTTTGCTGCTTTTAATTAGTATATTATATATTATGTCATTATAATCAATGATGGGCAGCATTGTGGTTTTTCACAATAGAAGAGCAGTGTCTTCACTCATATAATGCCATATTTTCCTGAAGGTGTTCATTTTAGCTGCCAATGTTCTGTTAATCCTATTTAATTTACTGGTTCCTGACAGTGTAAGAAGTGTAGTACATAAATATTTATCACTTAGAACCTTCTTAAGTATACACTCTCCTATTGTTATACTGACAATTGGTGAGCTGGAACATTTAGTTTTAGTTGCAAATATTACATATTTAGTTTTTATAATATTTATGGATAGTATATTTTCGTTTTTCCAATGCTATACTCTTTCTAAATTATGATTCATTTTGGATTCAGCCACTGAGATACATACTTATATACATACTGATATATCAGCGTCTGTAGCTACCAGTGCCACATCGTCAGCAAATATGCTTCCCTTTACTTTTTCAAGTACTAGTGGGAGGTCGTTGATGTAGATTAAGAATAATAGTGGGCCCAGGGTAGATCCCTGTTGTACCCCTGTCTTCACTTCTCTCAGTGAGGAATTAACCCCTTCAAGTCTAGTATACTGTGAACGATTTAGTAAGTAATATTTTAGTGTGCCCAGACCACTATTTGCCACTTTTTCTATTAAAAATGTATGGTCTAAAGTATCAAATGCTTTATGAAAGTCTATGAAGACAGCAATAGATAATCTTCATCGATCCATCCCTGTCATTAGTGTGTCTAGCACACATGCCACTGCTTTGGTTGTGGAGTGGTTCTTCCTGAAACCATTTTGCTCTATCGCTAGGTAATCTGTATTTTCAAAAGATTCTGTTATTTGGTCATGGATTATTTGCTCTACTATTTTTCCTGGTATTGGAAGAATTGATATAGGTCTTAGTTCATTGCACATTTTAGGGTTTTACATTTTCGGAATTTGCACAAACATTGCCCTTTTCCATGCATCTGGGTAGATACCTGTGTCAATAATTAGATTAATTAGATATGTGAATTCAGTAGCTAGTGCTAGCATGGCATCTTTGATGAGCCTGGAACGTAGGTCTTGTAGACCTGATCACTTGTATTCAGACAGTAATTGCACTTTCTTGATAAGTTCTTGCTCTGTGACTGGGTGCAGTTCAAATTGATGAGTATTAACTTTGGAGTGGTATATTTTGTCATTCAGTGGAATATCCTCTAATTGATTTGCTAGTTTTTCACCAATGTCGACAAAGTAGTTATTTATGAAAGTTGCTAACTCTCCCCTAGGAATTTTATCTCCAGTCAATTCATCGGTTAGATTTCCCACTGTCTTTGCAGGGGCTGGAGCTATCTCATTAATTACCCTCCATGCCTTCCTCGAGTTATTTTTATTCATAAGTATACCTGTTTTATGAAACTTGGCTCTTGCATCTCTGTTGGCTGCCATTGCTTTATTCGTTAGTCATTTGGCTATGAATTCATCCTCAGGGTTGCCAGTATGTTCAAATTTGTGTGCAAAGTAATCCCTATCTTTCTGTGGCTCTAAGATTTCATTAGATAACCATTTGGGACGACTTTCTTTAACCTTATAGAGTAGCATATGTGCATGCTCGTTTGCTGCTAGTGTTATTTTATCTAGTAATAGTTGCCAACATGCATTAGGATCCTCTGTTTGGAGAAAGTTTTCAATTGGTTCCTCTCTTAGAGTTTCACAGTATTTATCAGTAGAGTATTGACTGTACGTTCTACCCCCAAACTCTATTAGACCCCTAACATCCCTAGGTTTTTTCTTGATAACATAGATTGGTTTATGATTGCTAATATTACAGTTAATTACCCCTGTAGTAGTACAGTATTACATGTCTGTGAAGGCTAGGTCTAGAATGTTTGTGCTTTTCCCGGTTATTCTAGTGTATGATTTAATGACCTGTTCCAATCCCTGCAAAACTGCAAAATGACTAACTTGTGTAGCTGTCTGTGCACTTGGATCTGCTGTATCTGCATTAAAATCTCCCATGACCAGTGTCTCCATTTTGTCTAAGTCTGGTATCTGGTCCAAACAGTTAGTTAATAAGTATAGTGTAGTATCTAGGCTGCCATTAGGCATCCTATATATATTCCCTAGTAGGATGTACTTACAGTTGTCTCGTCTAATTAAAACCCACTGGGCTTCACTTGTAGAGTTAGATAAGTTTAGGTGCTTGAATGTCTCATCATCCACATCAATGTTCGATTTGGAGTATATTGCTAAACCCCCTCCTATCTTAGTCTTTTCATTAGGTAGTTTGGTGGTCCTATTTGCTCTTGCTAACTGGTATCCTTTTAATTGATGCAAGCGTATCTTCAGTGCTTTTTGTTAGCCAAGTTTCAGAGACTGAATATATCTATATTTGACCATGGCAGATCAACTCTGAACATGTCAATTTTGTTAATTAAGCTTCTAATATTAAGGTGTGTTATTTTGAAACCAGCCTGGCCTTTTATTTCATCTAGAGGAAGTGTAATGCCTTCCAAGCCATCCCCATGCTCCCCCAACGCCTCCCCCACCATACCCTTGGCTCATGACCCAGTGTTTCTGGTGGATTAGATTCCTTGTTATGTCTGTTAGTGGGGGAATACATCTGCCCCCTTTTGTGTTGACTAACGTCATATACATGATCATGATGTCAGACATTGTGTTTCTTTTTGGTCATGACATCTATTTGTGGATTATTTATGCAGGTTAGTGCATGTTCAGCACATAGCTTAGTTGGTGGTAGTGTGTTAGTATAACCTTGTATGATTGGGTGGGGGAACAATCAGAAATATCAATATTCCACATTGGACTTGTTGAGAGAATAAATATTTCAACATTCCTGTAAGTATGTTTCAACCTGTGTCAATGCTCTGCAAATGTCAGTGTAGTCAGTGGTTTCAGACTGAGTATTAAATATGGCTATCCTGCCCAGTGTACAATGTTACAATCATGCACAGTAGGTGATTTCTGGAACGACCTAGCTGTATGCCACAGTCCAATGGTTAAATTGATTTATCTGCCTCAGGCCGGCCAGTTGTTTAGGATTTCGGGGCCATTTGGCTTAGTCATCACCTTTTTTTTTTTTGTCCATTAGTTGTTTAAGCGGGGTAAATTTCAGTCATAGACGACTGGTCTTCCTCATTCCACTGCTGGTCGATAGAAAGCCCGAGCCTACACTTTTACCAACCCAAGGGATTTTTAACCTCCTACACCTTTATTTTTTTTGGTACATTAGTTGTCCCAAGCAGGGGAAATCCCAGTCACAGACGACTGGTCTTCCCCACTCCACTGCTGGCCGATAGAAAGCCCGAGCCTACACTTTTACCGACCCAAGGGATTTTTAACCTCCCACACCACATAGACATGGTATGAGAGCAACCGGCCTTTGATAATGCTGTAAGTTATACACAGCGGTGGAAATCCAAATTGGCAGAGCTGGGGCCACGGGGAATCGAACTGCCGACCCTCAGACTCGGCGGCTCAGATTAGAAGTGTGACCTAGAAAAAAGTCAGACACTCTAACCACTCCGCTACAGAGAACGCCACTTGACTAAGGTTTGCAGGTACAACTGAGCAGGTGGTGCACTATCATCAGATGTAAGACCCAGTAGACAGTACTGTTCAACCATGGCAATTGACATCCCACCTTGGTCACATGGTGGGGCCAGAAATGAAGTCCCATACCTTGTAGGGTGAGAGGCAGGCAGTTAAACCACTCTGCAATATCCTCTCCATATTAGTCATTACAGTGAACATACCTGTCAAGTACTATGTTCAGTCCAGAAACCCCATGGGTACTTAGCAAGAGGCAAGTTGTTACTGTCTTAGTAAGTGGTGTGTCCGCCGGCCGTCCCACCAGTGATGAGACACTGGAATGAACCTAGCATTATGACAGAGTCCAGACCAACACCCTGAGGGTCGCCCAGAATCATGCGTGGCGCCACCTCGTGATCTCCATCAGCGATGTGCCGCTGGTTTCCAGCAGGTCACAAAAGTCAGATAGCACCAGCGGCCGACAAGCCGAATGTTTACCTTTTGGTGTGGACCTGCAAGTGCAAGTAAACTTAAAGGAGCAGACTCACTTTCTCCTGAAACTTCTGTTCGTGTTCACCGCTACAACGGTTGTTTATATTCTATTAATTTCAGCACGCTTATCATTTATTTTTAAAACGTGCAATTCTGAGCGAACTGTTATTTCAAGTTCGCACTGGAAACTCGCTTGGACATGTCTGGGTCTGGGAGGTCCTCCCACTGGCACTTGTTTATCCTGATAGGGGTAGGCCTAAGGCTAGGCTAGGGCTGAACCTTTTATCTATTCCACATGGCGAGAACAGGCGCTGAGCAGCCATACGGTAGCACTGCTATAGAGGGGGTGTAATGACGTCACAAGACAACCTTCAATGAGCAAGCTTGTAACTGCCTACACTTTGGTTATTTACTGATTTGTTGGTTCATTTGTCACTGTTTTGAGCAGGTTTGCCTCAGAAGTTGTTGCTAAAATGCTGTAAGTAAACACATGACATTGGGTTAACTGCCCAGAACACAAGAAAACTCTGCTTTACTGCATCTGCAACACTCCACAACTGTAACGCCCACGGCAGACTGAGACTCAGCCGCAGAGCCAACTAATTTAGTAATTATCCCTGTAAAGGCTGTAGTGTGGGCGTAGCCTGAACCTTGGCCTTGTTACAGGCTTGTAAGTTGTATCATGTATGCCTTTGCCCTGACTTGGTCATGACGGACACTACTGGAGGTGAATATAATCAATATTGGTCTAATTGGCTCTAACTGCAACTATCTACAGAGGGAATGTAACCGACACTTAGAAAGACACCATATTATATACATACTGATATAACACAGTCATAGACTGGACCTGGTAAAAACACGGACCTACCAACGGGTGTATAATAACTTGGTCTTGGCGCAGATAATTAATAACACGTGAAACGAACCCTTGAGCAGATTTTATTTTATTAATATAAAATATAAGCTCATGTATTGAACTGTTTTGAGAGTCTACTTAAGAAGTATTATAGGCCCGACCGAGTACATATATAGTCAGAACTCGCCTAGCTGAGTCATGCCAGATCTTATTTAGACAGGCCTAATCTAGGAATAAGCTATACTGGCACCTCTACCTAAGTATTATGCATGATGTAACTATAACTGAGTGTCTAAGCCGTGTACTTGCAGAGCTACATTTAGCCCACGACCCTTTTAAACGATTTTCTACGTAATTAAAAAAAATCTCACGCATATTGCAACCAATCCACACTAAGTGCGTCTAATAACATAAGTCTTTACATCTAGAAATAGAGTAGAATGGTTACTGCTAAGTAACAACTAAATTAATTGCAAAATAGCTGATTTCCACACAAAATAAATTACTTCCAATACTATGATACGACGAAATAATATTGGGAATGCAGAAGGTACAATATATATTTTTGGGGCTTTAAATATTTATTCATCCGAATATATCATTTGTTAGCATCAGGATACTGGTTTTCCAGTTTGTCAACACTAGCAATTATTTACATAAATATTTGCTAATACATATAGCATTAAAAAGAAACCTTAAATTTAGAATTTCTATAGCTGATCACAAATGCTAAGATGATTTGCACACGAAGACAGTTGTCACCTGAAGAGGAAACGTTGCTCCATTTGCTCGGACCTACGCATGGTTTCAATGAAAAGGACATGTTGATTTACAGCCAAGCAGGCCTGTGCAAAGTGAGGGAATTAGATCGGGGATTACAGCTCCAACCAGGGTCTGGGGTTGAACCTACTGAACAACAGCTGTTTACATCGTGTACAACATTCCCCAAACCTTGGATGAGGCAGACGTACCGACAGTGGAAAGCGTCTATGGATATGGGCTTTCTACTTGGACAAATAAAGAAACACAAAGTCATCTACATCCAACCACTGGGATCATACCCCGACTTCATCGGCGAGTTTTCATTCGCCGGTGAGCTGGGACTGTGTGGCTTTCTGCGATGTTTCTGTGAGGTCTTCTTTGAGGGGTTCCAAGTTCGCCTTCTATCGGCGGTGGACCCGGAGAAAGCCGGATGGAAAATCACCACCAGGACCCACACGAAGACGCAACAAAAGCAGCTACTGGTCAGCGACTTGCAGCAGTGTCTCCGGAAGTGCATGCCAAAGGACGGCTACTGCATTGTGGGGGTCAGCTGGATGGACCTGTACCCGAAGGACGGCGTGGACTTCATGCTGGGTGACGCGCACGCGGGCCTCAGGAGTGCCGCAATGTGCTTCGGACGATTCCGACCGCAGACGTTCAAAGAAGGGCAGCCATGCCCGCCGGACATTGAGCGTGTCGACGGCAGCATCGTGTGGAGAATGATGAAGGCAGGTGTTACCCACGTTAGCTAAGGATGCACTGACCTGGTTACTTAGAATGAGAATGATGGCATGTTGACTGGCCTGTGTAGATTTGACCTTGCCCTAAACAGGTCAGCTAGAGATAGCTCTGGTACCATGTTATCTAGGATACATTGACCTAGTTGTATATATGTATGTTATACGCTCATAGGGCTCAAGTCTAATATTACCCAATTGAAGAACCATTTTTAAAGTAAGCGATATCCGTGGGCGTTTTTTAATGTTTTTTTTATAGTTTGAAGTGAGGGTGAAGTACACTTAATTGTTTACTTCATTGATTTGGCAGAGATCAGGATATAAGTGGTAGCATTTCACTAGACTTATTGTTCATTCTTCCCTCTATACGTCAATTACACTGCATATATTGGGAAAGCATTAAGAAGACCAATCCACTTTTCAGTCATACCAATTTTTAAAACAAAGCTCGATTTTCTTTTAAAATCCACTACCTTAAAAAGTCCGCCTATTTTTTGTTTTCAATAAAATGATATGAAAATCATATATGTGGTCTGGCAATAACCGATTACAAAATATATATTTGTCAAATTTGGAATACCACATCGGGCTTAAAACTTAAACTAGAACATATATCCGGGGTGGTGGTAGTAGACTGCTAAATTCTGCGTGAGTGAGACAGAACTTGTCGCTTCCTAGCCTGGTGCTCGGCATTATTAGGATAGGGCAAAGGCTGGTTAGCTCGGTGTCAGGATAATGTGACTGAGTGGGATATCGGGTCATGGTGCCGGTGGCCTGATTTCCCAGTGGGGCAGCACTATAAAATTGGCATGAGTGTGTACTGTCACAAGTCGATACCCGTCCTGATATGACCTTAGATGTTGCTAGGACGTAAAACAACAAACATAAGAATTGCCCCCCCCCCCCTTAACGGTGGCACATCTTGGCTTGCTGGCCCCAAGTACAGTTATACAATAATAGCACGTATATCGTCATTATCAGCCTGTTGGTCTACGCTAACAGTTAAACAATAATAGCACTCAGTCGTATATCGTCCTTAGCGGCCTGCAGATATATTAATTAACCCCATTGATATATAACAAAACAAACGCATATACAGGTTAATAGCCGTCAGGCAATGCAGGTGGACTCTATTCAAAATAATATTCGCATAACGAGTTATTCACCAGAAAACGTATAAAATGGCGTCCTGATATGACCTTCTATGTTGCCAGGACGTAAAGCTCCAGCAACCAAACAACCATATGAAATGGAATTAGTGAAACTGTCAAGTTAATGACATTTGGCACCGCATCCACTGTGCAGTATATACCCCTGGCCGTGTTGAATGACGAGCTGCTCTCCGTATTGCAGGTCATCACCCACGAGACCTGTCACCTGCTCGGCTTGGCTCACTGTGTCTACTTCTCCTGCGCCATGAATGAGAGCACGGGCCTGGAGCAGGCTATGGAGCAGCCCCTCTTCCTCTGCCCGGTGTGTCTGCGCAAGCTGCACAAGGTGTCCAGGCTCGATCTCCGACAGCGCTACGAACACATGCTGCGCTTCCTGCAGGAGGTCGTGAGGAGTCACCCCTATGTGCGCACTGTGCACAGTGTGGAGTGGTTGAAGCGTGCCCTGGCGGCGTTGAGTGTAGATGGGCCGAGATAGCGGCTTACGCATGGTAGTTGCTCACATTGCATGGGTAGTGGCTCACATGGTACGGGTAGCGGTTTACACATGGGATGGTCGGCTGCAAGGATGTGGAGTACAGTAAAACCTCTTTAAATCGACCGACCATGGGACCTACTTTAAATGGTCCATTTAGGGAGCTTCTTTATCATTACAATGGTATTGTATAGGTGATGGTTTGGGACCCAAATAGACTCCAGATGCTGTTCGTTGAGGATCCTAGTGACTTAGAATATACCAAACAAATAATTTGAATTGTACAAAGATCTTCCTATAAGTAGGTATCCAAGTGATTTTTAAAAACAGGTCTGAGCTTAATTTAATGGATTTCATCTGTTAGGATATTTAATTTGAAACAAAATGATACTTCATTTGTCAAAAATCACTCTAATATTCAGGAAGATATGGGTGTTTTTAGGTTGTTACTTAATTGGGCCCATCCAAACCTAAAAAGATAACATTTTTGATGGTCCCCAAAATTAAAACTAATCACCCTATCTCACTTCTAATGTTTTTTTCTGGTGATTCCATGGCTTGTATAAAGAGAACCTAGAGATATAGGGGGGGGGGGGGTATGAGATGGTTACATTTCAAGATATGGATCTTCAAAAATACTAAAAACTATAATTTCTCATAACTCACCATTTTTCAAATTTAGCTCTGTAGCACTTTTAGAGGTGGGCTTGTGGAAAAAATATGCACCCCAGATTGGATTATCCTTATTTCTCCCTGACCTATAGGTGAGTCTTGTCACCTCTACTTTTTTTCCAGGACCTCATACGATTGGGAAAAGTTGATAGATATAGGTCCAAAATGCTCCAGAGCTCAATTGGCAAGTGATAAAATCTGGTAAAAAATGAACAATTTTGAGAAAGTTTTAAATGACACAGAAAATCACCCGTACAAGATAATTGCATGAAATCTTCAGGCTTTATTATCATCAATATGGGCTTTCTATTTACAGTATATAATATGCTTTGACATATGTGAATTATTTTAATTTTATAATGGTTGTGATCAAATCTGGCAAAAAATGCCCAATTTTTAAATGGCACAGAAAACGCATGTACAAGATAATTCCATGAAATCTGGAGATTGTATTATCCTCAATATGCTCTTTCTATTTACATCATAATCTATATAATAAACTTTGATAGATGTGAATTATTTTAATTTTACAATGATTTTATACATCTCTTCAAAAGTAGCAAAAATCCTTGCACATGGCCAGTCAGGTACTGCCAAGTAGGTATCCCAAGTGATTTTTAAAAACAGGTTTGAGCTTGATTTAATTGATTTCACTTGTTAGGATATTGAATTTGAAAGAAAATGACACTTCATTGATCTAATATTAAGGAAGATATGGACTTTTTTAGGTTGTTACACTGTCGGTCCTGCTCAAAGCTAAAAAGATAGCATTTTTTATAGCTCCTAAAATTAAAACTAGGGCAATGAGCAGTGGAATGAGGAAGACCAGTTCTCCTGCTCAAGCTACTAATGTACAAACAAACAAAAATTAAGTTTTTTTGGTTTAAAAAAAAAGAAAACCCAATTTTTAGTAATTAAATCGCCATGTGCATGAGCACCATAGGTTTGCATGAGTGCTGATAATTATGATTGGACAGGAAATTAAATTCTCTTTAATTCAATACCAACTTTTAAGGGTTTTAAAATTATATTTTCAGTAGAAAATGGCACTTAAAATGGAAATTTTCTACCGATTCAGCCACCGCGTCCGGTTTTAAAAACATAAGACAAAGAAAAGAGCCAGGTGACTTCAATAATTAATTTATTCGCTTGCATGCCTCGCTGAAAATGGAACTGTACCATCTGACCTTAACTTTGTTCCCCGCCACAGTCAGACTTGGCAAAAAGCATAACGTCATCGAGACAAGTATAGGCGTCCCTCCGCACATGCACGACTCTGCGGCAGAGCCCTCAAGGCATTGGAAGTGATTACATTGTGTTATATTGTGCAATAACTATGTACCGACATCTCACTGTGAGAGTTCTATTTGAATCATGTATGTTTAGGGAATATAAATAGTGATAAAGAAATAGATGCCGGGATTGGTATATATTATACGCTTAATGTTTTGATGGCCCGACCAGAGTAGCGCATGCCACACATAGGAACACCTACACTATATGGCTTCCGTATATGATTCCATGACGTCATGCTTTGTGCCAAGCCTAAGATCTTCACAACCGAGGTGGGGAACCAAGCTACTTCTGACCTGCGCACTGGTCCAAGTCTGTCAGTGATTTAACAGTGTGATGTAGTAGCTTATGAAGAAGTCATGACAAAAGTACGATGAAAAGTGAGTTGTATTTATGAATGAACATTATGAATACATGCGAAACGCCTGGTGAGAGATTTAACAGCTCCCCATTAAAGCTGCATAATCTGGTGAAAGCATCAGACTTTCGAAACCAAAACATGTACTTAGATCCTTATTGATACTACACAATAAACTTAGTGGTATATTCATCACACATTTATCGTAGTTTGGTATTCTTGTGATATGCTGCTACATTTGAAAATGGGGAAACAAAACCCATGTCCAGACAGGGTCCCAGTGACAAAGATATTTTTAAAATCCCTGAAAAACTAGGGGTGGGTCCGATGGCATGTTTCACATGCCCGGAATTTTGTTTAAAACCATCTTTGTATGCTGAACATGCGTTCCGATAAAAAAAAAATTAATTACAAAATTTGCGGACAGCATTTACACCCCGCTGATTTGGAAACTCAGTTTTAGGTGAAATCAGCGATTTCTCTGAGAAATGGGATCCCGGATTGCAGTGTGTACCTCAAAATTAGTTTGGCATGTTTTCACTTCCAAAAGTTAATCCTTTAATCTAAGTTCGCATGAACGTAAAGTAAACTTTTAATGCATTACGGTCAGATTAAATGTAACATGTTGTGCACAGAAACTTTGGCCGTACATTAATTGAACCTCGGCCTATCAACTCAAATCCAACTAGTACAATCGACTATTTTTCTTGACAACAAACTTGTCAAATCCTTCCCAAGACAAACATACCTCAGTGCCACTGCCATATCCTACTTCTTATTGCATCACATAAAAAGGTCATTGACTAACCATCCATATAGCAAGTAGCTGACTTTGAATCGAATAGTTGACCTTTGAACTCGACCTACCTCAATCACATAGGATCTAAGCCGCAGCTTTCTCAGCATTCGCTCAATTTCTTGCAAACCTAATACCCCTGTCACACTATGACGTAACGAGCGAACGTGAGCCTAACATGGTGATTTTTCGTCATTACGTTGATGTACGTTGGATTACGTCATAATGACGTTAGACTGACGTCGAGCTACATCACATTACGTCATGCTACGTCGAGTTTTTGGACATGTTAAAAAATTTCGACGTAGCTCGAACGTAAGGGTTTACGTTCGCCATACGTTCTGTTCACGTTCAGCGAACGTCAATGACGTTAAACGGACGTTAGGCAAACGCTGCTCACTACGTTCCACTCCGTTGACCCACATTAAACCGGGTGGAAATGCCCACGCGGCGTAATGGGAACGTCAGGAGAACGTACATTCAACGTACGTTCAACGTCTCATGACGTATGTAACGTCACGTAACGTTCTTCTGGCGATGGAATAACGTTCATAACGTTCCGTGAGCATAATGACGTTGTCCTCTCTCGTTGAATGACGGTATCACTACGCTTTACCGACGTTACGCTCTCGTCCACTACGCTGCATCCACGTTCAACTTGTGCCCAAATTTGCATACTACGCCGAGAAGTTCAACGTTCTTCACGTTCTCCCTACGTTGACGTCGTTACGTCGTAGTGTGACAGGGCCATTAGATTGATTAAAATATTAAATATCCCTCCCCAACCGTTCCATTTCCTCCCGTCCCAAACAAAACACATTGTCAGTGCTTTATAGCGGCTCTGACTTATATTGCTTTCATTTTGTTTTTGTTTTGTTGTTGTTTCACGTCCTAGCAACATCTAAGGTAATATCAGGACGGGTACCGACTTGTGACAGTGCGCAGTCATGGTGACTTTATAGTGCTGTCCCATTGGGAAACCAGGCTGCCAGCACCATGACCTGGTATCCCACTCAGTCACATTATCCTGACACTGAGCACAACAGTCCTTGCCCTGTCCTAATAATGCCGAGCGCCTGGTTAGGAAGCGACAAGTATCAATTTTTAAGTCATTGGTTTGATTCGACCAGGGTTCGAACCCATGACCTGCCACCATGGGAGACGGACGCTCTAACTCATTCGGCCATCCCTTCTGGTCCCTATATTGCTTTCAAGTGCGTTAACATGGGAGACTAGGAAGGTACTATAAGTTGGTTACCAACGCCACCCGTGGAGAGTTGATGCACTAACCGGTAACTGGTTGGGTTATTGTACATACATTATTACAGATGTTTGTACATAATAACACCATTTTCAACAAGTTTAGAAACAACTAGGCATAACTAGGATAGGACACGGAGCAGTGGAATGAGGAAGACCAATTGTTTGGAACTGAAAATGTCTTTTGCCTAATTAAAGCTGCACAGTCCGATGAAGTATCAAATTTTCAAAACCAAAGCAATTATCTAGATTTTATTCTACATATCTAATTTAGATACTGGTACATTTATTAAGCATTTTTTGCCACATAGAAGGGAATACGGAGTCAATTTAATAGAACCCGTTACTGCAGACGCCTATGGTGTCAGAGTTTTGGCATGCTAGCGAAAGCAAATTAATAAAAAAAACATGTTTGCACTTCGAATATCTCAAAAGCTAGCCATTTAAATTAAAAGTTACTTCAAACTAAAGTACAGTAGATTATAACAACCAATTTAATATATTTATCTCAGAAAAATGACAGAAACTCAAATCCATCGGACTATGCAACTTTAATGAAATGGGTGGTGGTGGAGATAAAGATATTATTATTGATGTCAACTATACAGCACTTATATTACTGAACCTCCTTTAAACAAAGACATAGAGCCAATGCGGATCTAAACTTGGGTTTACGCTTTATATTTTAACCGTGTGGCGACTGGTGACTAAATAAATACCTATCAGATCCTAGAAACAAACACTACATGAACTGTGGCCTGTGAACTACACACGTCCTTACATAACATGATATGTACAGATTCAAGACTTCAGAGACATCGCAAAACCTCCAAAGACTTCACAAAGCCTTCAAAGAGTCCTCACACTGTGAACCTTTTGAATTATTGCCCTTTTAATATGCCATGTGTATACACAGAGGTGGTCCCTAATGAGATGACCGCCCCCCCCCCCCCGATTACACTCCCCCCCCCCACCCCCAGAAGTGACCCGATTTCGGCCAGAACACAAACCTAGATGCTGCACATCAACAACCAGTCTCCCAAGATACTATGTAGCATGAAATGTGATTTCTCTGTACGAGAAAAATGTCATAACATTATAATTTTTTTAACCGAAAGAGATATATAAGTTTTGTACAGAGATCAACTTAATATTTACAATATACCTATTTATTGAGAATATAGGGGCCGTCCAAAGTTCTCGACATTTTCACGGTTATACAGAGCATACGACAGGGGAGGGGGGGGGGGGGACTGTCAGTAAAGTACAATTTTCACCGTTTTTTTGGGGGTACATTAGTTGATTAAAGTTGCATAGTCCGATGGTTTTGAATTTCTGTATTTTTTCTGAGATAAATATATTAAATCGATCACTACTATACACTAGTTCAAAGTTACTTTTATTTTAAATGAGATATCTTGAGTGCAAACATGGAAAATTAGTTTTGGCAAGCTTGCCAAAACTCTGGCACCATAGACTTCTGCAGTAAAAGGTTCTGTTAAATTGACTCCGCATTGCCTTCTATGCAGAAACAAATGCTTAATACGTGCATCAGTATCTAAGTTAGATATGTAAAATCAAATTTAGATAATTGGTTTGGTTTTGAAAATCTGATATTTCATCGGACTATGCAGCTTTAAGCAGAGGTCTTCCTCATTCTACTGTTCCATGTCCTACCCTAGTAATGCCAAATGCCAGACTAGGTTGGGACAAGTATCAATTTTTAAGTGAAGACTCGACCAGTGTTTGAATCCTATGACCTACCAAAACGGGAGGTAGGTGCTGAACTCATTCGGCCACCCCATTTGGGTGTTTACACGTACTACTTTGTATGTGTGTGTGTGGGGGGTGGGGGGGGTGGGGAGGGGTCTGGAAAAGTAGTACTCTTCCTACTACAGTACAACCCCGTTAAACCAAACGATCGGTTAATCCAAACTTTTTTCGGCAGCCCGGCAAAATACTACCCTTTATCATATAAAAAAAGTTGGTTAAACCAAAGTCGGTTAATCCAAACAAAATTGTCGGCCCCAGGCCACTTCTGGTACAATTAAACCAAAGTGGTTTTAAGGTCATCTGAGACTATTTTATATGATAAATGGTAGTATTTTGCCAGGTCGCCTAAAAAAAATTGATTAACTGATCGTTTGATTTAACCGAGGTTGGTTTAATGGGGTTAAACTGTATATACATAAAAACCAATAATCAGTGTCCACATACATTGTACATTCATAATGCACCCCCGTTTTTGCCAAAGCCAAGTCAAAGTTCGTTTAAACCAATGATCGGTTAATCCAAACAAATTTGGTTTAACGGGGTTATACTGTACCTTGAAAATGTTGACAACTTTGGACGGCCCCTTGGGTGGTCTATGCCTATGGAACTGACCCCCCTTAGTGGCTGCCGTGTTTAAAATTGCCAACCACTTTAAGACGCCCAATCTGGCTTCACAGCTGACCTATTTAGTACTTGCCATGGCTACACTCAGTAGATAGTGTCCATGGTTACTTTGGCGGTTTCTTAGCTATTGTGCCGACTGCAGAGATGACTGTTGTCTTTGTGCCGGTGGCCGTCACCGATATGACAGACGGGTTCAGGATTGTAGGGGGCACCACCGCAGGCCGAACGCCTGTCACGATAGAAGGCTGCGCATCCCACTTGCTCTTTCGCTTCGTTTCTGCAAAGGTAACAGCACATTTCACATTGAGCGAAATTCAAAGAGAGCAGGTTCGAGCTCTCAATGTTCACACTTAAGTTAAACAAAGCTGTAAGGTCTCTGCTTACTGCATTGTGGGAACCTCCTCATTCGATAGCTTTGGTGCACCTACATTCATTGATTAAAATAAATTATTTAAAAACAATTGTGACAGTGTATTTCAGGGATGAAAGTGGTCTCCGGGAAAAAAAGCGGAAATACTGATTTCTCCCATAGGTTTAGCATTGTCAGGTAATTGCGGAAAATACCCGGAAGTCGGGTTTCATACATATACATTTGAAACACATATTAGTAGTATACGCTGATGGTGCTGCAGGGTAAAACAATGTAATTATTATATAGTGGTACATGTATCTGACCACTATCTCCAATCAGCAATAAGCATTTCTAGTTCCACCAATGAACAGTAAGCATTCTGGGGTCACCATGGCTACTGTGATCTACCCACCACCACCATGCGGTGTGGCTGCTTGGCCTGCACCTGGCTGATGTGTGTGTGTGGTGATCCGTGACTAACAGTTGGAGGGGGAGGGGGTAGTGAGTAGAGCTCCAAAGGCCCCTTACACACTAACACTAGTGCCTCCTTCACACTATCTACCTAATACACAATGACTATTGACCACAAGTAAAGAATCACCAGCAACTACATAAATACATTCATGCACCTGGCCCTATACATCATTTACATTAATAGACCATTTGTACTCCTTATAGACCATTTGCATTCCCCACCAATGCTTTTATCGGAATATTTTACACACTGCTACGCACCCAGTTCGTCGTAGTAGGACTCGGGGCCCATTATCGTCGGATCGTAGATCTCCTGCAACACCCAGATGAGATACATGAAACAAATATAACCAACGAAATAGATATTTGGGAAGGGAGGAATAAAGTATAATTGATTTACATAATAATAATATAAGAAAGCATAATGGGGACATGCTTCAGTGGTCTCCCCAGAATTCAAGAAAGGGATTGTGGGAATTGGTAGAGCTGGTAGGAAAGGGATGGCAGGAATCGGTAGAGCTGGTGGAAACTCATAGGCCGTATACATGTAAGTTGCTATCAATGGACGACCGGCTTACTGAATAAGTCAACTTAGGATGCCAACAGATGGCGGGCTTGCCATCCTTTATGCTATTGCCACGATTGTTGATTACCATCGATATTTTTTGTGGGAATCGGTAGAGATGGTAGGAAAGGGATGGCGGGAATCGGTAGAGCTGGTGGAAACTCATAGGCCGTATACATGCAAGTTGCTGTCAATGGATGGCGGGCTTACTGAATAAGTCAACTTAGGATGCCAACAGATGGCGGGCCTGCCATCCTTTATGCTATTTCCACGATTGTTGATTACCATCGATATTTTTTTGTCTTTTTAATTATGAAGTGTCTATAAGTTCACATATTCAAAGAGATTATCCTTAGTTAGTTACTTGCCTTTTTGTTTTAGTGGAAGATTTCTTTGGGATGGGGGGGGGGGGGGGGGGGGGGGGAGATCAATTCTTTGAATGAATGAGTGTCGAAGGTATGAGGCACTGGGGGGTGGGGAGTCCTCAGGAAATTTTGAAATCTATAGGCTCTGAAATGCCATTTCCAGAAGGTTATATACTGGGATCAAAAAAAAATTCAATTAAAATTTTCTTTTGTTTGTTAAAAAAAAGAAAGTTGGGGGATGGGGGACTCACCCCCTTGTTCCCCCACTAGCTACGGCCCTGGTAGGGGCACTCACCGGCGGGTAGTTGGTTCCCTTCTCGTCTATGCCGATGAACAGCATGAGTTTCTCATATATGCTGGGGTTCCTGAAGTCTTTGCGCTGCTGGATCGAGTCATTGATGCCGGTGTACCGGCCCTGCCCATGCTCATACAGCTCTCGCTTATCGTAATACTTCAGTATCTTCGACTGCAAGAAAGAAACAAGGAACTTCCAAATCAGCTGTCGAAACATGGAGCCCTTTTCTATAAATTTTAATGTGAATATTTCCCTTCCATACCTTTATACTCGTATAATTCGTTATACATCACATAATCTCATGAAGTCATAACTCGTTCGAAATCAGTGAACTTGTCTACATTTGAAGGGTTCAGGCGCAAAAATTGCCAAACGCCATCCGGGCTTAAATGAAACCATGACTACCATGTTTGCGTTGAGGGTGCCATCATTCCGATCATCAAATCCATTTGTTTGCAGAAGCTGCCATATTCCCTATATCAGGGATGAAAGTATTCTCCGGGGAAAAAAGCGGAAATGCAGATATTCTCCCATAGGTTTAGCATTGTCAGGGAATCGCGGAAAAATAGCGGAAATCAGGTTTCAACTAGCCTTGTTCTGATTGCATTATCGCCCCTACCAAACACTTTCTTGTTTAGATTCGATTTAGCTACATCTAAGGTCATATAAGAAAGGGATTCGAACCACCCAACTGGTGTCATATACATCCCATATTTTGGAATTGTGTTTAATATTAATCAGTGAATATAACCAATCCCGGAAATCCGCGAAACCGCGGAGATATTTCATCCCTGCTATATAATGCCGTACTCAATATGAAATCGATAAGACTACTAGAAAACGCACAATTAGAAATTATATTTGACAGAAAACCACTAAAATGGATTTGTCGGTTTTGCATCTGAACGCCTCATTTGGTCCTACATATCCAACTTAGATACTGGTGCACTTCTTAAACGTTTATTGCCGTGTAGAAAGAATATTAAGTGAATTTAACATAACCTGTCACTGCTGCAAATAATAAAGCTCATGATGCCCAGCATTTTAGTATGCATACCAAAAGCACCATTTCACTTTAAATATTTCCAAAGTTAACCATTTTTAATCAGTTACTCCAAGCTAAATGAAAGTAGATTATAACCATCAAGCTCAAATATATTTATTTTAAAATTATGGTGGAAACTCCATGAACTGGTGTTCTCTGTGGCGGAGTGGTTAGAGTGTCTGACTTTTTTCTAGGTCGGACTCCTAATCTGAAGGTTGGTGGTTCGATTCCCCGTGCCCCCACCTCTGCCAATTTGAATTTCCACCGCTGTGTAGAACTTACAGCGTCATCAAAGGCCAGTTGCTCTCATACCATGTCTATGTGGTGTGGGAGGTTAAAAATCCCTTGGGTCGGTAAAAGTGTAGGCTCGGGCTTTCTATCGACAAACTGTCTAATGGTGAAAACAAGTCTATTCAGACTTATCCATGATCAATCAATCAATAGTTCCATCCTCTAGTCGAGGGTTGGATGCAATGGTTCTCCACTTGTCCCGATGTTGTGCTGTTCTGATAGACTGTGAATAATTCAAGCCTGTCCACTGTGAAATATTTGTAAACCATGATGTTCTTGGTCTCCCTCTCCCTCTGCTGCCATTCACCTTCCCTTCCAACAATGTACGGTATATTGAACTCTGACGAATGATGTGGCCAAAATAAATAAGTTTCTTTGTCTGTATAGTGGCAAACAAGCTTTTCTTATTTTTAATTTTTCTGAGAACTTCTTTGTTGGTGATCTTCTTTGTCCATGATATTTTCATCATCCTTCGATAAGTCCACATCTCAAATGCTGCTAAACGTTTGTACATTTTCTTAGAGATTGTCCATGTCTCTGCCCCATACATTAGAGTAGACCACACATAACACTGAAGAATACGCTTCCTTGTTTGTATTAATATCTTACTTGATGTTAACACTCTATACATTTTGGAGAATGTTGTTCGGGCTATTGTTATCCTTCTTTTAATTTCTTCCTCACATCTCCCATCATTTGTAATCTTTTGTCCGAGATATATGAATTCGGATACTTGTTCTATGTTTGTGCCATCTATGATTATATTGACGTTTGGTTTATCTGTCTTTTTACTTATAACCATTGTTTTGGTCTTCCTGGCATTCATCTTCATGTTGAATAGTATTCCAGCTTTATTGATTCTATTCACTATATCTTGTAGGTTTTTCTCACTGTCTGCTAGTATTACATTGTCATCGGCATATCTAAGATTGTTGATGTTCATGCCACCTATTGTCACTCCCTTGCAATCTTCAATGTGTCTGAAAATCATCTCTGTGTACAGGTTAAATAGACATGGTGACAATACACACCCCTGTCGAACTCCTCGTTTAATCATAACTTCATCCGATAGGCCCTGCTCCATTTTTATAAATGCACGTTGTGTCCAGTATAAGTTCACAATTAGTTTAATGTCTTTGCCATTGACACCAATATCTTGTAAACATTTGATTAACAGTTCATGATTGACTCGGTCGAAGACCTTCTTGTGATATAAATAGATGGGGATACCCCACCACGTGAGAGGGAACCCCGCGTGACGTCATGACGGGAGAGAGGCCGTAAATAAACCAGTACTTAACAAGCACTCATTGAGTCGAGTCGTATGTGTAGGCATCCAACTGTTACATGGTGTCAGATACAAGGAACTCGAAATGGCGCTCACAGGACTAAAGCCGCCAGCACCCCTAAATTTGGAGGACAATCTATCCCTGAATTGGGAACAGTGGTACGATTCGTACGAATTCTACGCAGCAGCAGCCGGAATACACAACAAACCGGAGAAGGTACAGTGCGCGGTGTTTTTGCATGTAGCCGGGGCAGAGGCCCAAAAAGTATACCGAACATTGAAGGTTGACACCAACATAATAGACAGGATTCAGCCTTTGATCGCAGCTTTCCGCACGTACTGCAAAGGAAAGACAAACATAACAGTAATACGGTATAAGTTTAATTCACTACAACAAACAACACAAACGATGGATGTATACATTCGAGAGTTACAATACCGCATTGCACACTGCGAATATGGAGATCTCGCTGACTCCATGTTATGTGACCGCTTGATATGCGGTGTCAAAAATTCCAAACTACGGGACCGACTGCTACAAACAGCAAATCTAACATTAGAACAATGCATTGAGACATGCCGACTCAGCGAACACCAATCAAACCTACTGTCAGAAAATTCAACATTAGAACTAGAACATGTAGATGCCGTCAACACACGTGCGTATACACCAGCCACTGTCACATCACGTACGCCAGCGTGGGCGAGTCAACGGCCGCTGTCAAGAGCAGGGAGCACACGCATGCAATGTGGACGATGCGGATATGTACACACACCCGGACAATGCCCAGCAAAAGGGAAACAATGCTCAAAGTGTCGACTAATCGGACATTTTTCGAAAGTATGCAAAACGAAGAAACAAAACCATGCGAGTCTAAACATGTTACAGGTAGATGACCACAACACACCCCCAGCGGATGCTCAAGATGACTTCGACGATGACCACGATTTATTTGTTGGATGCGTATCAAAACCAAATGAACATGATACAAACTTATGGTTTACTACCATATCGTTAGGCTCCCAGAAAGTCAAATTCAAGCTGGATACAGGCTCGCAAGCAAATATAATACCTAGAGGCGTATACAACAAGCTCAGCAACGTCGTACTAAAGCCAAGCAAGTGCACTCTGATCACGTTCTCGGGTGAACGAATTCGCCCTGAAGGGGAGGCAGAGATCGTTACAGACGGTAAACTGATGCGATACCAGGTTACAAGCAGTGGATGCCCAATACTAGGAAGTGAAGCCTGCACGAGGCTAGGGCTGATTCAACGCGTCAACATAATATCAAAGAAAAGGGAGACTACCACACGGCAACCAACCACAGTCAAGTCCGACGAGCCAAGTGCACAGCGCCTGGTAAATAAATACTCAGACATTTTCGAAGGGTTAGGCAAAATTAAAAGTGATGCTGTAATACACATAGATAATGATGTAACCCCTTGTGTAGACCCACCTAGACGCATACCACACGCAATAGAAAATCATGTAAAAGAAGAACTAAAAAAAATGATCCGGCTAGGGGTAATCGTGGAAGAAACAGATCCCACCCCCTGGGTTAACTCTATAACTATAGTTAAGAAGCCTAACAAAATACGCATATGTTTGGACCCAACTAAGTTAAATAGAGCCATATTAAATAGCCCCTATCCTACAAGGACAATAGAGGAAGTAATCGCTAGAACCTCAGACGCAAAATTTTTCTCAGTTATCGACGCAAACAGCGGTTACTGGCAAATAGAACTAGATCTCAAAAGCAGTAAATTATGTACCTTTAACACACCATGGGGGCGCGGTATCGTTTCACCAGATTACCTTTCGGCATCAAAACCGCCGGAGACATTTTTGTACAAGAAATGAACAAAATTTTATACGGGCTGCCTGGAGTGAAACGTCGTAACAGACGACATACTGGTATATGGGTCAACGATTGAAGAACACAATACTAGATTAGAAGCGGTGTTCAAAAGGGCCCAAGAGGTCAACTTAAAATTTAATCCAGAAAAATCTAGAATATGCAAGAAAGAGGTAAATTATGTAGGACATACACTAACCCAGTCAGGCGTCAAGCCAACCAACGAAAGAGTACAGGCAATCATCGACATGCCTGAGCCTAAAGACAAAGCAGGAATACAGAGGTTCTTAGGCATGGTCGGGTACGTAGGGAAATTCATACCAAACATGTCAGAAACAGCTAAACCACTACGTACGATACTAGAAAAAAACGTTGAATGGCACTGGCAACACGAACAGAAAGAATCTTTCGAAATGTTAAAAAAACTATTAATTACAGCACCAGTTCTGCAGTACTATGACGTAAAGAAAACCGTCACACTACAAGTAGATGCATCAAAATCCGGTCTGGGGGCAGTATTATTCCAAAATGAAGGTCCAGTAGCAATGGCATCAAAGTCCCTAGATCATGCTCAGTCAAACTACGCAGTGATCGAAAAAGAGCTTCTGGCGATATGCTACGGCTGTAAGAAATTTCATCAATATATCTTTGGTAAACAAATAACCGTACAAACAGATCACAAGCCTTTAATCGCAATAATGAACAAACCGATACACATGCTGTCTGCTAGGATGCAGAGGATGAGGCCTCCGCCTACAAAATTACAACATTATATTAACGTACATTAAAGGGGTAAATATGTATTTTGCAGATGCCCTATCACGCGCCCACTCGACCACATCCACCCCAAACGACCTGTTCGACACGGACTTTGGCTGTAGCGCAGCTTGACGTGGCGCCAGACATGCTCCAACGCATCGCAAGTAGTACTCAGGACAGATGAGGTTCTCCTAGAGGTGATTCGACACACCACAAGAAGGTTGGCCAGAAATTAAAGAAAAAATACACCAATTGCACGACCATTTTTCACAGTTAGAGACACTATCACATATGCCGATGGTATACTACTCTAAAGACAGTCAAGTGATTATACCATCCAAGATGCAGACAAGAAAATGTTAGGTATCATACACGACATCACATCTAGGCATCATAAAGTGCAAAGAAACTAGCTCGCGACAACATTTTCTAGGCCGGAATTATCAAACAAATACAAGGACACAGTAGCAAGATGCGTAATATTGCCAATCGCTTACGAAATAAAACTGCACGCAGAACCACTGGTTATGCACCCAACACAGATCTGCCATTCCAAAAAGTCGGTATCGACTTATTCCAGATACAAAATAAAACCTTCCTCATCGTAGTAGATTACTACTCAAAATACCCAGAGGTATCAGAACTAGTTTCGACCACCAGCGCAGCAACAATTGTAGCACTAAAACAAATCTTCTGCCGTTTTGGCATACCCGAAACGGTCGTTTCGGACAATGGTCCACAATTCCATAGTGCAGAATACAAAAACTTTGCTAAAAGAATTTGGTTTCCAAGCAGTATTTTCTAACCCATTACATGCTCAATGTAACGGGTTGGCAGAGCGTTACGTGCAGACAGTCAAAACACATAATAAAGAAGGCAGATAAAATGGGCAGGGATTACAACATCGCACTACTAAATTACAGAAATACGCCTCTTAGCCACATACACGCGTCACCTGCACAACTACTGCTTAGCAGAAGACTTAAATGCAAGTTACCGGCAACAAATAATCATTTGGAAACCAAGAACACAGAAACACAAAGCAGCAGAGTTCGACCAGGTACAGCGATCACAGAAAGGTGTATCACGACAAACGGGCGGGTGCACAACACATGCAATTAAAAATAAATGACAACATACAATACATGAACAATGAGGGCCAATGGGAGACCAGGAAAAATAATCCAAACCAACACACCAGGCCACAGAGATTACCACATAAAGAACACAAGAAACAATATATTGAGGAGAAATCGTAAATACATTTTCAAAGTACCAGATCAAATAGCGAAACCAAGTGAGGCAAAACAAAAATAAACAATGCAGTGTGCGCTCCGGCAAGGCAATCATGTGCTCCAGCTACAGACGAGTCTCATTACATAACGCGATACGGTCGAGTGGTACGCCCAGCCGGAACGTCAAGAAGGACAAACCGCTAAACAGGGGTCGGAAAGAATATATATAATCTGTACATAACTAACAAACGATGAGCGAGCCGTAAGCCTAGCATTGAGGCACAGGTCAACATACGCGAAAACAAAGTGTAGAAAACTAACACATAAGACAAGTTACCGAATTCACCGGTTGTTATACACCAACGTTAAATACTAAGGGGATGTCACATGTTAACGTTAAGTTGATACCGAAACATTGCGCGATGATGTGAGAAAAATAAGAAACCCCAAGGAAAATTGTCACCAGTTAAACACTTATAACGTTTCATATATATATATATATAAATAAAATTTAAAAAAAAAATTAAAAAAAAAAATAAATAAAAAAAGAAAAAGGGAGATGTGATATAAATAGATGGGGATACCCCACCACGTGAGAGGGAACCCCGCGTGACGTCATGACGGGAGAGAGGCCGTAAATAAACCAGTACTTAAACAAGCACTCTATGGAGTCGGAGTCCCGTATGTGTAGGCAAATCCAAACCTGTTATCACTTCTCATAAGTCCAATAACAGCCAGGCATAAACATCCTGGTTCACTTCACAATAACGTTCACAAATCATTCTCATATTGAAAATCCCTTCACGTGTACCTCTTCCAGATATAAACCCACTTTGTACGTTACTGATTTGTTCTTCAATTTTCTGTCTGTTTCTCAGTAAAATTATTTTCAGGATCATCTTCAACATATGACTCATCAGGCTTAGTGTTCTGTACTCAGTACACAATGTTGGTTTTAGCTTCTTTGGGAGTCGTACAAATATGGATTCATTCATATTCAATGGTATAAATCCAGTCTCATAGATGTCAGTTACTAGCTTATGAATGATTTGAATCCCCACTTCATCTAGTCCTTTTATCATTTCTGATGTTACCTGGTCACTTCCAGGAGCCTTACCTGCCTTTAGATCATTGATAGCCTTCTCAACCTCTGATACTAATATAATATTCACATCTTATATCCATGATATGCAGTATAAATCTTCAAGAAAAAAAAAAAGAACTATTTTTATAGTCCCAGTAAACAATTTAAATTATTTTCCAATGAACAAATAAATACCAGGCTGTTTTCATTGTAGTAACACCTAAAGCGATAAGTGAGATAAGTTACTTCAGCTGAAATTGTATAACAAAATAGATTAATTCCTGATTAAATATGTTTTTGTGCCCGTGCGCATTTCTGGTGGCATTATAGTGCTGCTCATTTGCGATACCGTGACATCCAGAATGATACAATATATATAGAAATATAAAAGTAAAAGAAGGAAGATATTAGAGCTTAAGAAAAAGAATACATAGTGCGGATGGCGGGAATGCCATTGAGAGGATCACCAAGTGAAAAGGGGGAGTGGAGAAAAGGGAAATTCAGAAAAAGTGTTAAAAAATTAATTGAAAAAATCGAAGTAAAAACTGGGTGCAGATGGGATGTGGGAATATAAAGTAAAATGGAAAAACAGGTCACTAAGAAGAACATATGGAAAACCATGGGGAGTAGTAAGATGCTTACTTGCAGAGCCTTCGAACACTTTCCCTGTGGCTCTGGCGGAAGCTTGATGTCGTTAGCCTCCATGTTCTGAACGCTTCGGGATAGTGTCGCTGGAAGAGACACGACTCAGTTCAGATGTACATTGTTCACATTGTCTCTGTACTTAGAGCAGCAGTCCTTTTTTTCCTTCAAATTTTCAAAATAATTTCTTTCTTTTTTTTAAATTTTTTTTTAGGGGGGCGAATTTATTTACCCTGCCCACAACGAATAAGTGTGTTAACACTGGTTTTCACCACTGGGCGGTAGTAGTCCAATTTGTTTCAAATCTTTAGTTTGTTTTTGTAATAATTTCGCTTTTGATGTTTCTTGTTTATGAGTTGTAACTGTTTATAGATTGCAAAGAAAGCAGTCTACTGAAAGCATATCATCCTTGAAACCAAAACATTTGCCTACATTTGAACCCACATATCCAATATTTAGATTATTAAACCTTTATTGCTGTGTATAAGGAATTTAAAGTTGCATAATCCAATGAAATCATCCAATTTTCAAAACCAAAACACTTAGCTCGATTTGATTCTACATATTCAACATAGATACAGGTGCACTCATTAATCATTTATTGTAGATTGCTGTTCCTATGCTATGCTCCAAAAGAGATAAATAAACATTGCATCCAGCATTTCGGTGGATGCCCAACATTTGATTTTTGTATCACCAAATTTAATTCTTTAAAAAAAAAGTTACTTCAAATAAAGTAAAATAAATTATATAATTATCTTTAAAAAATAACATTAACTCAAAACCATTGCATCATGCAACGCTATGTGGCCAGGTGATGTGCTTTTTTTCTCTTAAAAGAAACAACAGAATCTAAAGAGACGCTTACTATGTTCACTAAACTGTCAATCATAGCGGTTTTGACTAAATTGGCATTATCTAAAACCAGGATTTAGGATATATAACAAATAAGCAACATAATAACTCATAGGACATAAATACAGCTAATTTTAGAGTAATTTTCAACAGGTACACGATTCCCACTCTTTATGAGGTATTTTCTCCATAACCGTTCAAGGACTTTTCATCAGGACGGTTTTTTAAAGCACCAAATAAAAAACTTCTACGGCCACAAAATAGGTTAAATTCAAAGGCTTTTCAAGGCCTTGAAATAGGCAAATGAAGTTCAAGACTTTCCAGGCCTCGTGCGGACCCTTGAACCCTGAGTTGGAGGATATATATTTAAATTGATGATAGTACAAAAAGTCAATGGAAACAACATCTACAAACAAAAATAACCAACAAATAGGATTCGATTTGTACACTTAGTCTAAAAAACTCCTTATAATCACCAAAGACGCAAAGCTTCAAACTTACCAGCAAGATCTGAATTATATGATGAATCCTGTTAAAAAAATGAAAGACAACAATGAGTTTATATTATGTAGTTGTGTATTACTGCAACATCAAAAGGAAACAATCTGTAAGCAAACATGTCAAATTTCACTGGATCTAATTTGTTTATTTTGTTTCTTCTCCGAGTAAGTTTATTATTTAAAAAGATTCAATTTCAGTTAAAAAGATTAAAAGGAGCCACTCCGATGAACACAAAACAGACCGTTGAGAAATACCTATGTAGGTGCGAAATAGGTTGGATTAAAACCATGAAGTCTAGAAGTAAATGGCCTTGTTTTATTTGTACAAGAAGCAGCCTACCTTAGTGACATTGACACTGAATTGTTTGTAGACAAAGCTTCCTACCATAGAGTTGTTGTATCTTAGTTATGTTGACATTGCCTTCTTTGTACAAGCTGCCTATCTTAGTGACATTGACACTGTGTTGTTTCTACAAGTTGCCTATCTTAGTGACATTGACACTGCATTATTTCTACAAGCTGCCAATCTTAGTGATGTTGACATTACCCTGTTTGCATAAGAAGGTGACTATCTTAGTAATGTCGTTGACACTGCGTTGTTTGTATAAGCATCCTATCTAATGTAGCAGTCACACTACGACGACAAGCAGCGGCGACAGCCCTGCGACACCCACACCCACTTGTCGCTGATTGTCCCTGATTGTTGCGCAGGTGCCGCCGCGACACCCCCAGTTTCTCCACTCTTTCTGGACTGTCGCCGAGTTGTCGCGGGGATTTTGGACATGTTGAAAAACTTCGACGACAGCCGAGGTTGCGGCTGTCGCGGCACTGTCGCAGCACTGTCGTCTTGTCGTTAAGCTGTAGTTGCTTCTCTCTCCATGTATGTGTCTCTGTGTCTGTGTCTATGTGTGTGTCTGTGTCTGTCTATGTGTGTCTATGTGTGTGTCTCTGTTTGTGTGTCTGTGTCTCTGTGTCTGTGTGTGTCTGTGTCTCTGTGTGTGTATGTGTCTATGTGTGTGGCTGTGTGTGTATGTGTATGTGTGTGTGTGTCTGTGTCTATGTGTGTATATATGTGTATATGTGTGTGTCTGTGTCTATGTGTGTCTATGTGTGTCTGTGTCTCTGTGTGTGTCTGTGTCTATGTGTGTGTATGTGTATGTGTGTGTGTCTGTGTCTCTGTGTGTGTCTGTGTCTATGTGTGTCTATGTGTGTGTGTCTGTGTCTCTGTGTGTGTGTCTGTCTCTGTGTGTGTCTGTGTCTCTGTGTGTGTGTCTGTGTCTCTGTGTGTGCCTCACTCTCAGTCTGACTCTGAGTCTGACTCTGACTCTCAGTCTGACTCTGACTCTCAGTCTGACTCTGACTCTCAGTCTGACTCTCACTCTCACACTGACTCTCAGTCTGACTCTCACTCTGACTCTCAGAGACACACACAGTCTGACTCTGTGTCTGTGTGTGTGTCTCTATGTGTGTGTGTCTGTGTGTGTGTGTCTCTGTTTCTGTGTGTGTATCTGTGTGTGTGACTCTGTCTCTGTGTGTCTCTATGTGTGTGTCTGTGTCTCTGTGTGTGTCTCTGTGTTTCTGTGTGTCTCTGTGTGTGTCTCTGTGTTTCTGTGTGTCTCTGAGAGTGAGAGTCAGACTGGGAGTCAGAGTGAGAGTCAGAATGAGAGTGAGAGTCAGACTGAGAGTGAGAGTCAGACTGAGAGTCAGACTGAGAGTCAGAGTGAGAGTCAGACTGAGAGTCAGAGTCAGACTGAGAGTGAGGCACACACAGAGACACACACACACAGACACACAGACACAGACACACACACAGAGACACATACACAGACATAGACACGCATAGACAGACACACACATAGACAGACACACACACACACACACATACACAGACACACACATAGACACATACACACACATACACACACAGAGTCAGACACACACAGACACAGAGACACTGTCGTCCCGATGTCGTCCGTATGTCGTCCGATTGTCGTCCAACTTAGCCCGAATTTGCATATGTCGTCGTGATTTCTCAAAATTCCAGCCGCCGGGCTGTCGTCCTCCCATTGTCGTCGTAGTGTGACTGCTACATTAGTGATGTTGACAATACCTTGTTTGTACAAGTTACCTACCATAACGATGTTGATACAGCCTAGTTTGGTTATTTGTTGGGGATTTATGTCCTAGCAACATCCAAGGTCAGGTACAGACTTGTGACAGTGCGCACTCATGGCGAGCATTCTAGTGCTGCCCAACTGAGAGATCAGGTCACTGGCACCATAACCTAACATCCCACTCAATCACTTTATCCTGAAACTGAACCAACCAGTCTTTGTACTATCCTAATAATGCCAAAGCACCAGGCTAGGTAGCAACAAGACTTTTTAAGTCATTGGTTTGACTCGGCCGGGATTCGAAATCCCGACCTTCCGCATGAGAAGCCTGCGCTCTACCGATTAGGCCACCTCGTCCGGTGATACAGCCTTGGTTGCACAAGTTGTCTATCTTAGTGATGTTGACATTGCCATGTTTGTACGAGCTGCCTATCTTAGTGACGTTAACATTGCCTTGTCTGTACAAGCTATCTTAGTGATGTTCATACAGCGGTGTTTGGACAACCTGCCTACCTTAGTGATGTTGACCATCTCTATGGATGAGACGTCATATTTCTCTTCCATGAGTCGGTCTTCGTCGAGATCATCTGCATCCTCATCAACATCGTCGGCCCCATATGACACCAGGCGAGTTGCTGCAACATTTACCGGAACCATGAGACAGCTGTAGACATCCCCAAAGCAATTAAAACAGTAATCAAAAGAGTGAGTTTTGATTCACATACACGCCGCTCTTCAAGACACCAGAGATTGAAGCTGGGACGTACTATTTACTCTAAACGAAAATTTAAAAAAAATCAGACAGCAAGTCCTTTGCACGTGGGCCATGGGTGGGTGTAAAGTACAAAGTGAATCGAGACCTGTTAACTGGACCAACTTTTGTTGTTTGTTGCATAAAATGTATAGTAGAGTACATTGTTTGTTTATTGTAGTTGTTTTACGTCCTAGCAACATCTAAGGTCATATCAGGACGGGTATTGACTTGTGACAGTGCACACTCATGACAACTTTATAGTGCTGCCCCACTGGGAGACTAGGCCACCAGCACCATGACCTGATATCCCACTCAGTCACATTATCTGGACACTGAGCCAACCAGTCCTTACCCTATACTAATAATGCCGGACGCCTGGCTAGGAAGCAACAAGTATCAATTTTTAAGTCATTGGTGTGACTCGACCAGGGTTCGAACACACGATCTACCAACACGGGCGACGGACACTAACTCATTCGGCCATCCCGTCTGGTTACTAGATTACAAGAGAGAAAGAAAAAAAGGGGACCATAAGAAATTTTGATCATATTTCTACCCTTGATTTTTTCTCGAAAATCTTACAGTACATTAGGCTTCTCCATCACCCCCCCCCCCCCAAAAAAAACACTAATATTAAATCTAGGTTGAGTGTTTGTTTTCAGAAAATGTAATGCTTCCATCGGACTCTGCAGCTTTAATAAATAAACCTGACTCCAGGTAGGACAATAAGGTTTGTTTGTTGTTCTTTTACGTCCTAGCAACATCTAAGGTCATATCAGGACTTGTGACTGCGATAAAGACTGCCCGGTTGCCCGGGGAACCTAGTTTACTCGGTCAGGCAGCTGATGTTCTTGGTGACCTGCCCGAACGGGAAAGTTGTTATTTTTCTGATCGATCTGCAGTAGCAGATTTCAGTTTCAATCGGCTGATTTGGGCTCAGGCAAGTAGTTTTGCCACTCAATCAAGTAGAAAATTCAGTCACTTGCCCAATAGGGCAAGTGGGAAAAAAGTGACTGTCCTACACTGTGACTGCACTCAATTCTTTCTGGACACTGCAAATGGCCCTTTACCCTTCCGTTCGACCTTGGGGCGTGGCTGCGCCTCGTCGGGCCCGGCGTCGGCCGGCCGCTTCTCCCGGGCGCCGGTCGTCGGGGGCAGCACCCGTCGGGTCGGCTTCACCGCCTCGTCGTCGGACCCCGAGATGTTGTCAATGCCCTCAGGGTCGTCGCCCCCCTCAGCGTCCTCCTCCACGTCGTCCCCATAGTCACCAACTAGGCTCAGCAAAGCCTGGCTGCTGTCAACTTTTTCCATTGTGCTCAACTGTAATTTAATTTAAACTAAAAGGTACAGGCCAACTCAAGTGCAAACCAAAACTGAAACAATCCAAGGAAACTTAACCAACCAACCATCCAACTCACACGTGTACACACACACACTCACAGTTCACAGACGACACCAAAGGAAATGGAACTTAATGTGATTTGAAGAGCTTAAATGAAGTAGGAACTGAGGTGCTGAGAAGCTCTACGCTCAGTCATGGCAGGTATAAAATGATTAACAAGAAAAACACAAGCACCAGAAGGAGAAAGAAAGCGTCTATCAAAGCAAAACCGTGAATAGTCCGTCTGCGGCGTCCCGATTTGCGACCTCCACCGAGGAATGAGATCCTGCGCAGATATAAGGTGAAACAAAGCAAGTAGAGCCGGGTTACCATGGAAACAAGACGGCCATCAATAATGGGGCAAGTCTAGACTAAAGCTTATTATTATTATTATTAATTATGACTGTTGAGTGACTAGCTAAAAACGTCTACACAACGTCGAATCTACTCAGCAGGGTTTTTGCCAGAGGGTAAAATTCTATACCCTTAAATTTTCTGATGGCATGACGCTGTACCCTCAAATTGTTGGGATCATTTTTTTTTTAAAGGTTCTTCATGGAGCCAGAGACAACAAAGCCTCCAGACCCCCCCCCCCCCCGCAATGCATTCTGCATACCCTCAAATTATTTTCTGGTGTAAACCCTGCTCAGGGAGTATTACACATTGTGACTAACCTTCTTTCTAAATCTAACATGGTTAGGTTGATAACTTGTATTAGGAAAGCAGAATTTTCTAGATTTAATAATAACTGGACTCTAGAGTCACCCCATCATTGTTGAACGTGAAGGAAAGTTCATGTAATTAGCACAAAATCCACACACAAGAATTCTGCAATTAATTCCAACTCACAAGGCAATGTTATTAATGGTAAACAGTGTGTCCATATTATTTCAAGTACAGTTCAGACTATCACAGTTATATTGTTTGTTATGTAAAGCGCCTGAGAACGGCTTGCTGGATCGGGCGCTATATAAATGTTTTATTATTACTATCATTATTATTATTATCATAGCACAGTCAGAGAGCACCTTGTGCATTATCCCATCAAACATATTTTTCTTCAAACTGACCAGAGGTAATGGTTATAAAATATATCACGCTCACGAAAGACAGTTTCTGAAATTGATGCATGGATGAAATAAGAGTTAGAATTTCAGATAGGTTTTTAATTGAATATGACCAAATGCTCCAGTGCCACTCAATAACCAATACCTTTAAATTTGTAAACTGTCTTCCCTAAACCTACTACTAGTACTCCAACAAATATGTGCCTCCAGTAGGAGTGAATGATGACCATGTTTAAATCCGAACAAAAACTACTTTGGTAGGAATCAACGTTAAACAAGCTGTGGAGATCCTGGTTCTAGTTGTATGTTATCTATATTGGTGTACAGTTGATGAATTGGGACATAATGCTGTCTTTTCATTCAACTTTTAAAGTTGATTAATCTACATAATTGAATAAAAAAAATTAAAATCACTTCAAAAGTGGTGGGCTATGATTGTTATTTCAACAATATAGTTGACATTAAATTGAGGATTCACATGGTTATGTCCATAATCTAGCCAAGCAACACTTTTTCTACTATAGGGTTGTCCAAAAGCCCTATACGTAATAGTATTACTAATACAGGGTTACCGTAGTAATCAACTATAACGCTTATATAGTATATATTAAGTATATATTAAGTATAAACATAGATAAAATATTCACCCCATCCCACAGTAGGAGTGGATGACAACTTTCAACTACGTCTAAATGCGAGCAAAAACTGCTTTGGTATAAACAAGATGGGGAGCCCATGGTTCCAGTGTAGTCACAGTGTTAATTTATATAATGTTGGCGTACTTTTGGTTCAATGATTTTGAGAGGATGAAAAAAAAAGCCAACAAGAGTCAAGATGGTAGCCCCAGAAAGCTCTTGTTTAGACTATTAAAACATATTATTAAGTATTAAACTACATGATTTAATCAATTCTTCAATTAAAAAGAATTGTGGGGTATGATAAACAAGCATTGAAACCACACATCTAGCATATTAGAGTACAGATTCATGGGGCTATATTCATAACCCAGCCATCTGACACTTTATTTAATGGATTGTTCAGGAGCCCTGTCACAAGAACAGGGCCATCGGAGTAACTGGTGTAAATCTGCCTGGTTTTTACAAGACTCAGCCTCAGACTAGACACTAGTATTTAAATCAACAGTCACAGTGACAACAGCTTATATTAGGTAGGCGCATAGTCGCCACCATCGCGATGCATTCAAAATAGTGTGCTTTCATTAAGTACAGAATCATATAACACTCTGGAAAATAATAGAAGGAAAAGTGCCCAACCCAGAAAAAAAATACCATATATCTCAAAGGAAGGGAAGACGCTGACAGATTCCAAAAATAGAGTCACAAGCTAGCTGTGTGATCAAAACAATCAGAGAAGGAAGCTTCATGGTGCGTGGACCAAACCTCTTCAATAGCATGCCACACGACATAAGAAACAAGAAAGATTGCAGCACAGACAGCTTCAAACACAAACTGGACAAATATATCTGAACCATCCCAGATCTACCAAGAATCCCAGGATATACCAACCTGACAATAACGGACACCAACTCATTGCTGGAAATGACAAAGCTGCCTGCAATGACCACTGCATCCACACTAGATGACCCAAGGCGGAGTCAACGACCTGGCCTGAGCGTCACATGCTCGAACTGAACTAAACTGAACTGAACTAAACTAAACTACATGTTTTGTAAACGCCCAAAACTAATTCACTCCCTATGCATCCTCTGTGGGAATATTTGCTGAAATACTTTTGGTTTTGAAAATAATTTTGATTCAGATTCATTTTGATGTTTTTTTTTTAATTATTAAATATTTCCGATTTTGACTACTGAAGAATTGACTTTGAAGTTTTCAATCTGTCAAAAAAGAAGGTAAGGCACTATTAAACTGAATTTTAAGGCCATAAACCGATTTCTCAGACCTTGTTTCACATCAAATGGGTCACTGATCAACTGATTTCATCTGTAAATTTCAAGCAGCCTTCCAAAAATATACAATGTGGATTTTCTGCAGCCATGATAACTCTAAAACTGTTTGTATTTAATAAATTTTGAATGCAGCATGTGAAAGAGCACCCCAAAATACCCATATATAGAAATTCTCATTGTCCTAAGTGCAAGCATTAAGAATATATCAACATTTTTTCATCAAATTCTATTCATAAAAGTTGGATCTGTTGGCCTACTTTACCATTTCCATACAAACCCTATTTAGAATTAATGCCCCATTTGCCAATTTTAGAACCGTCATAACTTTGGTTCTATTGAAGATATCGAGATAATTTATACTGTTCTGAGTTCTGGTTTAGTCTAGCTACCTAACTATCATAATTGTAAGGGATTATAATTTATTTCAATTTTGTATGTATCGTACCTATATGGGTCGTTCTCTGAAGCTGGGGTACCACTTGTATGACATGGAAGCGAAAACTGAAAGCATGCCAAATAATAGCAGAAAACATTCCGAATAATATCAGAATGCATATTCATATGAAGCTTTACATCCTGTGCAAGTGTCAGAGTTGAAAAAAAGCCATTCCACTTTTTGATTTGGATCTTATGATGACTATCAATAGGAAAATATTTCCTATGTAACATGGAAATTAAACACACAAAATTGACACATCCATAACATTATTTGTAACATACAGAACACATTCAAACTAGATTTCTTTGATTACAGTTAAGCAAAAAGGATGTCTTACAAGAAAAACGTTGAAACAAAGCTGAAAAGGTATAAGTTTGTGTAAATTTTAGTGTAAATATGTAAATGTGTAAAATTTCACATGTTCACTTTTAGCACAACATCATATAAACATATTTTTGATACGTTTTGTGGTATAGATTAAATACATATAGTATAGACTACATCACGGTTCCAGCGGTGCGGTGCACTGCATTGTGGGATGCATCAGAGCAAAACAACCCCCCCAAAAGCACATGGCATATGCTAATACACTGGGTGCAGCTATGAAATGTGCTAGTTTCAGCTCATCTCAGCTTTTGTTTGAAACATAGAATACTAACTAAAAATATATATATAATAAATTAAAATATTAATCTTTTATCCAGCATTGCATTTACATCAATATAATCAGCACATCTTATGCCATGTGCATTTAGATTTAGAAAGATCTAGGCACTCAGACTAGTGTTAGAGCCACAGCCAGAGTACTCAATGCATTGTCAATGGCAATGAGCAATCTCCATACAGAAAAAGTAAAATATTGATCAAACGACACCACCTAGGCACAAACCGCTTGGAACACATATAGAAAACATGTTTAACAACAAGATTATATTAAATTTATACGGTTAGGGTTTTGGATTTCTATTAATTTTGAATAAAACTGACATATTTCAATGCGCTTATAGGCAAACTCAATGGCCGTTTGCCTGTGCTTTGCTCCCACGGCCGTTTTCAGCGCATGCGCAGTCGGAACCGTGATGTAGTCTATTGCTAACATGCTTCATAACGAAAGGCAACAATAATGATTTGACTTGCTATTAACAAAAGAAAGACCTTTTTATGTCCAACGTAACATGGATACCAAATGTCATTACGTGGTACCCAGTATCAGAGAACGACCCATAATCACCAACACATCCAAAGTAAAGGAATTAGCGGGTCCTACATCGGTGCTCACAGTCACACAGTGTTGAGTGATATAGTCAATGAGTATGATGCGGTGGTACTAGATCATAGTCGTGAAGTATTCTTTACTTTGGTGGTTTTTGTGATTACGGCTATGATGTTCCACATATTGTCATTGTTGGCACTGTAACTGTTGATTTAAATACTAGACTAGTGTCTAGTCTTAGGTACGTGCACGTCCACGTGCTACGCGACCGCAGTTTTCTGCCAAATAGCTGTTCCAGGAAAAAACGTTCTGATAGCAGAGGGGTGCCCCAAAATGCTTGCTTTTCATTGGCTCTTAGGGGGTATCCACATGAATTTCAGCCTATGACATAGATAAAATGTCCATCTACAACCTCGTGTTTACAATTTGCAAATCTGTTCACGTTTTCTGTGTCTGTGCACATTCAGAAGATTTGACTTGATTTCAACACTCAAACTCCACCTTCTATATATCTTTGGTAGCTTTAAAAGATAGGCAGACATTTAAATCTGTTATTAATTGACCATTGTGTGAAGTTTCATGATGGTGTAAGGTCGAAAAGGTACTTTGCTAGGTCCCCAAATTTTCAGTGTTATAAGCTCAATCATATCAATGACGACCGAAAATCCACAAATATGTCACTAACGTGTGCATTTACTTTATTTTAATGGGTGGAATCGACAGAGCAGATAGGCATCTACTTACACTGAACATTTCATTTAGACATCTCGACTATTCAGGAAGTTAGAACAAAAAATGACCAAATTATTAAATATATATAGGTTTTGGGTCACACACTTGTAATGCTAAAACATTAAAACAAAGGAAGAAAACTTAACATTTCATGGATATATGATAGTTATACTAGACTTACTTATAAGTTGATGTATTATTGAGATTCTTATGAATCTAACAATACGAAGGTAAGGATGAATGTAGTTACAATGGAATTCCTATAACCTTTCTGAATCACTAATGTATTCATTTACTTTTATTATAATGGTGTAAATCCTACAAGTCACTCACTCACTCACTTTTATTTTAATGGGTGGAATCAACAGAGCAGATAGTCATCTACTTACACTGAACAATTCAGTGAGATATATAGATTATTAATGGTGCTGTCACATTACGACGCATCGCGCAAACGTACGTCGACGTGTGTGATTTTTTGGCGCTACGTCGGAATAGGTTTTATGTGTTACGTGTGCGTTAGGCGCTCGTTGGTATACGTCAATGTACGTCGACGCCGACGCTTCTCGACGTAAAAAGTGATTTTACGCGTTGCTGGCGGCGAGATGCGTCGTAATGTGACAGGGCCATAAGCAAGTTAGAACAAAAATTGACTAAATATCTAGATTTTGGGTCACACACTTGTAATGCTAAAGCATTAAAACAAAGGCAGAAGATGACCCCTCATTAGACTTTTAGAGTCATTACCGAAAATGAAATAGATTTAATAGCTGTAGCACCCTGCGGCGTTCTCTGTGGTGCAGTGGTTAGAGTGTCAGACTTTTTTCTAGGTCAGACTCCTAATCTGAGGGTCGGGGATTCGATTCCCCGCACCCCCAACTCTGCCAATTTGGATTTCCCACCGCTGTGTATAACTTACAGCGTCATCAAAGGCCGGTTGCTCTCATACCATGTCTATGTGGTGTGGGAGGTTAAAAATCCCATGGGTCGGTAAAAGTGTAGGCTCGGGCTTTCTATCGACCAGCAGTGGAATGAGGAAGACCAGTCGTCTATGACTGAAATTTCCCTTGCTTAAACAACTAATGAACCAAAAAAAAATATAATTATAATAATAACCAACCGATTGGCATGAATCATGATTCATGATTGTTGGATTTTCTTGTATGGTTTTCAAAGCTCTTTCCAACAATGCAACCCATTTTCAGATTCGTGTGGTTTGAAAAGTATGTCCACATTGCTACTAGTCTGAGGTAATAATACGATTACTAAAATTCTAAATAAGTAAATGTCACTTAAATTCCTGTATTGTCGCCCGCCAAACGGAGATTGAAGAAATAGTTTACAATAGATTGCTCAATATAATTACGTAGTATTGAAACATAGTGAACACCCGTAGTTTCAAAATTAAAGTGATTAGACTTACATATTTTCCCGACAGTACAATTTTGTAAATGACGATTATTAAGCTGTTCGAATGCCGAACACTACACTGCCCGATGTACTGACCTATTTTTCGAGTGTGTACATTTTCTTACCTCCTTTTGACATCCATTGCATTTACTCACTTTTATCATTAAACAGACTATTTGATTACAACCACTTTAGTTTAATTGCAGTAGTATTTTTATGTAATTACAATTTACTCCCATGTAAATGGCTCATCTAACGAAATACATTCATTCACCTAATATTTAATAAATGATTTCCACTTCCTTCTGCCATTTTGGACGCCAAGGACGCAAATCACTCGCCAAGCAGAACCCTTCTTTTCAGTGCTATGGAATGAAGGCATAAATAGAGTGAAATTCTGCTTGGCGACTTTGCTTCACGTTACTTGCGCAGGCGCGAACGACAAATAGTTTAGACGTTCGTTCAGGATTGTTTACATGTGGAAATGTGGATATTAGGACTATCTCAGTTTATCTGCACATAACCGGTGGTAAGTTATGTGGTTTAGAAATGACCAGGGTTAATTAAGATTGCATGAAGATTATAAATAGTCAAACATCTGAAATACATTACCAGTGAATCCTGTTTGAACAGAAAAGTCTAGTGACTACTGACGAGTCAGTAGTCTACTCTCTCACAGTCTCAGACTCAGTCTCGGACTAAGGCTAGTCACTAGTCAAGTGAGCCTAGTCTAGATAAAAGATTCACCCGGTACAAGTAATTTTGTAGTACTGTAAGTACGGGGTGAATCTTTTATCTAGGGATATTCTGGCCTCTAGGACTAGGCTCTAGTCTAGACTACTAGTTAGTGGTACTACGTACTAGACTAATTGACCAATTTCATATGACGTCAGCATGGCTATTTAGGTCAGTGCGCGCGCTGCTTGGCTGCAGGACAACATCCGGTCACTGCAAACTCAATCAGAATGTCCCAACTTTCACTATTAACTCTGTTTTTAATACTTAATAGAAAATTGCCCTTAAGTTAAATTAAATACTTCAGATCTTCCTCTTCAATCGCGCATTAATATATTTTTAATCGACTCAGTGAAAGCTTTTAAATTAATTTTGCTAAAATAAATGCTCTGCATAGACATAGCATTGCTGCAGTGTTTACCCTACTCCGCGAAGTTAAAATACGGCAATGCTGTGTCTATGTGGAGCATTTATTTTTGTAAAATAAATTTAAAAACTTTCATTGGATCGATTAAAAATATCTTAATGCGCGATTAAAGAGGAAGATCTGAAGTATTTAATGTAACCTAAGAGCAATTTACGCTGAAAGTATTAAAAACAGAGATAATAGTGAAAGTTGGGATATTCTGAGTGTCAGTGCCAGTGCATTGTCAATGGCCGTGAGCAACCTTCATACAGAAAAAGTGAAATATCTCTAAAACCACAGAACCTAGAGAAAAACCGCTTGGAACGCATATAGAAAACATATTCACCGAATAGATTATATTAATTTATATGGTTAGGCTTCTGCACTGCTATTAATTTTGAATAAAATAAAGGTTTTACACTGCGCGTACGGGCAAACTCAGTGGCAGTGTGCATTCGTCCTGCAGCCGAGCTGCGCGCGCATACACAATGTTTACAAACATTGAAAGGCATCTATAATAGTAATATACTTTATAATAATATAGTGTAGAGTCTAAGAGTGTAGTACTAACTAATACTACTAGTACTAGTAGTAGTAGTACTACTACTTAGTACTAGTAGTAGTACTACTAGTACTAAGTAGTAGTACTAGTACTAGGCAACTAGCATTGCCATTGCAATCCCAATGATTGGCATTGACTGAGTCAGTGAGTGACACCACACACACACAGACAGAGACAGTCCGCACTACGATAAATAGTAAATCTAACATCTAGACTAGTTAGTGATAAACCCCTAGACCTAGTAGTAGATACAAAAACATCTTATTGCAGTGTTTGTTGGTTTCAAAGTCAAAGATGGACTAATAATATGATGGATGATGGCCTCAAATGATTACATTCACATTGACATTGTGATTGTCGACAGTCACAATAATATGAATAAGCAATGCTTAGGACCGACCCCCGATATAACTACAGCAAAGTATTTTATGATTGCACATGTTTTTCTTTACTCCACTCGCGGTGTTCGATTTGAAATTCTAGCAACTCGGGTGATCCGAGTCACGGTCGTTCTTTCCACGGAATAAACTATTAATATTTCAAATGTGCATCCATGTTTATGTCAAATTGTTCTTTATTTCTTTTAATTTTGAATAAAATCAAAGTTTTGAACTGCGCATATCGGCAAATTCTATGAAAGCGGGCATTTGTTTTGATATATGATTAATCAATTGCTGACTAGTTCAGTTGATATGTAGAGTAGCATGGAGGAACACATACACTGGTCCCAGTGACGTAATCATTAAGGCGTTAGGCCAATGGCTGTCTCCCACCCTGCTTGCTGCGTAGTGTAGTTTGACGAACTATTTCCGTTTGCTGGATTTTGATTATTCTGTTATTCAATACGACTTTACAAATGGTGGCGCCCATAGAGGCCTATTTCCGTTTCCGGTTGCTGGATTTTGCCGAAATCCTCTGTGGGTATTGTTTATCCAACTTTATGTATATATATATATATACGCGTGTTAGTCATTAGCCTCGTCGTGGGTGGGACGGTATTAATGATATTATATCCACACATCATCATGTTGTGACTATAGAGGGCATGCACTGACATCACGCTCAATGGAAGTGCGGCCATTGTGGCGATAGTACCCACAACAACAAACTCAATGCATTGTCAATGGCTGTGAGCAATCTTCATACAGAAAATGTGAAATATCTTAAAATTACACCACCTAGAAACAAACCGCTTGGCACACATAGAAAACAAATTCAACAAAAAGATTATATTAAATTTATACGGTTAGGGTTCTGCATTTCTATTAATTTTGAATAAAATTGACGTGTTACACTGCGCGTATCGGCAAACTCAATGCATTGTCAATGGCCGTGAGCAATCTTCATACAGAAAAAGTGAAATATCTCTAAAACTACACCACTTAGAAACAAACCGCTTGGCACACATATAGAAAACAAATTCAACAAAAAGATTATATTAAATTTATACGGTTAGGGTTCTGCATTTCTATTAATTTTGAATCAAATTGATGTGTTGCACTCCGCGTATCGGCAAACTCAATGCATTGTCAATGGCCGTGAGCAATCTTCATGGAGAAAAAGTGAAATATCTCTAAAACTACACCTCCTAGAAACAAACCGCTTCAACGAAAAGATTATATTAAATTCACAAGGTTAGGATTCGGCATTTCTATTAATTTGAAATACAACTGAAAGAATGATCTATGTTACTGCAACCGGCAAGTTGTTTACTGGTTGATATCGCCACAATGGCTGCGCTTCTGGTTGATGACGTCACAGGAATACCCTCTATTGCCATTGGCATTTGCATTGGATATTGCTAGTAACTTCACTTAGTATAGTAGATTAGTAGCAGAGTATTTAAAGTAGTAATGTGTAAAATTGAAAACTAAAACTGTAAAAGTCTAAATGACAAAATGTTCAAGATATTTATAACCTGTTGAACTGTTTGTGGTATGTTATGTAATTATATGTATGTATTGTAATTATATGATTGGACTTGGTCAGTAACTTATACAAAGAAAAAGCCCCCCTGACACTACACAGTTACTAAGACTAAGTGTATCGTGTTATGGGACGTTTTGTGGGCGGACTAGGGTGAAGGTAGATAAAGGATTCACCCGGTACTCGCAGTACACGGGTGAATACCAGCCCTATATAAAAACGGTCGAAAAAGTGGGTTAATGAAATGAGAGCCTAATTTCACAATCTAAGAAGCAACATTTATTCTTTGTAGGTGTCTTCATATTTACCCGCTACCCTTGAGTTGAAAAAATATAATAAAATATCTAGTTTAATCAAATTTAAAATTTAAATCAACGGCGTTCTAGCGCCGCCATCTTGTCTTTTTACATTCTCGTCCATTTCACCAACTCTGTGCCTATATGGGTATAGCCATTTGATATTGGAGCCACAGTTTCTAGTTCATGTTCCATACTAAACCTATTTTTGCCCGTATTTACACTACGTTGTCGTTCACCCGTGTACTACAAGTACCGGGTGAATCTGTTATCTAGGGTGAAGATAGCACTGAGAGTGAGACTGGGTCAGAGGTAAATCTTTTATCTAGGACTATGGTGAGGATGAGTAAGAAAATCATCATTAATCCAAATGCCAAAAATGATACAATACTCATAATCATGTCTTTTAGTACATTAAAAAAAAAAAACAGAGAAAAAAAGTAGCTTTGCAGTACATGACACACACACAAGTACCAGCAAACATGCTCCTGGAACCCCCAGCCAAGTCGTGGAGCACTGGGGTCGGATCGTTTTGTACACGGCCCGTGTATTTATAGGTTCACCTTGGGGTGTTCGATTTGAAATTCTGACGACTCGGATCACCCGAGTGGTCCGCAACGTCATAATCGAATACGGCCGAAAGATGAGTTAACATTTCGAATCATATAGCATGACTTGCAGATAGGGTCAAGGTAGCTTGTAATGTAGCAAGTGTGTGTTGTGACATAATGACTTGAAAATTGGTGCTTGTCACTTCCTAGCCAGGCGCTCGTCATTATTAGGACAGGGCAAGGACTGGTGTGCTCAGTGTCAGGATAATGTGACTGAGTGGGATACCAGGTCATGTTGCCGGTGGCCTGGTTTCCCAGTGAGACAGCACTATAAAATCGCCATGAGTGCGCACTGTCACAAGTCGATACCCGTCCTGATATGGCCTTAGATGTTGCTAGGAGGTAAAACAACAACAAACAAACAAACAAACATAATAGTGAATGCAAAATGTAACCAGATGGGATGGCCGAATGAGTTGTGCACCTGCCTCCCGTTTTGGTAGGTCATAGGATTCAAAACCGTAGGTCTGAACCCTGGTCGAGTCAAACCAATGACATACAAATTTATACTATCTAGCCTGGCACTTAGCATTACTAGGAGAGGGCAATGAGCAGTGGAATGAAGAAGAACAATTGTCCGCGATTGAAATTTCCCCATCTGAATCAACTCGTCTAATATCCGCAAAAAGATAGATAACAAAATAATAAGCGTGTGCGATAGCTTATATTGGAGATTATTGTGTCAATGGGCTAATTCTATTCGATATATTACAGCGTTCGAAATAAGAGTTTTTCCGGGACAAGTGAAAATTCAGATGGTCAAGTGAAAATCACACCAAACTTGTCCGGTCGACAAGGGAATCTGTTTTGCTTATTTCTATCACTGTATTACTATTATTAGTTCTAACATTAGTAAGTTATCAATAATAATTAGTAACGTATTGACTTTTTATGTTTTGAATCAGGCAGGTTTCCAGCAACCATTTAATTATATTTAGAAGTCTAAGTGAACATTGGTTCCGCATTGATTGCGTCGTGTGTGGAGAGAGGGGAGGCGGGGGGGGGGGGGGGGAAGGCTTGGGGATTCCCAGACCCAGTACGCTGATCTCATACTCATAGAGGGGCGTCACCCCAACACGGTCAGGCCAGCCTCTCACCCTGCCGCTGGGAGCCCTAGCCTACAGGGGATCAATATAACCTGCGGCATTGTTGCCATGGCGACACATGGTCCTGTTAATAATGTATCGGGCTTAGTGCGACGCTGCAGTGTTAATCGGTTGTATCTGGACTTATTCCTTGATTGCAGTGGTTTATGACTATGCTGTAGAAGTCCGTAATTTTCTCTTTTTGGTTAAATATGTAATATATATGAGTCAGCCTCACGAAAATGGGCCAATTGGTGGTTTATTTAAGATATCGGGGTCGCAATTTTTAAAGTGTAGTGCATTCCTTTGTTTTATATTAAATTATCCTAGAAACAAATAAGGTTGTTGTATTTTCTCTACCTTTATATTCAGGATAAATTTAAGGACTTTGCAACACCTCTGTCAATGCTAAACTATAAGTATGCCGATCAATGCCGACATCCAATGATCGACGCTGACAACTTTAACAGATCTCGGCGTCGCAATTCTTAAAGTGTTGTGCATTTCTTTGTTTTATATTAAATTATCCTAGAAACAAATAAGGTTGTTGTATTTTCTCTACCTTTACATTCAGGATAAATTTAAGGACTTTGCAACACCTCTGTCAATGCTAAACTATAAGTATGCCGATCGACGCCGACATCCAATGATCGACGCCGACATCCAATGATCGACGCCGACAACTTCCCCCAATTGGCCTCTTTTCGTGATCCTGACTCATATATAATATGTGTGTCTGTTGCTGTGAGACACCTTTTTAGTTGAGAAAATAATCAACCGCCCCACGCGCAATAAGGGCTACATACTGTCCTCGAAGGGCAACTTTGGGGATTATATTTTTGGAGCTTTTCCTCTTAGTTGTGAATCACACATACATGTATACTAAAAAGATGAATCTGGTGTCAATCACCCACACACATACCTACCCACACATGCACGTACACACGAATGCACACATAGAACACACACATACCAGCATAGACGCGTATTACCCATGCTATGGCTGTTCCTCTCAATATAAATCTTTTGTTGTTCTTTTTTTGATTGTTGGTGGGTGTCCACATCTTTTATATAGGTAGAAATTACAAACATAAACATGTAAAGAATAATTATACCACTCCCACGCCTGTTATATCCACTCAGTCACTTAAGTCTTAATACAGCTAACTAAATTAGATATAAAACATGTATACATAGCCTATCAGCTGCATTTAAAGCTGCATAGTCCGGTGAAAGGGTACTTGTGTAAACAAAGAAAAAACATACATGGTTATCTAAATTTAATCCTACTTGTTTGCTTGTTTAACGATTCCACAGCACAAAAAGTAGACATCGGCTATTGGGCATACTCAACTTAGAATACTCATAAATATACTGGTGGTTTTATTAATTAAATTCTGCATGAAATGGAATACTATTATTATTAAATATTACTAAGTCACTATAATAGAACCTGTTGCTGCTGAATTCTATAGTGTCCAGAATTTTGATATGCATGCCAAAATTAATTTTGTATGGTTTCACTTCAAGTTCAAATTATCTCCAAATGTAGACATTCATAATATATTAATACGTTGCTTGAATTTGAGACCAAATGCATTTATATGATAATGATCAACATATATTTATCTTAAAATATGGCTGAAACTCAAAACCATCGGACCATGTAACTTTAAGTTATTCTTCACCAATTGCATGTTTAGCACTATTATGTTCATCTCCATGCAGTTGTGTGAGGTAACCTGTCAACGCAAATGACAGGAAAAACTGTGGTTCAGTAATGATAAAAAGTATTTTAATATCTGATGGATAACTGGATAATGCCACAACAATTACAGTATAAATATACTATTGTTTGTTTTGCAAATGGAACATTTGTGAAATGTAAAAAGTTTATTTCAGCATGCTACTTGTGACTTGTGTGTGCTTATTGTATTACACTACAAGACTGGCCATGTGACTTGTGTGTTTATTGTATTGCAATGCAAGACTGGTCATTTGACTTATATGTTTATTGCAGTACAATACAACTTAGTACAAGGCAGGCCATGCGACTTGTGTGTTTATTGCAGTACAATACAAGGCTGGCCACTACATGTCTGACCATAATACTTGCCTGTTTATTACAGTACACTACACGGCTGGTCATGTGACTGAGTGTTGGGCAGTGACACAGGAGACCGAGTGGGGAGCACGTCGGCACGATGACCAACATGCTGGAGGTGAACGTCCGTGTAGCCGTTAGGGTGAGTGGGGTTTGGCATTTGATGCTGAACAATTCTATTTTTCTGTTGGTAAATATATTCATTCTGCTCAATATGGTATTTTCTCAGCCATGAAACACTGGTTTCTGGCTGTTGTTCACGACATGAATAATGACACACCAATTAGTATCTGGAGTATTATTAATTCATATCCATATAATATGTAGTAAAACAAACAACGAATATATTTGGAGATAGTCTAGATTCTGACTGGCATGTAAAGCTACATTATATTTACTGCTGTTGCTGCCAGTGTGACCTCTACAACCATTGTATCTCCCTGTACAGCTGAATTAAGTTTTCTGCCTTTGCTGCAGGTGCGACTTCTACTACAGTTTTTGCTCCATATTAAGCTGCATTATATTTTCTGCCCTTGCTGCAGGTGCGACCTCCACTACCGTTATTGCTCCATGTAAAGCTGCATTATATTTACTGCCTTTGCTGTGGGTGTGACCTCTACTACCGTTGTTGCTCCATGTATAGCTGCATTATATTTTCTGCCCTTGCTGCAGGTTTGACTTCTACTACTGTTGTTTCTCCATGTAAAGCTGCATTATATTTACTGCCTTTGCTGCGGGTGCGACCTCCACTACCGTTATTGCTCCATGTAAAGCTGCATTATATTTATTGCCTTTGCTGCGGGTGTGACCTCTACTACCATTGTTGCTCCATGTAAAGCTGAATTATATTTTCTGCCCTTGCTGCAGCTGCGACCTCAACTACCATTGTTGTGTTGCTCCATGTAAACTGCATTATATTTTCTGCCTTTGCTGCAGGTGCGACCTCTACTGCCGAAGGAGACCCTGTCGGGCGAGCAGACATGTGTTCGCGTGGTACCTCGAAACAACCAACTCATTCTGGGAAAGGACCGGGCCTTCACCTACGACTATGTACTCACCTCAAAAACGCAGCAGGTAATAAGCATTACTTATAGGTTATCTACAGGGTTGCCAGGACTCTTAAGAACCATTGTATATCAGGGAATATTAATATACTTTTTCCATGACTTGATATGAGTTATGTCTCTTAAGATCATGGATTTTTGCAATTCTCTATATTAAAATGTGGAATTCACTTACTTGTTTTCACTCCTAATCCTATTAAAGATGTGTAGTTCGATGATAGCATCAAATTTTCAAAACAAAACCCTTTATCTACATATCCAACTTAGATACTGATGAACTTATTACGCATTTGTTGTTGCATGGAAAGACATACTAAGCCAATTTAATAGAACCTGTTTCTGCTGAAGTCTATGGTGTGTGAATTTTGACGTGAATGACAGAATTTTGTCAGTCACTTCATATATCTCCAAAAGTTAACCATTCATAGTAAAAGTTACTTGAAACTAAAGTGAGGTTGACTAACAATGAACATTACACTGACTGAGCTGCTTATGTTTATCCCCCCCCCCCCCCAACCCCCCAGGTGGAAGTGTACAGCCAGTGTGTGGCACCCCTCGTTCAAAACTGCTTCGAAGGCTACAACGCCACGGTCTTCGCTTATGGACAAACGGTAGGAGGTTGATACTCTTTATTTCATTTTATATATTTGTTGGTACATTAGTTGATTAAGCAGGGGAAATTTCAATTGGTCTTCCTCATTCCACTGCTCCTTGCCCAATCCTAATAATGCAGAGTGCCAGGCTAGGTAGCGACAAGTGTCAGTTTTTAAGTCATTGGTTTGAGGCATTGGTTTGACTCTGCAAGGGTTCGAACCAGGCAGAAAAAATCTCCCAAATTACACCACCTAGAAACAAATCGCTTGGTACACATATAGAAAACATCTTTACCAAAAACATTATATTAAATTTATAAGGTTAGTGACGATGCTGTTAGATTTTGACGCATGCGCATATGCGATATGTCCCTTGCAAACTGGTGTGCCGCGGAAACTGCAACAGGTATAGCCAACTTTAGAACAATTTTTGCTTTCTCAACAAGTAAACATGATCCTATTTACCTTACAAAGAATACAAACTACTGATACTTTATAATAGAAAGGCAATTTTGTATTCGCATGGAATATTCCCAGTGTGTGGGTGGAGTTATTTCAAATGGGTTGAAGTCGAAGGTAGAGGTCCATTTGGAATCAATCCACCACCCACGAGGGCTATTGTATTTATAGTGTCTGCAATTATTTGTTATTTCACATTTACCGAGCGGTTTTGCTATTCATTATTGAAGTATATTCTGGTACTAGTGCAATTCAGCCGAATGGTACTCCTGCATCAAAATATGGCCTAACAAAGAACATACTTGTTTCTCAGGCATCCTGTCAATTTCAAGTCTCACCCAGCCCCTTTAATAATAGCAATTTTAAAAGAAAAAAATTCAATTAAAATCTAATTAAAGAATATGTCGTGGGGGTGATGAAAATGGGAAATACTGTGCCCAGAGCGGGACTCGAACCCACATCTCTTTGCATTCCGGGCCAGTGTGCTAACCATTACACCACCTAGGCTCCCTGATATCAATACACTCCCCACGCCTACCTGTCTATGTGGTTACTTGCCTGAGAGGTCAGTGCAGACCACTACACTCGTCCCCCTGGAATTGTAAGTCTTGTAATGCTTACAATTACATACATACAGGCAATGCACTAACACATACATACACAGGGTAGGTTCAACAACCATACAGCGCAAAGCTTGTACAGGATCCTGATCACGGCAACCAGTGTTGTGGGGGTGATGAAAATGGGAAATACTGCGCCTAGAGCGGGACTCGAACCCGCATCTCTTTACATCCCGGGCCAGCGTGCTAACCACCACACCACCCAGGCTCCCTGATATCAATACACTCCCCACGCCTACCTGTCTATGTGGTTACTTGCCTGAGAGGTCAGTGCAGACCACTACAAATATATCCCGCCACACAAATTTTCAGTGGTTGCTCGTGCAGGTAAAGCATGCTAAAAATTTGACAAGTGGTATCTCCACTTTGTACAGGATCTAAATTGGATATGTGGGATCAAATCTATGTGGAGCTTTGATTATACCACCACCTGAAATCCCCTGACAAAATATAAATCATATGAAAATACCACTTCCCCCAAATTTCAATGTATATTTATTAAAAAAGCACGCCAAAAAAACATGCCCCCCCCCCCCCCGAAACCTCCCCCGAGGTATATACACATACACAATATCCGCACACCGTGCCACCCCAAAAATCTGACAAAGTGTGCATGAGAAACAAGTGTTTTCTTTGGCCTAACGGGTGTGCAGTAAATGACCCGATTGTCTGCGTCTGTGACATTCAGGGGTCGGGGAAGACGTACACAATTGGGGGAGGTCACGTGGCCTCCCAGGCTGAGGCTGAGTTTGGCGTCTTACCCCGGGCCATCGCCGACATGTACGAGTTGATCAAGGTAGGAACTGGAAGCCGGCTTTATTCCCCTCAGTGTGAGCAATGTGCTCTTTAAGTGAAGAGCGGTAGCTAGTATATTCTGTGGCTAGAAATCAGGGAAGTTGATGCATACTTCCCTCCGTATTAATGTGTATTAACGTTGATTAACAGCTAAGATGACAAGGCAACTACCAAATTGAGACTATTGCTGTTGAGCGATGGAAATAAGCCGCGATGCGACTTACTCGTTATGAACAGGGTAAATAAACCATCACCAAAAAAAAGGGGGGTAAAAAGAAAAGTTTCATAATCACATGGTTTTAAGTTTGTGTCATTTTCTGGGATAATATATTAGATCGATTTTTATAATCTACCTTTCTTTAGTTTGGAGTAACTTTAATTTAAATGTCTAACTTTTGTGATATTTGAAGTGTAAGCATGCAAAATAATTTTGGCAAGCATGCCAAAACTAACACCATATGGTTCTGCGGTAACAAGTTATGTTAAATTGCTTCACTATTCCTTTCTATGTGGCAACAAATGTTTAATAAGGGCATCAGTACCTAAATTAGATATGTAGAATCAAAAATCTTGATAATTGCTTTGGTTTTGAAAATTTGATGTTTTCATCGGACAATGCAGGTTTAAAGCCAGCCACATAATTATTTGATTGTTGGATAAGTATTGCAGAAAAATCCCGACATGGCAGTTCACAGTGAAAGTGTTTTGCATCGAGAATGAATCTATTATTTGTTGTCAGTAATCAAGTGCATGTCCTCACGGGTTGTTGGATAATTATGGCAGAAAACCTGACTCACCAGTACCATGGTGAAAGTGTCTTACATCGAGAATGAATAAAATATTTGTTGCCAGTAATCAAGTGCATGTCCTCATGAATTGTTGGATAATTATGGCAGAAAAACCCATCCCGGCAGTTCACGGTGAAAGTGTCTTACATCTAGAATGAATAAAATATCTGTTGCCAGTAATCAAGTGCATGTCCTCATGGATTGTTGGATAATTATGGCAGAAAAACCTGACTCACCAGTACCATGGTGAAAGTGTCTTACGTTGAGAATGAATAAAATATTTGTTGCCAGTAATGAAGTGCATGTCCTCATGAATTGTTGGATAATTATGGCAGAAAAACCCATCCCGGCAGTTCACGGTGAAAGTGTCTTACATCGAGAGTTACTGTGAGGAACTGCGAGATTTGCTTGACTGTGAGACGTCGAGCAAGGACCTACATATTAGGGAGGACGACAAGGGAAATACCCGTAAGCATACACTGTCTGTATACCTTTATACCTAGCCCAATAACTCTGTACAGTTGTCTGTTATTACTACTGTCAGGGATGTGATTTTTCCGCGAATTCACGGATTTACAAGGTTTTAATAATGAAATTAAACATTCTCGTCATTTGTGCAGATCGGGAAAAATAATATTTGGTGTTATGTAGGTGGGGTGGGGGGGGGGGAGTAAGGGCTTGACTTGCGCCTGGGAAACCAGCTGTTTTGCCAGTAATACTGGCTTGCACATGGCTGAGGTATATTCATTTATTACATATATGTCTACCATCAAAACCAGCTGATGCTGATATTTACACAGCTGATGCTGACATTTACACCCATCTCGGATACCATCGGCTGATGCTGGTAATTTACGCCTTTGCCTGCAGTGATTGTTGGTGCCACAGAGCTGGAGTGCGAGTCGCTGGACGAAGTGATGTCGTGCCTCGAGCAGGGTGCCCTCTACCGCCACACGGGCTCGACAGCCATGAATGACCAGTCATCACGCTCCCACTCCGTTTTCACCCTGCTCATCGGTGAGAGCAACAGACTTGAATTAAGCGCCCACTTCCTGTGTGGCATATCGTGGGAATCGAATCCCAGCTTCGAACCATGGCTGCGTCAAATTAATTGCAGGACTCTATCTAGCTTGGGATTTTTAGATGGTACGCAGATGGAATAAAACACTATTGGGATCAAATGCGTTAGAATAAAATGCTATAAAATATCATATATTTAAAAAATATATATTTAAAAATTGTAATTTGTCTATCTATTTGGCTGTCTCCATCCATCCATTCATATATCCATCCATCTATCTATCAAATCACATCTTAATATTATATTTTTAGACTTTCTCTGCACAACTAACATTTGTGTAATTCACTAGTAAATTAGGTTAGTTTAATTGCTGTTTGTTATAAATACATACATGATAACATTTAATGATAACATTTATATCTTTTGTGCCCAGAACAAAAGTGGGTGGATGATGACCTTGGCCTGAAGACGAAGACCAAGGGCAAGGGCAAAGAGTGTGAGATCATTGAGGAGAACGTGGGTAAGTATTCACACTCATGGTGTAACAACTGTAGTGTGTAAACACCATTCACATTATCTAGTTTCCCCCCATTGGAACCTGTGCCATTGCTGTACCGTGCACTGTAAAAATTCGCGGTTAAGTCAATATTCTTTTGGGAAAATATAGTTCTCAGAAGCACCTGGACTTATACGTGTATCATATTTCCTACCTATTCACTATCAGTTCATTAGTAACTATGTATGGTCAAAAATTGACCTTTACTTATCTGCCAGCTTGTTTAATACACAAGTTTCTAAGGTAGCTATGTCTTATATTGCACAGAGTTCTAACACTTGCCTCCCTCTAAGTTACCTAGCTGGTACACACAGACCTTCAGGTTAGATTGTAGGGAACTCTCTCTACCCTTCTGCCTATAGTTACCTAGCTGGCACACACAGACCTACAAATTAGAACCCCTCCAACCTTCTGACTATAGTTACGCAGCTGGTACATACATACCTTCATGTTTGATTGCAGGGGAACTCTCTCTACCCTTCTGCCTATAATTACCTAGCTGGTACACACAGACCTCCAAGTTAGATTGTAGGGGAACCCCTCCAACCTTCTGACTATAGTTACGCAGCTGGTACACGCATACCTTCATGTTTGATTGCAGGGGAACTCTCTCTACCCTTCTGCCTATAGTTACCTATCTGGCACACACATACCTACAAATTAGATTGTATGGGAACCCCTCCAACCTTCTGACTATAGTTACGCAGCTGGTACATACATACCTTCATGTTTGATTGCAGGGGAACTCTCTCTACCCTTCTGCCTATAATTACCTAGCTGGTACACACAGACCTCCAAGTTAGATTGTAGGGGAACCCTCCAACCTTCTGACTATAGTTACGCAGCTGGTACACGCATACCTTCATGTTTGATTGCAGGGGAACTCTCTCTACCCTTCTGCCTATAGTTACCTATCTGGCACACACATACCTACAAATTAGATTGTATGGGAACCCCTCCAACCTTCTGACTATAGTTACGCAGCTGGTACACACAGACCTTCATGTTTGATTGCAGGGGAACTCTCTACCCTTCTGCCTATAATTACCTAGCTGGCACACACAGACCTACAAATTAGATTGTAGGGGAACCCCTCCAACCTTCTGACTATAGTTACGCAGCTGGTACACACATGCCTTCATGTATGATTGCAGGGGAACTCTCTCTACCCTTCTGCCTATAATTACCTAGCTGGCACACAGACCTACAAATTAGATTGTAGGGGAACCCCTCCAACCTTCTGACTATAGTTACGCAGCTGCTACACACAGACCTTCATGTTTGATTGCAGGGGAACTCTCTCTAACCTTCTGGCTATAGTTACCTAGCTGGCACACACATACGTCCAGGTTAGATTGTAGGGGAACTACCTATAGTTACAGCTGGTACACACAGCCTCCAGGTTAGATTGTAGGGGAACTCCTTCTAACCTTCCACCTATAGTTACTTAGCTGTTACAAACAGACCTTCATGTTACACTGTTGGGGACTTCCCTTTGACCTACTGACCCATATAGCTGCAGGGATGAAAGTTCTCCACCATTTTGCTGAATTCCACGATTTGGGATAATTTGCGACTTGTGTTATTTCGAAAATATTGTGCGATTTTCTACATATTCCAAAAATATTCCATGTGTTTTCTCCAGCTATTACTTCGATACCACTAAATGCCAGGAATCTTTTAAACATTCAACTATGTCCTTGTACTGAATGGGGTATAATTTCCATGAAAACATGAAAGTCTTATAGGATTAGTATTGTCAGGCACTCGCAGATAAAAGTCAGAAGTTAGGTTTCATACAGTGCTCTATGTAATGTGTGCGCTTATGTTAAAAGCACCATGGCTATGCTCAATCTATACAAACTATGCTTAGAGAACATTCTGTCATTCTTTTGACCATATTATTGTCTACCTTGCTGTAGATTTCTGAGTTTTTTCTCCGCAATCACTTTCATCAGTATACATGTAGCTGGTGATTGATTGATTGATTGGTGGTTGCTTTACGCAGTGTCGGCAGCATAGGCCATATTCACGGCGAGAAATGTTTGTTTTTTGTTCAAACCATCGCTTTTACATGTAAAAGCAGACAATCAATTATGTGCCAATAGACACTCATTAAATTAGAAAGCTCACAATCATATATTTGTGGTCAAGGGAAACAAATTCCCATAGAAAAAGAAAAGTTGTATTAATAACTGATAGAATCTATTTAGTAAACTATATGAGGTGGTACAGTCCAGCTGCCCTCAAAAAGGCTAAAATGTTTTCCTGTTTTACCTTAGTAATAAGGTCATGCATACTGTCTGCAGTGTAGAACTGTTGGCGCAGGGCCAAAAAATCAATGCAACTTAGTCAAATGTGTTTGAATGTCAGCCGGGACTGACACCCAATACATTCAGGGGGAGGTTCCCCCTTGAGCAGAAAAGCATGTGTACGCCACGAGTGGCCAATACGGCAGCGGCTAAGGACCACTTGGTCCCGCCGACCTCGCTCATGAGTCTGTGGTGGATTTCCCACAGATGGTTCAATTTCTTTAAGTTTATTAATGTTTTCATCCCACTAATGTTGCCATTTGGATTTTATGTGGGTGGCTAGGTCAGATCAGAGTGAGGGATCAGACATGGTTCAAGATCACAGTTCAGGGCCTTCTTCGCAGCCCGATCAGGGCCTTCTTCGCAGCCAGGCACCAAGCATAGGTGGATGTCATACCCATCCGTTGTCAGTTGGTTCATTTTAGCTGGTACTCACACTGATCTTCATGTAGGGCACCTCCCTCTAATCGACTGTCCACTATATATTTATGTAAGGGTCCCCTTCAGATTGTTTTTGAAATTAGTGTTCAGATTGATATCTGCTATTCCCAGATTGATATTTTAGTATTTATTGGATTAAAATTGAACATTACTCAGATGGAATTTTGAGTATTACCTAGATTAATATTTTAAATGTTACCCAATTTGACTACTATTACTCATATTGTTATTTAGGTTCATTGAGTGTTTCCTCAGTTTTACAAATGAGGGTTAATCCGATTGGTAGTTGGGTGTTACTAAGGTTGACATTTAAGCATCCTAACTAACTAATTTGCTCACTGTAACTTGTAAGTGCCCCTACAATCTTTATCTAACTGTCCAAATACTTACACTGATGTTTCTTTCTCCCACTTTATGTAGAGACTGGAGGTATACATGCTAAAATAACTATTTCGTTGCTATGGTTACTGAGTTGCGCTGTTGTTGCTTATCTGTTGTGTAGAGGATTAGAGAATATAATTAGTCCTTGTGCATGGACCTTATCAATCAAATGACTGAAAACATGATTCTGGACCTGGCCGGACAGCATTTGGACAAGACTCGCGCTGTGATGTCGATCCTACTGAATAGCATGAGGACATGACTGAAGCCTGATGTTGATCCATCTGGTAACATTAGGGCATGACTAAAGTCTGATGCTGATCCATCTGGTAGCATTATGACATGACTGAAGCCTGATTCTGATCCTACTGATAACATTAGGACATGAATCAAGTCTGATGCTGGTCCTACTGATAACATTAGGACATGACTGAAGGCTGATACTGAACCTACTGGTTAGTGGTAGCATTAGAACATGACTGGAGCCTGCTGCTGATCCTACTGATAACATTAGGACATGACCGAAGTCTGATGCTGATCCTACTGATAACATTAGGACATGACTGAAGCCTGATGCTGATCCTACTGATAACATTAGGACATGACTGGAGCCTGATGCTGATCCTACTGATAACATTAGGATGTGACTGAAGCCTGATGCTGATCCTACTATCATGACTGAAGCCTGATGCTGATCTGACTTGTAGCAGACATGACTGAAGCCTGATGCTGATCCTACTCATAACATTAGGACATGACTGAAGCCTGACACTGATCCTACTATCTGAGTATCATGACTGAAGCCTGATGCTTATCTACCTGGTAGCGGACATGACTGATGCCTGATGCTGATCCTACTGATAACATTAGGATGTGACTGAATACTGATGCCTATCCTACTATCATGACTGAAGCCTGACGCTGATCTGACTGGTAGTGGACATGACTGAAGCCTGATGCTGATCTGACTGGTAGTGGACATGGCTGAAACCTGATGCTGAACCTACTGATAACATTATGACATGACTGAAGCCGGACACTGATCCTACTATCTGAGTATCATGACTGAAGCCCGATGCTGATATGACTGGTAGCAGACATGACTGAGGCCTGATGCTGAACCTACTGATAACATTAGGACATGGCTGAAGCCTGAATCTGATCCTACTATCTGAGTATCATGCCTGAAGCCTGATGCTGATCTGCCTGCTAGCAGACATCACTGATGTCTGATGCTGATCCTACTGACAGCATTAGGACATGACTGAAGCCTGATGCTGATCCTACTGATAACATTAGGACATGACTGAAGCTGATCATGATGATAACATTAGGACATGACTGAAGTCTGATGCTGATCCTACTGATAACATTAGGGCATGACTGAAGTATGATGCTTATCCTACTGGTTAGTGGTAGCATTAGGACATGACTGAAGCCTTATGTTGATCCTACTATCATGACTGAAGTCTGATGCTGATCCTATTGATAGCATTAGGACATAACTAAACCCTGATGCTGATCCTACTGATAACATTAGGACATGACTGAAGTCTGATGCTGATCCTACTATCATGACTAAAGCCTGATGCTGAACCTACTGGTAGCATTAGGACATGACTGAAGCCTTGTAACCCCACTGATACCGTTACTACATGACTAAAGCCTGATGTTAGACCTGACATCATTAGGACATGACTAAAACCATGTCTTAATTTGTTTTATTCGTTTTTCCAATTTGGTTTTCACATTCGCAAATCATGATTCCACCACATTTACAGTCAATGAGTACATACAATACTGGGCTCTGCTGTCTACAACACCGGCCCCAGATGCCACTTCCCACAAACCTTCATGGACTCATTATTTTGAGTTGTATTTTATAGTATGCCCGTTTTCCTATTAATTAATATTGATATTTCATGGTAAATTTCTTATATTTATTTACTTTTCACAAAACACTCTTTTACCTCATCGCCACTGGTTACCTGAGTACACTCCAGTGTAGATCTAGGATTGGATTGAGGGTTCAGGAAATCTTTAGGAAATACCTGGTATCAAGTTATTTCAAAGTTCAAGAGGCGACCAAATACTAGCTATTGTATTCATGTGCCTGCGTTATGCCATGGAAGAACTGGACGCGGTGGCGGAATCGGATAGAGCGCACACTTCCCGTGCGAAAGGTCAGGAATTCGAATCCTGGCCGAGTCAAACAATTGACTTAAAAAATTGATTCTTGTCGCTACCTAGCTTCGCGCTCTGCATTAATATGATAGGGCGAGGACTGGTTAGCTCAGGATCAGGATAATGTTACTTGAGTGGGATATTGGGTCGTGGTGCTGGCAGCCTGATCTCCCAGTGCGGCAGCACTATAAAGTCGCCATTAGTGTCACAGACAGGCAGCTAATGGTACAGTTTGTATAGTGGAGATGTGCGAGTTGTGGGATCAAAGCAGAGCCTCAATGACTTACCATAATTGTACAGTATTTCATGATTTTACTGTAGACACCTTGTAAGTTATAGTAACTTGTAGAATAGTATAGTTCTTCCCAATCTAATCCCAACTCAACGATACCCCACTGATACTAACACAACCTCATCTAACCCCACCCAACCAAACCAAACCAAACTCCTATGCCAACACGGCACAACTAAACTGAACCTAACACAACACAATCCAATCCAACCATGGGGAATCCAATCCAACCCAGTCCAAACCAACCCAACGCAATCCAACCCGACAAAACCAAACCAGCAAAACCCAACACAATCCAATCTAATTCAATCCAATGCAACCCAACCCAACCCAACCCAACCCAACCCAACCCAAGGGGGGGGGGTAACAAGGAGGGGAGGGGATTGCGGCTATGGTTCGCATGCGTCACCGAAAGTCTTGAATGTTCTTGATTTCAGGTTTGAGTACCCTTGAACATTCTTGAATTTAACTATATGTTCTTGAGTGTTCTTAAAACCTCCCTCCCTTTGCTTAGCGAGGGGAGGGGAGATTTGAAAGGACTAAGTGTCAGCCAATTATATACAGTGATGTTTGTCTTAATAAAATCTTGGTATCAACATGTTGCGCGTCTCCTTGAAAATTTTCTTGAATGTTCTTGAATCTGGTGGCAAGCCTCCCACCTGTGCTTCTCACATTTCAAATTACAGGATCATTATCTTACTCTCATACATTAACTTACAGATCCTCATCTGGCTGATCTAGGCCATATTTGGCCTCTATTGCCAGCTCGTTATGGTAAAGAAAAAAAACTACTTTTTTGCACATATATGGAGCTGGATGGAGCCATGAAGTCATATGAGCCTGTCTCAAAAGGTGATAACTCTTTTTTTTGTCCATTGTAACGATTGACACAAAACAGCACAGAAATGGTTACGCTGAACACACAAGGACATTTGCTTCAAATCAATATATATTCTATTGGGATTATGAAACCCCATGTAAAAAACCAAATCAGTTTATCCTGAGCAAATGCATAAGAAGATAGTATGTTGATCGTTACAATGGACAAAGTTTTGTCCCATATTGCTTAGCACCTTTTGAGACAAACTCATATACTTGTGGGTGTCCTCTCCAATGTTTATCCAGCCTTCTCTCAAATGCTTCTACCACTTGGTCTGGAAGACTGTTCCCTGGATCTGTCACTCGAAAGAAAAATGAGTGTTTTCTGACCTCAGGTCTGGGCCTTTCCTTGAAGCAACTACCATGTACCAACATGTAATCTCCCGCCTTTGAGGGCTGGTTAATGCCTCGCGTGTTTTCTTGTAGTCACAGCCCCCACGTGACACTGTCTACTGTTGCTCTTCCAGAGGTGAGTCACTACATGTGTGCCAAGTTTCACTTCGTCGACTTGGCAGGTTCGGAGCGCGCTCACCGCACGGGTAATGTGGGAGACCGACTGAAGGGTAAGTGTGTGTGTGGGTAGGTGGGTGGGTGAGTCAGTGAGTGAGTGTGAGTGTGTGGGGGTGACCCGAGCGAAAGTCATAAGGCAACTGAATGATGGTGCAAAGTGTTGATTGGGTACTGATACGCTGCCGGGGAAGAAGAACAAACTGCAGGATGGGGTCATATAAGTTTGTTTACCTAACCTACAGAGGATAAAGGGAAAAAAAGAAAAAGAAGGGTGGGTCGGTGGACAAGAATGTGGGGGGATCTTCCTGCTGGTCATCATCATCATGCTGTCGGTCGTGATGTGACAAAAACTGCTTTCATTACTTGACTGCCGCTCTCCATTTAGCTCTCTGCTGTGAGAGTGATGTCCATGAGTCGGTCTTAATGTCTCTCAGCTTCAGGTTTCTCTTGATGGTATCCTTGAACAGGAGATGAGGGCGCCCTCTCTTTCTGTAACCAGAAGACAGTTGAGAATAGAGGATCTGCTTTGGTAGCCTGTCTGATGACATCCTCATGAGGTGTCCAGTCCACGGAGATTCTTTTTGATCAGAAGATCTTCCATAGAGGGCAGCCCCGTCCATTTGAGTATTTCCTTATTTGTCACCATTTCATGAAAGCTGCCTGCAAAAGTGTTGAAGTGCTGCTGGCTTTTGCAAGTTACCAGCGGCACTCTCTCGGGGAGCAAATAGAGGTTTCACACCGGCAAGAACATGTCCAGACAGGCGCAAAACTATTTGTGGCTGCAGTGGCTGGTCGGGAGATGTTGGGACTTCCATACATCAACCACCCTTAATGATGCCACAGTGACATGGTTTTCTGTTTAGGGTTTGCTCCCTTAGCCTTCGGTTCTGTCAAGAACCTGTACCACAAGGCAGTGGTTTACAACTCTGCAGGGCAGGGGCATCAAACTCCCTGAGGTATTGCAATACCTCAGGGAGTTTGAGTTATTCACCTTATATCAGCTCCTGCTGGTATAGTTGAATAATCGTGGCATTAACAAAAGTGGGAGATTGATATAATAATTTAGGGTATCATAAACACAGGATACAATCTGTCCTATCAAGTGAATATGCTGGTATAGTGAATTGTAACAACAAATTGTGTCGCGATTGTTACCCTGGGCCATATAGACCCAATGACTGACGATAGAATATTTACAATTTAAACGACGGAATTTGTCTGTTGATGAACATGTCCTGGTCTCATCATATCTTTTTCTAACATGTGATTATATCAGCTCCAGGGGTAATGATTTTGCAATACATATCATTTGTTTATGAGGGGCCATGGGAAGATAACCATTAATAGTTTAACTGTTCCTACAATTTCTATTTTTCTTAACAAGTAAATTTTTATCTTTGTGTGCTGTGTATGGAAATTGTGAATACAAATGTCACAAATGTCTTAGATTATAGGTAAGCGACTGAGAACCCTCAGATGTCTGGTAATTATGACACTATTAGATCAGATATTGGGAACCAAGTGTCTAGATCATAGATGTTAGTGGTTCAAAGCCAGGAGTTATATTTAGTGGGAATTGATGTTATACCCCTGTCACACTATGACGTAACGAGCCAACATGAGCCTTACGGATCACGTTTCGTCATTATGTTGACGTATGTTGGGTTACGTTATGATGACGTCAGAATGACGTTAGACTGACGTCGAGCCACGTCACGTTACGTCGGCGCACGTCAAGGTTTTGAACCTGTTCAAAACTTTCGATGTAACTCGAACGTACGTAAAGGTTTACGTTCGCCATACGTTCTGTACACATTCGGTGAACATCAATGACGTTAAACGGACGTTAGTCAAATGCTGCTCACTACATTGACCCACATTAAAGCCGGTGGAAACGTCCATGCGGCGTAATGGGAACGTCAGGAGAACGTATGCCAAACATACGTCCAACGTACGTTCAGCGTTTCGCCAACGTTTAATGACGTAAGTAACGTAAGGTAACGTAAAGCAACGTAGATCTGGCGATGGAATAACATTCATAACGTTCCGTGAGCATCATTACGTTGTCCGCTCTCATTGAATGACGCTATCACAACGCTTTACCGACGTTACGCTCTCGTCAACTACGCTGCATCCACGTTCAACTTGTGCCCAAATTTGCATACTACGCCGAGAAGTTCGATGTTTTTCACATTCTCCCTACACTGATGTCGTTACGTTGTAGTGTGACAGGGCCTTTACATAAGAGAATTATTGTAAATTATTATGTGTAGCAGAAGTTAGGTACATAGCCGGTTATCTCCTCTGCAGAATCGATCCACATCAACAGCGGCCTCCTGGCACTGGGCAATGTGATCAGTGCGCTGGCAGACAGCACCCGAAAGAAGAATGCGCATATCCCCTACCGCGACTCCAAGATCACGCGACTGCTAAAGGACTCGCTTGGAGGCAACGCCAACACAGTCATGATCTGCTGCGTCAGTCCGGCAGCCTCCAACTTTGATGAGTCTCTCAATGCGCTCAAGTATGCGAATCGGGTAGGTGTCTCATAAGTAGAGCCAATTCACAACTATGTGAACTGGGGAGATGTCTCATAAGTAGAGCTACTTCAAAAGTATGTGAACTGGGTAAGTGTCTCACAAGTTTACGCTTTCAAGTAAATGTATACTCTTTCAGTGATTACTATCTCTACTTTAATTAGTTACAAAATACACATTTAACACACTAAGATTGGTTTGAATTAATTTGATCCATATTACATAGTCCCATTGTTTTGTAAACAGACGAGTAAATACAACACAAACCTTGTTTTGGGTCATGCATGAGTCAGGTTTACTAACTTGCTCTAGTCTAGTGTTTCTTAAATAGATGTTTCACAGGTATACAAACTGGGGTTGTCTTAATCAATTCCATGTCTGACCAATCTGTAGCCTCTTATTTCAGGACTTACTTGTTTTTACGGCTTTGACAAAGATCCTTTTTCTTTTGTCTGAAGAAAGGTATTAAATGAAATTTTATGTAGGATTTGTTATGCAGGGATGAAAGATCTTCACGGATTTCCGGGATTTTTCCTGTAGCTATAAGTGTATACTAATGCGTTGCGCCCGTCCTGATATGACTTTAGATGTTGCCAGGACATAAAACTCCAACAACCAACCAACCAATACATTGTTTCACGCTGCAGCACCATCAGCGTATACTAATAATGGCTTCAAACGCCACAGCAGGGTCAGCGTATACTACTAATACATGCTTCAAACAGTGCAGCACTATCAGCCTACACTACTAATACGTGCTTCTAACACCGCAGCACTATCAGCGTATACCAATATTTGCTAAGCCTATGGGAGAATATCAGCATTTCCGCTTTTTTTTCCGGAGACCACTTTCATCCCTGGTTATGCCATGCATAAATGAATCAAAGAACCAGTTGTTATTGTGTCAACAGAATAACATTTTGCATCTTGCGAGGTCCACATACTGTGTTATGATTTTGTGGTGCATTGTGTTTATCTTCAGGCAAGAAACATCAGAAACAAGCCCATAGTGAACCGAGACCCTCAGTCAATACGGTTTGAAGAAATGCAGACTGAAATTAAGGTAAGACATGCTACTTTACTGTAATATACATATTTGTCTATTATAGCTCCTCTCCCCCTCAGAGTGTTGTGAATATGACCTATGCTGCAGACACGGCGTAAAGAAACCACCAATCAATCAATCAATCACAGTGTTGTTACTGATCCATAACAGACCCAGGGTTCTATTAGTAGATTTATATATATTAAATATTATTATTGTTATTGTTATTTACACTTCTCACAGAGACACATCACAATGTATAAGGTATAGTTTGGAGAGAGCGTTTCATTTCTGGCTGGCTCTCCTAAACCCCATATCTTTATTAAAAGTAAAATTGCGGGCTAAGTGACCATATACTAAATAGTTTAGCAAATACTGGGAAATGCTGGCTCATGGTCGTGGGAAAATATTGGAAACAGTTGGCCTAAGCTACTAGAAAATTAGAGAAATGACATCAGGGAGCCTAGCTGGTGTAATGGTTAGCTTGTTTACAAGCAAAAGAATGGCCTCATCCCTGAAATATTTGATAATCTCTTCAAAGAAAACAATCAGGTCCATTCCCATAACACACAACAGATAAATAACATACATCACAAACACACTAGAAACAAATATGGCAAAATAACAACTGAAAACCAAGGAACCAATATCTGGAACTCAATACCAGTAGAGATTAGAAACCTTCAAACTTTGAAAAACTTCTGTAAAAAACTAAAGATAAGCTATCTCAATGCATACTAAATCGATTACCAGTAAAGAATATATATAATACCCCTATTAACATACATGCAAAATAACTACTGATACTGCATGTAAGTACATGAATCCATGACACAATATCCATATAATATTCCTGTCATTACTTTGTTTTTACTAACTGTGAAGAGACGCATCAGTATCTCATCATAATCATGAGTTAAAAATTTAGCTTAAGTTTAATAATTTGTTATTGTCATCACTTGTTCATTCACATCATGGAGACCAGCTAGATAAGCATCGCTTTTCTGGGATCCTTTCTGTCTGTAAGGAATTTGTATGCATTTATTGTATCACCTCAATTTATTGTAAACATACCTTGCAGAGAGTTAAAATAAAAGAATTGAATTGAATTGACACTAGCCCGGAATGCAAGAGATGAGGGTTCGATTCCTGCACTAGGCGCAATATTTCCAATTTGCATCACGCCAACGACAAATATACTTCTCCGAATAGATGGAATCCTGTTGCCAAGTGCCGTTGTGTTGTGAAGAAATGCAGTGCTGCCACTTTATACTTTTTTGAAAGTATTGTACTTTTTCAAGGAAAAACTACTTTTCTACTTTTTTCATACTCTTTTTAGGTGTAAATACTTTTTATACTTTTTTTTATGCAAAACATTGGCAATCTGGTAATTGAATGCTTTTCAGACCTAGGATTAGGAATTTGAAGAGATTGAGAGATATGCTTTGCTAGTGTTTTTGCACGAGTGGTGTGTATTCTGTTGAGTGGAACCTTTGCTGAGCTCTCTCTGTCAGTTACCAAGTGACAGTGCACTGAGCTATGCAAAACTGAGGGCTCAACAGCCACAACTCCTCACAACACTGCATCATTTCTGAAGTGTGTTACCTTGTTAGCTTAACAAGGTAACAAATGGTTTCAAATCAGGGTAAGTTGACCCTTATTTATACCTTTTTAATGCTTTAAAAAAAATACAATTTTGATACTTTAAATTTAAAAAAAGAAAAAATCTTTTTAGCGATTTTATACTTTTTCGGCGGTAACATCCATAGTGGCAGCACTGCAAATGAGCGCAGGCTGCGCAAACCTAGTTCTGGGTCACGTGACACAATTTGTTGTTGTGCGCAGGCGCTGCGGGAGGAGCTGCACCGCCAGCAGTCCTCGATCACCCTGCGGACGCCGTCAGAGGGCCGCGAGCTCAAGGACGCCATCCACGAGGTGGGCCAGGTGAAGGAGCTGCAGGACAAGGCGTCAAGGTCAGTCAAGGTCACCCACGTAGAATCAATTACAATGTGTCTAGAAATGATTCTACATATCTAACTTAGATACTGATGCACTTATTAAGTAAGCTTTTCTTGCCACATAGGAGGGAATACTGAGTCTAATTTAATATAACCTGTTGCTGCTGAAGCCTATGGTGTCCAAGTTTTGGCATGCCTACCGAAACTAATTCGACATGTTTGTATTTAAAAAATCTCAAAAGTTAGCCATTTAAAATAAAAAGTTATTTCGAACTAAAGTTTAGGTAGATTATAACAATTAATTTATTATATTTATCTCAGAAAAATGTTAGAAACTCAAAACCATTGGACTATGCAACTTTAATAGGATATGGGCAAGGACTGCCCAGTTTGCTTAGTATCGGGATAATATGATCGGGTGGGATATATAGGGTCATGATGCCAGCGGCCTTGTCTTCCAGTGTGGCAGCACTATAAAGTCACCATGAGTGCTTCCATTTACGGGGATCCTTGTTACATGTTGTAGTGAAAAGACGCATGCTCTGTGTCGTGGTTGAAATGCTAGTGGCTTTTATTCATTATCTATTCCCAACTTGTTCGCTCACGTCACGTCATGTTGTGGTGACTGCCTGGCTGCCTCACACGGTGGCTATCATTATATTTACATAACCGCTAACACTATTATACAGAACCACTGACAGATCCTGACTTTGCTGCTAACAACGCATTTACATAACCGCTAACACTATTATACAGAACCACTGACAGATCCTGACTTTGCTGCTAACAACGTATTTACATAAATGCTAATACTATTATACGGAACCACTGACAGATCCCGACTTTGCTGCTAACAACGTAATTACATAAATGCTAATACTATTATACGGAACCACTGACAGATCCTGAGTTTGCTGTTAACAACGTATTTACATAAATGCTAACACTATTATACAGAACCACTGACAGATTATGTCTTTGCTGCTAACACCGTATTTACATAAATGCTAACACTATTACACAGAACCACTGACAGATCCTGACTTTGCTGCTAACAACGTATTTACATAAATGCTAATACTATTATACGGAACCACTGACAGATCCTGAGTTTGCTGTTAACAACGTATTTACATAAATGCTAACACTATTATACAGAACCACTGACAGATCCTGACTTTGCTGCTAACAACGTATTTACATAAATGCTAATACTATTATACAGAACCACTGACAGATTATGTCTTTGCTGCTAACACCGTATTTACTTAAATGCTAATACTATTATACGGAACCACTGACAGATCCGGACTTTGCTGCTAACACCGTATTTACATAAATGCTAACACTATTATACAGAACCACTGACAGATCCGGACTTTGCTGCTAACACCGTATTTATATAAATGCTAATAATGTTATACGGAACCACTGACAGATCCTGCCTTTGCTGCTAACAACGTATTTATATAACTGCTAACACTGCATTTACATAACCGCTAACACTATTATACAGACCCACTGGCATATCCTGACTTTGTTGTTAACACTGCATTTACATAACCTCTAACACTATTATACAGAACGATTGACATATCCTGACTTTGCTGCTAACACTATGTTTACATAACCACTAACACTATTATACAGAACCACTGGCATATCCTCACTTTGCTGCTAACACTATGTTTACATAACCACTAACACTATTAGATTATTGAGAACCACTGACATATCCTGAATTTGCCGATAACACTACCTTTTGTGTGGCTGACCCAGTTTGCAGACAGAATGCGCGCACTATCAGATGATTGCGGAGGAGGCCTACAAGCAGCTGATGGAGATCCAGAGTCGCAATGTGCTCACGTCCAGCATGAACGTCAAACTGTCTGACTGGCTGGAGCTCATGGAGGAGGTACGCAGCCCCCCCCCCCACCCCCCACCCGCCATCCACACCAAAACAGATCACTGAAAATCCGCTACAGGGTTCGCACTGGTCATAAAAAACGAAGAAGTACTAACTTTTGAAAATATAAAAGTTAAGTGCTGAAATGTCCTGCAATTATACAAAAAATATTATTATTATAAGTCATTAAAAATGTTGGATGTCAATATATTGGAAAAATGCTTTCAAAATGTTTGTCTTGTTTCTAAAAATCATTTAGTGTCATTTTGAAATAATTTCTCAGGGTTACTGCAGACAGAATAATTTTGGGCCAACCATGGCTGTCCTCCAAAGATTACATTGGAATTTTCCCCCACCTGATAGGCAATAGGACTAGCGGAGCATACTCGGAACCTGGAGTTATTGCATACTGAAAAAGGTTTGGAATTTCTTCATTTTGGTCGTTAAAATAACTGTTTTAATGGTCCCAATAAGTACTTAAAAAGTAATTTAAAAAGAAGGCTGAAAAGAGTGTGAACCCTGCGCTATAGATCAGACACCACCATCTGGTGGTAAGGATGTGGTCACTGTTGGAAATGCTAACATCCTTAAGTTGCATAGTCCGATGGTTTTGAGTTTCTGTCATTTTCTGAGATAAACATAGTAGGTTGATCGTGATTACTTTAGTGTGAAGTTATTTTGAATTAAAATGACTATCTTCAGAGATATTTAAAGTGGTTCAGTTTTGCTGCTGCTGCTGTGGCATCTTGCACACTCCATCACCCCCCCCCCCCCCTCCCCCCCCAGTGTGCGGTTTTACTGAGAGTGTCATGTCTTAGCTACTCCCTCTTACTTCCTCCCACAATGCCCTTGCCACTCGCGCATGCTTGACGGATTGTACAATGCTTTTTCCATTTTCACTTTGGTACAAAGAGTATTAGTACCAGTGCATATTGGTACCAATAACATATTGATATAACAAGTACATCTCGGCACAAAGAGGACTCATTGGTTATTTTCCATTGGTACAAATAGTACATATTGGTATAAATAGTACCTATTGGTATGACCAGACAGGATGAGTTAGAGCGTCTGTCTCCCATGCTGGTAGATCGTGGGGTCGTGGGTTCGAACCCTGGTCGAGTCAAACCAATGACTTTAAAATTGATACTTGTCGCTTCCTAGCCAGGCGCTCGGCATTATTAGGAGAGGGCAAGGACTGGTGTGCTCAGAGTCAGGATAATGTGACTGAGTGGGATATCAGATCATGGTGCCGGCGGCCTGGTTTCCCAGTGGGACAGCACTATAAAGTCGCCATGGGTGCGCACTGTCACAAGTCTGTACCGGTCCTGATATGACCTTAGATGTTGCTAGGACATAAAACAATAACAAACAAAACAAAACCTATTGGTACAAATAGTCCCCATTGGTACAAATAGGACTATTGGTATAATTGGTATAAAGAGTACCCATTGGTACAAATAGTACTATTGGTATAATTGGTATAAAGAGCGCCCATTGGTACAAATAGTACTATTGGTATAATTGGTATAAAGATCACCCATTGGTACAAGTTACTACAAAATTGCTAAGAAATCACATGTCAGTATATACAATGCCGATTGCTATCCATTGGTAGCCTACATAGTCTCATTTGTAGAGTACTTGTTGGTACAAAGAATGCCGTTTGGTAGGCGTACAATGATTACCTGTTGGTGCAATTATTACCCATTGGTACAATGTGCATAATGGTGCAAAGCATACCCAGGGCTGCCAATCATTAAGATTTCTGTAGAATCATTACGATTTTCTGTCTCATTACGACATTACGTCCGTAATCTGAAATATTACGATAAATCATCAATTTTCCTAGTAATAATTTCGCCTGGACCATATCCACCATTTTCAGAGCTGCCAACATTACGATTTTTGCAGTATCATAACATTTTGTTTTTTATTACGCCTGTACGCCTCATCTCTGAAACATTTAGGTAAATCGTTTTTTTTACACTTATATGTATGTATATATATTTATATAATAAGGGAAACGTGAAAACTAGAACAGCCCTCAAACCCACATTTCTGCCATTCAGGGGCTAGGATCCTAACTAATTAGGCTCTCTAAGCCAAAAATCCCAAGTAGAAATGTGTTTTGTTATGAATATTTCGCGATTCACATGAAAAAGATTACGCATTCCCATTTTCAAATGTTGGCAGCTATGCATACCTATTGGTACAAAGGGCACTTATTGGTATATAGTACCTATTCCTTTGACCCCTGTCCCATTCACGGGATAATTGCATATCTAGTTATACCATTATGATTATATCGCCTCCTGTGATTATAGCTATGTTTTGTGAGTTAAATTTGGCTGTCATTTGCCACATATTTAACCACTTGCATCGAAGATCAATTTTGCTATCATTTGACACGAATCTGACCATTTTGGAATTTCGTCTAAAGCCGTGTTCACACGGGGAAAATGTAAAGCGATTTAGACAAGGCGAATCATATGAATCGATTTAGACGCCCGTTCACACGGGCAGTACTTGGGCCGGAAATCGATATCAGCGCATGAGCAAGTCGATACTAACCAGCGCCAGTTTCGGTTAGTCGACGTCGCCACGAGAGAGTGTGGGTTCGACCTAGATATGTATGGACTGAATCGTATTGGTTTGGAAGGGTCAAAACTTCTGCTGGGCAGTGAAACCCTAAAAATAAATGATGAAAAAAATATCTGTGCATAGCTAGAGGTTTCATAGACTAAATTATATAATATGCGCTTTTGATCGACTGGAAAGTCAACAAACTAAGGTCTCGACTGCGCATGCGTGTGAGGTCCTTAATCCGCCTAATTGCGTTCACACGGGCAAAATATATCGGTTCACAGAAATCGATTCACGTACACTACCTCGACAAGTGGTTTACAGAATCCGCATCATAGGAATCGATTCAGCCCTAATCCGACTCAGACGCCCGTTCACACGCGAAATGTAACCCGAACTATACAAGTCGATTTCTACGAATCGATTTACATTGCCCATGTGAATACGGCTTTAGTTTCAATGTAGGCAAGTGAATTTGATTTAACAAGACTGACAGAATAGATACCACTTGCTTTTTCAGTTAATCAATCAATCAATCATTATGATTAGAAATGATCTATTGATAGTGGATCAAGCAATGAAAGTATGGACAACTCAGTTTTTACCTCGGTGAATTCATATAACACGATTTAAACAGCTGTTTCCTGTCATGGTGCGCTAGCACTCAAATGCGACAATTTAGAAATACTTCTTTTAAACAAGGTCATTGGAGCTATTTTTATCAATTGAAAATAGCTGCCTGGTTGTTGTTAACTAGTAAGTGATACTCAATGTACGAAAGTGAACATGATGCCCATTCCCGGACCCCTTTCCAGAACCCCTTTACTGAACCCCTTACAGACTTTGCCCAATGTAAATATGCGGTGTGACCGTACAGAATCAAATCACTCCATGTCCAGGGTCACGTGACAATGTCCAGGGACTGTGGATATCAAGATCAAGCTCAAGACGTTTAGCTTACAGTCTGACAACAGCGCCATGTGACTCTGTCGTGGCGGAGCGATTTGATTCTCGTTTTGACCACTCTGCGAGAATTAGGAATAATTAGACGGTTGAATCCATTCCGAAAGCATTGTTCCCCTAACCGATATCCATAACCAATTACATTGCATGTTATAAAATTAGCGGGGCTGACTCCTGATTAAACCCCACTATGATGGCTTAATCCACTTGACCTAATTCCTGTTGAAACCAACGTTTGGTTTGAGCGTCTTGGACTAACAGGGCCTCTGTGATGGTCTCTCACATTTCGCAGATAAAGAATCAGGTGCCTTCCACGTTGACTAAGGATGCATGGGAAACACACAGCATTAACAAACTCCAGGGCGAGCTCATTCAGGTAGTACACGCCGCAGTTACCGCCTTTTTTAATTGTCTTCTGCTGGATCTGAATGTCGTCTGCTGTGCAAGATTTTCCACAAATTTAGTAATTAGCCTCTGTTTGGTGTCGTTTTAATGATAGCTTAAAAAGCCTTTGCTGTATTGTTTTGAAATATTATATTCTCCAATAAGTGCCGGGGTAAAAAGTCCCCCTCCCCCCCCCCAAAAGAATGTTTGATGTCGTTTTAATGATAGCTTAAACAGCCTTTGCTGTCTTGTTTTGAAATATCATATTCTCCAATAAGTGCCGGGTAAAAAGTCCCCCTCCCCCCCAAACAAAAAGAATGTCAAAATTCTCCCAGGAATAAGCGTTCTGGCGCGTTCGGAACGCCTGGAAACGCCAAGCGGGGCGAATGCGGGTCAAGGTTCCGTACTGGAACGGCCGGACCGAACCGAAATAGAATAGCAAGGATTAGATATACAATGGAATCACGACATGCTTATATTTATATCTACATAATAAATTATATATCACATTTATAATAAAAATATGTCCTAAATATGAATATAAATATATATATAATATGCATCATATATATTTATTATATATAATAAATAGATAAGCTTGCTGTATATTTTATCGAGTACCTGTATAGGGATCTAAAATCAACCCAGAAACACTGCAGGGGCTAATTGGCAACACTACGTTTATAGCAACAGATGGGTAAACTAGACCAAACAGTCAAACAGTAACAATAATGCCAAAAGATGGTTAGGTTAGCTCTGTTGTAAAGGGGAAGTAATAAATCTGAACACTTAATATGTTTTCTGTGAACAGCGACTCAGTAACCGGTACTTTTGATTTTGAGCTCTTTTAATTTTGTATCAACCTGTGTATTTTCAATCAACATAAATTATAATTAGCTTTGATCTCAATGAGAGTCATTTTTAAAAGCGGAGATTATTTGTCCTGACTTTACCTACTTTCCAAGTACCGCACACTCTCGCTGCACTCAACCACGCACCAATTAAGCACTGGTACCAGCATGAATCATATTAGTCTAGGTAGTCCCCGCAAGAAAGACCTGGGGTTAAACACTGGTCTAGGCAGACCTTCCTTTTCGAGTCTTTTTGGTATGACCAGAGCTGATGTTCGGGACAGTTTGCACATTAATGGTCGCTTCTGATTGTGAGTACTTAAAGTCTTGGGCTCTCCCGACTAGGATGAGTTTGAGTCGATACTGACTTTGCTAAGCAGCGTGTGAGTCATTTTATTTGATTTTAGTTAAATTTACTCAGAAACATGTAGTAAGCAGCGATGAAAGATCTCCGCGATTTCGCGGATTTCCGCGATTTTTCCTGTAGCTATAAGTGTATACTAATAAGTTGTGCCCGTCCTGATATGACCTTAAATGTTGCCAAGACGTAAAACAACTGACCAACCAATATGTTGTTTCACGCTGCAGCACCATCAGCGTATACTAATATGTGGTGCAAACGCCGCAGCATTAGCAGCGTATACTACTAATGCCTTCACGGTGCAGCTATCACGTGACTACTATCATGCTTCTACGCCCAGCCTGCAGCATACTACTAATCCTCACGCACGCACTCAGTACATATTTGAACCGACTGCGGATTTCAGCGATTCCCTGACAATGCTAAGCCTATGGGAGAATATCAGCATTTCCGCTTTTTTTCCCGGAGACCACTTTCATCCCTGGTAGTAAGGTAACTGTATTTCTTCCCCAAGGGGTGGTCTTCTAGTCTTCTGTTACATAAATTAAAGTGCAGAATTAAGCAAAATACATTGTTGGCACAGGTTCCTTTCATGACATTGTTTCCCAGCATGAAACATGGTCAGGGTCTGAGTAGACGCAGAACCCAGTTTGGGCAATTGTCCTTCCAAGACAGTATTTTAACGAGCTGACTATCTAGACTCGGCAGATGCATGCCGTTATTGTGTGTTAGAGTGGTGCGAGTGCATGTCCTGCCTGCAAAGTGGCAAAAGTTGTATGCTATAATAATGCCCCTGATATCCTAATATCCTGTATTTCACCGTAAAGGCTTGTACTGCTAACCTGCTTGTGTGCTATTGCATGGTTCATATATATATATATATTAAAAGTATATATAGATAGGATAATTATTATCATTATATAAAAAGGCGGAGCGGCTTCTCCATTATTATTGTTCTGATTATTACCGTGCAGTAAATGGGTCTGTTATTTAATGACGATTAATATGTATCACGACCTGACTTGATCGATCCCTCTGTGCGCTACTGCAGCGCCACCGCGTGTTGGTACCCTGCGAACCTCTGCTCGGCCATTCGCACCGGTCTTTCAAACTTATAACTGACTAGGCATTATGCTAGCCAAGATCTCGCATTAAAAGTGATCAACCCATACTTATGTTTGTCTCGTCTGATTTAAAGAGTAGCCTAACTCTATATATATATATATATATATCTCTACTTTCAGTCATTTGAATAGAAAAGCTTCCAACTTTGAAGAAATCACCATGTATTAATTGTATGTGACACGATTAACTAAGTGTTGTTAATCTCATTCTTGTCTCCAGCTAATATTTCATAAATAAGCACATTTCTTTTATCAGTGTAAAAATGATCTGAAGAACGACGAAGAGATCTTCGCTGAAAAGGCACGGGAAGTGAATGCACTCCAAGAAAAGATCGCTGAACTGGTAAGTTCATCTTCCAGCTTATTGACCAGACGGTAGAGCATATTTTCTTTTCCCTGAGTCAGGCAAGTCTGGATGTTGTTGCACATGATTTTTGAAAGTAATTTGTACTGATAATCTATCTTACCTTAGTGTGAAGTTATTCTGATTTAAAATGACTATCTTCAGTGCTATTTAAAGTGGTTCAGTTGTGCTATGGAGATGGGTGGATCATCGTTTGTAGACTTCCTAGAAGACTTGGAAAGTCCTTGAATTTCCTAATTTTATAATTCATTCCTAGAAATGTTCAGGAAAAACAGTCAATGCCCATTATGTCGTGAAAAAGTGTGAATTTAACCAAGAGCAATAACAATAATATTTTGAAATTTCGTTCTTCATTGGATAAATTCATATATCTACAGTACAACGTCGGTACAAAGGATACTGGTTTTCTGGTAGTTTGTATATATGGGTCGTTGTCCCACTTTTGTGACATGGAAACCAAAAGTGAAGACATTTCAAATAGTAGCAGAAAACATTTCAAATAATAACAGAATGCATATTCATATGAATGTTTATATATTGTGCATATGTCAAAGTTGAAATTTAGTTTTTTCACTTTTTAATTTTGATCTTATACAAATTGAGAAAACCATTAAGATTAACCGTCCATTAATGACAACATTTTAACACATATCCATAACATCATTTTAACACACACAACAAATTCAAACAAAATTTGATTGATTACAGTTCAGCAAAAAGATTGTCTCTTACAAGAAAAGACCGGACGGGATGGCCGAATGAGTTAGAGCGTCCGTCTCCCGTGTTGGTAAATCGTGGGTTCGAACCCTGGTCGAGTCAAACAAATGACTTAAAAATTTATACTTATTGCTTCCTAGCCTGGTGCTCGGCATTATTAGGATCGTGCAAGGACTGGTTGGCTCAGTATCAGGATAATGTGACTGAGTGGGATATCAGGTCATGGTGCTGGCGGCCTGGTCTCCCGGTGGGCAGCACAATAAAGTCACCATGAGTGTGCACTGTCACAAGTCGGTACCCGTCCTGATATGACCTTAGATGTTGCTAGGACGTAAAACAACAAACAAACAAACTTAAAAGAAAAAGTTGAAAAAAATGTTTGGTTAGATGCGGGAGTGGCTACGCCCCCCCCACTCACTGACACCTGGCGGCGGTCCCCTATGACGCCGGCACCTGTATCAGGAATGAACATTTTAACATCAATACCCCCCACAGGCGAATTTTGAGCGTGGTGCAGTGTACTCACCACAGAAGCGTCCACGCTCACCGGCGGTCCCACCGCGTCGGAACGCCCTGTACCATCAGTTTGGTACTGGCGCCCACTACGCAGTTGACCTGCCGTCGCCCCCTCCATAACTATAAATTACGAAGAGAACCTACCTTCGGAGTCCATGGCCCAGGTCCAATACTCACCCAGGTCCAATACTCACCTCCGACTCTCTCTCTCACACGCAGTCACACGGAAGAACACCAAGATTCAATACAGTGTACGCTTCACCCTTGGTTTATTGAACCATCTGCTCTCCGCGGCGTCAGTAGTTGTCTGACCCGCCCCCTGACTCGCCAGATCCCACATCGACTCTATAGGTGTGTGTGGGGGGGGTGGGTCAACCACATGCAGTAGAGGTCAGCCCAGTTGGGGTCTGACCGGTGGCTACCCATGCCGCCACCTGGCGCAGTGTAATAGTACTGCGCTGGTGGCGTCGTAGTCTCCGCTGCTACCGCGTGATAGTAGAGCTCATGTTCAGACTACTACAGATGCATCATGCCGATATTTTCACTTTAGCACAAAATCATATAAGCATATTTTTGGTTCATTTTTGTGGGATAGAGTAAATACATGAAGTATTGCTAACATACAGAACACACAGAGTCAACAGTAACTATTGGACTTACAACCCCCCCCCCCCACCCCCCCCAAAAAAGGCAAAATCATTAACAATGTAATGTGGAAACCAAATATGTGGTACACAGTTTCTGAGAATGACCCATATTCCAATCTATTTATGCAGAATTCATAAGGATTTAGCTATCCATGTTCAATGGTCATTAGATGGGTTAAATTTGCAAATCATGTGCAAATCATGTGGCATGGCTACAAGACATAGTCAAGGTACTTGGTAAGTATCACCTGTCACAACTGTGCTTTGACCGTCACCTCCCATACCTGTCGACCGGGTGCGATGGCCGAATCGGTAGAGCGCGGGCCTCTTGTGCTGAAGATTGGGAGTTCGGTTCCCAGTCGAGTCAAACCAATGACTTATAAAAATTTATGCTTGTCGCTTCCTAGTCCGTTGCTTGGCATGAATAGGATAGGGCAAGGACTTGTTGGTTTGGTGTCAGAATAATGTGACTGAGTGGGATATCGGGTCATGGCCGGCTGTCTGATCTTCCAATCGGGAAGTACTATAAAGTCGCCATCAGTGCGCACTGTCACAAGTCGGTACCTGTCCCGATATGACCTTAGATGTTGCCAGGATGCAAAACTGAAACAACTAACCCAAACCTGCCCTTGACCTTATAGGAGCATGCACTGGAGGAAGGTCAGCAGCAGCTGGAGGAGCTCCACGAGCGGATGGTGCAGCAGGAGGAGCAGCTCGTCACCCAGCAGGTCACCTTAGAGGAGCTCACTGCCAAGCTCAAGGTCAGTCCAAGGTCAAACCCAAAGTCAACCAATCTAGCCTCACTATACACTGCATGAAGTTCTCCCTTGTTCCACCCCACACCGCTAGGGTTCGGGTCGCCTGCACCACGATGCTCTTACTCCTGGGTGACTGACCTAGATATGGTTACTCACAGTGAGTTGCTTAGTACAGGTTCCGTACGGGGCCTGGAAAATCTTGAACAGTCTTGAACTTCATTTGTTCCATTACAAGGCCTTTGAAAGCCTTGAATCTTTCCTATTTTGGGTGATTAGTTTTGAAAACCCTTGATTTCCATTAAACGTTCCCCAACTGATCTAAATTAGGTCGAAATCACCAGTCGCCATTGTTGATTTTTCATTGAAATACAAATGAAAATAGTCTTGAATTCCTATCAAAAACAGCCTTGAAAAAGCCTTTAAATAGCCTTGAATTCCATATCTTTGTGTGTGTACAGACCCTGTTAGTACCGATAATGCCCGCCACGGGAGGTGGCGCTGCGGTAGGTTTTTGCATCAAACAAGTGTCATTGATCCTTGTCCGACCTTTAGTTGCGAAATTTATCTTAAAGGTAAAATATTGTGTCTGAATGGATTCGAACCTGTGATCTTCTCATTAATGAGCAAACGCCTTACCGCAAGGTCGCCACTGTTTATTCCGCCCCTCCCCCATAGACCCGAAAAGCCACATTGACAGTAAAGCTAATTTTTTCCCAGACAAATAATGCCATAAAGTGACTCCTGTTAAAAAATAACAATTCTGCTAATGTGGTAAATTAGTAAAATATAAGGTCGGTTGAATGTCACAAATCCCCCAAATGGAAATGTGTAACGTAAGCAATATGTCGCAATTCAAGTGAAAAAGATTACGCTTTCCCATTTTTCAAAAAGTTGGCAGTATTATCTGCGGCTGTGTATTAAAACGCTTGTGAATGTGTTTGTGCTGTGTGTGACGGGTACAGAGATGCCAACTGCTGCGATTTTGTAGGAAGACTCCCGATTTTGGCTACTCTCTTCCGATATTACGATTCCATGTGCAAATCTTCCGATTTTCACTCCCACCGACCTAAAAAAAATCAGCTAATAGCGTAATACGAAAGGCAAAATCAGCTACTTACTGCCGCTTAAAATTGAAAGTAACGACATCAGCAGCTCAAGGTGGCAAGCAGGGCCTAGAAAATCACATGTAGACACATGGGGGGATACATTGTGCGACTTGTATGAAAAAGTGTATAATATAATTATATATACATATTATATATATTGTATGATTATACTATGTCATGATATATGTCCAATTGTCGTGCCCGCATGTTGCTGCACATAAACTCATCTTCCTAATAAAATGTTAAAATCTTTCTGTTTTTGGTCACAATGTTGGCATCTTTGCGGGTGCGCTACCTGGTTGGTGCATCTGCCAGGAGAGGGAGGTTCTCATGGAGAAGACCCCAGACGAGCTGGAGCTGCCAGAGGATGCGCCCACCACGACCCGGCGCGCCAAGTCGGTGCCTGCCAGCATGCTGGGGACGCGGACCCGGCTCAGCGAGGTAGGCAGCAAGATCAGCACCCGCGCGTCAAATAATCCGCATGGCTCTACCTCAGGGGTGACAAGTCTATTGGCTGGAGATCTCCCTAAAATATAGCAAAATAACCTCAATCTCCCGATTTCCCACTTTTGATTTTTAATCTTCCGTTGAAGAATCATTTTAGCTTGTTTAAAAAAAATATATATTTTCGCCGATTTTTCGTCAGAATGCGCCATTTTGTATCACGTTTTCCAATTTTCCCGAGAAGTAGGTAACTTGAACTATGTAATTATCGACCCCCCTAATTTCAGCTGAAAAATATGTCTAATATATTCGACTTTTACACGTGGCAATATGGTATTCACGGTTGAATTTCCCCTGATTACCGTAAAAACTCGCGTATTAGGCTAGCCTCCAGGTAAGTCGGGGTCAATTTTTGACATTGGAATTCTTTCCTCAGGCCTATGTACACCATATAAGTTGAGGTCAACTTCTGAAGTGTTATTGTTGAATACATTTTTGTTACTGTGATTATAAATAATAAATAATTAGAAAACAGTAAATATATGCAACTCATGAAAGAAAGTTAGATCCTGTGATGCAACAATATTTTTATTGAGTCCTTCAGCTGGTATGAAATATGACGCCCGTATAAGAATTGACATAACTGGGAGTTTTTATGGTAATTAAAGGTGTATAGTTGGGTGGTTTTGAATTTGTCATTTTTCCGAGATAAGTATATTAATTTGATTGTTATTATCTACCTTACTTTAATTTGAAGTCACTTTTATTTTAAATAGCTAACTTAGGAGGTATTTGAAATACAAACATGTAAAGTTAGTTTTGGCAAGCACACCAAAACTCTGACACAGCTTCTATTAAATTGACTCAATATTCCTTTCTATGTGGCAACAAATGCGTAATAATGGCAGCACTATCTACATTAGATATATATAATCAAATCTAGATAATTGCTTTGGTTTTGAAAATTTGATGCTTTATCGGACTATGCAGCTTTAAGTAAGAAAGCCGAAAGTGTAAGATTCATTGCTTGGGGTTGTAGACTGCCCCGCAGCGCAACATCCACACGTCGCCAGCCCTCTTCTCCGTGGAGCGGGTCATGGCCGGCTTCAGGGCCCGGTCTCAGCTGCTCGTCGGGCGGCTCGAGGACGGGGACAACGTCCTCCGGCCCGCCTTCAGCGACGACGAGGACCAGCCCGAAGACAAGGCGGGCAGAGGCGAGCCTGGCAGGAAGTAAGTCCCGCCTGGCGTGGTCCGCCGTTACGCTCAGTCACCTGTGGCAGGGTCGCATTCAATGAGCCGCCTCGGAGAAATTCCAAATGCCGTGCTACTCTGAATGGCGTTTTAGCAGTTGGGCATCTCGAAAATGGCAGCCTCCATACCGTCCACTTCCTGCAGCCATTTGCAATTGAAAGAACAGCTCTGATTGGCTGACAACCATGGCTATTTTGGAGGTCTTTTTGCCTCCTACTTGAAAAGCGCTATGTCTCGGAGTCAACTCCGAGGCACACATTGAACGCAAATAGGCAAAAAAAAGATGTCGCGCAGAGTCGACTCTGAGACACACCTTGAAGGTGGCCCAGGTGTCACTTAGGGGCTGTTACCGGATGCGGTAGCCAAATTCGAAGGGACGCAGGATTCCCGTGTGGAAGGTCGCGACTTTGAAATCCCAGCCGAGTCAAAATGATGACATACAAAATTTATACTTGTCGCTAGATAGCCTAGTGCTTGGCATTATTAGGATACAGCAATGACTGTAAATCCCAGCTGAGTCAAGCCAATAACTTACAAAATTGATACTTGTCACTAGCTAGCCTGGCGCTCGGCATTATTAGGATAATGCAAGGACTGGTTAGCTCAGTGTCAGGATAATGTGACTGAATGGGATATCGGGACATAGTGCCAGTGGCCTGGTCTCCCAGTGGGGCAGCACTATAAATTCGCCATGAGTGCATAGTCACAAGTCGGTACCCGTCTTGTTATGACCATAGATGTTGCTAGGATGTAAAACCCAAACAATACAAACCACTCATTGTGATGTACAACATCAACCTGATCACCAGTCATTGTGATGTGTCACCTCATACTCATTGTGACGCGCCACCTCACACTCATTGTGATGATACCACCTCACTCATTACAGGCATCTGATTTCTCCGGTTTTAACCGGAATTCATTTTTCTTTTAAATTCATTTTTTTTCCCTGCCCGCCGAAACACCTGAAATACACTATTTGCATCCGTCTCGCGACTCAGTGGGATTTCCCCACGATAACCTAATAAATAATTCAGGTTTTTCTCCCTGCACCCAATCATATGCCTGTCATTATGATGTACCACCTCACACTCATGTGATTTACCACCTCACACTCATTGTGATGTACCACCTCACACTCATGTGATTTACCACCTCACACTAATTGTGATGTACCACATCACACTCATTGTGATGTATCACCTCACACTCATGTGATTTACCACCTCACACTCATTGTGATGTACCACCTCACACTCATGTGATGTACCACCTCACACTCATTGTGATGTACCACCTCACACTCATGTGATGTATCACCTCACACTCATTGTGATGTACCACCTCACACTCATGTCATGTACCACCTCACACTCATTGTGATGTACCACCTCACACTCATTGTGATGTACCACCTCACACTCATTGTGATGTACCACCTCACACTCATTGTGATGTACCACCTAACACTCATTGTGATGTACCACCTCACACATGTGATTTATCACCTCACACTAATTGTGATGTACCACATCACACTCATTGTGATGTACCACATCACACTCATTGTGATGTACCACCTCACACTCATGTGATGTACCATCTCACACTCATGTGATGCACCACCTCACACTCATTGTGATGTACCACCTCACACTGATTGTGATGTACCACCTCACACTGATTGTAATGTACCACCTCACACTGATTGTGATGTACCACCTCACACTCATTGTAATGTACCACCTCACACTCATGTGATGCACCACCTCACACTCATTGTCATGTACCACCTCACACTCATTGTCATGTACCACCTCACACTCATTGTGATATACAAACTCACACTCATTGTGATGTACCACATCACACTCATTGTGATGTACCACCTCACACTCATGTGATTTACCACCTCACACTCATTGTGATTTACCACCTCACACTCATTGTGATGTACCACCTCACACTCATTGTGATGTACCACCTCACACTCATGTGATGTACCACCTCACACTCATTGTAATGTACCACCTCACACTCATGTGATGCACCACCTCACACTCATTGTGATGTTCCACCTCACACTCATTGTGATGTACCACCTCACACTCATTGTGATGTACCACCTCACACTCATTGTGATGTACCACCTCACACTCATTGTGATGTACCACCTCACACTCATTGTGATGTACCACCTCACACTCATTGTGATGTACCACCTCACACTCATGTGATGTACCATCTCACACTCATTGTGATGTACCACCTCACACTCATTGTGATGTACCACCTCACACTCATTGTGATGTACCACCTCACACTCATTGTGATGTACCACCTCACACTCATGTGATGCACCACCTCACGCTCATGTGATGTACCACCTCACACTCATTGTGATGTACCACCTCACACTCATTGTGATGTACCACCTCATACTCATTGTGATGTACCACCTCACACTCATGTGATTACCACCTCACACTCATGTGATGTACCATCTCACACTCATTGTGATGTACCACCTCACACTCATTGTGATGCACCACCTCACACTCATTGTGATGTACCACCTCACACTCATTGTGATGTACCACCTCACACTCATTGTGATGTACCACCTCACAGTCATTGTGATGTACCACCTCACACTCATTGTGATGTACCACCTCACACTCATTGTGATGTACCACCTCACAGTCATTGTGATGTACCACCTCACACTCAATGTGATGTACCATGGCACACTGATTGATGTATCACCACACCCCGCTCACTGCGAAATTTCTGGCTGCCACTTCAGACAACCATTCCAGCGCAATTCGAAGCACCGTGGTACGTACAAGGTGACGAAGTCGAGGTTCCGTGGGCCGGGGTCGCGGGGTGCGCAGGGAGAGGGGGGCGGTTCGCTCAGCGACATGCACGCCTCCCAGACAGACGACGAGAAGTGGCAGGAGGTGACCCTGAGGACGAGCACAGATAATGGTACGAAGGGCATGAAGCTAGTCACACGAGGTAGGTGTGCGTAGTGCAGCCACTCACCGCCACGCGGCGCCACCATTGGCAGGTGGCGACCTATTGTGTTCACTGTTGTGCTCCTATTTTGTTGTTTCTTTCCCTTTTTGTTGTGTCTTGGTAAAACTAAAAATGGCAGATTTGCATAATGCACCAATGCAAACATCCTGATTTTTGTTTGTAAGATGCTGTGGAAATATAGTTATTTGTGATCTATGTGATTTTTCCGCGGATTTGCGGAAATATAATTATTTGTGATTTATGTGATTTTTCCGCGTATTTGCTGATTTCCAAGTTATTAATAATGAAATAGGTCATCGTTGTGATTCATCCAGATCCGGTGAAAAACTATTTAGTGTTATATAGGGTTGTGAGGGCTTGACTTGTTCCCGGAAATCCACCTGTTTGCCGGTAATATTAATAATAAGTGTTGCTGTGTATAAAGAATGGAAAAATGTATATTTTCTTGCTAAAAATAATACTTTCATGACCTTTAAAATGCTTAAATTGCATTTGCTTCTCGGGGGGCGCTTCCCCCTTGGGCCTCAATTGTTCAGGCCCTATCTGCCCTCAAATACCCGGCCTGACTTTCAAAGCATTTTTGCTAATGGCTAATAACATCACTGCTAAAAAATGATTACACAATTTGGCAAGGAAATTTTGGGTTTTGATGCATTAGTTACTGCCAATTCCTGACAAAGGAGGAACATGAGATAAGAATTCTAAAATAAGAAACAGAAACATAACACACTTTGCGGTGTAAACTTAGTTGTTTATCTGGTATTGAACACAACACAGTAGTAGACGACATTCAGGTTATTTGTGTGATAGGGACCATGTTTTTGTTTTCTGTATGGTACTTGAATACAGTAGTAAACCACATTTCTGTTATTTGTGTGATAGGGACCATGTTTTTATTGTATGTATGGTACTTGAACACAGTAGTAGACCACATTCCTGTTATTTGTGTGATAGGGACCATGTTTTTGTTGTCTCTATGGTACTTGAATACAGTAGTAGACCACATTTCTGGTGTCTGTATGATAGTGAACACAGTAGTAGACCACATTCCTGTAATTTGTGTGATAAGGACCATGTTTTTGTTGTCTGTATGATACTTGAATACAGTTGTAGACCACATTTCCGTTATTTGTGTGATAAGGACCATGTTTTTATTGTATGTATGATACTTGAATACACTAGTAGACCACATTTCTGTTATTTGTGTGAGATGGACCAGTTTTTTGTTTTGTGTATGGTACTTGAGTACAGTAGTAGACCATATTTCTGTTGTCTGTGATAGTGAACACAGTAGTAGACCACATTCCTGTTATTTGTGTGATAGGGACCATGTTTTTGTTGTCTCTATGGTACTTGAATACAGTAGTAGACCACATTTCTCTTGTCTGTATGATAGTGAACACAGTAGTAGACCAAAGCGTAACTCACAAACCCGACTATATACTCACTTTATCACTTATAAAGGTTTTCCCTTAGTTAATTTCTGTTTGTAGATACTGACTACTTTTAGAATATTGCTCGTCACATTTTTAATTAATTAATTAATTAATTACATACAATGACTTCACTAAAAGCATGCTAAAGCCTTACCATTGGTAACACGGTGTAGACTAAGTTAAAAGTATGGTTACCTGAATTTAGCATGTATTCTTTATATGAATATTCACTGTCTTAAAGCTGCACTGTCCGATAAACATCAAATTTTCAAAACTAATGCAATTATCTCGTTTTGATTCTACATATCAGGGATGAAAGATCTCCGCAATTTGCCGGTTTCCGGGATTTTTCCTGTAACTATAAGAGTATACTAATACGGTGTTCAAACGCCCCAGCACTATAAGTGTATACTAAGATATTGTTTTACGCTGCAGCACCATCAGCGTACACTAATGTGTGGTGCAGACACCGCAGCACTACCAGCGTATACTACTAATACATGCTTCAAACGTATTTGTATGAAACCTGACTTCCGGGAATTTTCCGCAATTCCCTGACAATGCTAAACCTATGGGAGAATATCAGCATTTCCGCTTTTTTCCCCCGGAAACCACTTTCATCCCTGCATATATAGCTTAGATACTGGTGCACTTATTAAGCATTTGTCACCACATAGAATGGAATATTGAGGCAATTTAATAGGATCTGTTACTGCAGAAGTCAGTGGTGTCAAAGCTTTGGCGTGCTTGCCAAAATTAATTTTGGATGTATGCACTCCAAATATTTCAAAAGTTAGCCATTTAAAGTAAAAGTTACTTCAAGCTAAGGTAAAAGTTACTTCATGCCAAGGTAGATTATAAGGATCAATCTAATATATTTATCTCAGAAAATGACAAACTCAAAACCATCGGACTCTGCAACTTTAACTAAATATACACCTTCCCGCTTAGTACTGGTAGGAAAACCCATAAAATTACCAGATGTTAAGTTTTATACAGAACTTTCCGAGCACAGTCCTATCCCTATCCTTCCTACAATTCAGTACAGATTGTGGTTGGAGACCATTCCGCTGTCGGTGTTGTGACCTTATTGCATGTTGTAGATTTACGTTATCTTTGTCAGGACCACTTTCATCCCTGAGCACCCTTCCTACTTGTAGGCCGCCAGCAGCCAGACCAGGTGAATGTACTCAACGTGTCCCAGCTGCACACAACGCAACAGCAACAGCAGCTGCGAAAGGCGGAAGTGGAGATGCGCATGTCAACGCAGAAGGCGCGCGACTTGTCCATCAACATCCGGATGAAGGAACAGCTCATCAAGGAGCTGGAGAAGACTGGGAAGGAGGCGAGCACCATCAGCCACCAGTATGAGGAGCGGATCCACGGGTTGGAGCGGGTAGGTGTGGAGGGGGGGGGAGTAGGTGTGGGGGGAGCGTGTCCAGCACCATCAGCTACCTGTATGAGGAGTGGATCCAGGGGCTGGAGTGGGTAGGTGGGGGGGGGAAAGGTATGGTGGGAGGGAGGAGGCCAGCACCATCAGTCACCAGTATGAGGAGCGGATCCACAGGTTGGAGCGGGTAGTTGTGGAGAGGGGTGGGGGTGGGAAGCTAGCACCACCAGTAACCAGTATGAGGAGCGGATTCACTGATTGGAGTAGCTGGGGGTGGGGGGGGGGGGGGGGAGGGAGGTCAGCACTATCAGTCACCATTATGAAGAGTGGATCCACGGGTTGGAGTGGTGACGTGTCGGGGGGTGGGGGAGGCCAGCACCATCAGCCACCAGTATGAGGAGCGGATCCACAGGCTGGAGCGGATAGTTGTTGAGAGGGGTGGGGGTGGGGGTGGGGGAGGCTAGCACCACCAGTCACCAGTATGAGGAGTGGATCCACAGGCTGGAGCAGGTAGTAGTGGAGAGGGGTGGGGGTGGGGGGGAGGCTACCGCCACCAGTATGAGGAGCGGATCAACATGCTGGAGCGGGTAGTTGTGGAGAGGGGTGAGGGTGGGGTGGAGGGGTGGCTAGCACCACCAGTCACCAGTATGAGGAGTGGATCCACAGGCTGGAGCGGGTAGTTGTGGAGAGGGGTGGGGGTGGGGAAGCTAGTTTGGGAGGGGGGGCTGGAAGTCTACCATTAGACAGATGTAGAGAAATATATGCATGTGGAATGGATTCATGGGCTAGAGTGGATGGAAAGTAGTAGTGGTGGTGAGTGTGGTGAGGGGGAGGAGACCAGTTATAGGGGGGGGGAGCAATGGGTGAGCCATACGGAAATTGGTGCTGCTGAGAGATATCTTCGATGTACTGCTGTTTCTGTTTATATTTTCTTAATTTAAAGAACTTTATCTACCTCTAATGTTGGTAGTGAATTATTTCCCCTGGAGGATTTTTCTAACACTAAGGTATTGACTAAGTATTTAGGTAAAGTAATTATTTAAGTGTTGACCTGTTCTGAATGCGTGGCCTGGATTTTCACGCATCCATGACCTACATATGATTGTTGTTGACAGGAGAAGACACAGGCACGCCTGGACATAACAAACCTACAGAAGGCGCTGGGAGACTTGGAACACCGTGACAACCACGACAGGGTGAGTGACATCACGATCCGACAGCCCTCAGCAGTAGCAGACAGAAGCATGTTTTTTTTCTTTTTTTGGCAGGCAATTTATTCAGTGGATTATACACCTTTTCAACACCAAAGCACTGATCTCCCACTCTCTTTTTTTGTGTGTGATGATTTATTTACCCTGTCCATAACGAGTAAGTCACATCATGGCTTGTTTTCATCGCTGAACAGCAATAGTCTCAATTTAGTAGCTGTCTTAGCTGTTTGTAATTATGTTAGTTTTTTGGTGCGGATAGATTGGTCAAACTAAGAAGGTCAGCCACCAGGGTAAGTTAGATCTTATGAGCTAAGGCGCATGGGTTTCTGTGTAAGAGGTTATCTTATCTGACTATATCCGTGTCTTGTCTGTACATAGGAATATAAATAATTCTGCTATAAACGCTACACCAACAAAAACTACTATTCCAATGGTGATGTGAATGAAGCATTCCTGTTACATAGAGAATCAATCATTGGCTGATTGTGTGACTTGTTGCGGTTCTAGGCCGAGAAGGAGCGATTGCAGATTGACTTCCGGAAGAAAATGGAGCTGGCCAAAACGAGGCTGCACACCTTGTCCAAGAAGCAGAAGGATACAGAGCGGCTAGCCAACATCACGTGCACCAGCAGCAAGCGGTCAGCAATTGCGACACGTTGTTTTCACTATTCAGGATTGTCTCAGCTCAACTAAATTGAAATAAAGAGTAATGTAGTGAGATGTACTGAGCAATGTAAAGGTCTACCAAAGACCCTATAATACTAAGACGGCTCACTAAGCCTGTACTGTGTAATCAAAATGATCAAACCCACCACTTGGTGCGCTGGCTGTTCTCTTGGTTAAACAGGTGCTATATTATATGTATAAATGTATATATGAATGTGAAGGATGTGTGATGATGGCGATGCTGATGATGATGCTGATGATGATGTGTATTTGTTCATAACAATTTCATATTGATGTGTAATCATACTTACCTACCTCATATATAATATAATTGTATTTGTTTAGATGTGAAACACCAACCAGCAGCCAGGCTGATCAAACCCACCACAAGGTGGCACTGCAAAATTTACATTACCATGGGAGAGAAAGGGAGTGAGCCGTCTTAGTATTATAGGGTCTTTGGGTCTACTTAGGACAGGAAAGATGTACTTGCCGACATAAAGATAAATAAGAGTAATGTACTAAGGTGTACTTAGCACTGTAAAGGTGTACTTATTACCATAAAGATAAAATAAGAGTAATGTAGTAAAGTGTACTTAGCACTGTTAGGATGTACTTACTGATATAATGATAAAATAAGCGTAAGATAGTGAGATGTATTTAGCGATGTAAAGGTCTCCTAACACTGTTAGGATGTACTTACTGACATAACGATATAGTAAGAGTAATATAGTGAGATGTACTTATCAATGCAAATGTTTGCTTAGCACTGTACCGATGTACTTATTGACATAAAGATAAAGTAAGAGTAACGTAGTGAAATATACTTAGCAATGTAAACATCTGCTTAGCACTGTAGAGATGTACTCACTGATATAAAGATACAATAAGAATAATGCAGTGAGATGTACCAACATATAGATAGCGCTTACTCATGAAGGCTGGTACGTAGCAACATTCAGACACATGACAAGCACACAGCCACAGGTTCACCCGGTAGTGAGTGACCTGTGCCAAACGCTAAATGCCTGCAGGTTATGCTTGTAGGGTCCAAGAACTGGAGCAGGCCGTGAACAAGATGAAGCAGCAACAGGATCAGCTGACGCGCAAACTGAGGGACGAGAGTGAGCACAAGTCGAAGCTGGAGGTGAGGCGCTCGACATCTCGCTTCTTATTCTTCGTTTGTTAGCTCAATTTCTGTGCAGAAGGTTGGGAGTTAGAATCCCAGCCGAGTCAAATCAATCGATACTTGTTGCTACCTAGCCTGGTGTTCGGCATTGATAGGATAGGACAGGGACTGGTTAGCACAGTATCAGGATCATGTAACTTCGTGGGATATCGGGTCATGGTGCCAGCGGCCTGGTCTGCCAGTGGACAAGCACTATGAAATCGCCATGAGTGCACACTCACAAGTTGGTACCCATCCTGATATGACCTTAAATGTTGCTAGGACATAAAACAAACAAACTATGTTAGCTCAAACTTAATTAATGCAAAAGGAATCATCCAACACTGCACTTAAAGGTGGCACAATTCGCGTCAGGACATACAGGTCAGTTGACAATTAACTCTGCCCCTCCCTCTCCCCAGTTACTTTTTACATTGAAGTTATATATATAAAGGGTAAATAAGCCTGTCTCAAAAGGTGATAACTCTTCTTTTTTTTGCCCATTGTAACGATTGACACAAAACAGCACAGAAACGGTTACACTGAAAACACAAGGACATTTGCTTCAAATCAATATGTATTCTATTGGGATTATGAAACACCATGTAAAAGATAAATCAGTTTATCCTGAGCAAATGCATAAGCAGATAGTATGTTGATCGTTACAAGGACAAAGCTTTGTCCCATATTGCTTACAGTCTCATATATATTCATCACAAAAAATAGAAAAATGTGCAGCTAGAATTTATTAGCACTAGGAAACAGTATTTCCCACCATTATTATTATTATTATTATAATTCTTCTTCTTTTGTATTCACAAGCTATTCATTAACAGCTGCAGCTAATATAAAAAAAATTTAAAAAAGGAAGAGTGAACACAACATTCTAGAGCAGTAGTCCTTTTCAAGATAGATTGGGAGGTGTGGTGCAGATTGTGGGAATGTGAAAGTCGATGAGGAGTGCTGACCTAGACAAGTCTTGGGTATTAATGGTGCCTCACTTTGCGCGACACTTGATATTGGTGTGTGCTAGGTCAATAATTTTACTTGTCTTTGGTAATTCTGGTTGGTGAATCTATCATTTGTTTGAGGTTGCGGTCAGCTATAGTCAATATTAATAATCTATCAGTAGTACTTCATATTTGTCAATATCAAGTAGCACACATTTATAGGAGAGCAGCCCAGTAGAGTCAATGAGGTTGGGAATATAGTCTGAGATGCCAGCTACACCAATGAGGTTGGCAATATAGTCTGAGATGTCAGATACACCAATGAGGTGGGCAATATAGTCTGAGATGTCAGATACTTCAATGAGGTTGGCAATATAGTCTGAGATGTCAGATACACCAATGAGGTTTGCAATATAGTCTGAGATGTTAGATACACCAATAAGTTTGGCAATATAGTCTGAGATGTCAGATACCCCAATAGAGTTTGCATTATAGTCTGAGATGTCAGATACACCAATAAGGTTGGCAATATAGTCTGAGATGTCAGATACACCAATAAGGTTTGCAAGATAGTCTGAGATGTCAGATACACCAATAAGGTTGGCAAGATAGTCTAAGATGTCAGATACACCAATGAGGTTGGCAATATAGTCTGAGATGTCAGATACACCAATGAGGTTGGCAATATAGTCTGAGATGTCAGATACTCCAATAAGTTTGGCAAGATAGTCTGAGATGTCAGATACACCAATGAGGTTGGCAAGATAGTCAACTTTATCATTTAAATATTCCCATCTGTGTTGCTCAGATTCCTCGCCCTGATTGAGGTTATTTCACTTTGAACATTTCCAAAATTAGCCAGTTATATTTCATTTTGAATATCTCCAAAGTTAGCAAATTATTTTTAAAAAGTACCTAGGTAAAGTATCTCATTGTGGTCAAATAATAAATATTTTTCTAAGATGTATTTGACAAATTAAAGACCAATGCATTATACAACTTTAACAAACACTTGCTTGGTTTCGCAGCGTGACATGATGAAGGAGCAGCAGCGCGTGCGTGAATTGGAGGCACGCAATGCGCAGCAAAAGAAGGTGCTCAAGGTTAAGACAGAGGAGATGGCGGCTGTACAGCGGCGTCTGCGCAGTGGCAACCAGCTTCACAGGTTAGTATCCTAGCAACCATCTGCACACTGGCACCCAGCTTCACAGGTTAATGTTCTAGCAACCATCTGCATACTGGCAATCAACTTCACAGGTTAGTATCCTAGCAACCATTTGTACACTGGCACCCAACTTCACAGGTTAGCAACTATCTGGACTCCAGCAACTAGCTATATAGCAACTGGTGCACACTAGCAACCAGCTGCGCAGGTTAGTGTACTATCAACTAGCTGTGTAGTATCCTAGCAATCGACTGAAAAGGTTAGTGCCTTAGCAACTAGCTGCGCAGATTAACGCCTTAGCAAACGGTCTATCCCCCAAACACTGTAAGTGATTGGGTGGTCTTGATTTTTGTATTAAAACTATACATACATTCGTTGTTATTTCGTATGCTTATTTACACTTCACATCTTGCACAGTAAATCGACTGAATACGACCATGTTTTGAGGTACTTTAATTTAATAAACATCTTTAAAAAAACATCCTGGAATTTTGCACTGAAAGATCCTTGAAAGTCGTGGAATTTGATATGTCAAAATGGGTATAAACCTTGTTAACGGTAGTGACAAGAGGGTGTTCTTTGCGGCTGAGTGAGGAGGCTGGTAGCGGTTAACTCCCCTCTCTCCCCCTCCCCCCCCCCCCCGCCCCAACTCCTATATTTGGCCTTTAACAGCCTTTAACAGCCTTTAATGCACTGTTTGATCTGTAACTGAATTGTCTTGGCTGCTACTTGTGGATAGGAAAGCAAACAGGTACAAACCTTCACCTCAGCTTCCTGTCTCTTGGCAGCCGTTCACTGTGTGACCTCAGTATGACGTCAGTATGAAGTGTTTGTGTGTGTCACTGCATCATATTTATAATAGCCCTTAGCCATAGGTTACATAAGCCTTATATTCATGCGTAATCGATGGGTATGCAGGTATTGCAGGTATAGCAATGCCTCAGGGAGTTGTAAACGACTGCCTTGTGGTACAGGTTCATGACAGAACCGAAGGCTAAGGGAGCAAACCCTGAACAGAAAACCATGTCACTGTGGCAGCATTAAGGGCGGTTGATGAATGGAACTCCCAACATCTCCCGACCAGCCACTGCAGGGACAAATAGTTTTGCGCATGTCTTGACATGTTCTTGCCGGTGTGAAACCTCTATTTGCTCCCTGAGAGAGTGCCGCTGGTAACTTGCAAAAGCCAGCAGCACTTAACACTTTTTGCAGGCAGCTTTCATGAAATATCATTAAGACCGACGCAACTCTCACAGCAGAGAGCTAAATGGAGAGCGGCAGTCAAGTAATGAAAGCAGTCTTTGTCGCATCGCGACCGACAGCATGATGATGATGATGATGAATCGAATGCGAGGCTAGCGCAGCCTTCGCAATGGCACTATATGTATAACGAGGATTGCTAAAGCCCCAGTCACACTGTGGATTGTGACCACTTGTGACCATTTTGGATAAAAGAACCCATAGTCACCAGCGACCTCGTTGCGACCTATAAAAATCAACCTATGAAAATGGTCGCCAACCTATTTGTGACCAACCGTATTTTTGTGGTTGTAAAGTAATCGCAAGTGGTCGTAAGCAGTATTGTGACTGGGGTTTAAGGTGCTTGGAGGATAGGTAATTGTTACATTCTAGAACCCAAGCTCCAAACAGGAGCTTGGGTTCTATTATCATTGACAAAATAATTTTATTTAAATTCATTTATCTTAAATGCATAGTCCAATGAAACTTTCAAATTTCCAGAACCAAAACACTTATTTAGATTTGATTCTACATATCCAACTTAGATACTGGTGCACTTATTAAGCATTTGTTGTTACGTGGAAGGGTAGGCTTAGTCAATTTAATGGAACCCGTTCCTGCTGAATCCTGTGATGTCAGAATTTGTATATGCATATCAACATTAATTTTGCACACTTTCATTTCAAATATCTCCAAAGCGAGCCATTTGTAATAACAGTTACTTCAAACTGAAGTAAGGTAGATTATAACAATCAACCTAAATCTCGAAAAGTCTCAGAAACTCAAAACCATTGGACTATGCAATTTTAAAAATAATGAATAATTTTGTCAACTTGATCACTCCCAACTGAATGATTCTTTCAGTTATTGTGGCGCCACCCAGTGGAAAAGCTATGGCAATCTTGTATCTTGGCGCAACATTCTAGCGCCAGATATTTAATACTGTGAAATGGTGCTGTGATCAGTACCGGTGTGCACATTTTGAGCATTATTTCTTTTATTGCCTCGCGATTCTCGTTTCCAGCCTGTTAACAAGTCAGTACAAAGGACTTGTTGAGTTGAACCTCATGGAGACTAGCGCCTTGACCGTGTGAAAGGACTATAGTCAGATGAATAAATACTGTTACATGGTCTTTAGCGAGTCAGTACAGGGGGCTCGTTGAGTTGAAACTTGTGGAGACTAGTGTCCTGACCATGTGAAAAGACTATAGTAAGATGAATAAATCCTGTTACATGGTCTTTAGCGAGTCAGAGTTGAAACTTGTGGAGACTAGCGTCCTGACCATGAGAAAGGACTATAGTCAGATGAACAAATGGTCTTTAGCGAGTCAGTACAAGGGGCTCGTTGAGTTGAAACTCGTGGAGACTAGCATCTTTACCATGTGAAAGGACTATAGTCAGATGAATAAATTCCTGTTACATGGTCTTTAACGAGTCAGTACAAGGGGCTCGTTGAGTTGAAACTTGTGGAGACTAGCGTCCTGACCATGTGAAAGGACTATAGTCAGATGAATAAATTCCTGTTACATGGTCTTTAGCGAGTCAGTACAAGGGGCTCGTTGAGTTGAACCTCGTGGAGACTAGCATCTAGACCGTGTGAAAGGGCTATAGTATGATGAATAAATTACTGTTACATGGTATTGAACGAGTCAGTACAAGGGGCTCGTTGAGTTGAAACACGTGGAGACTAGTGTCTAGACCGTGTGAAAGGACTATAGTCAGATGAATAAATCCTGTTACATGGTCTTTAGCAAGTGAGTACAAGGAGGGGGTTGTTGTTGAGTTGAACCTCGTGGCGATTCCCTGCACCGCTATTCATCCATCACTGTTCTTTTGTTTAGACGGCCTGTCACCTACAGTGAGAAGTACATTAGACAACTTAACCGGTAACTTTGTAGTCACCGCTAACTTAGTAATAACTGCTAAGGGGCCATTCAAATATTATGTAACGCTTATGGAGTTGGGGGTGTAGGTCCAAGCGTTATGTGGCATTACAAGGAGTGGTGAGGGGGGGTATATTGAACACCGTTGTGTAACACAAATTTGAAGCTGGGTGGGGGGGGGGGGTGTCTCCAAGTATTGCGTATTATATTTGTGCGTGGGTGATCTAGCGTTACGGAGCGTTACAACGGGGTAAGTGCGTGTCTAAAAATATTTTCTTTATTCAAATATAGCATTACATAATATTTGAATGGCCCCTAACTCAGTAACTTAGTAATCAGTGACTTAACAACAAGTGGGCTGAGTAACCGGTAACTTTGTAGTAACCAGTAACTACTTTTAGTAACTGGTCACTTAGTAACTGGTCACTGAGTAACTGGTTACTGAATGTTAGTTCAGTAACCTCATTGTTAAGCTGTTATTTTTCGCGGTTAATGTTTCATTACCTTTGGCAAATTGTCCTTTTAAAATGATAAATGATTGCACCTTTAAAAGTTTATCTGGAGTTGTGGTTGTTTCCTTTCTTTTTCTTTTAAATTTGTTTTTTTATTGACAAGGTATTTACTCTGCCCATAACGTATAAGCTCCCGCGATGGTGCTTGTTTTCAACGCTGGACAGCTGTGGTGCTGGCTTGGTCTGGTCCCTCGCCCAAGAGTGTTTACCTGCTTTGCTCAGGCCAGCCTTTTGCGATTTTGGGTGTTAGTAGCCTATGTTAGTTATTTTGTATTTTTCCAGAGATTTGTCTAGTCTGAGTATGATACCTTAGCCTACCATGTACATCTACTTGGGTTGCAGGCTTGCGGGAGAGATCCCGTCCCATTTTGATTTGTTACAGCATCCTTTCACCCAAGCCCTGTTCTTAGATAGTGCACAAGTTTCTGGTTATGTTTATGTGTGTCTTCTGTAAGCTTCAGTCACACTAGGCTTGCAACCACTTTGCGACGACAAAAGAAACTCCGTCATTGGCAAGCTCCTTGCGACCAAAGCAGTAAAAGCACGTGGAATAAAATGGTTGGTGACTGCAGGGAAGGCAGGTTGGCGATAGGTCAGGAACTGTTCGGAGACTTATTGGAGACTGGTGTTCAATTGCAGATCAGTCGCAAATCAGTCACCAACCAATTGACAACTGATCGCTGAGTGGTCACAGGTGGTTGCAGCAGTGCCATGGTCATCGATCAGTTTGCAATCAATTGGTGACCAGTCACTGATTGATCACTGATGAAACCTTTGAAAATGATTGGCAAACTCTGTGTGACCATTTTGGTCGTAAGGAGGTTTTATGGTGCAACACCTGGAACCACTGAGGACTAAATAGAGACCATTTTGTGTGACCACCTGCAACCACCTATTTTCTTTTGTCGCAAGAGGTCACATAGTGGTCCCAAGACTAGTGTGACTGGGGTATTAAACACACTAATTATTTCGGTATAATTAGGGACGTGTTATTTTCTTGTATATTTAAACCAGCTTCAACTAATACCCCAGTCACACGAGGCCTGCGTTCGCTTATGATTGATTCGGGATGTCAAAACATCCTCATTGCGCCGTCCCTACGCCCTCCTTAAGTGCTTTTGCCATGAGGACGCCAACCTCCCGGCGTCCATTTCGGAAATTTTGGACGCAAGGAGGTTGCATGTGCAACCTCCTTGCGTCCTGTTCCGGCGGCGCCATTCAAAACTGGTTGGCACCCTGGCTCTGACCTGGCGCCGACATCGTGGTTGGTGAGTTGCCGGCGACCTGGCGCCGATCTGGCGGCGCCAACACATCTGATGCCGCACTCACCATGTGGTAGACGCCAGGCCACCAACTCGGTGCCACCCTTTCCCCAACCCGGTGCCGCCCTGGCGCTGACCCAGCGCCGCCCTGGTGCCGACCTGGCGCCGCCCTGGCACCGACCACATATTTGAATCAATGTATCGAATGGGACGCTGGGAGGTTGGCGTCCTTTTGGGCATAAGGAGGTTGGCGGCGAACGCTGGCTCTCGTGTGACTGGGGTATTAGCTCTACCAAACTAAGCGGTAGAGGTACTACAAACTTGAGTGCCACTGAAATTGTTCAAACATGTTCATAATGAATGGAAAGAGAAGATTACGACTCTCCGCACCCTACCCATCTCCTCCCCCTCTCCCTCCGCCCCCTTCCTGGCCGTATCCATGACTGTCTACTTATTGCTGTGCTATTCCCAGCAGTGAGGAGCAGTCCCGGATTGAGGAGCAGCGCAGATGGATTGACTCCGAGATTGAGAAGGTTCTTGAACAAAAGCACCAAGTGGAGCAGCTGGAGAAGGTTTGTGGACATTGAGTACACATCCAATATGGATATTGAGTACATGGCCGTTATGTTAGTGGACATTGAGTACATGGCCGTTATGTTAGACATTGAGTACATGTTAGAGGACATTGAGTATACAAATGTTATGCTTAGTGGACATTGAGTACATGGCCATTATGTTAGTGGACATTGAGTTCATGGCTGTTACGTTAGTGGACATTGAGTACATGGTCATTATGTTAGTGGACATTGAGTACATGGCCATTATGTTAATGGACATTGAGTACATGGCTGTTATGTTAGTGGACATTGAGTACATGTTAGAGGACATTGAGTAGATGGTTGTGATGTTAGTGGACATTGAGTACATGTTAGTGGAGATTGAGTACACAGCCGTTATGTTAGTGGACATTGAGTACATGTTAAAGGACATTGAGTAGATGGTCATTATGTTAGTGGACATTGAGTACATGGCCATTATGTTAGTGGACATTGAGTGCATGGCTGTTATGTTAGTGGATATTGAGTACATGGCCGTTATGTTAATGGACATTGAGTACATGGCCGTTATGTTAGTGGACATTGAGTACATGCGTATGGCCATTGTATATGTTAGAGACATTGAGTATCATGTTATGTAGGACATTGAGTTATTACAGATTGGTTATGTTTAGTGTGGACATTGAGTACATGGCCGTTATGTTCATGGACATTGAGTACATGGCCGTTATGTTAGACATTGAGTACATTGCGTCTGATTAAGTTAGTGGACATTGAGTATCAGATGTACATTGGTCATGTCATTAGTATGGACATTGAGTTCAGGCGATGTAGTGAACATTGAGTACATGGCTACGTTATGGCTTATGTAGGGAGACATGTTATTGTGTGTGTTGTGTGTAACTTTAACCTCCACCATGCAGGACCTGGGAAAACGAGAAGAGATCATCTTGAAGAAAGAAGCCATGTTGAATGAAAAGAGTGAACTGGAAATGAAGAAACTCAGGTCATCGCAGGTCATCTCAAAGGTCAGTCTCATATCATATTGAAGTTGCATTATATGCTGGCTTAGAGTTTTTGCTATCTTTTGTAGATAAATATATTAGGTTGATTGTTATAATTCACTTTACTTTAGTTTAGAGAAACAGTTATTTTAAAACCAGACGGGATGGTAGAATGAGTTGAGTGTCTGTCTCTCGTTTTGATAGATCATAGGATTCGAATCCATGGGTTCGAACCCTGGTCGAGTCAAACCAATGACTTAAGAATTAACTTACAGATTAACTTACAGATCCGCTTCATATTGGGCCTAAAATGCCAGCTCGTTATGGCAAAAAAGAACCTTTTTTTTCCATACATATGGAGGTCGACGGTGCCCTGAAGTCATATAATTGTGGCTGTCCGCTCCCAATGTTTATCCAGCCTTCTCTCAAATGCTTCTACCGTTGGTGCTTCAACCACTTGGTCTGGGAGACTGTTCCATGGATCTGTCACTCGACAGAGAGTCTTGAAACTTGAATTGATATTTGTCACTTCCTAGTCAGGCGCTCGGCATTATTAGGATAGGGCAAGGACTGGTTAGCCCTGTCAGGATAATGTGACTGAGTGGGATATTAGGTCATGATGCTGGTGGCCTGGTCTCTCAGTCAGGCAGCACTAGAAAGTTGCCATGAGTGCACACTGTCTCAAGTCAGTACCCGTCCTGATATGACCTTAGATGTTGCCAGGACGTAAAACTTCAACAACCAATTTTAAAGGGTTAACTTTGGATATATTTTAAGTGAAAACCTATTGGCAGAGGTCTCCATTTGTGTTATTTTTGTGAAACACGTCACAAAATCTGAGGAGAAAAGTCAGGTGTAGGCTTGTGTGGGGACTTACTCTTCAGTTGTGCTCACACAGGATTGGCTGAAAAGACTGAGTGAATAAATGGTGAGGTGTTCCCCCCCCCCACCCCCCCCAACAATTTCCATTGTCATCCATGCCTAGTAAAACCCCATAAAGTGGGTCAGTTTGAGGTCACTTTTATCTTGCTACTTACTCAGATAATAATGTCTTGACACGCAGGATATTAAGACGGTTTCGCTGAAGTTGGACTCGGTGGAGCGACGCATCCAGGAGAAGCAGGAGGAGGTGGCCGGGACACCACGTGACCACCAGGGGGCAGTGAATGATGAGCTGCACACGCTGCAGGCAGCTCGCGAGAAGCTGCGTGAGAAATGGCAGCATCTGGACGTCAAGCTGCAAGAGGGCACCATCTTGTCATCTGAGGAGGAGCGCAGGTGAGCGCAATGTAGTTTGTTTGTTGGAGTTTTATGTCCTGACAATATCTAAGGTCATATCAGGACTGGTCCCGTTGTTGGCTGTGACCATGTTGTTGACTGATCTGAACATATTGTTAGCTGATGTGAGCATGTTAACTGATGTGACATCTGTTCAACTGTTGACTGTGTGACTGAGTTGTTGACTGATGTGACACCATGGTGTTAAGTGTGACCATGTTGTTAACTGATGTGACCATATTTACTGATGTGACTCAGCTGTTCAGCTGTAGACTGAGTTGTTCAATGACGTGACAGTTGTTGACTGATGTGACACCATGTTGTTAACTGATGTGACACCATATTGTTAACTGATGTGACACCATGTTGTTAACTGATGTGACACCACGTTGTTAACTGATGTGACTGAGTTGTTGACTGACGTGACAGTTGTTGACTGATGTGACACCATGTTGTTAACTGATGTGACACCATATTAACTGATGTGACACCATGTTGTTAACTGATGTGACTGAGTTGTTGACTTATTTGACTGAGTTGTTGACTGATGTGACTGAGTTGTTCACTGATGTGTCTGAGTTGTTGACTGATGTGACTGAGTTGTTCACTGATGTGACTGAGTTGTTGACTGATGTGACTGAGTTGTTGACTGATGTGACTGACCCGCCTGCTTTCAGGCTGATTGGTCTCGATGAGTGCATTGATGCACTGGACGCTGCCATTGACTACAAGAACGACCTCATCACAAACCGTGAACACGAGCTGAGGAAGTCCTCTAGCGTTAACCAGGTCAGTGCCGCCCCCTGGTGTAGGCCGTGTGCAATATCGATTATCAATCTAATATTGAGTTTCTATCAAACTTCAACTCCAAAATATTTGTGTTCACTTCAGAATTTTTCTATGTAAAATGTTATTTATTTTTTGTTCATTAGTTGACTAAATAGGGGAATTTTCAATCGCGGACAATAGACCCCACCAGTTAAGCTAGTGACATCTGTTGGCAGAATTTGGAACTACTCTAGTTGGGTACATTCCCCGACTGCTGATGATTTCACATGCTATATATCCGTAAAGCATGCTTGGAAAAATAATAAAATGCTTGATTATATTCAGATGTTCATATCGCAGCAGGATTCAAGCTCTTATCCTTGTAATATATCTTTAAACAAAGACAACTATATTGTATTTTTCTTCTGGAATTTCACCGCTGCTCTCTTCATGTATTACACCCCTCCAGTTAAGCTAGTGACATCTGTCGGCAGAATCTGGAACTACTCTAGTCGGGTAGTTTCCAGCTTAACTGGCGGGGTCTATTGGTCTTCCTCATTCCACTGCTCCTTGCCCTGTCCTAGTAATGCGAAGGTCAGAACGAAGTATAAATTGTTAGTGGTTACTTGGTGGGTGCATGTAGCCGCATGTTCAGTGCTGCTGGTCTGACCTTTCAGAGTGAAGATAACTTGATGGCGAAGCTCAAGTCATTATCAGCTGTTGAGTCGCGTAGTCTTCTCTCGCGATACTTCAACAAGGTGATTGAGCTGCGTGACGCGGACCGCAAGAAGACCATGCTGTGCAACGAACTCCAGGTATGGTCTTCCATGGCATTGTTGAAGACGGCTTCAGTTGCTAAGCACTTCTCCTTTACAACGCTACAACTCAACACTACCCATGTTATTTACTAGGGTAATCTCTGTTAGTTTTAAAATATAGACAGATTTAACAAAACCAACTTCCAATAAATCCATAATAAGATATGGTGTTATTTATTAAGTACGAAGAGGACCTAATCCATCCGAAGTAATCTATGACACCTAGTGTGTGGTGCGCATGCATTATTCTGCATGCTGTTATCTGTACACACCCAGGATGTGGTGTGCACACGTTGCTCTGCATGCTGTGGATTGTAGCCATGTGGTGCTCATGTGTTACTCTACATGTCGTTGACTGTAGACACTCGAGATGTGGTGCGCATGCATTACTCTGCATGCTGTTGACTGTAGACATGCAGTGCTCATATGTGATAGGTGCACACATTACTCTACATCCCGTTGACTGTGGACACTCGGGACATGGTGCGCATGTGTTACTCTACATGCCGTTGACTGTGCACACTCGGGTACACATGTATTACTCTGCATGCCATTGACTGTAGACACCCATGTACACATGCATTACTCTGCATGCCGTTGACTGTAAACACCCGTGTACACATGCATTACTCTGCATGCCGTTGACTGTGGACATGTGCTGCACACACATTACTCTACATGCCATTGACTGTGGACACTCGGAGCATGGTGCGCATGTGTTACTCTATAAGCCGTTGACTGTGGACATGTGCTGCTCATGCGTTACTCTACACACCGTTGACTGTGGACACTTGGAGTGGGGTGTGCACGTGTTACTCTATAAGCCGTTGATTGGACATGTGGTGCACACGAGTTACTCTACATGCCGTTGACTGTGGACATGTGGTGCGCACGCGTTACTCTACAGGCCTTTGACTGTGGACACTCGGGGCGTGGTGCGCACGTGTTACTCTACATGCGCGTTTCAGGTGCGGCTGGACGAGCAGGAGGCAGTGGTGGAGCAGCTGGAGGCGGCCGTGCAGCGCGCCGGGCTCGCCGCAGACAGACGCCTCACGCAGCAGCAGCAGCAGCATGAGCGCCACCTGCAGGTGATGGTGCGCCAGCTCGCAGACCTGTCGGCAGCCAGCACCGGCAGCAGCGGCGACAAGGACAAGGACAAGCACGTGACCATTACCGTAGTCCGAGCGATGCAAATTCAAAAATTCAAATATTAAATGAATTAATTTTTGTATTGATGGTTTATCCATAGCATGTAAAATCGTGGTAGAACTTGTTTTCAATGGTGATCAGAAAATTTCAAGAAAGAAATTTGGTTTCTGGAGTTTGATAACATCTTATTAACCCCTTCCCCTTCTTTCTTCTTTTCTTTTCCTTTTCTTTTTTTTTTGTTTAGCTTATTTTGTTTAACCATAACATATAAGTTCATGGTAGAACATTGCTTTGAGTCGACCAGGGTTCGGTTTGAATCCCATGATCTACCAAAATGGGAGACGGACGATCAACTCATTCAGCCATCCCGTCTGGTCCCAGACCCGGGATGTGTGCCTCCCCCTGCCGGGACCCAGTGGCACTGTCAGCACATCTAGTGGTGTCTGCTCTCATAGTCACATTTATCATTTCTGGTGGCTTTATTTTAAGACTCCCTCGCTGGCATCCCTGTGTATATTAATACATTTCGCATAATATTTCTTTGTAAAGTTCTCCATTGTGAAGCTGCTCCTAACAGTTTGATTTTCACCGCAGGGTGACCCAGCTGGAGCGGGACTTGTACTACTACAAGAAGACTAGCCGGGACTTGAAGAAGAAGCTGCGCGAACTGATGCAGAGCGCTGCGCTGTCTGGGGCCGGGGAGGGTGACAAAGGTATGCTACTGCAGTTCTACCAGAGTTGTGCATTGTCTGGGGCCAGGGAGGGTGACAAATGTATGGTACTGCGCTTCTACCAGCGTGGTGAACTGTCTGGGGCCGGGGAGGGTGACAAAGGTATGGTACTGCACTTCGACCAGAGTGGCGCGCTGTCTGGGGCCGGGGAGTGTGACAAAGGTAGGGTACCGCGCTTCTACCAGAGTGGCGCATTGTCTGGGGCCGGGGAGTTTGATAAAGGTACGGTACTGCACTTCTACCAGAGTGGCGCGCTGTCTGGGGCCGGGGCGGGTGACAAAGGTACAGTACTGCGCTTCTACCAGAGTGGCGCATTGTCTGGGGCCGGGGAGTTTGATAAAGGTACGGTACTGCGCTTCTACCAGAAGGGCGCGCTGTCTGGGGCCGGGGAGTGTGGCAAAGCTACAGTACTGCGCTTCTACCAGAGTGGCGCATTGTCTGGGGCCGGGGAGTTTGATAGAGGTACGGTACTGCACTTCTACCAGAGTGGCGCGCTGTCTGGGGCCGGGGCGGGTGACAAAGGTACGGTACTGCGCTTCTACCAGAGTGGCGCATTGTCTGGGGCCGGGGAGTGTGATAAGGGTACGGTACTGCACTTCTACCAGAGTGGCACACTGTCTGGGGCCGGGATGGGTGACAACGTAACGGTACTGCGCTTCTACGAGAGTGGCACACTGTCTGGGGCCGGGGCCGGTGACATAGGTAAGGTACTGCACTTCTACCAGAGTGGTGCGCTGTCTGGGGCCGGGATGGGTGACAAAGGTACGGTAGTGCGCCTCTACCAGAGTAGTACATAGTGTCTGGGGCTGGGGAGTGTGACAAAGGTACGGTACTGCACTTCTACCAGAGTGGCGCGGTGTCTGGGGCCGGGGAATGTGATAAAGGTACGGTACTGCACTTCTACCAGAGTGGTGCGCTGTCTGGGGCCGGGATGGGTGACAAAGGTACGGTACTGCGCTTCTACCAGAGTGGCACGCTGTCAGAGCCCAAGGAGGAAGATCAATGTCAGGAACCTCTGTTACTACATACATGCACCTGATATAGGCAATAAAACACTGCCTCATCCCTGAAAAAAAAATAGTTTAAATGAGGATCCCTAAATAAGTCACCAAGAGCAGTGTGTAAGCGGCGGCCATGTGACACTGATTTGTTTGCTTGTAGAGATTGACCGATTGCTGATGCCTACACCACGTGATCAGCCACGAGAGGGGATGTCTCCACGCTCCATCACACCCCGGCAACATTCTTCACGGTAAGAGGTGGATTTCTGGGCGTTTTTATTTTTGTTTATGTATATTTATTCTTATGAATAGCGTGTAGCCAACGCTGAAGTATTCTGATCCAAGTTGCACATAATACAGTAAAACCTCTCTAAATCGATGACCATTTCTTTTACTAAAATGTATTTTATTCATTGAATAATATCTCTTGTCAGTGCCAGAGCACTGGTCTTCCGGCCGTACAGTAAAATTCATTTATCCATAAATGAAACTATCAGTTATAATAGTAACTGCAGGGGACCGACTTTGAATGGTCCATTTAGGGAGGTGGTTGGTTTAGGGAGCTTTGTTTTAATCATTACAATGGTATTGTATGGACGATCGTTTAGAACCCAAATAAAGCGATCGATATAGGGGAGTGGTTGATCTGTGGAGGTGGTCGGGTAAACTTGGTTAAAGAGGTTTTACTGTAGAGTTAAACGTTGAGTATGACGGTGGCTGTTGATCAATGTGGGCGGTTTGTTAGACGGGGTTTCAAATGATCCCTGAAAGTGTGACGTGCCAGTTTGATGGCATGGATGGATAGGCGACTTTGAGATTCTCTTTGGGAAGTCTCTTAATGGTTGCGGAGCGGGACGTAGCTCAGGAAGTAGCGTGTCCACCTATGAAGTTCTGGGTCATCTGATCGAATACTGCTCAGTGCACCCATTTGCAGTCTGGGCTATTTTCCGTTCCAACCAGTGGTCCACAACTGGTTCATCAAAGGCTGTGGTATGGGCTGTCCTGTCTGTGGGAAAGTGCATATAAAAGATCCCTTGCTGCTTATCGGAAAGAGTAGCCTATGTGGCGGCAGCAGGTTTCCTCTAAAGAAATGCGTCAGAATGACTAAATGTTTGAGATCCAATAGCCGATGATAACAATCAATATGTTCTAGAGGCGTCGTTAAATAAAGCAAACTTCTTCTTTTAATGGTTAGACGGGGTTTCAGATGATCCCTGAAAGTGAGACGTGCCAGTTTGATGGCATGGATGGATGGGCGACTTGGGCATTCTCTTTGGGAAGTCTGTGAATGTGCTAGAAATAACTTCAGAAATTTAGTGTTAGATAAACTTGGTCACCTATTCGATGTATGTCAAGAAATATATAGCCTCAATAAAAAAATATATAAAAAAAAATTAAAAAAAATTCATATTAGATAAAGATGAATTGTATTGCACTTACATTGGGCAATTTGAGTAGATAAGGACTGAGCTGTCCACGAACATTAAGCTGAATGCCCCGTGGCTATTAGTTCTATAACGTCACATAGGGATTGTTTGTTTGTTGGGAGTGTTACGTGGAGTGATTCAAACCCACGGGTTCGAACCTTGGTTGAGTCATACTGAATAGTGTCACTATATCGCAGGTCCAGAGACGGTGACAGTAATCGGGGTCAGTCCACAGACCGACATTCACATCTGCGGGAAAGCGGTGGAACGCCTGTCAGGATCTCACGCAAGGACTTGCGCAGGATGAGCGACGAGGAAGTGACATTGCGGAAGTCCGCAGTCAGGGAGTCTGAGGTCATGCCACAAGGTAACTTCACCATGCACCTTGAGCACTTCTTTGCTGCTTGAGTTAAAATGACCTAGTGTGATGGTTTTCAGTTTCCACCAAGTTCTTTAGATAAGTTTATGAGTTTGATCAGTATAATCCACTTGGCTTTAGTTTGTTTGTGTGTTTGTTTGTTCAAAATTGTTATTCTAGTTGTGTAACATCTGCTTTTGGCACCGATCTACTGGTCTTCTGGTCTTAGCAATTATGGTGCATATGAACTATTTATGGATGGAACAAAAGAGGGTTAAATTTGTAATGTATGGCAACCACAAATATTTTAGAATCCCTACCCTATCACATGTCACCCATTAAAATCTAAAACAATCACTAACAGGAAGAACACCCTCACATTTCACAACTAATGAATAGATTTGATAAATCGCGTATAATTATTATTTTATATATCAACATGCATCTAGATATGTAATAATTGTTTAATCCCACACTTTTAATAAAAATTATAAATACTTGCTATTTCATACAGTAAGCTGAATTAAGTACGCAATGGAATGTTGCATGGCCGGAAGACTAGTGCATTGAAGCTGACAAAGGAATTGTTTTCTGAATCTAACCATTGACTATATTTATTCAGAAACCATATCTGTTACTAAATTCACCCCCCCCCCACCCCCCCGAAAAAGAAAGAAAGCAACAACAAAAATCCGCCCTTACCCCCCAAAAGAACCCCAACAACAACAATAAAGATCCCCTCAACCAAAAAAGAATCATTAGTACTATGGGTAAGACGTGCTGCTATGTTTGGTAATGGATTTGGCATTATATAGATAACGTTCACAGGATACATTTGAATTGTCTTGGACAACTGTAGCTTTATGGATATAATATGGGTCATTCTTTAAAACTGGCCACCACATATTTGGTTTCCACATTACGATGCTGATGATTTGTTGTTTCTTTTATTGATTGCAAGTCAAATAATTATTGTATCCTCTGTGTATTGAGCATGTTAGCAATAGTACATTTATTGAAGCTATCCCAAGAAAGAAATTAAATGTTTATATATATATATATGATTGTGTGCTAATGTGAAAAAGTTAAAATTTACACATTTACACTATGCATCTAGCCAAACCTTTTTTCAACTTATTTTTCAACTTTTTTCTTGTAAGTCATAACCTTGTCTGATTAACAGTAATCAATAAAATCTTGTTTTACTATGTTGTATATGTTAAAATGAGGTTCTGGATGTGTCTTTGATTTTCATCTTACACACGTGATATTATTATTAATGTGTTGCTCAATTTGTATAAGATCTAATTCGAAAAGTGAAATTCATTTTTGTCAACTCTGACATATGCACAACATGCAAATCTTCATAGGACATTGGATTAGGCTATTATTTGAAAGGTTTTTTGCTATTATTTGGAAGGTTTCCACTTTTGGTTTCCATGTCACACTTTTGTGCCCAGTTTTAAAGAATGACCAATATACATTATTAGTTCAGTCAGGTGTTACAGGATGGAGGTTATGCTTTTGTATTTCTTTTACTTAAAAGATGCAAAAGAAAAAAAGAAAAAAGTGTTTGGGGGGGTTGGGGGGGGGGGTAGGAGTAGACTATGATGTATTTCTGGACTCAACTTCTCTGGTCTAATCTGGTAGTAGATTCATTCACATTCAGTTTGACAATTGTAGTGTTATTGTTTTAAAGGCAGGCGGCTCAGTAAGTATAGAAGCCTTTTGCAGCTTGACGTTGCTTAGCAACATTCAGATCTGACGGACGGGTGCATACTTCTGTATTAATAGTCGAAGCTTTCTAACACTTTCATTTCCATCCATTTTAAATTTTCCTAGTAATGGAAATGTCGCCTAGAAATGCGTTGTTAAGGGCAGCGTGATCAGTGTCTTGACAAGGTTTGCTTTGCTTCACGACTTTACCCGTGGCATGTCCGGTCGATTTATGTGCTGGTGCTTCAGGGAATTTGGGCAAACTTTACACTTGCGACATTATAGAATTTCCCTATTGTATAAGAAGAGACACTCCTAGTGCATCCCAGTTTGCCCGCGACATCCCACGTGTTTAGAATTTACCTCTTGTATAAGAAGAGACACTCCTACAGCATCCCAGTTTGCCCGCGACATCCCACATGTTTAGAATTTCCCTCTTGTATAAGAAGAGACACTCCTAGTGCATTCCAGTTTGCCCGCGACATCCCACGTGTTTAGAATTTACCTCTTGTATAAGAAGAGACACTCCTACAGCATCCCAGTTTGCCTGCGACATCCCACGTGTTTAGAATGTCCCTCTTGTATAAGAAGAGACACTCCTACTGCATCCCAGTTTGCCTGCGACATCCCACGTGTTTAGAATTTCCCTCTTGTATAAGAAGAGACACTCCTACTGCATCCCAGTTTGCCCGTGACATCCCACGTGTTTAGAATTTCCCTCTTGTATAAGAAGAGACACTCCTACTGCATCCCAGTTTGCCCGCGACATCCCACATGTTTACAATTTACCTCTTGTCTAGGAAGAGACACTCCTACTGCATCCCAGTTTGCCCGTGACATCCCATGTGTTTAGAATTTACCTCTTGTATAGGAAGAGACACTCCTACTGCATCCCAGTTTGCCCGCGACATCCCACATGTTTAGAATTTACCTCTTGTATAAGAAGAGACACTCCTAGTGCATCCCAGTTTTCCCATGACATCCCACATGTTTAGAATTTCCCTCTTGCATAAGAAGAGACACTCCTACTGCATCCCAGTTTGCCCGTGACATCCCACATGTTTAGAATTTACCTCTTGTATAAGAAGAGACACTCCTACTGCATCCCAGTTTGCCCGCGACATCCCACGTGTTTAGAATTTCCCTCTTGTATAAGAAGAGACACTCCTACTGCATCCCAGTTTGCCCGCGACATCCCACGTGTTTAGAATTTCCCTCTTGTATAAGAAGAGACTCTCCTACTGCATCCCAGTTTGCCCGCGACATCCCACGTGTTTAGAATTTCCCTCTTGTATAAGAAGAGACACTCCTACTGCATCCCAGTTTGCCTGCGACATCCCACGTGTTTAGAATTTCCCTCTTGTATAAGAAGAGACACTCCTACTGCATCCCAGTTTGCCTGCGACATCCCAGGTGTTTAGAATTTCCCTCTTGTGTAAGAAGAGACACTCCTACTGCATTCCATTTTGCCCGCGGTATCCCACATGTTGACAGGTCCTGTCACTCCACCATGTTAACCTCCACCTCCCCCCACCTCCACCTTCACATCCACATACACAAATATACCCTCACCCACCCACATCCACATCCACAACCACATCCACACCTACATCCACACCCACATCCACACCTACATCCATGCCCACACCTACATCCACACCGACACCTCCACCGACACCCACCTCTACCTTCACCTCCACATCTACACCCACACCCACCTCCACCTCCACACCCACCTCCACAGCCGCCTCTACCTTTACCTCCACATCCACACATATACCCACATCTACACCCATACCCACCTCAACACCAACATCTACACACCCCACACACGTCTCCACTTCCACCTCCAAATCCTTTGTCCAACCCACACCCCACACCTCCACACCCACACCTCCACACCCACACCTCCACACCCACATCCACATCAACACCCACCACCTCCTCCTCCTCCTCCACCTCCTCCTTCTTCTCCACCTCCTGTTCCTCCACCTCCTCCTTCTTCTCCACCTCCTTCTCCACCTCCTTCTCCACCTCCTCCTCCCACTCCCACCACCACCTCCTCCTCATCCCCCTCCTCCTCCTCCTCCTCCTCCTCTAAATGAACAGAAAGCAGTAGCAACCGTCACTGCACATAGCAGCTTGTAAGCAGAAAGTGGCACCCCCCTTCCCCAGTAGCTGTTAAGTGTCTGTTCTTACATAGAGTGTGTTACGGTCTTTGACCACATGTAGGCAGCTTTTACCATTGAAGGTGTACCTGTAGCCCAGTCTGTCTGGTGGTGGTGGTGGTGGCGGTGTGAGGACGGTGTGCACTGAGGCGTGTAATCTGGTGCTGTGCCTCATGGTGCATGGCATATTACATGGTGGCCCCCCAATTGCTTGGTGATGACGCATGCTCGCAAGTAGCGGCTTTTTGTAGGGCTCTGTTCACGTTTTAGCTTTAGTTCTCGCGGCAACAATTCTTACTGGAAGTAAAAACTCCACCCTGTTAAAAAACAAACAAACTTCAAAACGCGTTCTTTCTTTGACCTGTCTAAAGAGACACCATAGTTCTCGTGATGATGATGTTAAAGCTGCATAGTCCGACGAACCATCAAATTTTCAAAATCAAAACAATTATCTAGATTTGATTCTACATATCTAACTGAGATACTGATGCACTTATTAAGTATTTGTTGCCACATAGAAGGGAACACTGAGTCGATTTAATAGAACCTGTTACTGCAGAAGCCTATGGTATCAGAGTTTTGGCGTGCTTGGCAAAATTATTTTCACATGTTTGAATTTCAAATATCTCAAAAGGTAGCTATTTCAATTAAAAGTTACTTCAAACTAAATTAAGGTAGATTATAATGATCAATTTAATATACTTATCTCAGAAAAATGTCCGAAATTCAAAACCATCGGACTATGCAACTTTAAGTCAGTGTCAGATTTATTTATAGGCTTGGCAGACTGAAGCCTAGGGCCTCAAAATCTAAGGGGGGACCTATGGCCAAGGTGCATAATATTTTTGACACTGTCATAGGGCTTCGGGAGGGGCCTCACAAGTGGAATAGCCTAGGGCCTCCCTTCATCTAAATCCGGCACTGCGTCAAGTGTAATCAGAAGTGACAGTGCGCAGACTGAGCATTTGGTATGTTGTGTTCCGCTGTGGTACCATGGCAATGCCGTTATTAATATAAATTTTGTCTGCTTTCTCCAGATTCGCTCGACACCTGAAGCGCTGTGGGGGATACTTTGACGTCACAGTGACGTCACTTATCTACTCACTTCCGGCGCGCTCTTATTTATTACTTACTACCCCTCCGAAGACATCAGTCAGCTGCCGTCATTGTTCTGACACACGTCCCCTTAAGGACTTTATGCAAAACCACGTGTGATGTGATGCCCATATATGGGGAGATTCTAATGTATAGCAGTGTCCATATATGGTGTGATACCCATATATGGTGATGTTATATATATGATGCAATATCTGTATGGTGCAATGCCCATACATCATATTGATGTATAGAACCATATAAGGGCATCGCACTGTATAGTGGCATCACACCATATATGATGCCCATATATGGTGCAATGCACTGTAGTGTCCTGTCCATATGGTGCACTGTACATATGGTGTGATGTCCAGAATTTACAATATACAATGCAGTGTCCATATTCGGTGTGATGCCCATATACGGTGTGATGCCCGATTACGGTGTGCTGCCCGTATACAGTGTGATGCCCATTAGCTTGGTCCCCCGCCACGAACAAGCAGTCCTTAGGCTTGGCACAAACCATTACCGCATGGGGCCATATATGGAAGTCCTGTCGGGAGGGACCAGTGTAGTTGTTCCTCCGCACGGCATGCGCTACTCTGTGGCGGGTCATCGTCAAGGCATTAACCTCATAGGCCATCAATTTATTAAGCCTATAACATATACCAATACTGGCATCTATTTTGTTATCGATATTTACATTCCTGAAATATACATAATTCAAATCAAACTTTCAAAGTGAGATGCCGGTACATATATAGTTATTGCACAATATAACCGTAAATCAGGCCTACGGGCTTAACGATGAACACCTACACTGGTCCCGATGACGTAAGCCGTTACGCCAAGCCTAAGGACTGCTTGTTCGTTGCGGGGGTACCAAGCTAGATGCCCATATACAATGCGGTGTCCATATACGGTGTGATGCCCATATAAGGTGTAGCTGCTTGTGTTGGGCATGTGTTTGCAGTTTTTGACATGTTTATCCGTCCATGGTCAGCACTTAGGGTACAGCTTTGTACACTGTATGCACATTTAGTGTGTTGTTGATTCTGACAGGAAGTAGCGAGTGAAAGCGAGGCAGGGAAGACTCGACTATGCACCCAGCCCACTCCGTCCGTCCTGTCCTGTATCTTGGTCACCTCTCTGCAACCTGCATTATTGTAGATAGTTCCATTTAAGGACCATGTTCTTTAAAAAATATATATATATCTATTATTTCCATTGGAAAAGCAAGATAGTAATTCCTGTAGTGAATTTGAGCTGTTTTATCTGAGGCGATTTAGATTCAGGGTCAGGAAGGATTCACTGATTGAAAAGGCCTTCAAAATTGCAGGGTCCATACGGGGGCCTGGAAAGTCTTGAACATTTGCTCCAGTTCAAGGCCTTGAAAAGCCTTTAATTTAACCTATTTTGGGTAATTAGTCTTGAAAAGCCTTGAATGCCATTAAACTGTCCCCACAGATTTAAATTAGTCCGAAATCGCCATTCGCCATTGTTGCTTTTTCCTGAAATCCAAACAATTTTAAATTGAAAAAAAGCCTCTTAAAAATGTGTTTGGCTAGCAGCAATTCAACTTTCGAATCAATTTTTAAGTCATTGGTTTAACTCGGCCAGGGTTCCGACCCAGGAGTTAGAATCCCATGACATTCCAGAACGGGAGGCGGACGCTCAACTCATTCAACCATCGCTTCTGATTATGTATTACATCTAAGTCATGCTAGAAAAATAACAATAAAAATCGCCCGCCCGACCCTGATTTGTGTCATCAAAAGGACGATCACCAATTCTTTTTTGACTTTAGTGTGTTTAAAAGATCACTCAGTGCCCAGGTTGGTTCCATTGCTTTATAACACTAGCATTCACCTTCTGAGGTAATTAATACCTTGCAGAGTTAATGTATATAATATTCTATTTAATATATTTGTGGGGGCTTAAAAATACAATTGTTGACTTGAAGAGAACCTAAAGAGGCTTTAAGTTTTGTTGCGGAAAATCTGTATGTACTTTTGTACTACACTGTGGCGCCACACTGCGGGCGTGGGACGAACTAATCAAAATGAATTGTTATTACAGCATATCCCATAAAAATGAGACATATCAAAGAGTATAAGCTGCTGGTATACGCAATCTTAAAGTTGCGCAATCCCATGAGGGTGATCGTAAAGTAATTGTCAAACCTAACCGGACTGAGCACCGGAGACCACCGGACAAAGAATTTTCTAGTCCGGTGTTTTCCGGTGAAGAAATCTATCGAAATGTATCGAAATGGAGTGTAAAATTGGGTTAATTGCCGCCAGACAACCGGATAAGTATCGTACATGTACCATACATGTACCGGACGAGAACCGGATACGTAACGGATGGGTACCAGACAAAACGGACAAACCGGACACCAACAGATGGGTACCGGATGGGTATCGGACAAACCGGACACCTCAGTCTGGCGGTGTCCGGTAGAAGTTTTGTGCATGTTCAAAACTTGTACCGGACACCGCCGGATGGTTACCGGAAGGTACCCGAACATCGCCGTACACAACCGGACAGTGTCCGGTTCTCGTCCGGTTCCCCAGTCCGGCAAGGTCTGACAGGGCCTTTATAATCTATTTACTTTACTTTGAAGAAACATTTATTTTAATGTGTTAACTTTGGAGATATTTGAAGTGAAAACATGGCAATTTAATTTTGGTGTGCACACCAAATTGACTTTGTTTGCCCGTTTTCGAGTGTAGCAGCGTAGGTTGGTTGGTTGTTGGAGTTTTACATCTTGGCAACATCTAAGGTCACTGACTTGTGGCTGTGCACTCATGGCGACTTTATAGTGCTGCCTCACTGGGAAATCAGACCTCCCCCCACCATGACCCGATATCCCATTCAGACACAATATCCTGACACTGAGCTAACCAGTTCTTGCCCTATCCTATTAATGGTGAGCGCCAGGCTAGGAAGTGCCAAGTATCAATTTTATCTCATTGGTTTGACTCGACCGGGAACCAAACTCCTGATCTTCCGCATATGAGACCGGGTGTGGTGGCCGAATCGGTAGAGCACGGACCTTCCGCACGGGAAGCCTGATGTAATTACTTACAAACTGGGCTTCTGACGCCACCTAGTGAGGAATGGCTGCAACATCAGGGCAGTCTTTGAATATAACTTATTATAAGTGAAATCTCCACAGATTGCACACTGGCTTTCAAACGCTTTCACAGTTCTTGAATTTGTCTACTTGTTTTTGTTTCGTCCATTGCATGTGTAAACAATTGTCATGTAATTTTGTTTATTTAAAAAAAAGTCTGATGAACTTACTATGTATGTGTGTTACTTATTTGTTTCATGATGTATGTACTCTTGTGATAAAAATAATGTTGATTGTGAAACATAATGTCTACGCGTACGTGAGCCGTACGCGTAGCCTGGTGTTCTAAACGTACGTGGGGATGCACGCGCATGTGTTTTGTGAGGATATTCGAATGTTGCTAATATGGCGAGTAATGTTTAAAAGGCCCCTAAATAGACTAAATAATTATATCTAAAGCCAAAATTGCTAGATTATTCTTCATATAGAGCAATATATTAAAGCTGAATAGTCCGATGAAATATCAAATTTTCAAAACCAAACCATTTATCTAGATTTGATTTGACATATCTAACTTAGATACTGATGCACTTATTAAGCATTTGTTTCTGCGTAGAAGGCAATACTGAGTCAATTTAACAGAACCTGTTACTGCAGAAGTCTATGGTGTCAGAGTTTTGGCATGCTTGCCAAAACTAATTTTCCATGTTTGCACTCAAATTATCTCAAAAGTTCACTGTTTAAAATAAAAGTAACCTTGAACTAATGTAAAGTAGATACTAGTGATCGATCTAATATATTTATCTCAGAAAAAAGACAGAAATTCAAAACCATCGGACTCTGCAACTTTAAGCGTCAATCATTAGAAACATAATTTAAAGCTGCATAGTCCGACGAAGCATCTAATTTTCAAAACCAAAACAATTATCTAGATTTTAATCTACAAATACTCATGCACTTCTTAAACATTTGTTCCCACATAGAAGGGGATACTGAGTCAATCTTTTTAAAAAAAGCTGCTACTGTCAAGAGTTTTGGTGTGCTTGTCAAAACTAATTTGACATGTTTACACTCTCAAAGGTTAGCCACCTAAAGGGGCTGTCACATTAGGGTTTTTTGCGGGAGCGTACGGCAGCGTAAGCGCGTTATGTCGTATACGCCGATCCTCCAACAAGCCTGTTTCCTTGCTCAAAATTTTCAGTGTATGGCAGTGTATGGATCATACGCTAGGCGTACGCTATGCATACGCCGGCATAGGTTAGGGGTACGTCGGCATAGGTTGGGCATACGCTGGATTGACACCCGCTGGGTGTCTCTTGCGTACCCCCAACGTTCCGTAAAAGTGGTGTCAAACTATGGCGTATGGCGTTAGCGTATGGATTTTCGACCCATATGGTGTCATACGCGCGTCCGTCCAAATTTTATTTTAGCATGCTCAAATTTTCGGCGTATGGTGGCGTATGGCTCATACGCTCGACGTACGCTATGCGTACGCCGACATAGGTTATGCATAGGTTGGGCGTACGCTGAACTTGTCAATCACAACCGTCAAACCTCATCACAGTATGCTGCGCATAGGTCGGGATACGCTTTGAATACGCCGCCATAGGCTAGGGGTAGGTTAGGCATAGGTTAGGCATACGCTGGGCATACGCTTCAGATGCCGCTGGGACCTCGTGCGTAGCATATGACAGTGTATGCGCTAATGCCATACGCCGTAATGTGACAGGGCCTTAATATAAAAGTTATTTCAACCTCAAGTAAGGTAGATTATAACAATCAATTTAATATATTTATCTCAGAAACTCAAAATCTCATGTGCATAACCCACTAAAGATACATATGCCTGGATACACATGCGCAGTCAGTAATGTACGTTTAGACTGCCAGGCTACGCGTACGGCTCCCGTACGCGTAGCCACTGCCATTGTGAAAACGTCTTACAGTAACATCTATGACGTGGAGTCCTGTAAGGTGATGAGGTAGTGTCTTGTAATAAGGCGATGAAGTGGTGTCCTGTAATAAGGTGATGAAGTGATGTCCTGTAATAAGGAAATGAAGTGGCATCTTGTAATAAAACGATGAGGTGGTGTCCTGTAATAAGGTGAGGAAGTGGTGTCCTGTAATAAGGAAATGAAGTGGCATCTTGTAATAATACGATGAGGTGGTGTCCTGTAATAAGGCAATGAAGTGATGTCCTGTAATAAGGTGATGAAGTGATGTCCTGTAATAAGGAAATGAAGTGGCATCTTGTAATAAAACGATGAAGTGTTGTCCTCTAATAGGGCAATGAGGTGGTGTCCTGTAATAAGGCGATAAAGTGCCTGTAATAAGGTGATGTGGTGGTGTCCTATAATAAGGCCACATGAGTCTAAATATCAGGGATGAAAAATCTCTGCCCTTTTTTGTAATCAGCTATTTTGTGTTGTTTCTAGTGTATTTGGATTATTCTATTTGAATTGGATTAAAAATGATCTCCATCTACTATCTAATGTCACACAATTCCAGACAGTCTTTCTAGCAGTGTCTCAGTACTGGCCGGCATTGGGTCGCTTGTCTGGAAATGGCAGACAAATACTGGAAGTCAGGGGCCGTATGCAGGAGTCGGTGATAGCGAGGCAAAACGGTATTTGGCCGGAATTCCCATTTAGCGGTGAAAAATGGCATGCACGAGTCAGTGATAGGCCTAACACCAGAAGCTTAAACTAGGTTAAGGTAAACCAGAAAAATAGATAGTTTACAGCGGTGTTGGGTATCAAAGCTATTCAATCGTGTCATATTTAACAAAGTTACATAGTCAAATAGTGAAATTTGATTAAATTAACCATAAAATCGAAGCGAGATTAAACGCTGCCGCCGCAACGGCGGCGATATTAATATTAATATTTTCGAATCGACGAATGTAAAGTAAACAAATCACCACATCGACGTCGCTTTCATCCGCCAGTATGGAAAGCTACGACGATGCAGCGGCGGCAGCAATTTATTAGGCTCAAATCTATTCAATGCTATCATATTTGACAGAATTAAATACGCAATAAGTGAAATTTTATCAATTTAACCCTAAATTCGAACCGATATTAACGCCACCACCGCATTGGCGGCTTTATTCATATTGTCGACTCGAGGGAATTCCCAAATCTATAAATAACTAAATGTTTAGCTATAATGTAAGTGTTACGCGCTCCTGCATACCACTTGACACAGTTCCCGACGTCGGTGATTGCTAAACGGTAACAGGCTGTAGCACCAAACGCTGCTAACACTGACTCCTGCATACAGGCCCTGGTGTCATCCAGCAGTACTCTCCAAGCATAGTTTTAGCACCATGCCTACGAGTATGACCAATCGTTACATACTCTGCCTGGAGAGCTTTTTTGTTTTGGGTGTGCAACCATGTCCAGTGACAATGTCATGCCTGATTGACCACATTCTGAGCATTTACTGTGTGCAGCCATGTCCAGTGACAATGTCATGCATGATATCCCACATTCTGATCAGGCACTGTGTGCAGCCATGTCCAGTGACAATGTCATGCATGATATCCCACATTCTGATCAGGCACTGTGTGCAGCCATGTCCAGTGACAATTTCATGCATGATTGACCAAATTCTGTAGCAGTTACTGTGTTAGGTCATGTTATCCAGTGACAATGTCATGCATGATTGGCAACATCCTGAGCATTCACTGTGCAGGAATGTCCAGTGACAATGCCATGCATGATTGACCACATTATGTAGCACTCACTGATATTATGTCTATTTCCAATGTCATGTATGACCGACCACAATGCAGTACTCACTTTAATGGCCCCATACTGTCCAGGTGCAATGCCACGCTTCACTGACCACATTATGTAGCACTCACTGATATCATGTCTATTTCCAATGTCATGTATGACCTACCACAATGCAGTACTCACTTTAATGGCCCCATACTGTCCAGGTGCAATGCCCCGCTTCACTGGCCATGTAATGTAGTACTCACATGGCGTCATATTCTGGTGCCAACGTCACGCCTGGATGACTACACATAGTAGTACTCGCTGTTATTACTAAGACAGAATTCAAAAGACTTGAATCAAATTGGACAAGTGTTAGCACACTTATCACTTATGGGCAGTGTAAATAAATTCATCACACACACACAAATATCACACCGGGTTGTCTACACATGGCAGTCCTCCAAGGTGTGAACAGATGATGGTTGTAACCAGAGCCACCTAGTGACACCTAGCGGCATGACTCTAGGACATATCCAAGAGCCAGTCTATCGTTGTGTCTGGGGAGATCTTTACTAAAATATAAAATACCTCAGTTTGTTCTAATGTCACTCTAACCTCCCGGACGCAACTTTGCTTGTAATAAAAACCTGTCATTAAATGCACATGTGGTGTCCAGTGTGATGGGATTACTGACTGAACTCCCACCTGTATAAGTATGAGGTAGCGTAAGGGGGCTACCCAGCTGTTGCTGCTAGTACTTGATACTCGATAGTTATCTCACACTGGTTATGAGCAAACCCTGATAATAGCAAACACCTCCAGAATATAGAGGTAGTGAGAACGTGATACTCGATACAGTTATCTCACACCGGGCTATTAGCAAACCCTGATAACCGCCAACACCTCCAGAACATAGAGGTAGTTATAACGTGATACTCTATGCAGTTATCTCACACCGGGTTATCAGCAAACCCTAATAACTGCCAACACCTCCAGAACATAGAGGTAGTTAGAACGTGATACTCGATACAGTTATCTCACACCGGGTGATTAGCAAACCCTGATAACCTACAACACCTCCAGAACATAAAGGTAGTTATAACGTGATACTTAATGGTTATCTCACACCGGGTTATCAGCAAACCCTGATAACTGCCAACACCTCCAGAACATAGAGGTAGTTAGAACGTGATACTCGATACAGTTACCTCACACCGGGTTATCAGCAAACCCTGATAACTGCTAACACATCCAGAACATAGAGGTAGTTAGAACGTGATACTCGATACCGTTATCTCACACTTGGCTGATAACTGCAAACACCTCCAGAACATAAAGTTATAACATGATACTTGACATAGTTATCTCACCTGAACCTGCCCTCTAGTGACAATATCAAGAACTAATGTGATTACTGGTTCTGGGCATGCGGTAAAGGTCTATCAGTGCAAGTTCTGTCGGTAGGTGCTGATAGGGGGGGATAATTTGTACTGCCTTACACCATCTTCATCCACCTGTAGTTGGTTTGCTCATGCCTTTTTACTGGAGCTCCTTGGTACAGCAGCTGACACCAGGTGGCAGCACAGACAGTAGATGTCGCCATTGTTATCCACACGCACACACAGTGGAGGCCCATATATTGAGGATTTGCGTCAAACGATTAGAACCACATGATCAGTGCCTTGTCGGCCATCATGGTCGGATAGAAAGTACAGCATAACACTGCCGATGCGGTGGCGCCGTTAATATCGCTTGGATTTTGGGTTTAATTAGACCAAATTTCACTTTTTGAGTAAGCTATTCTCATAAATAACATTATTTCAACCCCCGATTGAATATTCATGGTTCTAATAAGTGAAATTGGGCTCAAATTAAACCCAAAATCCAAGCGATATTAAGTAATTAACGCCGCCCCTGCATCGGCGGCGATATTGTCGAAGGTAAAGAAAACAAAAAGCAGAAATCTATTCACTGCCACGATCTAATTCTGTTATTTAGAATCATGAATATTCACTCAGGGGTTGAAATAATGTTATCTATGAGGATAGCTTACTCAAAAAGTGAAATCCTGTTAAATTAAACGCAAAGTCCAAGCGATATTAATGCCGCTGATACAGTGGCGTTAATTATATTAATATTGCTTGGACTTTGGGTTTAATTTGACCTAATTTCACTTATTGAGTATGTTATTCCTCTAAATAAACATAATTTTAACCCCCCCCCAGTGAATATTCATGATTCTAAATAACATAATTAGATCGTAGCAGTGATCGTAGCAGTGAATAGATTTGTGCTTTTTATTTTATTTACATACACTTGATAGCAGAACGAACTGCTTCTATCCAACCACGATGCAGGAGTAGTGTGATGCCTAAGTCACATGCAAATCCTCACTATTAGTAATAAGCCTACCATATGGTGTGAAGCTAAGATTCCTTATACGTGGTATGTGGCATGCGAATGCGGCAAAATATAGAAAAGCATGTAATGGGGGACATCCGGGGTAGTTCATTTGTTGACACTAGATGGCGCATCGGTACCAGTGGTCCTAAACGGCCATTGACAATGCACTGAGTTCGCCGGTACGCGTAGTGCAATACGTATATTTTATTCAAAATTAATAGAAATACAGAACCCTAACCTTAGAAATTTAATATAATCTATTCGTTGTATGTTTTCTATATGTATACCAAGCGGTTTGTCTCTAGGTCTTGTGGTTTTAGAGATATTTGACTTATTCTGTATGAAGATTGCTCACGGCCATTGACAATGCACTGAGTTCGGCGGTACGCCCAGTGCAAAACGTTTATTTTATTCAAAATTAATAGAAATACAGAACCCTAACCTTAGAAATTTAATATAATCTATTCGTTGTATGTTTTCTATATGTATACCAAGCGGTTTGTCTCTAGGTCTTGTGGTTTTAGAGATATTTGACTTCTTCTGTATGAAGATTGCTCACGGCCATTGACAATGCACTGAGTTCGGCGGTACGCCCAGTGCAAAACGTTTATTTTATTCAAAATTAATAGAAATACAGAACCCTAACCTTAGAAATTTAATATAATGTATTCGTTGTATGTTTTCTATATGTATACCAAGTGGTTTGTGTCTAGGTCATGTGGTTTTAGAGATATTTGACTTCTTCTGTATGAAGATTGCTCATAGCCATTGGGTTTGCAGTGTGACAGTGTGCCGAATAGGCCCACTGGTTCAGTGGCGATGCGAACGGCAGGAATTTGAACTAAAAAGTCGGAGGTCCCCCATTGAATAGTGGTGCTTCCATACGTCCGAATGCGAAAAAGAACGCGAATGCGAATGCGGCAAATGGATCGACCCATGGACCGATCGGTGTGAATGCGAATACTGCTGCATTTGCCATAGAAAACAATACTAACTTTGATCTTCCTTCACAAATTTGGAGGAAACCCCCCCCCCCCCCCCCCCCCCCCAATGTTATGGGTAACATTATTGGTATGTTTATTTGTTTAACCATCCCCCAGCACAAAAAGTAAACATCGGCTATTGGGGGTTGGCATATATCTATGCCGCATATACCACATTCGCATGCCACATGCCGCATACCGCGTATAAGGAATCTTAGCTTTAGGCATATTTTGTCATTTTAAATGTGGTAATGTGACGCACAAAAAACAGCTAATCTCAATTTCCTGTTATTATTCTGACACAGTATATGCGACCACGTGGGCACCCTAATCCACGCTTAACACTTGCTTGTTTGTTTGTTGGGGTTTTACATCCTGGTGATATCTAAGGTCATATCAGGATGGGTACCGACTTGTGACAGTGCACACTCTTCACAATTTTACCGTGCTGCCCCACTGAGAGACCAGGTCACCGGCACCATGACCTGATTTCCCACTCAGTCACATAGTCCGATGAAGCATCAAATTTTCAAAACCAAAGCAATTATCTCAAATTGATTCTACATAGCCGTGTTCATACGGGCAATGTAAATCGATTCGTAGAAAGCGACTTGCCTAGTTCGCCTCACATTTCTCGTGTGAATGGGCGTCTGAGTCGAATTAGGGCTGAATAGATTCACGTGATGTGAATACTGTAAACCACCTAGCGAGGTAGTTTACGTGAGGCGATTTCTGTGAATCGATTTATTTTGCCCGTGTGAACGCACTGAGGCGGATTAAGCACCTCACACGCATGCGCAGTCGAGACCTTAGTTTGTTGACTTTCCGGTCGATCAAAAGCGTATATTATATAATTTAGTCTATGAAGCCGCTAGCTGGGCACAGATATTCTTTTTATCATTTATTTTAATGTTTTCACTGCCCAGCATAAGTTTTGACTATTCCAAACCAATACGGTTCAGTCCATACATATCTAGGTCGAACCCACATTCTCTAGTGCCGACATCGACAAACCCAAACTGGCGCTGGTTAGTATCGACTTGCTCATGCGCAGATTTCGATTTCCGGCCCAAGTACTGCCCGTGTGAACGGGCCGCTAATTCGACTCACCTGATTCGATTTGTCTGATTCGCCTCACATTTTGCCCGTGTGAACACTGCTCTAATCTAACTTAGATAATGACACATTTATTAAACATGTGTTGCCACATAAAAGAGAACACAGGCAATTTAATAGAACCTGTTACTGCTGAAGTCTATGGTGTCAGAGTTTTGGCAAGCTTGCCAAAATTAATTTATCATATTTGCACGTCAAATATCTCAAAACTTAGCCATTTAAAATAAAAGTTACTTCAAACCAAAGTAAGGGAGCCTATGCCAATAAATTGAATATATTTATCTCAGAAAAGTGGTAAAAATTCAAAACCATCGGACTATGCAACTTTAAGCTAACCAGTCCTTGCGATATAGCGATATAGCGAATGGTAGACAGGAAGTGTGAACACTTATTTGTCTCTCATTTTGTTGTTGTTGGTACATTAGTTGTACCAAGCAGGGGAAATCCCAGTCACAGACGACTGGTCTTCTCCACTCCACTGCTGGTCGATTAGAAAGCCCGAGCCTACACTTTTACCGACCCAAGGGATTTTTAACCTCCCACACCACATAGACATGGTATGAGAGCAACCGACCTTTGATGACGCTGTAAGTTATACACAGCGGTGGAAATCCAAATTGGCAGAGGTGGGGGCACGGGGAATCGAACCGCCGACCCTCAGATTAGGAGTCTGACCCAGAAAAAAGTCAGACACTCTAACCACTCCGGCCCAGAGAACGCCACTATCCTAGTGTAAAATATTTCGCCACAGATCCGAGTACTGACTCTACACCAGGCTAGGTAGTGAAAAGTATCAATTTTGATGTCATTCGTTTGATTCGGTCGGGCTTTCAAACTCCTGACCTTCCACATGGGAATCCTGCGCTCTACTGATTCGGCCACCGCGTCCAGTCACATCCTTGATTCTCCACCAACACGGCTACCTTTGTCTGTGTAGACACCTCAATTAATAAAACTGCCACTAGATTGGGTGTTAGTGTTTCCTCTTTAAGGCCCTGTCACACTACGCTGTATAGCCTCAGTGTGTGATTTTGCGCCAACACATTGATGTACACTGAGATATGTTACAGCGTATGCACAGCATATGCACGCTACTCATATGCGCATACGCTACGCGTACGCTACTCATACGCTACTCGTATGCTTCACATGCCAATCAAAACTGTCAAAAAATGTCACAGCACGCTCCCATACGCTCCTCGTACGCTCCTCATAGGTTCCACATACGCTCAAAACCAGCCGAAAGGTCACCAAATGTCATCATAGGCCGGCACGCGCAGGACCTACGTAGGTTTTCAATACGCTCCCACCATACGCGGTAATGTGACAGGGCCTTTATGGGTACGTTTGGCATAAGTAGTGTTCGTTAAGAGCACACTAGTAAATGCTGTCATACAGCATTGCATGCCATGGTGCCAAAAATGTGAAATTTATTTCCTAAGTTAGGCATTCGCTGATGCAAATACGCCATAGTGTGACAGGGCCATTACATCTACAATATTAAAGTTACACATTGCAATCATTTTGAGTGTGTGCCATATTTAAGTTCTTAAGTGTTAAGTTGAGCGTTATAATCTAGTTTACTTTAGTAACTTTTATTTTACTCTGGAGATATTTAAAGTGAAAAAAAAAAGCAAAATCGATTTAGTGTGCAGTCAAAAAAGTACAAAATAAATTTGATGCATACACTGAAATAATGCACATCATAGGTGTACTTAACAGCAGTGACAGTGCCTATTAAATTGACCTAAAGCTGCGTTTACACGGGCGAGTTGAAACGCCCCAGCTGGAACCAGTTGCCTAGTTCGTTTTAAATGTGTCCGTGTAAACGCGGCACTGCAGCGTTTTAGGGCTTAACCGTTTCGGCTGGAACGTTCCGCGTATACCACCTAATCAGGTGGTCTACAGGAAACGTTTCAGCTGGTTCCCGGGCGGCGATAGTGTACAATAGCGGTGCTCGCCGGATACAGGCTCAGCTGTAACTTTACACTGGTGCCCAGCTGTGTTATGGACCGAATAGAACAAAATCTATTGAATGCGGTCATATGTAACAGAATTACATACTCAAATGATGAAATTTAATTAAATCAACCCTAAATTCCAAGTGATATTAACGTAGCAGCTACATCGGCGTCGAATCGACGAGTGTAAACAAAACAAATAGCAGTGCTCGCCGGCAACAGGGGGAGAATCCGCGCATGCGCAGAAGCCACGACACGTCTGAAAATACGATACCGTGTAAACGCGCCACGAGAACGTTTCAGGTAGAACGCTTTGTCTTGAATCGTTTTACTTTTGCCCGTGTAAACGCAGCTTAAGATTCCTTGTATCAGGCATATGATTTCTCCGGGTTTAACTGGAATTACTTTTTTTTTCCTGTCCGCCGAAACCGGAATTCCGTTTTTTTTTAATTCCGTTAATTTTTTTCTGGCTGCCAAAACACCTATGAAATACACCATTTGCATCCCTCTCATGACTCAGTGCGATGCTGTGTCCCCACGATAACCTAAACAAAATTCCAGGTTTTTTTATTCCTGCACCCAATCACATGCCTGTTGTATGCAGCAATAAATGTTTAATAAATGTCCCAGTATCGAAGCTGGGAGACGGACACCAGTATCCTACTCAGTCAAATTATTCTGGTACTGAGAAAACCAGTAGAAGCACTATCCTAGTAATGTGAATCACGTAAGGTAGCAAAACAAATTTAGTAAGTATTTGGTTTGACTCGGCTGAGATTTAATTCCAAGACAGAAGCAGACGCTCGATGTATATAGATACCACAGGTAATGTAGTAAATGTCATAGATAAAACCGGAAGTAAGGAGTATAATGAATGGGATATGTAATGAAGGTAGCAAGTAGTGCAATATGAATGTGATATATAACACAGGTAGTAAGTAGTGTTGTGAATATGATATATAGCATTAGTAGTGTAGGGAATGTGATATATAACAGGAAGTAAGTAGTGTTGTGAATGTGATATATATAGCATAAGTAGTACAGTGAATGTGGTATATAACAGGTAGTAAGTATTGCTGTGAGTGTGATATATCGAATAAGTAGTACAGTGGATGTGGTATATAACACAGGTAGTAAGTATTGTTGCGAATGTGATATATATAGCATAACTAGTACAGTGAATGTGATATATAACACAGGTAGTAAGTAGTGTTGTGAGTGTGATATATAGCATAAGTAGTACAGTGAATGTGATATATAACACAGGTAGTAAGTAGTGTTGTGAATGTGATATATAGCATAAGTAGTACAGGGAATGTGATATATAACACAGGTATTAAGTAGTCTTGTGAATGTGATATATAGCATAAGTAGTACAGGGAATGTGATACATAACACAGGTAGTAAGTAGTGTTGTGAATGTGATATATAGCATAAGTAGAACAGTGAATGTGATATATAACACAGGTAGTATGTAGTGTTGTGAATGTGATATATAGCATAAATAGTACAGTGAATGTGGTATATAACACAGGTAGTAAGTAGTGTTGTGAATGTGATATATAGCATAAGTAGTACAGGGAATGTGATATATAACACAGGTAGGAAGTAGTGTTGTGAATGTGATATATAGCATACGTAGCACAGTGGATATGATATATAACACAGGTAGTAAGTAGTGTTGTGAATGTGATATATAGCATAAGTAGTACAGTGAATGTGATATATAACACAGGTAGTAAGTAGTGTTGTGAATGTGATATATAGCATAAATAGTACAGTGAATGTGGTATATAACACAGGTAGTAAGTAGTGTCGTGAGTGTGATATAAAGCATAAGTAGTACAGTGAATGTGATATATAACAGGTAGTAAGTAGGGTTGTGAATGTGATATATAGCATAAGTAGTACAGTGAATGTGATATATAACACAGGTAGTAAGTAGTGTTGTGAGTGATATAAAGCATAAATAGTACAGTGAATGTGATATATAACACAGGTAGTAAGTAGTGTTGTGAATGTGATATATAGCATAAGTAGTACAGGGAATGTGATATATAACACAGGTAGGAAGTAGTGTTGTGAATGTGATATATAGCATAAGTAGTACAGTGCATGTGATATATAACACAGGTAGTAAGTAGTGTTGTGAATGTGATATATATAGCATAAGTAGTACAGGGAATGTGATATATAGCACAGGTAGTGACTAGTATAGTTGGTTGGTTGTTTGAGTTTTATGTCCTGGCAACATCTAAGGTCATATCAGGACGAGAACTGACTTGTGATAGTGCAAACTCATGGTGACTATATAGTGCTGCCCCCACGGCGAAATCAGGATGCTGGCCCCATGACCTGATATCCCACTCAGTCACATTATCCTGACACTGAGATAACTAGTCCATACCCTATGCCATTAATGCCGAGTGCCAGGCTAGGGGGTGACAATTATCAATTTTATACGTCATTGGTTTGACACTGCAGACAGTATGCATGCCCTTTTTACTAAGGTAAAACAGGAAAACATTTTAGCCTTTTTGAGGGCAGCTGGACTGTACCACCTCATATAGTTTACTAAATAGATTCTATCAATTATTAATCAAACTTTTCCTTTTCTATGGGAATTTGTTTCCCTTGACCACAAATATATATGATTGTGAGCTTTCTAATTTAATGAATGTCTATTGGCCCATAATTGAGGTATAGCCCGTTCTCCCAAACGCGAGGCCCGCGCTCTACCGATTCGGCCACCACACACCAGTGTAGTAAGTAGTATTGTGAATGTGATATATAACACAGGTATGGAGTAGTCTAATGAATGTGATATAACAAGCAGATAGGAAGTAGCATTCTGAATGTGATATACAGCACTCAGTAATTAGCGAGGTGGATATACTCTGACGTCATCACCGGTTCAGTTTGGTGAATAATAAGGAGGAAGAATACATATTATAAATCTTCAATTCTTATATTTACCTGAGTCCTTTTATTTCATTTACATGATAGTTTTAACCCACACTTCTCACCTGTATATGAATATTGTCATGACACAAATGCTCAATCAATTAAAGCAGTGCGTTGTTAGAAACTGGTCTCCTTGTGGGGAAGCACTATACAATAGAAAAGAGAGCAGATGCATCACAGCTTTCTTTCCCTGGGTTGATTGATTGATTGGTGGTTGCTTTACGCCGTGTCAGCAGCATAGGCCATATTCATGGCGAGAAATGTTTGTCTTTTGTTCAAACCATTGCTTTTACATGTAAAAGCAGACAATCAATTATGTGCCAATAGGCATTCATTAAATTAGAAAGCTCACAATCATATATTTGTGGTCATGGGAAACAAATTCCCATAGAAAAGGAAAAGTTTGATTAATAATTGATAGAATCTATTTAGTAAACTATATGAGGTGGTACAGTCCAGCTGCCCTCAAAAAGGCTAAAATGTTTTCCTGTTTTACCTTAGTAAAAAGGTCATGCATACTGTCTGCAGTGTAGAACTGTTGGCGCAGGGGCAAAGAATCAACGCAACTTAGTAAAATGTGTTTGAGTGTCAGCAGGGACTGACACCCAATACATTCAGGGGGAGGTTCCCCTTTGAGCAGAAAAGCATGTGTAAGCCACGAGTGGCCAATACGGCAACTCTTTCCCTGGGAGTTGGGGCCAGCCTTCGCACTATGCTCCAAGTAGCCCTCACTATGCCACACACATCCCTACCGTGCCCCCCCCCCCCATCCGCCCCGCCCCCCACACAACCCCTACCAGGTGCATAGCTACATTGTCACATTGTAAGCACATGCAAATAATTTCTCGCTGTCAATTTCTTCTATTCTAAATTTGTGATAATATGCACTTTTAAAATGTGCTTACATTAAACAAATATATTTCCTGTAAGCTCATGTCAACAATTTCATGTTTTCTTTCCCCATATTACATCTTTTATAATATGCACATGATAAAACCAATTTAAAGAAATGTCCTGTAAGCATGTGCAAACAATTTTGTGCTTACGATTTTGTTATTTTCTGGCTGTGTTCCTGCCTACGGCGGCCCACAGATCCCCTGCCCTGACCCACTTCCGGCCCCACACAGCCCCCACTGTGTCCCACACAGCCTCCACCCATCCTCTACTTCCGCCCCCATACAGTTCCCACTGTGGCTCCCCCGCCCGAGCCCCCCCCCCCCCCCCCCCCACACTCCCGGCCCCACACAGCCCCGTCTCCATCTCCGCGCCCCACACAGTCCCTGCCCCCCCCCCCCCCCCCCCCCACTTCCGGCCCGCCACAGCCCCCACCCTGCCCCACACAGCCCCCACCCTTCCCCACACACTACAACCCACTCCCGGCCCCCCTCAACCCCTCCACCCCTCCAGTCCAAGTAAGCCCCTACGCTGCGCGGCATCCCCCCCCTCCCCCCTCCCACCCCTCCCCCACACCTCCCTCTCCGTCTTCCCGCTGTGACGCCGCCGGTAGCACACTTCCCGCGCCTAAATCGTCTGCTAACACGCCGTGACGTCACACCTTCAGGTAAAGCGGCGGCAGCGCCAACTGGCGGCGTAAACAGCGCCCGGGGACCACTCCGGGCGGGGGCTGTGAGCTCGATTAGCGGCGCAGGCGGCCGGCGGGCGATGAAAGCCCGGCGCCGACATGGTGCCGGCGCGTCCCGGCGCGCCGTAACGAGGCGCGCTTTAATCAGCGCTCAATGTCGTCTGCCCGCGCGGCGCGCCAGTAGTTCCACGAGCTGCCGCCGCCGCGCACTACTGATTGCCGGAACACACGTCACGTGACTGCCACGCGAAGCGAACGCCGGCCGTGACGTCACCGGAAGTGAGCTAGTAGCAGCGTGCCTTTGCCGACTATTTATTTATTTATTTATTTTCTCTTTGCGGTGTCACCTGGGTTACTACAGTATAACCCCGTTAAACCAAATTTGAAGGGACCCTAGAAATTTGTTTGGATTAACCGATCGTTGGTTTAACCGAGCTTTGCCTTTGACTTGGCTTTGGCAAAAACGGGGGTGCATTATGAATGTACAATGTATGTGGACACTATGATTATTGTTTTTTTTATGTATATACAGTTTAACCCCATTAAACCAACCTCGGTTAAATCAAACGATCGGTTAATCCAAACCTTTGTTCGGCGACCATGCAAAATATTACCATTTATCCTATAAAAAAGTCTCAGATGACCTTAAAACCACATGAAAGTTTGGTTTAACTGTACCGGAAGTGGCCTGGGCCCGACAATTTTGTTTGGATTAACCGATCCTTTGGATTAACCGACTTTGGTTTGACCAACTTTTTTATATGATAAATGGTTGTATTTTGCTGGGCCGCCGAAAAAAGTTTGGATGAACCGATCGTTTGGTTTAACCAAGCTTGGTTTAACGGGGTTGTACTGTACTACGTATTTTGAGGTGCGGGTACAGGGTGGGTTGAAGGAATGTGGGTGGGGGCATGGTTGGTGTGTGCAATATCATGACCTCCTCAACAACTTATTAGGCGCTTTCTCTTTCTTTCTTTAATTGTTGTTGAAGATTTATACTGCCTCTCAATCATGGATAAGTGTGAATAGATTTGTTTTCAGTATCATTAGACAGATGGTTGATAGAAAGCCTGAGCCTACACTTTTACCAACCCAAGGGATTTTTAACCTCCCACACCTCATAGACACGCCATGAGAGCAACTGGCCTTTGATGATGCTGTAAGTTATGCACAGTGATGGAAATCCAAATTGGCAGTGGTGATTGCATGGGGAACCGAACCACCGACCTTCAGATTAGGAGTCTGACCTAGTAAAAGTCAGACACTCTAACCACTCCACTAGAGAGAAGACTGTATTGAAGCCCCGAACCACTTACCAATACACCCGACACAACTTACATAAAGTTGTGGGAAGGTCGGTCATTGAGAAGAGATTCAAATGAAGGAACAATTACCACATGCTGAGTTCAGAGCGAGGCTAATCGCTCGGTTTATTTCCTCTCACATTGTGGTTTCTCGGATGCATGCGGCACCCCCTGCTTGCTTAATTCAAACCCTCCTGAGCCCCCACGTGACCTCACGAGCCAATTACATACAACCACATGCCCTATGCTTTTAGCACCCAGGCTGCCCCATGACCAGCCAAAACAACACTTCTGGTCCAGTATCTTGGTTGATTGGTTGGTTGCTGGAGGGTTTTGCGTCCTAGCAACATCTATGGTCGTATCAGGACGGACACCGACTTGTGATAGTGCGCACTTATGGAGACTTTATAGTGCTCCCAACTGGAAAATCAGACCGCCAGCACCATGACCTGATATCCCACTCAGTCACATTATCCTGATACTGAGCTAACCAGTCCTATCCTAGCAATGCTGAGCAGGGGGTTAGGTAGCATCAATTTTGTAAGTCATTAGTTTGACTCGGCAGGGATTCGAATTCCTGACCTTCCGCACAGGGAACCTGCGCTCTACTGATTGGACCACTGCGTCCGATAGGTCCAGTAAATCTAACCTACAGATATCTTGTCAGCCTGAGGTGGTCGGTTTAGGGAGGTGGTCGATTTAGAAAGTTTTTTGTTATCGTTACACTGGTATTGTATGGGCGATCGTTTGAAGCCCAATTAATAGGTAAGCTACTATAGATTTGACCCAATATCAATAAATGTGAATATAAATCAACCTGAATAATATTTACTGCAAAATTACATCGCCAAACTTAGTTATTCTATTCCCAATTTAACAGCTAACTCAACCAAAGACTATACCGTATCTCCTCCCCTACATTTCTTTACACCATGGATACCGTAAATTCCCGCATGTACCAACACATTGGAACATTTTACAGGTAAGTATGTTTTCCGCAATGGTCTAGTCAGACATGTTGGCCAAACTTGTTTTAGAGTGCAGGCTTCCCATGCGGAAGGTTGGGAGTTTGAATCCCCGCCAAATCAAACCAATGACTTACAAAATTGACACTTGTCACTACCTATCCTGGCACTTGGCTTTACTAGGATAGAGCAAAGACTGTTTAGCTCAGAGCAAAAACCGTTTACCTCAGTATCAGGATAATGTGACTGAGTGGGATATTGGTTATGATGCTGGCAGACTTGGCTCCCAGTGGGGAAGCACTATAAAATGACTGCCATGAGAGTGCGCTGTCACAAGTCGGTACCCAATCCTGATATTACCTTAGATGTTGTCGGGATGTAATACCCCAACAACAAACAACAAACACTTTTAATGCTGATTAGTGAATAGGATATGTGGTGGTTTTAATATAGACGCCAATTTGTAATTTAGGATATATCTATTAAAAAGAAATTCAGGACACTTTTTCAATTTATTAACTAACACCGAAGAAACGCTATTCCTGTTTTCAACTAAATTAGAGGCCATTCCAGGAAAACTTCATCGCATTTCGGAAATTAGTAATGTATTCTGACTGTTTGCATCCCGGTGTATTAGGATGTGACTTGATTACATCCCAGTGTATTTCTAGACAAACACAAAGGCGAATTGATGAATGGACCAACATTGAAATTCTAAGTATTATCTTTGCACTAATCAATGTGTGTAACAGATAATCGACAAGAGTTCTCTGTCTCTCTCTGTCTCTCTCTCTCTCTGTCTCTCTCTGTCTCTCTCTCTCCCTTTGAGAATCAATATTAAGCTAAACTATTCGCCTCCCTCATGCAAATCCGCCGGTCGCCCTTCCTTACTGCGAGCCTAGTATCCATTTGCCAGATGAGTATGTGAACTGCAAACAGCTAGTCAGTAGTGTATTGAATATGATGCAAACTGTAAGCGTATGTAATGTCATGTATACTACAGGTAGTAAGTAGTATTGTGAATGTGCTATAGGGGGCATTCGACTGGGCCTCTCTATCCGAATATCAAAATATTTCCGAACAAATTCCTATTCGCCTGGGACCGGAAGTGGGTTCATATACCGATGATTCGGATGTGTGTATGTGGCTCCATCCGCTCCATCCGTAAATCTTGCGGATAGAAAGGGCCCAGTTGAATGCCCCCATATACCACAGGTAGTAAGTAGTATAGTGAATGTGGTATATAACGCATGTAGTAAGTAGTATAGTGAATGTGGTATATAACATGTGTATATAACATGCGTAGTGAATGTAGTATATAACACAGGTAGTAAGTAGTGTAGTGAATGTGGTGTATAATACAGGTAGTAAGTAGTGTAGTGAATGTGGTATATAACACAGGTAGTAAGTAGTGTAGTGAATGTGGTATATAACACAGGTAGTAAGTAGTGTAGTGAATGTAGTATATAACATGTGTAGTAAGTAGTGTAGTGAATGTAGTATATAACATGTGTAGTAAGTAGTATAGTGAATGTAGTATATACCACAGGTAGTAAGTAGTGTAGTGAATGTGGTGTATAATACAGGTAGTAAGTAGTATAGTGAATGTCGTATATAACACAGGTAGTAAGTAGTGTAGTGAATGTGGTGTATAATACAGGTAGTAAGTAGTGTAGTGAATGTGGTATATAACACAGGTAGTAAGTAGTGTAGTGAATGTGGTATATAACACAGGTAGTAAGTAGTATAGTGAATGTGGTATATAACACAGGTAGTAAGTAGTGTAGTGAATGTGTTATATAACACAGGTAGTAAGTAGTATAGTGAATGTGGTATATAACACAGGTAGTAAGTAGTGTAGTGAATGTGGTATATAACACAGGTAGTAAGTAGTGTAGTGAATGTGGTGTATAATACAGGTAGTAAGTAGTGTAGTGAATGTGGTATATAACACAGGTAGTAAGTAGTGTAGTGAATGTGGTATATAACACAGGTAGTAAGTAGTGTAGTGAATGTGGTATATAACACAGGTAGTAAGTAGTATAGTGAATGTGGTATATAACACAGGTAGTAAGTAGTGTAGTGAATGTGGTATATAACACAGGTAGTAAGTAGTGTAGTGAATGTGGTATATAACACAGGTAGTAAGTAGTGTAGTGAATGTGGTGTATAATACAGGTAGTAAGTAGTGTAGTGAATGTGGTATATAACACAGGTAGTAAGTAGTGTAGTGAATGTGGTATATAACACAGGTAGTAAGTAGTGTAGTGAATGTGGTATATAACACAGGTAGTAAGTAGTATAGTGAATGTGGTATATAACACAGGTAGTAAGTAGTGTAGTGAATGTGGTATATAACACAGGTAGTAAGTAGTATTGTGAATGTGGTATATAACACAGGTAGGAAGTAGTATAGTGAATGTGGTATATAACACAGGTCGTAAGTAGTGTAGTGAATGTGGTATATAACACAGGTAGTAAGTAGTATAGTGAATGTGGTATATAACACAGGTAGGAAGTAGTGTAGTGAATGTGGTATATAACACAGGTAGGAAGTAGTATAGTGAATGTGGTATATAACACAGGTAGTAAGTAGTGAATGTGGTATATAACACAGGTAGGAAGTAGTGTAGTGAATGTGGTATATAACACAGGTAGGAAGTAGTATAGTGAATGTGGTATATAACACAGGTAGTAAGTAGCATAGGAAGTATGGTATATAATGTTTGTATTTATTTGTTTGTTGTTGCTTTACATCCTGGCAACATCTAAGGTCACATCAGGATGGGTACCAACTATGTTAGCCTCCACTACGTTCAACTACGTTCAACTACGTTCAACTACATTAGCCTCCACTACGTTCAATTACGTCCACTAACGTGTATGTAACCAGGCCTTTAGAGTTAGTACTTGCACCCTTCCGGAGAAGCGTTCTATTCACTCATTCCCTGAAATGCTGGTCCATTAGCTCCTTAATGACCTTCGGGAATTTTAATCCACAACCGAACCCTTTTGTCTCTTACCACGTAAAGGACCCCCCCCCACCTCCGACCCACTTCCGGTCAGGTGAAAATGGACTGTGGACAAAACTATCTTTTTATCGTTTTGAGTGTCTGCCTTTTCTTTTATTATAGGTAAATGTATTAGACTAATCGGAATAATCTACTTTAGTTTGGACGTATCTATATTTTAAATGGTTAACTTTGAAGATATTTGACGTCATCAGATGCCAAACTAATTTTAGCAATCACATAAACTCTCTGACAGCAGAGGCTTCAGTCGTGACAGGTTCTATGACATTGATGTATTACGTCCTCTTATGCAGCAGACCAGACGGGATGGCCGAATGAGTTAGGGCGGCCGTCTGCCATGTTGGTAGATCGTGGGTCGTGGGTTTGAACCCTGGTCGAGTCAAACTGATGACTTAAAAATTGATACTTGTCGCTTCCTAGCCTGGTGCTCGGCATTATTAGGATAGGACAAGGACTGGTTGGATCAGTGTCAGGATAATGTGACTGAGTGGGATATCAGGTCATGGTGCTGGTGGTCTGGTCTTCCAGTGGGGCAGCACTATAAAGTCACCATGAGTGAGCACTGTCACAAGTCGGTACCCGTCCTGATATGACCTTAGATGTTGCTAGGACGTAAAACAACAAACACAAATCTTATGCAGCAACAAATGCTTAATAAGTGCGCCAGTGACTAAGTTAAATATGTTGTTGGTTCGTTGTTGGAATTTTACATCCTGGCAACATCTAAGGTCCTATCAGGACAGATATCGACTTGTAACAGTGCACACTTATTGCGACTTTATAGTGCTGTCCCACTGGGAGACTAGGCCACTGGCACCATGCCTTGATATCCCATTCAGTCAGTCACATTATCCTGACATTGAGCTAACCAGTTCTTGCCCAATCCTATTAATGCAGAGTGCCAAGCTAGGAAGTGACAATTATCAATTTTGTAAGTCATTGGTTTGACTCGATCGGGAGTCGAACTCCTGATCTCCCACATGGCAGGCCCGCACTATACCGATTCGGCCACCGCGTCCGGTAGTTACATATGTAGAACCGAAATTAATCTAGATACATATTTTCATCTGGAAAATTTGATATTTTCATCGGACTATGCAACTTTAACTCGCGTTCATACATCAGGGCCACGTTCAGGGTCCGTCTCAGAGGCCCTCGGCGACATCTCGGCGATGCTTTTTGGCTTATTTCCGTTCAGGGTGTGTCTCGGCGACGTCTTGGAGACGCCTCCCTTTTCAGATAGGAGAAAAAAGTGTCTCGAAAATGGCTGCCAAATTCAGTAGTTTCAGTCAATCATAGCGCAGCTGTTCCATTGCAAATGGCCGGCGCCTATGGAGGCCGCCATTTTCGAGGCGGCCAATGGCTAAATGCATTCAGACTAGCGTGACGTCAAAGCCATCTCCGAGGCGCCTCCGAGACAGACCCTGAACGTGGCCCAGGGTTATAATCACCGAGAATTGCTGACCTACGCAACTATACTGTAACCCCTGGTTGGTCACGTGACCGCGCAAGCTTGTGATTGGCTGGCCTGGGGACAGTCAGTTTCACGGCGCCCCCTCGTCTCCAAGTTTGACACGCCAGCTAGGCATTTCCGGGTACGCCCAAGCCGTGCTGCCACATGGTGGCGAGGTGCGGAACCACCAAACGCCGACCTTGACTGCGTGACCTTCCATTTCCTGGCTGGAATTAAACGCTTCACACTGGGTGTGAGCGATAGGGTAATGCGCATGCGCAGTGAATCTGTTCAACAGGAGCATGATTATTCTCCCAATGGACCCGACTTCTAAGTGTGTCACGTGACCAGCAAGAAATGGTAGCTAGGCTGGAAATGTAAGCATTGATTTGGTTGGTTGGTTGCTGAAGTTTTACGTCCTGGCAACATCTATGGTCATATTAGGACGGGTACTGACTTGTGACAATGCGTATTCATGGCGACTTTATAGTGCTGCCCCACTGGGAAATCAGGCCGCTGGAACCATAACCCAATATCCCACTCAGTCACATTATCCTGCCACTGAGCTAACCAGCCCTTGCCCTATTCTATTCATGCTGAGCATCAGGCTAGGAAGCCACGAGTACCAATGTTGTAAGTCATTGCTTTGACTCGACCGGGAACCGAACTCCCGACCTTCCGCATGGGAAACCTGTGCTATACCAATTCGGCCACCACGTCCGGTGTGTAAACATTGTTTTGATTTGCTAAGAAGTGGCATTTATGTCTTGTTCCTGCGGGCGTGATGTGATGTATGATATGTGTATGTGTGATGGTGTATTTATCATGCCCAGAACGGTTAAGCCTAATGAGTTGCTTTCGCCGCTAGATACCAATATTACGTGGTTTTCCTTGTGTTGTCACTTTCAGCTGTTGTGTAGCTAGCTACTGCATGCATTCTGTCTCTGTTTGTAAGTATTTTCCTTACATCTCCCTACCCTGTACTGCAGACGAACTACCAAATCAGAAGTAATTACATCATTTTAGGGCCACTCTCTGAAACTACATGTATTTCTAGCTACTTGCTCACCACCTAATGGCGTAAAGTATGCACTTCCTTATATCTAATGCCAGGTACACACATGCCGTATAGGATTCGCGCACTAAAACTCCCGATCTACTTAAAACTGAAATCGGGCCGATTCATTTTTCGAATCGGGAATCGCAATCGTAATGCTAGCGCACACCTACCGTTTTAGCCCTAAAAATCGGGAATCGCAATCGGTAGGTGTGCTAGGGTAGTGCACACCTCACAACTTTTGGGCAGTTTTAGGTCGTATACGGTAGGTGGGTGCGGAAAAACGATCGTATACGCCTAGTGTGTACCGGGCATAAGCACTATTCTTATTACAAGCGAATTAATTATATAAACAACAGGAATGCGGTTAACGTATTTTCTGCCTAATTAAATTGTCGTCTGCCGACATGAATATTCCCCAAGATATTTATTCATCTCTACACGGTCTTCTGGCCATGCTCTAAAGCTGCGTAGTCCAATGAAGCATCAACATTTCAAAACCAAAACAAGTATCGTAACTTGATTCTACATATCTAACTTAAATACGGGTGCACTTGTTAAACATTTGTCACCACATAGAAGGGAATACTGAGGCAATTCAATAGAACCTGTTACTGCAGAAACCTATGGTGTCAGAGCTTTGGCAAGCTTGCCAAAACTAGTTTTGCTTGTTTGCACCTCAAATATCTCAAAAGTTAGATATTTAAAATAAAAGTTACTTCAAGTGGAAGTACGGTAGATTATAACGATCACCCTAATATGTTTATCTCAGAAAATGACAGAAACTCAAAGGCCATCGGACAATGCAACTTTAACTTCCTTCATTTACACTATTTAATTACAAGAACAATTCTAAGATAATATAATATTGTTATTACAACTTATCAAAATCTTTCTTTGGTTTATTGGATTATTATAAATATATATATAAGAAGACGTGTTGCTGCTATGGTGGGCAGGGTGCGAGTGGCTGTGCCGAGGCTGGCAGGGGGGATTCTTTTTTTTTTTAGAGGTTGAAGTTGATTGGTTGAGGGGCTTTTGGGGTTGGCCAATGGGATGGCTTTGTGTGAGTTGCAGGTGGGACGGGCTGCTTCCCGGTTTTCTGCACCCCCAGAAATGCCAGCAAATGAGCGCCACCCGCTCATTTAACCCATATATATATATATATATATATATATATATATATATATGTTATTGGATTATTATAAATATATATGTATATATATATTTATATATATATATATATAAATATATATTTATATATATATATATGTGCTATATAAGTGATTATGTGAATATAAATAAAGAATAGACCATAATGTTTCCGGGGGCCCCTTCTGGGCCCCTTCTGGGCCCCCCCATCTATCCACCACCATGACTCTGAGCAGAACCCTGGTCTGGGCACTCTCTCTGCTCCCGACCTCGGCACCGGCACCGTCTGCCTCTTGCCTCACTTCAAAATATACATATATATTTATAATAATCCAATAACATATATATGCATTTACAAAGCCGCTGATCACATAAACCCAGATGATTGTTCTCGTTACATTAATTAGCCTCGTTAACAGACCTCTCCCCCATCCCCCACCCGCCCAGAACTCGGCACCCAAGAACACTCACTCACAGTTGGTTCTCTAATCGTCGTCCTTCAAGTGTTGCCTTCAGGAAACTTGCACATCCTCCATGCCTGCAGCTCCTGCAAGTGTAGCCTGTGTTTACCCTGTTCCTGATAATCCCAATTAGCCCCTGTGAGTCTTACCCCGTTCCTGATACTTCTACACTATCCCTGTAATTACAGTCTGTACTCACCTTGTTCACGGTCAGTCGATGTATGTCTGTGTTTATCACGTTCCCACTCCACCCATGTAATTAGAGTGTGTGCTTACCTTGTTCCCATTCAGTTCATGTAAGTGCATTCAGCACTAAAACTGTTCATTCTAGACTCACACGATGTGTACTTTGTGTTTACCCTGTTCCTGACGCGCTCACTCATGTGCTGTCTAGTCTGTCTTTAGCCTATTCCTGATACAGTCACTCAAACCATATACATGCAATTTGTGCGTACCCTGTTCCTACCAGACTCACTTTTTTATTTTTGTGGTAAAGTATTTATTCATCTTAATATGACATTTGTCAGTGCCAGAGCACTAGTCTTCCAGCCATCTTACTATAGGAATTGACAGTGTAAATAATTCAAGTTTGATCAGTGCTGTATTAGTTACAGTACCGATCCTGTAGAATTAAGGGAGTGGATCCTGGGGCCGTATGCATGAAGCGGTGTTAGCGGCATGTGGTGTTATCCCTCTAACTCCGGGTACCTATCTCCGGTTATCGGCGTCGTCGAGAACTATGTCAAGCCGTATGCATGGGCGCTTAAACGGTGAGTGTTAGCTAAATGTGAATGTATTTATAGATTTGGGAAATCCCTCTGCGTTTGTAGCCATATATTAGGCTCAAATCTATTAAATGCTATCATATTTAACAGAATTACATACACAATAAGTGAAATTTAAGCAAATTAACCCTAAAAACGAAGCGATATTAACGCAGCAGCCGCATTGGGGGCGATATTACTAGTTATATTTTCGAATCGACAAAGGGACAGTAAACAAACCGCCGCCGCCGCCAGTATGGAAAGCGACGTCCATGTGGCGGCGGCAGCGATTTGTTTACTTTACGTTCGTCGATTCGAAAATATAACTAGTAATATCGCCGCCAATGCGGCTGCTGCGTTAATATCGCTTCGTTTTTAGGGTTAATTTGCTTAAATTTCACTTATTGCGTATGTAATTCTGTTAAATATGATAGCATTAAATAGTTTGGTGTCCATCCTCACACTAACCTAACACTAACACCGCTGTAAACCTGCTAGGGGGCAGGTTTACATTCTTCGATTTTAAACGTGCAGTGTTAGGCCTAACACTGCTCCATGCATACCAACTTTTCTGCGCTAAACCAGAAATCCCTCCATAAATGCGTTTTGGGTCGCTAACACCGCTCCATGCATACGGCCCCTGCTGTATAATGTACAGCACCAGTCACTGTAGTTCATGCAAAAATGGGGAGCAGCACCGAGTAGCCATTCAGCCCCTGTATGTGCAGCCTGTTTTTACCCTGTTCCTGGCGCCCCACCACTCAGCATTTATACATGCAGTTTGGTGTTTACCCTGTTCCTCGTGCCCCATCACTCAGCACTTGTACATACAGCCTGTGTTCACCCTATTCTTGACATCCCGTCACTCAGCACTTATACATGCAGTCTGTATTTACCCTGTTCCTGGTGCCCCTCAACTCACCACTTATACATGCAGTTTGTGTTTACCCTGGTCCTGGGACCACATCACTCAGCACTTATACATGCAGTCTGTGTTCACCCTAGTCCAGGCACCCCATCACTCAGCACGTGTACATGCAGTCTGTGTTTACCCTATTCCTTGTGCCCCATAACTCAGCACTTGTACATACAGTCTGTGTTTACCCTACTCATTGTGGCCCATCACTTGTACATACAGTCTGTGTTTACCCTACTCCTTGTGGCCCATCACTTAGCACTTGCACATACAGTCTGTGTTTACCATATTCCTGATCAGCTATTGTAGGCGTAGTCTGCACGCACCCTGTTACTAACACACCTTCGTACACCAATGAATACAGTGATTTATTTATCTACAGAAAAATCAATACTCAGGACATCTTGAATTACTAACACAATAAGACCAAAACTAACACCCAAATCCTACTGCGTACAAAACAACAGAATAAATAAAAGAGTATCTGATCACATTGAACTAAGACAAAGTAATTAAAGGTATTATCTATTGAATTGGAAATCCTAAGCCAACAACTCAAACCTTACATGTAAATGTAAAATGATTTGATGTGCCTCACACACATTACTTATTGCATTACGTGCACTTTAATTTCAGAATTTACTACACACTTCAATGTACTATACAAACCATCTACAATTGTGTGTGTAAGTACCTATATACCTGGGTATCCAATACCTCAGGGAGTTTGACGGCCCTGCCCTGCAGAGTTGTAAACCACTGCCTTGTGGTACAGGTTCTTGACAGAACCGAAGGCTAAGGGAGCAAACCATAAACAGAAAACCATGTCACTGTGGAGCATCAAGGGCAGTTAAGGTATGGAACTCCCAACATCTCCCAACCAGCCACTGCAGGGACAAATAGTTTTGCACCTGTCTGGACATATTCTTGCCAGTGTGAAACCTCTATTTGCTCCCTGAGAGAGTGCCGCTGGTAACTTGCAAAAGCCAGCAGCACTTCAACACTTTTGCAGGCAGCTTTCATGAAATGTACAACCGCACAAAACACCATACCGGCTCGGTCGTCGCCCAGGTTACCAAGGACCGCGCTGCTCGAGCTCATCTTCCGTCAACAGCGGAAAATCAGCTAGGAGGATGATGATGATGACCTGTAATACTTACAGTCGGAAGACCTGTGCTACAGCACTGACAGAAGTTATATATTAATCAAATTCATCTACCAACAAGTAAAGTGTGTGCGTTTCATGTTGTGGTGACAGTTGCTAGGCGACCCTTGTCTCTAAGGTGACCCAGTTAACTTAATACTTAGTGGGGGTATGGCCCACCAGGTGGCGTCAGTGTGGTGCGTGGAGGTGGATAAGAGTTGTGTGGTACGGGGGGGGTGTGATAAGGAAAAAGTTTGTTTTGTTTTATTTAACGATGACTCTAGAGCGCATTGATTTTTATCATCAGCTATTGGACATCAAACACATGGTCATTCTGACCTGCTTCTTCAGAGGAACCCTGCTCTCGCCACATAGGCTACTTTTTCCGATAAGCTGCAAGGGGTCTTTTATATGTACTTTCCCACAGACAGTACAGCACAGCACATACCACAGCCTTTGATGAACAAGTTGTGGACCACTGGTTGGAATGGAAAATAGCCCAAACTGCGAATGTGTCCACTGAGCAGGATCGATCGGATGATCCAAATCTTCACAGGTGGACACTCTACCGCCTGAGTACGCCCCGCTCCCTGTGTGATAGGGGTGAGTGGCATGCTTTTAGAATCGCATGTTGATTTGGAGTGGATGGAGGCGAGGGGTGAGTGGGTGGGACGTTACAATCACCATATCGGAATCTAATCAAGGATGTCTAAAACAAATGATTGATATTTGTGGCTGTGTGGGCATGTATGTGTGTGGGTATGTGGGTATGTTGGTGTGTGGGTATGAGGTGTGTGGCTGTGTGGGCGTGTAGGCGTGTGGGTATGTGGGTGTGGGTATGTTGGTGTGTGGCTATAAGGTGTGTGGGTGTGTGGGCATGTGGCCGTGTAGGCGTATGGGTATGTGGGTGTGGGAATGTGGGTGTGTGGGAGTGTGGATGTGTGGGTGTGTGGGCGTGTGGGCGTATAGGTATGTGGGCGTGGGTGTGTGGATGTGGGTGTGAGGGCGTGTGGGTGTGGTTGTGTGGGTGTGCGGATGTGTGGGTGTGTAGCTGTGTGGGTGTGTGGGTGTGGGTGTCTGGATGTGTGGATGTGTGGCTGTGTGGGTGTGTGGGCATATAGGTATGTGGGTGTGGGTGTGCGGTGGTGTGGGACTAGACCCTCAAATAAAAAATAATGCACCAAGAAGAACATTCGGGATGATATGTGTGCCTGATACAGCCACTGAGAAAATAAATATATAAATAAATAAATAACCACCACCCACACACGAAGCTGATGCAGTAAAACAATAACAGATACAACAGATGCTCTTGAATGCTTGATGTTTTCTTTACAGTGCACATCATTCGAGGTAAAGTATATAATTGGTTTTCCTCTCTAGACGATCTTTACAGATACAAGGACGGATCTAATTAGGGTTTTTTGCTAAAGTCTTCTTCTAATGAGTTCTCCACTACCACACAGTGGCGGCAGACGCTACGCCACACACCTACGCAGTTACATTGAACTGCTATAGGTGGTGGCATGCTAGCTACCGGGCAGGGCCCCGACTGGGCCGCCCTCTACTGCGTGAGGCTAGCACACCCACACCCACCTATAGAGGCGATGTGGGACCTAGTGAGTTAGGAGGTGGGTCACTTGACTCTTGACGCCACAGATAGCGGATAGGTTTACAAATAAACCAGTTGAAGCGTACTGCATTTGGGTCTTGGCGTTCTTCCGTGTGAGTGTGACAGCGAGTGCAAGACCATTGAACGGCCGACATCGGGCCTATCGCAATATTGTAACGTTTGACTATTAAATTAGCACCCATCGACACCACCCATACAAAATCACTAATGAACTTAATCCCCTTAAAAAAAAGAAGAAGTTATTACAGCTGCATAGCCCAATGAAAACGCTTTTTTGCCACTATACAGACAAAGAAACTTATTTATTTTGGCCACATCATTCATCAGAGTTCAATATAGTGTAGTGGTCTGCACTGACCTCTCAGGCAAGGAGCCACATAGACAGGTAGGCGTGGGTAGTGTGTTGATATCAGGGAGCCTAGGTGGTGTAATGGTTAGCACACTGGCCCGGAATGCAAAGAGATGTGGGTTCGAGTCCCACTCTAGGCACAATATTTCCCATTTTCATCACCCCCACGACACTGGTTGCCGTGATCAGGATCCTGTACAAGCTTTGCGCTGTATGGTTGTTGAACCTACCCTGTGTATGTATGTGTAAGTGCATTGCCTGTATGTATGTAATTGTAAGCATTACAAGAATTACAATTTCAGGGGGACGAGTGTAGTGGTCTGCACTGACCTCTCAGGCAAGTAACCACATAGACAGGTAGGCGTGGGGAGTGTGTTGATATCAGGGAGCCTAGGTGGTGTAATGGTTAGCACACTGGCCCGGAATGCAAAGAGATGTGGGTTCGAGTCCTGCTCTAGGCGCAGTATTTCCCATTTTCATCACCCCCCACGACACTGGTGTCATGGGGGGTGATGAACACATTGTTGGAAGGGAAGGTGAATGGCAGCAGGGGGAGAGGGAGAGGGAGACCAAGAACATCATGGTTTACAAATATTTCACAGTGGACAGGCTTGAATTATTCACAGTCTATCAGAACAGCACACCATCGGGACAAGTGGAGAACCATTGCATCCAACCCTTGACTAGAGGACGGAACTATTGATTGATGATTGCGCCCAATGAATAAATACATAACATTTTTGAACCCAAAAACACTTATCTAAATTTAATTATGTATATTTAACTGAAAGCATACAATTTTCGAAAACAGAAAACTTATGTACATTTAATTCTCAATATCTAACTTAGATACTGGTGTACTTATTAAGCATTCATTTCTGCATGGAATTTAAGGGACTGCTCAATTAATTTAATAGAACATTTACTGCTATGGCAACCGACGATAGAAACTTATGTTGGCGACCACACGTTTGAGTATAACGTGAATCACGTGAAGACATTAAAGTTGCCGGGGCTCGATTCATCACAACACCTGACGGGTTAATCTCACCGGAGACGTCCGCCGGGACATGCGCAGACCGCGCAGACATGCGCAAACATGCGTAGACACGCGAAGACATGTGCAGACACACATAGACATGCGCAAAAATGCGCATACATGTGCATACATCCACAGACACGCCCAGACATGGACAGACATGCACAGACAAACTCTTTCTGTCTCCTCTCCCCCCCCCCCCCCCGCCCCTTTCTCTTCTCGCCCTCTCTTCTCCGCATCCTCTCCTCTCCACATCTCCATCTTCCATCCTCTCCAGCCCCACCTCTCAGCCTCCCAGTCCACCTCCCTCCTACCTCCCTCCCCTCATCTCCCCCCACTCTCCACCTCTCCCTCCTCCCCATATCTCCCCCCACTCTCCACCTCTCCCTCCTCCCCGCATCTCCCTCCACTCTCCACTTCTCCCTCCTCCCGTATCTCCTCCCACTCTCCAACTCTCCCTCCTCCCCATATCTCACCCACTCTCCACCTCTCCCTCCTCCCCACTCCCTCCCGGTATCTCCTCCCACTCTCCCTCCTCCCCTATCTGCTCTTCTTCCGCCCTATCCCCCTACTCTCCAACTCTCCCTCCTCCCCACATCTCCCTCCACTCTCCACCTCTCCCTCCTCCCCATATCTCCTCCAACTCTCCAACTCTCCCTCCTCACCATATCTCCTCCCACTCTCCAACTCTCCCTCCTCACCATATCTCCTCCCACTCTCCAACTCTCCCTCCTCCCCATATCTCACCCACTCACTCTCCACCTCTCCCTCCTCCCTCCCCGTATTTCCTCCTACTCTCCACCTCTCCCTCCTCCCCTATCTGCTCCTACTCTCCACCTGTCCCTCCTCCCCGTATCTCCCCCCACTCTCCACCTCTCCCTCCTCCCTCCCCCCCACTCTCCACCTGTCCCTCCTCCCCGTATCTCCTCCCACTCTCCACCCACTCTCCACCTCTCCCTCCTCTCCGAAACTCCACCCCGGCCTTTCCGCCTCCTCCACTCCTCCCTCTCTCCTTCCCCGCCACTTCGCCTCTCCCCGTCCCCCTCCCCTCACCTGTCTCCCCCCCCCCCCTCTCCGCCCCCGCCTCCCCCCTCTCCCCCCTGCCTCCCCGCCTCCCCTCCACCCCTCCTGCGCTTCATTCGAACACAATTCAATCACGTGCATGTTTAGCCGTGACGTACTGGATTATCTCGGGGGTAGTTTATTGCCGATTAGATTACGTAGCCCTAGGAGCGCCACTTGCGGAACATTTTTCATATACATTTACATTCTACCTTCTCCCCCTCCCCGGAGTGGGCGTAGTGACGTCAGATTGGCGTATTGTGACGTCACTGAGCGTAACGACACACCGGACAGCGGGTGAGTTCATTACGACACTACAACTGTGCGGATAGTATCAGCATGTGTTGCTTGTGTGGAGAGTGTAGCTAAAATAAAGGTCTGACTTGAACACACACCACCGGGTGCGGTGCTCGAATCGGTAGATCACAGGCCTCGCGTGCGGAAGGTCGGGATTTCGGTTCCTGGTCGAGTCAACCCGATGACTTATAATATTGACACTTGTCGCTTCCTAGCCTGGCGCTTGGCATTAATAGGATAGGGCTAGGACTGGTTAGCTCGATGTCAGGATAATGTGACTCAGTGGGATATTGGGTCATAGTGCTGGCAGCCTGATTTCCCATTTCCCAGTGGGCCAGCCCTATTAAGTCACCATGAGTGTGCCCTGGCACAAGTCGGTACCCATTCTGATATGACCTTAGATGTTGCTAGGATGTAAAACTCCAACAACCAACCAACATGATCACACTCCACCAGTGGCATCACCTGCCAGTGTCATACAATAGAATCGCCCGCCTAAAAATGTTCTCGCCCAGCGAATCTAAACACATAACGAACTTCCGCCCCCCCCTTAAATAATTTGTCCCCTGTAAATGTTCAATGGTTTTACAATTTTTTTTCTAATACACGTAATAGTCTCTCGATATCACCTTTCTATGTGTTATTACTAGATATGCATCTAAATGCATAATTATGTCACTTTCATTTCCAGCGAATGGGAAGGAATATTTGGCTACATTGGGGGAGTGAGGGTGGAGGGTGGGATGTGGGGGTGGGGAGTGGGGGTGGAGGAATGGGGGGAGAGAGGGTGAGAGTAGAGAGTGGGGTGTGGGGAGTGGGGAGTTTGGGTAGGGAGTGGGGGTGGAGTGTGGGGGTTGGGGTAGAGAGTGGAGAGTGGGGAGTAGGGTGGAGGGTGGGGTGTGGGGATGGGGGTAGGGAGTGAGGGTGGAGGGTGGGGTGGGGCTGGGTGGTGGGGAGTGAGGGTGGAAGGTTTGGTGTGGGGAGTGAGGAGTGAGGAGTGGGGACTGGAGAGTTGAGCATGGTTAGCACATTGACCTAGAATGCAAGAGATGTGGGTTCGATTCCTACTCAAGGCGCAATATTTTCCATTTTTATCACCCCTATGACACCGGTGCCATAATCAGGATCCTGTACAAGCTACATATTGTATGGTTGTTGAACCTACCCTGTGTATGTGTATATGTAAGTGCATTGCCTGTATGTATGTAATTGTAAGCAGTAAATGACCATGTAAAAGACTTACAATTCCCGGGAGACGAGTGTAGTAGTCTGCATTGACCTCCCAGGTACGGAGCTATAGAGACAGGTAGGCGTGGGTAGTGTGGTGACATCAGGGAGCATAGGTGGTGCAAGGGTTAGCACACTGCCCTGGAATGCAAGAGATCTGGGTTCGATTCCCGCTCTAGGCGCAAATTTTCCCATTTTCATCACCCCCCCCCCCCAGAACACTCTGTTTTGCTGGAAGTGAATGCACTGCCTGAATCACTTGTATAGTTAGACTGATCTTGCTTCCTCTTCTGTTGCCTTTTTCTCTTCTTTGTTTTCGGCTTCAGACCGTCAGTGCCGGCGTTCTGTCGTTATTAGCATAATCTACTGACGCGTGACGTCACAGGCTGCCATGGTGTGTACTCAACCATTACTCAGATTCCACCATCGTTTGTCGTCAGTTAACGATCTCGACCTTGATGCATTTTTAATGGCGGACCTGACAACATGTAGGAGAAAGGGATTACCGGCGGACTGAGCTCAGAGCCACATGTTGTATCTCAGGTTCAATCAGGTGACAGCAACACGCATGTCTCTTACACAAACACGTCGCAGTCACATTAATTCAACATGTCCATTTTACACAAACACTTGCTAGTCATGTGATGTCAACACACATCCCTTTTACACAAACACTTCCCAGTCATGTGACGTTAATATGCGTCCCTTTTACACAAACACTTCCCATTTACATGACTTTAACATGTTCCTTTTACACAAACACTCCCCAGTCATGTAATGTCAACACACATCCCTTTTACACAAACACTTCCCATGTGACATCAACACACATCCCTCGTACACAAACACTTCCCAGTCATGTAATGTCAACACACATCCCTTTTACACAAGCACTTCCCAGTCATGTGACATCAACACACATCCCTTTTACACAAACACTTCCCAGTAATGTGACGTTAATACATAAGATAACTCTACCACTACAGCTGGCCAGCACTCAAGCTTTTGTTGTTGTTGAAGATTTATACTGCCTATCATGGATAAGCCTGAATAGGCTTGTTTTCACCATTAGACAGTTTGTCAAAAGAAAGCCCAAGCCTACACTTTTACCGACCCAAGGGAGTTTTAACCTCCCACACCACATAGACATGGTATGAGAGCAACTGTCCTTTGATGACGCTCTAAGTTATACACAGCGGTGGAAATCCAAATAGGCAGAGGTGGGGGCACAGGGAATCGAACCACTGACCCTCAGATTAGGAGTCCGACCTAGAAAAAAGTCAGACACTCTAACCACTCCCCCATAAAGAACACCACGAGCTTATATGCTATGGACAGTATGAACACAGCCTCAATAAAAGAAAAAAGATTTAAAAAAAGAAGAAATATGTAAGAAGTATTGCAACACACGGGAATATCATGCCCTGAGCAGGATCCAACCCACATTTATGCGATTCAAAGGCAAGTATACTAACCATCACCCCATCTAGGTTCCCTGACGCAATCGACCTACCCACTCCTACATATGAATCCAACATTTCACATGGGGAGAATGCAAGCTGTGACTGTTGCTGAGCCATCTTGATTGATGTGTGTGAGTTGCCCTGGACCAGGTGCAGTGGCTTAATCGGCAGAGCGTGGGCTTCACGTGTTGAAAGTCAGGAGTTCGGTTCCCGGTCACGTCAAACCAATGACATGAAGATTGATACTTGTCGCTTCCTAGCCTCGTGCTCGGCATTAATAGGATAGGGCAAGGACTGGTTAGCTCAATGTCAGGATTATGTGACTGAGTGGGATATCAGGTCATGGTGCGATCAGCCTGATTTCCCAGTGGGGCAGCACTATAAAGTTGACATGAGTGTGCACTGTCACAAGTCGGTACCCATCCTGATATGACCTTAGATGTTGCCAGGGCATAACACTTCAACAACCAAGTTGCCCTGGTCGTGTTAGAGTTCTTTTAACCGTGGCGTTTGGCTCGGGGTTTCCCGCGTTCGGGCGGCGCAACACGTGTCCAGCTGCACCTCGGTGCTAGACCCGTGTCAACGCCCCCTGAGAGGGCCGCTGGGGGCGCCACCTCCCCACAGCCCGCTACTGTCACCTCGCATCTAGACTGGTTAGCTCCGTGTACGGATAATGTGACTGAGTGGGATATCAGATCATGGTGCCGGCGGTCCGGGCTCCCAATGGGACAACATTATAAAATCGCCATGAGTGCACACTGTCACAAGTCGGTACCTGTCCTGATATGACCTTAGATGTTGCAAGGACGTAAAACTCCAACAACCAATCAACCTCACGTCCACGGCACCAATTATCGGCGAAAATAAGCTTTGCTTCGGCATGTTTAAGATCGATTTAATTTGCTTGAAATGAAGTTAAGACCCAGGAGATAGCTAAATATAACTATGGATTCTTTACGCAGAAAAAAAGTAAGTCTTTAATCGAAGCACTATAATGTCCCCTCCCCCCTCCCATTGGTCATTGGCTGTCTCAGTGAGCACTGAAGACAGCAGGTGATATCATTGTGCCACCTAATCTCTACCTACCGGGTGTGGTGGCCGAATCGGTAGAGCGCTGGCCTCGCATGCGGAAGATCGGGAATTCGGTTCCAGGTCGAGTCAAACAAATGACTTATAAAATTGATACTTGCCGCTTCCTAGCCTGTCGCTCGGCATTAATATGACCACTACTGCACAGCGGCGAAAACAAGTGCATGCACTTAACCGTTATGAGCAGGATAAACAATCACCAAAAGAAAAGAAAAAAGAAGATAGGGCAAGGACTGGGTAGTTCAGTGTCAGGATAATGTGACTGAGTGAGATATCAGGGCATGGTGCCGGTGACACGATTTCCCAGTGGAGCACCACTATAAAGGCACCATGAGTGTGCACTGCCACAAGTCGGTACCCATCCTGATATGACCTTAGATGTTGCCAGGACGTAAAACTCCAACAACCAACCAATCAACCTAATCTCTACCAGCTATTCACACGATGCTGGGGAGTGTCTGTCAGAGTAGAGAACTGGCCAGCCTCGATAGCTTTACTACGGCAGGACTTATACAATATGTATGTACCAATGGTGGTGGAGGTTGTTGTACCCTCGTCGGGTTCGGCTTTCAAGAGAATTATCTAAATCCGACACGCGTGCATTTATATGGATTATCCAACACTCTCTCGTCCGGTGTCGCAGTTTCCGCCGTCCGCCAGTTTCCGCGGTCCGCATGCACTCAAATGCATTGTCAATGGCTGTGAGCAATCTTCATACAGAAAAGTGAAATATCTCTAAAACCACACGACCTAGAAACAAATGGCTTGGTACACATATAGAAAACATCTTTACCAAAAAGACTCTAATTTATTTATAAAGTTAGGGTTCTTGATTTCTATTAATTTTGAATAAAACTAATGTTTTGCACTGCAAATACTGTCAAACTCAAGGCATTGTCAATGGTCGTGAGAAATCTTCATACAGAAAATACAGAAAAAGTGAAATATCTCTAAAACCACACCACCTAGAAACAAATTGCTTGGTACACATATAGAAAACATCTTCACCAAAAACATTATATTAAATTTATAAGGTTAGTGACGGACGGCGGAAAATGGCGGACGGCGGAAAGTGCGACACTGGCCTGGCACCGGTTTAAAAAAAAAGAAATTGTTGTTTTCTTTTGTTATCCACCATTCTTCTATCAGCCTCCTTTGGCTCTGCACTAACAAATTGCTAACACAACTTTGCAGGGTTTTTTTTTTACGTCGACATCACGCCTCGCGTGCGGGAGATAGGTAGTTCGGTCCCCAGTCGAGTGATTGCTATGGTCCATCTCGCTTTAGTGTGAAGTAACTTTTATTTTAAATGGCTAACTTTTGAGATATTTGAAGCGCTAACATGTCAAGTTAATTTTGGCAAGCACGCCAAACCTCTGACACCATAGGCTTCTATTAAATTGACTCAGTATTCCCTTCCATGTTGGCAGCAGCCAGATCTCCCAGTGGGGCAGCACTATAAAGTCGCCATGAGTGCGTACAGTCACAAGTTGGTGTCTGTCCTGCGATGACCTTAGATGTTGCTAGGACGTAGAAACCCAGGCAAACATATATGAGACTGTCTCAAAAGGTGCTACGCAATATGGGACAAAACTTTGTCCATTGTAACGATCAACATACTATCTGCTTCTGCATTTGCTCAGGATAAACTGATTTGTTTTTTACATGGTGTTTCATAATCCCAATAGAATACATATTGATTCGAAGCAAATGTCCTTGTGTTTTCAGTGTAACAGTTTCTGTGCTGTTTTGTGTCAATCGTTAGAATGGACAAAAAAAAAGAAGAGTTATCACCTTTTGAGACAGGCTCATATTGACAGACAAACAGACACACATATACTGCAAATAAGTGTATTGTCAAATGCCCGGAAGACCAGCATCAGTGCGCTGACAAAACACTTTATTCCATTGAATAATCTATATTTACAATGCAGACTGCATTCAGTCTGGGCAGACGACATTCATAAGGCACAGACGTCATATCCCGGCTTGGTGGTGAATGGTGCAGATGGGTGCAGGCGTTCCAAGTGAAGACCGTGGAGGTGTGTGTGTGGGGGGGGGGGGGCTCCAGACGGGACACAGGCAGTGTGTCATGTCCGCACGCGCACATACCCACACCCACACACCCACACACCCACACACCAACCTAAGTCAGGTCCTCCCCCCTCCTGTAGCTAGTGAAAGGTGATCACCGGGCACCTCACTCCACAACTCCATCCACACACCCACCCACACACCACACTCACCCCACACACCCACACACACACATCCCCACACACCCACCCCCACACACCTACATGCCCACACAACTACACACACCCGTACCTCCAAACACCCACATACCCACACCGGCACCCTCACACACTTATATGTCCACGCACCCACACCCACACACCGCTCCACCTTACCGCCCCCCCCCCCCCACATATCATCCAAACATCCACCCACCCATTAACCCATACAGCCCCACACACCCACAAGCCAAACCCCCCACACCCTACACCCACATTCACCCCCACCCATACCGCCACACACCCACACATATCCCACACATCCACCCACCAGCCATACATCCCCACACACCCACAACCCAAACCCCCACACCCTACACCCGCATTCACCCCCACCCACACCGCCACAGACCCACACCCACACCGCCACACACCCGCACATATCCCACACGTCCACCCAACACCCATACATCCACCCGGCCCCCCACATACACACCCACACCCACCCACACACCAATATCCCCCCACCCCACCCTTCCACCACTCCCCCCCACACGCCCATACCCCCCCCCCCCCACACACACACACACACACATCCACCCACACAACCCACATGCACTAGAGGCCGTTTAGCGTTTATAGAAGCCATTATTGACAATCAGGAAAAGGCGCCTACACCCGGCTGTACCGTTGTAACGGTGTGTGTACTTTGTGTTGCAGCACGTAGACTCTACAGGTCACGTGACCCACACAAACGCTTTGTCCAATCAGCCTCCCATGCAGGAGATCAGGAGTTCGGTTCCCGGTCGATTCAAACCAATGAGTTGATATTTGATACTTGTCGCTTCCTAGCATGACGATTGACATCAATAGGATAGAGGGTGGACTAGTTAGCTCAGTGTCAGCATAGTGTGAATGAATGGGATATCGGGTCATGGTGGCCATGGGTTAGCACTGCCCCAAGGTGATACCCATCTTGATATGACATTAGATGTTGCCAGGATGTAAAACTCCAACAACCAACCAACATAACAGTGAAGTGAGAAGCCTAGTTAACAGTGAAGCGAGAAACCTAGTATCAGTCAAGTGAGGAGCCTAGTAACAATGAAGTGAGAAGCCTAGTAACAGTGAAGTGAGAAACCTAGTATCAGTGAAGTGAGGAGCCTTGTAACAGTGAAGTGAGAAGCCTAGTAACATTGAAGTGAGAAGCCTAGCAACAGTGAAGTGAGAAGCCTAGTAACAGTGAAGTGAGTTGCCTAGTAACAGTGAAGTGAGAAGCCTGGTAACATTGAAGTAAGAAGCCTAGTAACAGTGAAGTGAGAAGCCTAGTAACAGTGAAGTGAGAAGCCTAGTAACAGTGAAGTGAGAAGCCTAGCAACAGTGAAGTGAGAAGCATGGTAACAATGAAGTGAGAAACCTAGTAAGAGTGAAGTGAGGAGCCTGGTAACAGTGAAGTGAGGAGCCTGGTAACAGTGAAGTGAGGAGCCTAGTAACAGTGAAGTGCGGAGCCTAACAACAGCTAAGTGAGAAGCCTGGCAACAGTGAAATGAGAGTCCCAGTAACAGTGAAGTGAAAAGCCTAGTAACAGTGACGTGAGAAGCCTAGTAACATTGACATGTGAAGCCTAGTCAAGGTGAAGTGAGAAGCCTAGTAACAGTGAAGTTAGAAGCCTGGTAACAGTGAAGTGAGAAGCCTAGTAACAGTGAAGTGAGAAGCCTAGTAACAGTGAAGTCAGGAGCCTAGTAACAGTGAAGTGAGAAACCTAGTAACAGTGAAGTGAGGAGCCTAGTAACAGTGAAGTGAGAAGCCTGGTAACAGTGAAGTGAGAAGCATAGTAACAGTGAAGTCATAAACCTAGTAACAGTGAAATGAAAACCCTAGTAACAGTGAAGTGAGGAGCCTAGTAACAGTGAAGTGAGAAATCTAGTAACAGTGAAGTGAGGAGCCTAGTAACATTGAAGTGAGAAACCTAGTAACATTGAAGTGAGGAGCCTAGTAACTTTGAAGTGAGAAACCTAGTAACATTGAAGTGAGGAGCCTAGTAACTTTGAAGTGAGAGCCTATTAACAGTGAAGTGAGAATCCTAGTAACAGTGAAGTGAGAAGCATAGTAACAGTGAAGTGAGAAACCTAGTACAGTGAAGTGAGGAGCCTAGTAACAGTGAAGTGAGAAGCCCAGTAACAGTGAAGTGAGGAGCATAGTAAGAGTGAAGTGAGGAGCCTAGTAACAGTGAAGTAAGAAGCCTAGTAACAGGGAAGTGAGAAGCCTAGTAACAGTGAAGTGAGGAGCCTAGTAAAATTGAAGTGAGGAGCCCAGTAACAGTTAAGTGAGAAGCCTAGTAACAGTGAAGTGAGGAACCTAGTAAAATTGAAGTGAGGAGCCTAGTAATAGTTAAGTGAGAAGCCTAGTAACAGTGAAGTGAGGAGCCTAGTCAAATTGAAGTGAGGAGCCTAACAACAGTTAAGTGAGAAGCCTGGCAACAGTGAAGTGGGGAGCCTAGTAACAGTGAAGTGAGGAGCCTAGTAAAATTGAAGTGAGGAGCCTAGTAGCAGTTAAGTGATAAGCCTAGTAACAGTGACATGAGAAGCCTAGTCAGAGTGAAGTGAGAATCCTGGAACCGTGACGTGAGAAGGCTAGTAACAGTGAAGTGAGAAGCCTAGTAACAGTGAAGTGAGAAACCTAGTAACAGTGCAGTGAGAAGCCTAATAACAGTGAAGTGAGAAGCCTAGTACCAGTGAAGTGAGAAGCCTACTAAGAGTGAAGTGAGACGCCTGGTAAGAGTGAAGTGAGAAGCCTAGTAACAGTGAAGTTAGAAGCCTAGTAACAGTGAAGTGAGAAGCCTAGTAACAGTGAAGTGAGAAGCCTAGTAACAGTGAAGTGAGAAGCCTAGTAACAGTGAAGTGAGAAGCCTAGTAACAGTGCAGTGAGAAGCCTAGTAACAGTGAAGTGAGAAGCCTAGTAACAGTGAAGTGAGAAGCCTGGTAACAGTGAAGTGAGAAGCCTAGTAACAGTGAAGTGAGAAGCCTAGTAACAGTGAAGTCAGGAGCCTAGTAACAGTGAAGTGAGAAACCTAGTAACAGTGAAGTGAGGAGCCTAGTAACAGTGAAGTGAGAAGCCGGGCAACAGTGAAGTGAGAAGCATAGTAACAGTGAAGTCAGAAACCTAGTAACAGTGAAATGAGAACCCTAGTAACAGTGAAGTGAGGAGCCTAGTAACAGTGAAGTGAGAAATCTAGTAACAGTGAAGTGAGGAGCCTAGTAACATTGAAGTGAGAAACCTAGTAACATTGAAGTGAGGAGCCTAGTAACTTTGAAGTGAGAAACCTAGTAACATTGAAGTGAGGAACCTAGTAACTTTGAAGTGAGAGCCTATTAACAGTGAAGTGAGAATCCTAGTAACAGTGAAGTGAGAAGCATAGTAACAGTGAAGTGAGAAACCTAGTACAGTGAAGTGAGGAGCCTAGTAACAGTGAAGTGAGAAGCCCAGTAACAGTGAAGTGAGGAGCATAGTAAGAGTGAAGTGAGGAGCCTAGTAACAATGAAGTAAGAAGCCTAGTAACAGGAAGTGAGAAGCCTAGTAACAGTGAAGTGAGGAGCCTAGTAAAATTGAAGTGAGGAGCCCAGTAACAGTTAAGTGAGAAGCCTAGTAACAGTGAAGTGAGGAACCTAGTAAAATTGAAGTGAGGAGCCTAGTAATAGTTAAGTGAGAAGCCTAGTAACAGTGAAGTGAGGAGCCTAGTCAAATTGAAGTGAGGAGCCTAACAACAGTTAAGTGAGAAGCCTGGCAACAGTGAAGTGGGGAGCCTAGTAACAGTGAAGTGAGGAGCCTAGTAAAATTGAAGTGAGGAGCCTAGTAGCAGTTAAGTGGGAAGCCTAGTAACAGTGACATGAGAAGCCTAGTCAGAGTGAAGTGAGAATCCTGGAACCGTGAAGTGAGAAGGCTAGTAACAGTGACGTGAGAAGCCTAGTAACAGTGAAGTGAGAAACCTAGTAACAGTGCAGTGAGAAGCCTAATAACAGTGAAGTGAGAAGCCTAGTACCAGTGAAGTGAGAAGCCTACTAAGAGTGAAGTGAGACGCCTGGTAAGAGTGAAGTGAGAAGCCTAGTAACAGTGAAGTTAGAAGCCTAGTAACAGTGAAGTGAGAAGCCTAGTAACAGTGAAGTGAGAAGCCTAGTAACAGTGAAGTGAGGAGCATAGTAACAGTGAAGTGAGAAGCCTAGTAACAGTGAAGTGAGAAGCCTAGTAACAGTGCAGTGAGAAGCCTAGTAACAGTCAAGTGAGAAGCCTAGTAACAGTGAAGTGAGAAGCCTAGTAACAGTGAAGTGAGAAACCTAGTAATAGTGAAATGAGAAGCCTAGTAACAGTGAAGTGAGAAGCCTAGTAACAGTGAAGTGAGAAGCCTAGTAACAGTGAAGTGAGAAACCTAGTAACAGTGAAGTGAGAACCCTAGTAACAGTGAAGTGAGAAGCCTAGTAAGAGTGAAGTGAGACGCCTAGTAACAGTGAAGTGAGAAGCCTAGTAACAGTGAAGTGAGAAGCCTAGTAACAGTGAAGTGAGGAGCATAGTAACAGTGAAGTGAGAAGCCTAGTAACAGTGAAGTGAGAAGCCTAGTAACAGTGAAGTGAGAAGCCTAGTAACAGTGAAGTGAGGAGCCTTGTAACCGTGAAGTGAGAAACCAAGACACCAGCAAAGTGAGGGACCCAGCAAAGACGGTAGCTGTCAGTAGCAGTTTCACCTGTATGTCTTATTCTCCTTCACTTGTCTTTGCTTGGATGCTTTACATTAATATCCGTTATATGTGTTCGTCCCTATACATAAACTAAGAGCCACTGACGTCATCACAATGACGCAGGCGTGACTATGATGTCAATAAAATACAATCCCAGTAAAATATTGATTCATTGATTGATTAAATTGTTATTGTTGAAGATGACTTGCAATTTGTTGTACCTGACCGAGATGACATCTATTTTCGTCTTGGTCTCGACGACTCAGGCGGATTTGTTGGTTGGTTGTTGGAGTTTTATGTCTTGGCAACATCTAAGGTCATATCAGAACAGGTACTGACTTGCGACAGTGCACACTCATTGTGAGTTTATAGTGCTGCCCCAATGTGAAATCAGGCCACCAGCGCCATCGCACTCAGTCACATTATCCTGACACTGAGCCACCCAGTCCTTGCCCTATCCTATTAATGCCGAACGCCAGGCTAGGAAGCGACACATACCAAGTTTGGAAATCATTGGTTTGATTCAACTGGGAATAAAACTTCCTTCCTTCCGCACGGGAAGCCTGCGCTCAACCGATTTGGCCGCCGCGTCTGGTGGACTCGGGCCCAGGCAGAAAAATCAAAAAGGAAAGTTTGTTTTATTTAACGACGCCTCTGGAACACATTGATTTTTATCATCGGCTATTGGACGGCAACCATATGGTCATTCTGACATTTGCTGCTGCCACATAGGCTACTCTCTCCGATAAGCAGCAAGGTGTCTTTCATATGCATTTCCCCACAGACAGGACAGCACATACCAGAGCCTTTGATGAACCAGTTGTGGACCACTGGTTGGAACGGAAAATAACCCAGACTGCAAATGGGTCCACTGAGCAGGATTCGATCAGATGACCTAAACCTTCACAGGTGGACACGCTACTGCCTGAGCTACATCCCGCTCCCAGGCTTGAGAATCAATGCGGTCCATTCCTACAATGTCACCAGCTGTGTCTGCGGACCATGGCTGACAACCCCGAAAGACACGATCGGACGACAATATAAGGATGGCGCAATTCGATTCTCATTTCGACTGATATCTGTGAATAAACCCAGAATTAATGGCACCCAGAGTTAAAAGCCTTGTTCCCCTAACCAGCGCCTACTAATGACCACAACCAATCAGATTGTACGCTATGAAACTAGCAGGCTAGCAGTGAGCCCTCTGATTAAAACCGCTTCATCCAGGGTTAAATCCACTTGACCTAATTCCTTACTGAAGCAAACAGTACACCTATCGACCATGCGGAGAACTAAGCCTCTGTGGTGGTGGACTGTATGCAGCCAACATTTAGGTAGTTTACTAAAGCCCTGTTTACATGGCCGATTTAAAACGCCTCATATAAAACGACTTGCCTAGATCGACTCACATTTGCCGTGTAAACGCGACTCTGAGGCATTTTAGGGCTGAATCGATTCATATAAATCGGTACATGTAAACCACCTCGCGAGGTAGTATAGATGAAGCGATTCAGCTGGTTCCCGGGCGGCGATAGTGTAAAATAGTAGGGCTCGCCAGCTACAGGCTCAGCTGTAACTAATCGCTGGTGCCCGGCAGTGTTAGGGCCCGATTAGGCTGAAATCTAGTGAATGCGATCATATTTAACAGAATTACATACTCAAATAATGAAATTTAATTAAATTAACCTAAAATTCCAAGCAATATTAACGTAGCAGCTACATCGGCGTCAAATTGACGAGTGTAAACTAAACAAATAGCAGTGCTCGCCGGCTACAGGCGCAACACTAAGGCTGCTGGTTCCCGGTCGCCGACACACTTTCAAACTCGCTTGTGTAAACGCGCCACTACATCGCTTCATATAAATCGATTTGCCTAAATCGCTTCACAATTTCCCGTGTAAACATGGCTTAAGAGCCGTCCAAAGGTGGCAACATTTTCATCGTCATACAAAGCATACAGCAGGAGGTCAGGGCGGGGCGGGGGGGGGGGGGAGTGGTGTCAGTAAAGTACAACTTTTAGTGTTTAATAAAATGATGATATTTTTCAGTGATTTAATTTCTTGTTGGTACTGTAGTAGACTTCTGACAGGGAACCGAACGGTACGTTAGAGACTGAATTTGCATCCATGATGCTAACATACTCAAGCGTACTCTAGTGTACTCTAGCATACTCTAGCATACTCTAGCATACTCTAGCATGCTCTAGTGTAGTCTAGCATACTTGGACGAAGCTCTGGTCACATAGCTTTTAGTGGATGTAGGTGAACGTAGTGGAGGCTAACGTAGTTGAATATAGTTGAACGTAGTTGAACGTACAGGCATCCGTCCGTACTGTAACATATGTAACCATACCGTAATGTATTTATCCATACCGTAACATATTTATCCGTACCATTATGTATAAATTTATCCGTACCAAAACCTGCCATACCTTAACGTATTTCAAAGTAGTTTAACATACTTACACCACGGTGGACCCACGTTAGCTTCACCTACGTTTAACTACGTCCACTAACGTGTATGTGACTGGGGCTTAAGTACGGGGTGAATCTTTGATCTAACAACCTTCTGGATCCGCCCTGGTTGTTATAAAACCAGGACGCCATAATAGGACTCTATATCGCAGTGACGAGTTTGACTAATTGCTGCTCGCTGCCAACTACTGATTGCGACAATAATCGATCAATGATATCCTTTGATCGGTATCAACTGCCATGACCACCAATACAAACAAACACACCGTGCCAGGTGGACAGACGCCTATCTGTCCGTCTGTCCGCTGAGAGACACAGCATGCAGGGTTCGAGCCCCTTCGCGGTAAACATGGCAGGGAGCTGCTCCACCCTCCCTAGTGAAAGCGTTTAACTTCTTTCTGACTGTTTAGAGTTGTTGTCTATTTGTTGTTGGTTTACATCCTAGCAACATCTACGGTCATACCGGGCGCGGTGGTCTAATCGGTAGAGCGCGGGATGAGCGTGCGGAAGGTCGGGATTTCGGTTTGCAGTCGAGTTAAACCAATGACGTTAAAATTGATACTTGTCGCTTCCTAGCCTGGTGCTCGGCATTAATAGGATAGGACAAGGACTAATTAGCTATGTGTCAGGATAATGTGACTGAGTGTGATATTGGGTCATGGTGCCAGTGGCCTGATTTCCTAATGGGGGCAGCACTATAAAGTCACCATGAATGGGTACTGTCACAAGTCGGTACCTGTCCTGATATGACCTTAGATGTTGCCAGGACGTAAAATTCCAACAACCAACCAATCTAAGATCATATTAAGATTGCTACCAACTTTTGGCAGTGCGCCACTCATGTCAAATTAATATATAGTGTTGCCCCACTGGGAGACCAGGCTGCCTGCACTATGACCCGATATCCCACAAAATCACAATATCCTGACACTGTGCTAACTAGTCCTTGCCTTATCCTAATAATGCCAAGCATTCTGGTTAGGAAGCGACAAGTATCAATGTTATAAGTCATTGCTTTGACTCGACCGGGAATTGAACTCGCGACTTTCCATCACGGGACGGCTGCGCTCTATCGATTCGGCCACAAAATTGGGTGATTATTGGCTGCTGATACAGCACTCCTTTGGGTACTCGTTCGTTATTGATGATAAGCAATCCTCTTTGGGTAGTAATGCTGTGCTACATGCTCGTTAGTTACTGATACTGAAGCCCCAGTCAAACCTACCCGGACGAGCCCGGATTTTGAGCCGGACCAACCCACGACTATGTTGCTAGGACGTAAAACAACAACAAACAAACTATGTTCTATATTCAGTAGTTACTGATACTACGTTAGATATCCAATGGCGGTAATACTATATATATTACATATCCATTGGATGGTTGGTTGTTGGAGTTTTACGTCCTGGCAACATCTGAGGTCATATCAGGACGGGGCGTATCCATTAGTTACTGATACAATGTTTGATACTCATTGATGCAATGCTATGTTTTACATACCTATTAGTAACTGACCCAAACAACCGCAGTGAGAGCTCTTTGGATTTTTAGACAAGCATGGCCGTCTTAGTTCACAAAGAATATCACAGAAGCGGGTCTTACAATATTAGTGTACGCTGACAGTGCTGCGGGGCAAGCAGTACATTATGGGCATACACTGATATTGCTGCAAGTGGGTAGTACCCAATGTGAATATGTTGATATTGCTGCAGGTGAGGTAGTACGTTATAGGAATACGTTGATAGTGATGCAGGCCAGGCCGTACATTATGGGCATACGCTGATAGTGCTGCAAGTGGGTAGTACACAATGTGAATATGTTGATATTGCTGCAGGTGAGGTAGTACGTTATAGGAATACGCTGATAGTGCTGCAGGCCAGGCCATACATTATGGTCATACGCTGATAGTGCTGCAGTTAATGTAGTACATTTTGGGAATACACTGATAGCGCAGCAGGTCAGGTATTACATTATGGGGATACACTGATAGTGTTGCAGGTAATGTAGTATATTACGGGAATACGCTGACAGTGCTGCAGGTCAGACAGTGCATAATGGCAATACGCTGACAGTGCTGCGGTTATAAACGTAAATGTAGCTTCAAACAGAAATTCCTCATCTAACTTCTAACATTGCAACCAAAATGCGTTTTCACAAAATGCAATGAATGAGATCAAACGTGGAATAGCTTTGCGCCGCTCTGAATAAACCGGTTATGTGTCGAAGGCGTCGACATTACCAATGCGATCTGTCCTCATGCAGCGTCAATTTACTGCTTTAAAGGGACCAGATATAGGTCGCTGAGACACTACCCGTACTCCGACAAATGCTTTCCAAGCATACATTTGCCAGTTTTCAGTTTAGACAACTACATATGTGGGGGGAGAGTGCTGACATTGGTTGCTTCTGTTGTGTTTTATTTAGTCCAGCAACACTGATGCTTTTAGACAACCATATAGAGAACAAAATGTTAGAAATTGCAATCTAAAATGATATATATAAAGTTCAAATGTTTATTTATCATAACCAGATACTTTTTGTGTGAATAATTGATTAAACCATGTTGATTAATAGATTTTAAAAGTTGAATTGAGAGCTTTCTGTGCCTGCCATCTTGGTGGTTGCCATGGCTTCCCCTGTGTGTGGGGAACCCCTCTAGGTCATGTGATCAGGGAATCCCACCTATGATGTCATTCATACATCACATACTTCAACTCTCCTCCCACATGTTCAGTGGCATGAACTGAACAAACTAAGCAAAGGTATGTTTGGAGAGCTTTTGATGCTGGATTCGTTTGTATCTGGGTGCGGTATAGCCGGCGACTTTAATCGTTTCTACGTGGCCACACAGAGTTAAACCACTCCCTACAAGCCTCAGAAGCCATCTAATTCGCAATCAGCACCGGCTTATGAAAAGGCAACAACAAAAATACATAAAGGCTGTTCTTTCATGTTTCTTTCACACCTGTCAACTCAGACACCGTCGTAAGTAATTCCGTGTATATTTCAAGTAAAGTCACTTGTGTACATTTCAACTCCAGAAGTTATGTTGGCTTTCTGCTCAGACATGCTTTTTACTATATATGTGATGTGTAAAACTAAGATTCCTTATACGCGGTATGCAGCATGCGAATGCGAATGCGGCATGCGGCATGTGGCATGCGATTTGGTTGATTCCATACCCATGCGGCATGCAGCGATTTGGTTTGTTCTTTACAGTAACAACTTTAAAAAGTCCATATTTTCTTTAATATTAGAGCGATTTTCACAAATGAAGTGTCATTGTATTTAAAATTCAATATACTAACAGGTGAAATCCATTAAATCAAGCTCAAAACTATTTTGTGAAAATCACTGAATGTCGTATATGGGGCGTAGATATATGCGGCATAGATATATGGCAACCCCCAACATTTGTTGGGGTTTTTCCTCCAAATTTGTGAAGGAATAGTATTGTTTTCTATGGCAAACGCAACAGTATTCGCATTCGCATGCCGCACCGATTGGTCCATGGGGCGATCCATTTGCCGCATTCGCATTCGCATTCGCATTCGCATTCGCATTCGCATTCACATTCACATTCAGATGTATGGAAGCACCACTATTCAATTACATGCTTTTTGATTTGTTGCCGCATTCGCATTCGTATGCCGCATACCGCATATAAGGAATCTTAGCTTAAGCATTATGTGAGTATAAAGACGCGGGTGGAATTATTCTATTATATTCTTCTTATTATATTATTACTATTAGCCAATGGGTGTTCTTCGTTTATTTGCTCCTTACTCATGCCGGGACAAGTGGCGCCACCACCGGGTCCTACCCGAACTTCCGGCCTTACCACTGTCATTTGCGGCCGCAATTTTTCATTGTAGTACTAGTAGTCTGCACTGATCTCTTAAACAAGAAGCCACATATACAGGTAGGCGTGGATAGAGTGGTGACATCAGGGAGCTTAGGTGGTGTAATGCTTAGCACACTGGGCCGGAATGCAAGAGATGTGGGTTCGATTCCTGCTCTAGGCACAATGTTTCCCATTTTCATAACCTCCAGGACATTGGCGCCATGACCGGGATCCTGTACAAGCTACATATATGGCATAGTTGTTGAAGCTACCCTGTGTATGTATAAGGATGTATAATTAATTATGCGGATATAAATAGGTGGAGTATTACTTTATTATTATTATTGCTATGAGGTTATTCGCTAAATATATTATGTCCAATCATTGGCCTGCCTGGATTTGCCCCGGGTTGCCTCCGCGAGTGCCGCCACCGGCCGTTTCCGCCGGTGCTCGCTCCAGGTCAGTCACTTGCCCATTGGATTTGAAACTTTTACCGGTAAGCATGTTATTGTGCTAGTCAAGACGCTCAATAAAGTGTCCGACCCATCACTCGTCTGTGTCCCGTCCTTTGTTAACATAGCCCTACTTTATATGTATATATATGCATGTGTGTACATATCGATATACAGGACGCTGTGGCCGAATCGGTAGAGCGCAGGCTTCCCATGCGGAAGATTCGGAATTCGATTCCCAGTCAAGTCAAACCAATGACTTACAAAATTGATACTTGTCACTTCCCAGCCTGGGGCTTGGCATTACTAGGATACGGCAAGGACTGGTTAGCTCAGTGTCAGGATAAATGTAACTGAGTGGAATATCAGGTCATGGTGCTGGCAGCCTGGTCTCCCAGTGGGGCACTGCTATGAAGTTGCCATGAATGTGCACTGTCACAAGTCGGCACCTGTCTTGATTTGATATGACCTTAGATGTTGCCAGGATGTAAAACTCCAACAAACAAAAATGCATGTATGTATGTGTGTGCGTTGGTGGCGCAGATGTCTCAAGCTGGCCATGGTTTGTCCCGTTACCAGTTGTGGGTGTGTGTGGGGTGTTGGAGTGTGGGTGTGTGGGGTGTGGGTTGTGTGGGTGTGGGAGTGTGGGGGTATGGGGGTGGGGTGGGTGTTGGGATGTGTGGAGGAGTGGGTGTGGGTGTGGTTTGGGTGGGTGGGGTTGGGGTTGGTGGGAGTGTGGGGTGTAGGCATGTGAGTGTGGGGTGTTGCGGTGTGGGTGTGTGGGGGTATGGGGGTGGGGTGGGTGTTGGGGTGTGTCGTGTGTGGGGGTATTGGGGTGTAGGCGTGGAGGTGTGTGGGAGTGTGGGGGTATGGGGGTGGGTGTTGGGGTGGGTGTGGGTGTGGGTTTGGGTGTGGGTGTGGGTGTGGTGTGGGTGTGGGTGGTGTTGGTGGGAGTGTGTCTGGGGGCGCCATTGGATCCATGCCTGGCACAGATGCATGGTGGTCTAGGCGCCTCCTCTGGTACTCTTCACTTCCGGCATGTCCCAGTGGGGGCGCCCCGGTGGCAGGTGCTGAATGGACTCAACACCAACCGGTGTGTTTGAGTGTATCCTGTTGTGCACTGTTTGAATTGGATTGAATTTTAGTTTAACATAGCATATGGTGAGGTGAATTTAGTTCACCTCCTCTGAAATGCTAATCTTCCTTCCCCCAACAAGCAAATAAATCATGCCCGTACACACATGCACATACACACATGCACATATACACATGCACATACACATATGCACATACACACATGAACATACACACATGCACACACATGCATATACACACATGCGCATACACAAATGCACATACACACATGTACATATACACATGCACATATACACATGCATATACACACATGCACATACACACATGCACATACGCACATGTACATACACACATGCACAGTATACACACATGCACATACACACATGTACATATACACATGCACATATACACATGCACATACACACATGCACATACACACATGCACATATACACATGCACATACACACGTGCACATACACACATGCACCTACACACATGCACCTACACACATGTACATATACACATGCACACACATGCATGTACACACATCCACATACACACATGTCCGTACACACATGCACATATACACATGCACCTACACCCATGCACCTACACACATGTACATAGACACATGCACATACACACATGCACATACACACATGCACATACAAACATGCACATACACACATGCACATACACACATGCACATACACACATGCACATACACACATGCACATACACATGCACATATACACATGCACATATGCACATGCACATACACACATGTACACCCATGCACATACACACATGCACATACACATGCACATACACACATGCACAAACACTCATGCACATACACACATGCACATACACACATGCACATACATACATGCACATACACATGTACATACACACATACACACATGCACATACACACATGCACATACACACATGCACATACACACATGCACATACAAACATCTATAAGCTAACACCGGACGCAGGAGCCGAATGGGTAGACGAAGGCTTCTCGTGTGGAAGTTCGAGAGTTCGAATCCCAGTCGAGTCCAACCAATGACTTATACAATTGTTATAAATACATGGAAGTGCATATAAGCACATACAAGTATGTAGACATGTATAGAAATACATATAAGTATTATAGAAACATATAGAAATACATAGAAACGGATATAAATACATATAAGTATTATAGAAACACATAGAAATACATAGAAAAGGATATACATACATAGAAGTATTATGGATACAAATAGAAATACATAGAAACGGGTATAAATACTTAAAAGTATTATAGAAACACATAGAAATACATAGAAATGGATATAGATACATAGAAGTATTATAGAAACACATAGAAATACATAGACACGGATATAAATACATAGAAGTATTATAGAAACACATAGAAATACATGGAGTGAGATGAGAAATTCAGACATTTTTAATCACAATCACAGGATATTTCAATCATCAAATCCAAAGCAGTTTTATCATCAGTCATCAATCAATCATTAATCAATCATCAAACAATCATCAAACAATCATCAAATCTACATCAATGCAGACATTTCAATAATATGAGCTTCAATTTTCTATCAGGTTTATCAGGTTTATCTTTAGGTTTTTAGTTTTTTCGTTCATTTAGTTTTTTGCTCGGGTTTATTTTTAAACATCGAGTTAAGTGCATTGGTTGTGGGTGGGTGGGTTAAGAAGACGTGTTGCTGCTACAGTGGGCCGTGTGCGAGTGGCTATTCCGAGGCTCGCAGGGGTGAGTCTGGGGTGGGCTTAGAGGTTGAAGTTGATTGGTCGAGTGGTTTCTGGAGTTGGCCAATGGGATGGCTCGGTGTGAGTGGCAGGTGGGAGGGGCTGCTTCCCTGTTCTCTGCACCCCCAGCAATGACAAACTGTGTACCAGTCTAGATAGCGACACGAATAAATGTTTAAGTCATTGAATTTCCTCGTCTAGGATTCAAACTTGAGTTTCGGATTCAACGGCCTGATACCCACCGGAAATGGGTGCTCAACTCCTTCAGCCATCCCGTCTGATATATATATATATATATTTATATATATATATATCTATATGTTACATAAAATACCTTAATTGGTTAGTTGGTTGTTGGAGATTCACGTCCTGGCAACATCTAAGGTCATATCATGATGGGTACCGACTTGTGACAGTGCACACTCATGGTGACTTTATAGTGGTGCCCAACTGGGAGACCAGACCACCAGCACCATGACCTGATATTCCACTCAGTCACATTATCCTGGCACTGAGCCAACCAGTCCTTGCCCTATCCTAATAATGCCAAGCGCCTGGCTAGGAAGTGACAAGTATATGTTTTGAAGTTATTGGTTTGACTCGACCAATGTTCGAACCCGTGGATTCGAATCCCACGATCTACCAACAAAAAGATCTTAGCTATTCAGCTTCTACTGGCCACACTTACAAAGGTTTGAAATCTAAAGTCATTTGACCATTTGTTTGTTTGTTTAACCAATGCTTTATCTCCCTAAAATGATGCTTCATTACCTCGGATCCGATGAATGCGTACTGGCCTCGACTTGGAAATATATCTACCATATATGTCACAATAGAACCACACTACCCAATAGAAGCACACCCCACATTTCAAGATTAAAAGCATGCACAAATTTACCATTGTATTCAGACTGAATGCACATAAAATGAGACAATCCCACTTTATTTCAGAGGCATCACAAAAACAAAATAAAAATGTATGATCATATTCAGACTGAATGCACATAAAATAAGACAATCCCACTTTATTTCAGAGGCATCACAAAAACAAAATAAAAATGTATGATCATATTCAGACTGAATGCACAACAAATAAGACAATCCCACTTTCTTTCAGAGGCACGACAACAACAAATCCATGAAATTCTTTAACTTTGAATAGATGCACATCCATGTGTCTACACTCGCGCAGTGCGCGTCTATTAGAACATATACGGTATATATATATATATGAACTGGGCGAGCCTGGGGGCGAGCTTAGGCATGTGCAGGCCCAAGACGAGTGACATGCACTTCTTTGCGGGTCATTCCTTGGGCCTACAAATGTCATCGGTGCTGAGAAAGGACTAGTTCTGCCTTCACTCACTAGGTGGTGCATGTTAGTATATCTATTGGCTTGCCTGTGAAGGAATGACTTTCGAGCACTGCGCTCGAGCCCATCGGATGCGCCTCAAGCATTCTCCAATGTTAAATTATATTCATTTATTTATAGATTTGTTTCCAATTGATCTGTTCTAAATTTAATATCTAATTTTATAGGTGATTGGCTATTATAGCTTTCAGATAGGTATGTGAATATTTCGGATAATAAACTATCAATTCCATGTAATCTACTGGTCCCTTGCCTCCTTTTGGCACCTGAACCATCTCTATTAGTTTAGTATTAGCTGATTAGTAGTATATTCACTAGATTATTTACAGTGCATAAAAGGGTAAATATATACACAGTCGAGTAAAGTTGAGTTAGGTAAAGTGTAGTCGGGTAAAGTGTAGTCGGGTAAAGTGTAGTCAGGTAAAGTTTAGTCGGGTAAAGTGTAGTCGGGTAAAGTGTAGTTGGGTAAAGTGTAGTCGGGTAAAGTCGAGTCAGGTAAAGTCGAGTCGGGTAAAGTTGAGTCAGGTAAAGTTGATTCGGGTAAAGTATACTCGGGTATAGTCGAGTCGGGTAAAGTCGAGTCGGGTAAAGTTGAGTCAGGTAAAGTTGATTCGGGTAAAGTGTAGTCGGGTAAAGTCGAGTCAGGTAACGTGTAGTCGGGTAAAGTGTAGTCGGGTAAAGTCGAGTCGGGTAAAGTGTAGTCGGGTAAACTCGAGTCGGGTAAAGTTGTGTCGGGTAAAGTTGAGTCAGGTAAAGTTGAGTCGGGTAAAGTCGAGTCGGGTAAAGTCGAGTCGAGTAAAGTCTAGTCCGGTAAAGTGTAGTCGGGTAAAGTTGAGTCGGGTAAAGTTGAGTCGGGTAAAGTTGAGTCGGGTAAAGTGTAGTCGGGTAAAGTGTAGTCGGGTAAAGTCGAGTCGGGTAAAGTCGAGTCGGGTAAAGTCGAGTCGGGTAAAGTTGAGTCAGGTAAAGTTGAGTCGGGTAAAGTCTAGTCAGGTAAAGTCGACTTGGGTAAAGTCGAGTCAGGTAAAGTGTAGTTGGGTAAAGTTGAGTCAGGTAAAGTTGAGTCGGGTAAAGTGTAGTTGGGTAAAGTCAAGTCGGGTAAAGTCGAGTCGGGTAAAGTCGAGTCGGGTAAAGTCGAGTCGAGTAAAGTCGAGTCGGGCAAAGTCGAGTCGGGTAAAATCTAGTCGGGTAAAGTCGAGTCTGGTAAAACGAGGTAAGCTCTCCAACCCGGCGATGCGTTTTCTAAGTTGATGAACTCATAAGTTGAAGTATGGCATGATAACTGCAGGTAGAGGACAGTATTCTAAAGCTAGGGGGAAGGACTTCACAGCATCTCTTATAATAGGCTCCCTTAACAAAAATCTAATTCACTAATGTTTAAGAGTATAGGCTGTAGAAATATTTGAAAAGCATTCGTAAGTTGATGCCAATCTGTAAGATTTCTTATCTTTCCTGATATAATAGCATTATTTCACTTATATATTATCACATCATAGCTTTGAGCATATTGCTGAATGCACAACACGTATAGGATGAGATTCTATGTGCTAAATATCATTTTGAAAGGCATCTGATGTTGTTAGGTCAGTGCAAACTATGCATTTCATAAGTTGATGGGTTGATGTTTTTTTCACTTTAATTTGAGTAAAGATATGCATTATAATCCGATTTGCATATATTTGATTTATTTTCATTCACATGGTTGGTATGTACACATGGATCTAAACAGAATAGCAATTGACTGCTAAGTGCATTAATAATAGACAAACACTTGATTTATTCCAAAAATGCACACCAGTCGTGAAAATTGACCATATATATAATATCTGTGCATGATGGTTACATTGTTTGCTTTTTGGAGTTTCTCGTCCTAGACACATCTCTGGTCATATCAGGAGTGGTACCGACTTGTGACAGTGTGCACTCAGGGCAACTTTATAGTGCTGCCCAACTGGGAGACCAGGCCACTGGCACCATAACCTAATATCTCACACGGTCACATTACCCTGTTACTGTGCGAACCACTCCTTGTCCTATCCTATTATTGCCGAGCACCAGGCTATGTAGCGACAAGAATCAATTATATAAGACATTGGTTTGACTCGGCTAGGATTCGAACTCCCGACTTTCCACACGGGAAGTCTGCACTCTACCGATTCGGCCACTGCGTCCGGTATATGATGGTTATACACATGTAAAGTCGACGGCCGGCAGCGGTGGTTGTGTAGGCAGGCTAAATAGGAAATCACTACAGGCAAGTAGAAGAAAGGCAGAGTATAGAGTGTGCAGAAGGAACCAGAAGGAGCTTGCTTGTTTTATTATTATATAGTATCATGAATCCAAGATGGCTGTCACACCTAATCAGCTCCTCCAATCAGCACTAGGCATTCTTCAATTAGCCAATGAACATGTACCCTGCTTGTATCCAAGCCTTGGTTGTTTATGGCTACAGTGCCCTGTTGTGTCTGGGTGTGCAGTGATCCGTAAATAACAGTTGGGGGGGGGGGGGAGGGGGTATGTGAGCAGAGTTGCTAAGGCCTGGTCACACTAAAGGTAGTGCCCCTTTCACACTATCTTTAAATCACATAATGTCTATATCAAACTCAGTAAAGGATCACCAGCACCACATAATACCTTAATGCATATGGCTTTATATACCATTTATCTTTTTATATACAATTGTAATTACTATAGACTAGTTCACACCATCCTCCAATGTCTTAATTATCGGAAAATTTTACACACAGTTCTACACTCTACAACTCAGTTTATGCCGAGGTAGTGTGGATCATGGATTAAATAACCACCAGGGTATCGCGTGCAGGTGCAGTTTGGTCATTTCTTTGTTGGGGTTTTACGTCCTAGCAGTATCTAAGCTCATATCAGGAGTAGTATCGACTTGTTACAACGCAAACTTATGGCGACTTTATAGTGTTTCCCGAATGGGAGACCAGACCACCCGCACCATGGCCTGATATATCACAGGTTTGTTTGTTTTTGTGGGGTTATCGCTCCTAGCAGCATCTAAACTCATATCAGAACGGTTACCGACAAGTGACACGACACACTCACGACGATCTTTTAGTGCTGCCCCAATGGGAGACCGGAGCAACAGGCACCATAAACAATATCCCACTCAGTCACATTATCCCGATAATGAGCACACCAAACCCTGCCGTATTTTAGTAATGCCGACTGCTAGGCTATTTGGCAGCAAGTATCCATTTTGAAGTCGTTGCTTTAACTCAGCCGAGGATTAAACCCACAACGCCCCGTAGTGTGAATGTGAGTGAGTGAGTGAGGGAGGAAGTGAGAGAATGAGGGATTGGGGGAGTGGTGTGGGCGGTGCGTCACTTGTGGGGCGTGGCTGTGGACTGTGGATGCGCATTGACACGGATTGTACATAGCTCTATGCAGGTTGTGGGAGGGGCTTGCTGCTTCAATGGGCGTCCGCCAGGGGGCGTGACCGGATTAGCGCGGGGCGAGAAAGAGTAGTGGGTGGGCGGGTGTGTGGGCGGGTGGGCGGGTGGGTGTGACTAACCCACGCTGCTGACGTAGGTGCAGCAGAGACGCTCTACCTGAGTCTACCCGCCTCATTTGCATAAAGTGGTCACGTGGTTCAGTCAGTCACGTGGTTCAGTCCCCCCCCCCCCCATCCCACCCTCCGCGGTTATGTTTGACACCCAACCAACGGGCGCCAGCCTCACTCACCAAGCCGCAGTTGTACCAGGTGGACCCAGCCGGCACCTCTCTGCACCCCGCTAACTCGACACTCACACAAACGCAACGCTTTAACCACTCGGCACGTCCAGGTGCTCACTGCCACTCACTGCCACTCACTGCCACTCACTGCCACTCACTGCCGCTCACTACCGCTCACTGCCACTCACTGCTACTCACTGCCGCCTTCCGCCGGCCCATCCCTACTTCTCTCACGCCTAGCCCGGCCTCCCGCTCTCCCCAGTCGAGTTTCTTACCCGCCCGCCCACCCCAGCCCGGCCTCCCGCCTTCCCCAGCCCGGCCTCCCGCCCTCCTGTCCGCCCGCTCTCCCTAGCCCCGCCTAGCCCCGCCTCCGGCTCTCCCCATTCCGGCCTCCCTCCAGCCTAGCCCTCCCCCACCCCTCCCTCCCCCCCAACACGTTATACCGCTAGCTGCTCGGGGAGCGCGTCGCGCCGCCTTGTGGTGACTTCAGCACGCGCGCGCCCCCTGCCGCACACTGCGCATGCCCATCCGGAAGTAAGTGGTCGCAGAGTTGGGAGCGGTATATATCACACTGTTACCCGTGCCACACGCGTCTACGGGGCCGCCGAAAGCACAGCAAGGAGCTCAGTTACAGCGCCGACCATGTACGGAAAGGTGAGTGACTTCCTTCTGGGGGTGAGAAACCCGACGGGATGGCCAAATGAGTTAGAGCGTCCATCTCCCATGTTGGTAGATCGTGGGTTTGTGGGTTCGAACCGTGGTCGAGTCAAACCAATGACTTTAAAATTGATACTTGTTGCTTCCTAGCCTGGCGCTCGGCATTATTAGGATAGGGCAAGGACTGGTTGGCTCAGTGTCAGGATAATGAGACTGAGTGGGATATCAGGTCATGGTGTTGACAGCCTGGTATTCCAGTGGGGCAGCATTATAAAGTCACCATGAGTGCGCACTGTCACAAGTCGGTACCCGTCCTGATATGACCTTAGATGTTGATAGGACTTAAAACAACAACAACCAAAAAATATCCTTCCGGGGTTAGTGGGGGGGGGGGGGCGAATCGGTAGAGCGCGGGCCTCGCGTGCGGGAGTCAGCCTCGCCCACAACCTGCATAGAGATCTATGTACACTCCCTGTCAATGCGCGTCCACAGGGAGTTCGGTTCCCGGTTGAGTCAAACCAATGATTTTAACAAAAATGGTTGTTTATTTACCCTGGCCATAAAAGATAAGTTCGTGCTAAAACTTCTTTTCAATTATCATCAGCTTTAGTAATTGGTTTCTGGTTCATTGTCTTGAATGATTTGTTAGTATTTGCAAGTGTATTTGAGCCTGTTTCAAAAGGTGATAACTAATTTTGTTTTTGTCCATTGTAACGATTGACACAAAACAGCATAGAAACGGTTACACTGAAAACACAAGGGCATTTGCTTCAAATCAATGTGTATTCTATTGGGATTATGAAACACCATGTAAAAAACCAAAATCAGTTTATCCTGAGCAAATGCATAAGCAGATAGTATGTTGATCGTTACAATGGACAAAGTTTTGTCCCATCTTACTTATCACCTTTTGAGACAGTCTCATTTATCTCAGAACTACAGTGAGACAGTGATGGGCTGAAATCGATACTTGTCGCTTCCTAGCTAAGCATTAATGGGATAGAGCAAGGACTGGTTACCTTAGTGTCAGGACAATGTGACTGAGTGGGATATCGTGTCATGGTGCCAGCGGTCTGAATTCCCTGTGGGGCAGCACTATTAAGTCACCATGAGTGCACACTGTCACAAGTCGGTACCCATTCTGATACGACTTTAGATGTTGCCAGGGTGTAAAACTCCAACAATAACTTCCTTCTGGCGTGACCGGACGCGATGGCCGAATCGGTAGAGCGCGGACCTCGTGTATGAGAGACCGGGAGTTCGGTTTCCCGCTCGAGTCAAATCAATGGCTTATAAAATCTATACTATCACTTCCTAGCCTGGCGCTCGGCATTAATAGGATAGGGCAAGGACTGGTTAGCTCAGTGTCAGGATAATGTGACTGGGTGGGGTATCGGATCATGGTGCCGGCGGCCTGGTTTCCCAGTGTGATGTGGTGAGGCTCAGCGGTGTGAGGGTGATGTGGGGGTGGGGGATCTTAGCAGTGTGATTGCGAGGGGGGAGGGCTGTTGGAAATGAGTGTGAAGGTGGGGGGACTTGGTAGTGTCAGTGGGGGAACTTGGCAGTGTGATGGTATGGGGGCTTGGCAGAGTGACAGTGGGGGAGACTTGGCAGTGTGAGGGTATGGGGACTTGTCAGTGTGTCAGTGGGAGGACTTGGCAGTGTGAGGGTATGGGGGCTTGTCAGAGTGACAGTGGGGGAGACTTGGCAGTGTGATGGAATGGGGGCTTGGCAGAGTGACAGTGGGGGGACTTCGCAGTTTGAGGGTATGGGGACTTGGCAGAGTGACAGTGGGGGAGACTTGGCAGTGTGAGGGTATGGTGCTTGTCAGTGTGCGAGTGGGGAGACTTGGCAGTTTGAGGGTATGGGGACTTGTCAGAGTGAAAGTGGGGGAGACTTGGCAGTGTGAGGGTGGGGTACTTGTCAGTGTGCGGGTGTGGGAAACTTGGCAGTGTGAGGGTATGGGGGCTTGGCAGAGTGACAGTGGGGGAGACTTGGCAGTGTGAGGGTATGGGGGCTTGTCAGTATGCCAGTGGGGGAAACTTGGCAGTGTTAGGGTATGGGGCTTGGCAGAGTGACAGTGGGGGAGACTTGGCAGTGTGAGGGGATGGGGGCTTGGTAGAGTGACAATGGGGAGACTTGGCAGTGTGAGGGTATGTGGACTTGTCAGTGTGCCAGTGAGGGAGACTTGGCAGTGTGAGGGTGTGGGGGCTTGTCAGTGTGCCAGTGGGGGAGACTTGGCAGTGTGAGGGTGTGGGGGCTTGTCAGTGTGCCAGTGGGGGAGACTTGGCAGTTTGAGGGTATGTGGACTTTTCAGAGTGACAGTGGGGGGACTTGGCAGTGTGAGGGTATGGGGACTTGGCAGAGTGACAGTGGGAGGACTTGGCAGTGTGAGGGTATGGGGGCTTGGCAGAGTGACAGTGGGGGAAACCTGGCAGTGTGAGGGTATGGGACTTGGCAGAGTGACAGTGGAGGACTTGGCAGTGTGAGGGTATGGGGATTTGGCAGAGTGACAGTGGGAGGACTTGTCAGTGTGAGGGTATGGGGGCTTGTCAGAGTGACAGTGGGAGAGACTTGTCAGTGTGATGGTATGGGGGCTTGTCAGAGTGACAGTGGGGGGACTTGGCAGTGTGAGGGTATGGGGGCTTGGCAGAGTGACAGTGGGAGGACTTGTCAGTGTGAGGGTATGGGGGCTTGCAGAGTGACAGTGGGGGGACTTGGCAGTGTGAGGGTATGGGGGCTTGTCAGAGTGACAGTGGGAGAGACCTGGCAGTGTGAGGGTATGGGGGCTTGTCAGTGTGCCAGTGGGGGAGACTTGGCAGTGTGAGGGGATGGGGGCTTGTCAGTGTGCCAGTGGGGGAGACTTGGCATTGTTAGGGTATGGGGCTTGGCAGAGTGACAGTGGGGGAGACTTGGCAGTGTGAGGGGATGGGGGCTTGGTAGAGTGACAGTGGGGAGACTTGGCAGTGTGAGGGTATGTGGACTTGTCAGTGTGCCAGTGAGGGAGACTTGGCAGTGTGAGGGTGTGGGGGCTTGTCAGTGTGCCAGTGGGGGAGACTTGGCAGTGTGAGGGTGTGGGGGCTTGTCAGTGTGCCAGTGGGGGAGACTTGGCAGTTTGAGGTATGTGGACTTTTCAGAGTGACAGTGGGGGGACTTGGCAGTGTGAGGGTATGGGGACTTGGCAGAGTGACAGTGGGAGGACTTGGCAGTGTGAGGGTATGGGGGCTTGGCAGAGTGACAGTGGGGGAAACTTGGCAGTGTGAGGGTATGGGGACTTGGCAGAGTGACAGTGGGAGGACTTGGCAGTGTGAGGGTATGGGGATTTGGCAGAGTGACAGTGGGAGGACTTGTCAGTGTGAGGGTATGGGGGCTTGTCAGAGTGACAGTGGGAGAGACTTGTCAGTGTGATGGTATGGGGGCTTGTCAGAGTGACAGTGGGGGGACTTGGCAGTGTGAGGGTATGGGGCTTGGCAGAGTGACAGTGGGAGGACTTGTCAGTGTGAGGGTATGGGGGCTTGGCAGAGTGACAGTGGGGGGACTTGGCAGTGTGAGGGTATGGGGCTTGTCAGAGTGACAGTGGGAGAGACCTGGCAGTGTGAGGGTATGGGGGCTTGTCAGTGTGCCAGTGGGGGAGACTTGGCAGTGTGAGGGGATGGGGGCTTGTCAGTGTGCCAGTGGGGGAGACTTGGCAGTGTGAGGGTATGGGGGCTTGTCAGTGTGCCAGTGGGGGAGACTTGTCAGTGTGAGGGGATGGGGGCTTGTCAGTGTGCCAGTTGGGGAGACTTGGCAGTGTAAGGGTATGGGGGCTTGGCAGAGTGACAGTGGGGGAGACTTGGCAGTGTGAGGGTATGGGGGCTTGTCAGTGTGCCAGTGGGGGAGACTTGGCAGTGTGAGGGTATGGGGGCTTGTCAGTGTGCCAGTGGGGAGACTTGGCAGTGTGAGGGGATGGGGCTTGTCAGTGTGCCAGTGGGAGAGACTTGGCAGTGTGAGGGTATGGGGGCTTGGCAGAGTGACAGTGGGGGGACTTGGCAGTTTGAGGGTATGGGGGCTTGGCAGAGTGACAGTGGGGAACTTGGCAGTGTGAGGGTATGGGGGCTTGGCAGAGTGACAGTGGGGGAGAATTGGCAGTGTGAGGTATGGGGGCTTGGCAGAGTGACAGTGGGGGGACTTGGCAGTTTGAGGGTATGGGGGCTTGGCAGAGTGACAGTGGGGGAGACTTGGCAGTGTGAGGGTATGGGGACTTGTCAGAGTGACAGTGGGGGAGACTTGGCAGTGTGAGGGTATGGGGACTTGTCAGAGTGACAGTGGGGGAGACTTGGCAGTGTGAGGGTGGGGTACTTGTCAGTGTGTGGCTGGGGGACTTGGCAGTGTGAGGGTGGGGGGGACTTGGTAGTGTGAGGGTGGGAGGACTTGGCAGTGTGAAGAGGGCTTGGAAGTGTTTGTTTGTTGGTGTTTTACCTCCTAGCAACATCTACTTGACAGTGTGAGGGTGTGGAGCTTTAGCAGTGTAAAGGTGACATTGTGTAACAGGCACTGGTAATTGAGCAAACTGAGAGTGTGACTCTGACAGTGCCAGCTGACAGTGTGTAACAGGTGCTGGTTGTGGCAGACTGACAGTGTGGCTGTGACAGTGCTAGCTGACAGTGTGTAACATGTACTGGTTGTGGCAGACTGACAGTGTGGCTGTGACAGTGCTAGGTGACAGTGTGTAACAGGTGCTGGTTTTGGCAGACTGACAGTGTGGTTGTGACAGTGCTAGCTGACAGTGTGTAACAGGTGCTGGTTGTGGCAGACTGACAGTGTGGTTGTGACAGTGCTAGCTGACAGTGTGTAACAGGTGCTGGTTATGGCAGACTGACAGTGTGGCTGTGACAGTGCTAGGTGACAGTGTGTAACATGTGCTGGTTGTGGCAGACGGATAGTGTGGTTGTGACAGTGCTAACTGACAGTGTGTAACAGGTGCTGGTTGTGGCAGACTGACAGTGTGGCTGTGACAGTGCTAGCTGACAGTGTGTAACAGGTGCTGGTTGTGGCAGACTGACAGTGTGGCTGTGACAGTGCTAGGTGACAGTGTGTAGCAGGTGCTCGTTGTGGCAGACTGACAGTTTGGCTGTGACAGTGCTAGGTGACAGTGTGTAACAGGTGCTGCTTGTGGCAGACTGACAGTGTGGTTGTACCAGTGCTAGGTGACAGTGTGTAACAAGGTGCTGGTTGTGGCAGACTGACAGTGGGCTGTGACAGTGCTAGGTGACAGTGTGTAACAGGTGCTGGTTGTGGCAGACTGACAGTGTGGATGTGACAGTGCAAGGTGACAATGTATAACAGGTGCTGGTTGCACTGAGCTGACAATGTGATACATGCAGTGCTAAGTGACAATGTGTGACAGGTGCCGGTTGAGGCAGACTGGCAGTGTGACACTGACAGTGCTAGCTGACAGTGTGTATGAGGCGCTTGTTGCGGTAACCTGACAGCGTGACACTGGCAGTGCTAGGTGACAGTGTGTAGCAGGTGCTGGTTGTGGCAGACTGGCACTGTGACAGTGTGACAGTGGCAGTACCAGGGGACAGTGTGTAACATACGCAGGTAATTGGGCAGCGTCTGTTCATTAATCTCCCTTAATCACACGTCCAGAAACGAAACAGTTCACAAACAAAAGCAGCATATCTGCCACTAAGTCGCGACCAGCGTCTCATTACGATGACGTCACAGCAAGTGACAGGTTGGAACACATTCATCAATAAAAAAGGGAAACAACTATGGCTATTAATTAGTGAATCTTTAAGGAAACTGGTTTGATGAAGGTCTGTCTTTTTTAAATGGGAGAAAATGTTGGAGCCGTTCTTTCAAGATGGTGTAATAGGATTATTTTCGGAAACTAACAGCATACCTTCGTCGCTGCGCATGAGCAGTGAGCTACGATTACTGCATTGAGTCTTGCCTCTGCTACCAGAGGTCAGGATAGACCTTTTCCACAGATCACACTGCTACCTGCAACATGGTTCTTGCCTTTGCTACCAGAGGGCAAGATCCCGGTGGAAATCTTCTATCAGACCTTTTGTACAGAACCTGCGCCGACCTACTTCATAATCTATGCCAAAGCTATCAAAGGGCAGGATTTTTTCTTGAAGATTTATATTGCCCATCATGGATAAGTCTGAATAGACTTGTTTTCACCATTAGACAGTTTGTCAATAGAAAGCCCGAGCCTGCACATTTACCAACCCAAGGGATTTTTAACCTCCCACACCATATAGACATGCTATAAGAGCAACTGGCCTTTGATGACGCTCTAAGTTATACACAGCGGTGGAAATCCAAATTGGCAGAGGTGGGGGCATGGGGAATCGAACCACCAACCTTCAGATTAGGAGTCCGACCTAGAGAAAAGTCAGACACTCTAACCACTCCGCCACAGAGAACACCACAAAGTCCTTTATAAGACCGTTTTAACAGAACATACTGTATAGTCACCTGATACCTACCCCATGATTCTTGCTACTGCTACTACTAGTACCAGAGGGTAAGTTTAGGATCGAATTCCTGTAGAAGAACTTTTTCACAGGACATGCTGTATATGTGGCTCCGTGGCTTAGGTGGCAAAGCGCCTGTCTAGTAAACAGGAGATCCTGGGTTCAAATCCCAGCGGGGCCTTCTGTGGCAGAGTGGTTAGAGTGTCTGACTTTTTTCTAGGTCAGACTCCTAATCTGAGGGTCGGCAGTTCGATTCCCCATGCCCCCAGCTCTGCCAATTTGGATTTCCACCGCTGTGTATAACTTACAGCGTCATCAAAGGCCAGTTGCTCTCATACCATGTCTATGTGGTGTGGGAGGTTAAAAATCCCTTGGGTCGGTAAAAGTGTTCGCTCGGGCTTTCTATCGACCAGCAGTGGAGTGGAGAAGACCAGTCGTCTGTGACTGGGATTTCCCCTGCTTGGGACAAGTAATGTACCAACAAAATAAGAAAGAGAGACAAATAAGTGTTCACACTTCCTGTCTACCATTCGCTATATCGCTATATAATGACCTGATACCTACTACATGCTTTTTTGCCATGGTGCCCAGAGGGCAGGTTTAGGATGGAATTCCTCTAGAATACCCTTTTCACAGAACATGCTGTATATTGACCTGATACCTCCTACATGCTTTTTTGCCATGGTTACCAGAGGGCAGGTTTAGGATGGAATTCCTCTAGAATACCCTTTTCACAGAACATGCTGTATATTGACCTGATACCTCCTACATGCTTTTTTGCCATGGTTACCAGAGGGCAGGTTTAGGATGGAACTTCCTCTACGAATACCCTTTTCACAGAACATGCTGTAATATTGACCTGATACCTCCTACATGCTTTTTTGCCATGGTTACCAGAGGGCAGGTTTAGGATGGAATTCCTCTAGAATACCCTTTTCACAGAACATGCTGTATATTGACCTGATACCTCCTACATGCTTTTTTGCCATGGTTACCAGAGGGCAGGTTTAGGATGGAATTCCTCTAGAATACCCTTTTCACAGAACATGCTGTATATTGACCTGATACCTACTACGTGCTTTTTTGCCATGGTTACCAGAGGGCAGGTTTAGGATGGAATTCCTCTAGAATACCCTTTTCACAGAACATGCTGTATAGTGACCTGATACCTCCTACATGCTTTTTTGCCATGGTTACCAAAAGGGCAGGATACTCATGGAAAGCTTCTATCAGACATTTTCCACAGAACATGCTGAATAGTGACCTCTACATACTACACGATTCTTGTGAACGAGGATGGAAACTTGGGGTCTGTGTGGTATATGTGGTACACGGGGTATATGTGGTACATATGGTACATTTACTACATCTACCACATGTACTACATGTGGTACATATGGTACATGTGGTGTATGTGGTACATGTGGTAATACCCTACATGTAGTACATGTGGTACATGTGGTACATGTGGTACATTTGGTACATTGTATATAGGTGGTACATGTGGTACATGTGGTACATATGGTACATGTGGTGTATGTGGTACATGTGGTAATACCCTACATATAGTACATGCACTACATGTGGTACATGTGGTACATGTGGTACATTTGGTACATTGTATATAGGTGGTACATGTGGTACATGTAGTGAATGTGGTACATGTGGTACATGCAGGACATGGAGTGAATGGAGTACATGTGGTGCATGTGGTACATGGAGTACATTGGTCGTAATGCGAAGCATTGTGCTTGATGCGAGGAGAGGAAGAGACCCTCCCCCGCCCCGGGCTGTCGCGCTGCGCTCACACCTCACCCGACGCCGCCGCGCGCCGCTCCCTCCCCCGCCCCCCGTGTCGCGCAGCATTCGCGCCTCACCCGACGCCCGCTGCTCACCCTCACTCGCCCTCCCCCGGGCCGGCAGCTTTCACAACTCACCTGCTGTCGCCCGTCCCCCCTTCCCGCCGCCCGGCCGCCCTCAGGCACTCGCCCTCCTGCCGCCGTCCAGCTCTCTCCCCCGTTTCTCCTTTGGGCTTCATCTCCTCTACTGCTCCACCTCGGACCGCCGCTCCTCCTCGGACCGATCCATCATGCCCGGGCGCGGAAAAGGGAAGAGCCGGAGGAGCACCAGGACTACCAGCACCAGGACTACCGTCATGGCCACGCCAGGGCTCCCCTCGGACTCGCCGGGAGGCTCCGCACCCTCCTCGGCCACGGCCTCACCCTCGGCGCCCTCGGGCCGCCCCTCCAGTGACACGGCCGCCATCCTGGAGGCGATCAGCCGGCTCGCTACCCGCGTGGAAGCCGTCGAGACCGGGGTCGCCCGAGGAGCCCCGGACAGCCCCCAACCCGCCTCAATGCGGGAGGCCGCCTACATCCTGCCGCCCGCCCCAGCGCCTCGGGCCCATGCCGCGATCGGGAGCCGACCGCCTCCCCCGCCTCAAGCGACTCTACCCGGGGCGCTGCATCCGCAGTACGAGGGGTACAACTGCCTCACCGCCGCCCCGGCCCCGCGGCCCGCCTACCGCCAGGAGACGGTGGAGCACAGCCCAGCATCTGCGGCCGACGCAGTCCGCGAGATCCTGGCCTCCGCCGAGGCGCACACCGTCCGGCGCCGAGGTGTCCCCTCAGACTATGTCTTCCCGTCCGACCTGGTGGAGAGGGGCCCGGGACGGAAGCCGGTGAAAGTGGGTGAGGCCACCAAGGACGAGTATCACCTCGCCCTCCTCACCTTGGTCAACCACCCCTCGTTCCCCGCCCCACTCTCTCCAGGGCCTCCACCACCATCACCTCACCATCATGAGGGACAACCTCATCCACCCCTGGCCGGCCGGCCGCCGGTACTCAGAGACCATCTTCTCGTGGATCGCGGACGGGAGGCTCCCCCAAGGGTGGCACGACCCCGTGGCCCTCAACATGATCCGAGTCGACAGCATGCTGACCATGGACTCCCTCACCACGCCCCCCACCCCGGCAACTACAGCTCCCCGAGGCGACGATGGGGCCCGAGGCGCACACCTGCCTCGGCAGCAAGTCGACACCCGCACCGCCTACGATAGGCATGCTCACGGGGCCCCCTGCTCCGCTTGGAACTGCGATCCCGCCTCATGCGATCGGGCCCCCGTCGGGGAGGCCCACGGCGAGGTGGGAGACAGGCGCCGGCACGTCTGTGCTTATTGCGCCAACGTACGGCGCATATTAACTATGCACAGCGAGGCCGGATGCCGCACCAAGCAAGCCCGTGAGCGCCAGACCCCCGCCCCCCCCCCGGCCGGCCCGGGGGGCCCTTCCCGGCGCCTCACCCCAACCACTGCCGACAGCCCCGCGACGTCCACCGACAGCCCCCCAGCGAACACCGATCGAAACGCCGCCCAGACGAAGCCGGGGACCATCACCTCGCACCTCACACCTCAGACGACACAGCCCAGCCTTACGAGGGACCCTCCCCAGACAGCCCAGCCACCGACCCTCACGACACCGCCTTCATGAACCCGCCCGACCCGACCCCCACTCCCACCCCGCCCAGCCCTGAGGAGTTCGCTGCCCCCCTGCTCGACCCTCGCCGGACCTCCTCCCCCCAGGCCTCAGGAGCGGGCCTCCCTTTTTTGGCCGCCCGCTCCCCCTCCACGTAGGCCCCGGACCCTCCTCTCAACCAGACCTGCATCCCCGGGCCCCCGCCTCGGGCGCCCCGTGCCCCCGCCTCGGGCGCGCCTCGAGCCCTCTCCTACTCTTTGGCGGAGGGCTCCTCGGCCCCCCCTCTCCCAGAACTCTGACATTGCTCCTTATGAGCCCCTGCTGCATTTATCCTTGTTTCTGCTCCTCAGGAGCCATTCACTGCATTGCTCCTCCTGAGCCTGTTTATTTGCTCCTCATGAGCCCTTCCTCATGAGCCCTTCCTTGCTTTTTTCCTCCTCAGCCTGCTTATTATCTGTTCCTCTGTATGCTCTGTGTTGAGGCGTTAATAAAACGCCTTTTCTTTCCACCCCCGCCTTGCTTTCTTCCTTTTCGCGCATCGGTCGTAATGCGAAGCATTGCGCTTGATGCGAGGAGTGGAAGAGACCCTCCCCCGCCCCGGGCTGTCGCGCTGCGCTCACACCTCACCCGACGCCGCCGCGCGCCGCTCCCTCCCCCGCCCCCCCGTGTCGCGCAGCATTCCCGCCTCACCCGACGCCCGCTGCTCACCCTCCCTCCCCCTTCCCCGGGCCGGCAGCTTTCACAACTCACCTGCTGTCGCCCGTCCCCCCTTCCCTTATAAGGCCGCCCACCGGCCTCCCTCAGGCACTCGCCCTCCTGCCGCCGTCCAGCTCTCTCCCCCGTTTCTCCTCCACCCACCCACCCAACTTTCCCTTCTCTACCCTCCTCCCTCAGCGGTGGAGGGCTCCTCGGCCCCCCCTCTCCCAGAACTCTGACATTGCTCCTTATGAGCCCCTGTTGCATTTACCCTTGTTTCTGCTCCTCAGGAGCCATTCACTGCATTGCTCCTCCTGAGCCTGTTTATTTGCTCCTCATGAGCCCTTCCTTGCTTTTTTCCTCCTCAGCCTGCTTATTATCTGTTCCTCTGTATGCTCTGTGTTGAGGCGTTAATAAAACACCTTTTCTTTCCACCCTCGCCTTGCTTTCTTCCTTTTCGCGCATCGGGTATATGAGGTACATTTGATACATGTGGTACATTTTATACATGTGGTACGTGTAGTTCATGTAGTACATGTGGTACATGTGGTACATATAGTACATGTTGTTTGTGGTAAACATGGGATACATGAGGGTACAAGTGGTACTTGGGGTACATGGTGTAGAGTCGGTACTCGGATCTGTGGCTGTGCATGTATGCTATGATGAAAAACAATGCAGACAAAGAGAAAGTAAGAGAGTAAAGTGAAAGAGAAGAGAGTCCAGCCCTCTGGTTTATTCTTAAATAGTTACATGGATTCTTGGTAGAGTATCATACCACCTCTTTCCACCAATAGGAATCTAGCATTCCTGGTCCCCCCAATAGGAATCCAGCATTCCTGGTCCCTATGGATACCAGTGCTCTGCCCACCACCAGTAACTGTCTGGCCCCCTGGCCACCACCAACCTTGACCTTTTGATCGTGTTGACCTCTACCTCAGCAGAAGGGTTAGGCCCTGGGTGCAATCACACTCAGACCTGCCAGCACCACTATGTCCTTTTACATTCAACTCAGGCACAAACCAACCCATATATATATATATATATATATATATATATATATATATACATATATATACACACGCACCTGGTCAAGTACACTGAATAGTAATAGAACAATTGCATTACCCCCCCTGCCGAATATCGGAATATTTTACAATGGTATACATATAGTACATAGTGTACATGTGGTACTTGGGGTACATGTTATATTTGGGGTACATGGTCTACATGTAATACATAGTGTATATGTGGTGCATGCAGTACCTGGGGTACATGAGGTACATGTGGTACATGGAATACATGTCCTACATATGTACATGTGGTACATGGATCACATGGATCACATGGGGTCCATGGGGTATATACAGCAAGTGTGGTACATGGGGTACGTGTGCTACAAGTGGTACATGCGGGTACGTGTGCTACAAGTGGTACATGCGGGTACGTGTGCTACATATGTACATGTGGTACATGGAGCACATGTGGTACATTGGGTACATTGGATACATGGTGTAGAAGTGGTGCATGTGGGTACATTTGGTACATGTGGTACATAGGGTACATGGAGTACACGTGGTACATATGTACATGTGGTACATGGATCACATGTGGTACATTGGGTACATTGGATACATGGTGTACATGTGGTACATGTGGGTACATCTAGTACATGTGGTACATATGGTACATGGAATACATGTGGTACATATGTACATGTGGTACATGGATCACATGTGGTACATTGGGTAAATTGGATACATGGTGTACAAGTGGTACATGCGGGCACATTTGGTACATGTGGTACCTAGGGTACATAGAGTGCATGTGGTACATCCTCTGTTAGGAGTGGTGAGTTGAGGCAAGTGGCACAAAACAGGGGCGCAATATAACAAAGATTGACGTGACACAGCAGTTACTGTCGGCCATGTTACCGATTGCACGCCAGCAACAAGCGGAGGGCGTCTTGTGGACGGCGTTCAACTCACAGCTCCCCAAGTGCAGATATCTCACTGTATGTTAGACCCCAGTCACACTACAGCTTGCGACCACTTTGCGACCACCTTAGAACAAAGAATCCACACTCACCTGTGATATCCTTGCTACCAAAACAATGGTTGCTGAAGTCTGGGCGTCACTGGTGAGTGTGGATTCTTTGTTTTAAGGTGGTCGCAAAGTGGTCGCAAGCTGTAGTGTGACTGGGATATAAGCAAACACCGGGCACGGTGACCGAATCCGCAGAGTGCTCGCCTCGTGTGGAAGATCCGGTGTTCTGTTCCCGGTCGAGTCAAACCAATTACTTAAAAATCGATGCATGTGTTTAACCACCCTAAGTGAGAGGCACAGGTTTAACCACCCTAAATTAGAGGCACATGTTTGACTATGCTAAGTGAGAGGTACATGTTTGACTATGCTAAGTGAGAGGTACATGGTTGACTATGCTAAGTGAGAGGTACATGTTTGACTATGCTAAGTGAGAGGCATATGTGTAACCACCCTAAGTGAGAGGCACATGTTTGACCATCTGAAGTGAGAGGCACATGTTTAGCCACCCTAAGTGAGAGACACATGTTTGACCATGCTAAGTGAGAGGCACATGTTTAACCACCCTAAGTGAGAGGCACATGTTTAACCACCCTAAGTGAGAGACACATGTTTGACCATGCTAAGTGAGAGGCACAGGTTTGACCACGCTAAGTGAGAGGCACATGTTTGACCATGCTAAGTGAGAGGCACATGTTTGACCATGCTAAGTGAGAGGCACATGTTTAACCACCCTAAGTGAGAGGCACATGTTTAACCACCCTAAGTGAGAGGCACATGTTTAACCACCCTAAGTGAGAGACACATGTTTGACCATGCTAAGTGAGAGGCACAGGTTTGACCACGCTAAGTGAGAGGCACATGTTTGACCATGCTAAGTGAGAGGCACATGTTTGACCATGCTAAGTGAGAGGCACATGTTTAACCATGCTAAGTGAGAGGCACATGTTTGACCATGCTAAGTGAGAGGCACATGTTTAACCAGGCTAAGTGAGAGGCACATGTTTGACCATGCTAAGTGAGAGGCACATGTTTAACCATGCTAAGTGAGAGGCACATGTTTGACCATGCTAAGTGAGAGGCACATGTTTAACCATGCTAAGTGAGAGGCACATGTTTGACCATGCTAAGTGAGAGGCACATGTTTGACCATGCTAAGTGAGAGGCACATGTTTGACCATGCTAAGTGAGAGGCACATGTTTAACCAGGCTAAGTGAGAGGCACATGTTTGACCACGCTAAGTGAGAGGCATATGTTTGACCATGCTAAGTGAGAGGCACATGTTTAACCACCCTAAGTAAGAGGCACATGTTTGACCACCTTAAGCGAGAGGCACATGTTTGACCACGCTAAGTGAGAGGCACATGTTTGACCACCCTAAGTGAGGGGCACATGTTTAACCACCCTAAGTGAGAGGCACATGTCTGACCATGCTAAGTGAGAGGCACATGTTTAACCACCCTAAGTGAGAGGCACATGTTTGACCACGCTAAGTGAGAGGCACATTTTTGACGACCCTAAATGAGCGGCACATGTTTAACCACCCTAAGTGAGAGGCACATGTTTGACCACGCTAAGTGAGAGGCACATGTTTGACCACCCTAAGTGAGCGGCACATGTTTGACCACGCTGAGTGAGAGGCACATGTGTAACCACCTTAAGTAAGAGGCACAGGTTTGACCACACTAAGAGAGCGGCACATGTTTGACCACCCTAAGTGAGCGGCATGTGTTTAACCAACCTAAGTGAGAGGTGCATGTCTAACTATCCTAAGTGAGCGGCACGTGTTTAACCACCCTAAGTGAGAGGTGCGTGTTTAACCACCCTAAGCGAGGGCATGTGTTTAACCACCCTAAGTGAGCGGCACGTCTTTAACCACCCTAAGTGAGAGGTGTGTGTTTAACCACCCTAAGTGAGAGACGCATGTTTAACCAACATAAACATTTGAGAGGGACGTGGACACACGCCGCTGACCGGTTACCAGCAGGTTACAGCAGACGCTGCACGCCGGGGCAGGCGGTAACTAGGCACCGCCAGGGAACCATAGCAACAGCCCGTTAGTTGGAGACGATTCAAATTGTTTACATTTAGATATGTGATGACTATAGACATTCCAGTCAAAACAAAATTCCAGATTACTACGTGAGAATCTCACAGTCCGCTTGAAATATTTAACCTATTCCATGGCGTCACCATACCGTAAGTGGCAGACCACCAAACCCTCAGCCTCGGTTTCTCCCCCCCCCCCCCCCCCCCCAGCCCCCACTTTTTTAATTTGTTGCTGTTCCTCTGTTATCTCCAGTCAACCATATATGATGACAGAGACAGCCCAGGTAAAAATGTATAATTTAAGACCTAAATGCACTGGGATTGGTCCCACTGCTTCACTGGTCACAGATGGTCCAGTGTATTATTAACAACCCCACCCCAACAACATAATTCATAAACTCACATAACTAGCTACATTAGAGTTACACTAGAATTTTCCTAACAAACCAACATTTATATACCGCTTGCCTAACTGCAACTGAACATTCAAACTTATTACAAATTTACCAACTGAATACAGAAGATAACTTCTGCTTACATTCTAAATACTATGTAGATGCTCGCATTGATCTGACTAATATTGATCTGGTTATATGACACTACTGTACCATATTGTTATGGAACTACTGGGTTTCAGAATTTCATTGTGTTACATGGTGCAAATTGTCTATTCAACAGGTATTGTACACCTTATTCTATATACCCTTTGTGTAAATAATCCTGAATTGAAAAATGGCTGGAAGACCAGTGCTTCGGCACTGACAAAAGACTTATTCAGCAGAATAAACATATTTACCAAAAAAATTAATGAGATAGCTATGTAATGTAATACTAATAGAATAACCAGACGGGATGGCCGAATGAGTTAGAGCATCTGTCTCCCGTTTTGATAGATCATTGAATCGTGGGTTCGAATCCTGGTCGAGACAAACCAATGACTTAGAAATTGAATCTTGCCACTTCCTAGCCAGGCGCTCGGCATTATTAGGATAGGGCAAGGAGCAGTGGAATGAGGAAGACCGATTGTCCACGATTGAAATTTCCCCTGCTTGAACAACTAATGTACCAACAACAAAAAAGAAGCAAAAATAGATGTCTGCACTGGACAATTATGTCATCAGGGAGACGGATGGTTTTCTCTTGGCGGGAGTGAAGTCTAACTTCTAGAATGATTATTATTGCTGAAGTAACTAAGTATGCAGGTATTGCAATACCTCAGGGAGTTTGATGCCCCTGCCTTGCAGAGTTGTAAACCACTGCCTTGTGGTACAGGTTCTTGACAGAACCGAAGGCTAAGGGAGCAAACCCTAAACAGAAAACCATGTCACTGTGGCAGCATTAAGGGCGGTTGATGTATGGAACTCCCAACATCTCTCGACCAGCCACTGCAGGGACAAATAGTTTTGCGCCTGTCTGGACATGTTCTTGCCGGTGTGAAACCTCTATTTGCTCCCTGAGAGAGTACCGCTGCTAACTTGCAAAAGCCAGCAGCACTTCAACAGTTTTGCAGGCAGCTTTCATGAAATATTAAGACGGACTCATGGACATCACTCTCACAGCAGAGAGCTAAATGGAGAGTGGCAGTCAAGTAATGAAAGCAGTCTTTGTCGCATTGCGACCGGGAGCATGATGATGATGAACTAAGCGAAGTATCAACTTGGATTTGACAAATGGCTGGTTACACAAACCATTCACCAGGTGGTTCTGCGGTAAAGAAAGACCTGGGGCGCTACTTCATTAGCTACGCTGAATGAGAAATACGCATGACTGAAGCATTGCAAATGCTGGCAACAAACTGACATGAATATTCCTGATAGGGAAGAACATAACCTGATAGGCCAGTGATGATGATGATGATGATAATGCTGATGATCTTTGGATATATTATAAGTACAAATATTCAGAATTAATTTTGCCATGCGTGTCAAAACTTAGATAACAGATTCACCTTGTACTCGCAGTACACGGGTGAATGACAATGTAGTATAAATACGGGCGAAAATAGCTTCAATATGGGACAGGAAGTAGAATGCCTGCCTCAGTATCAGATGGGTACTTATCTCGGCACAGAGTTGGTGAAATAGGAGAGAATGCAAAAAGACAAGATGGCGGCCATAGAACACCATCGATTTCACCTTTAAATTCTATTAAACTATATGTTTTATTATATTTTTCAACTCAAAGGTAGCGGGGAAATATTAAGACATATATAAAGAATAAGTATTGCTTTTTAGGTTGTGGATTTAGGCTCTCATTTGATTTCCCCGCTTTTTCGACAGCTTTTATATTGGGCTGGTATCCACCCGTGTACTGCGAGTACAGGGTGAATCCTTTATCTAGTCAAACCTCTGACAGCATAGGCTTCAGGAGGAAGGTATTCTATTACATTGATTTAGTATGAGCCCTTCAGTGCAGCAACCAGTGCTGAATAAGTACAGCAGTATCAGATATGGAGAATACAATCTAGATTATTAATTCCTTCCATAACAAAGTAGAAGACAAGACAGAGGTAAAGGAATCAAGCCTAAGACTCTGGCTGGTCCTAAAAACCTACCGTTACATTTTATTGAGGAAATTCAGAAGTGAAATCGTCAGACGGTAGTGGGGTGAGGCACCACCTGGAGGGCAGAAGGGGAGTTGTGGGAACTGCTTGATGGCAGACCTCCCGCTCTCCAGGTTGCGCTACAATCACCAATAACCCAAATTACCCAACAACATAATTTATCAAAGGAGGTTACAGGAGTAGCTGCAGTGAATAGAACAGGGTCACTCTCCTGAAAACTGGCCAGAAGTGTCACATAGAGAATTAAAATCTAATATTTGAATTTTTAACATTTTCTGGTTGCAAGTGGAAGCTGGAAATCTCCCCTTTACATTTATGTAAAATATAAATTGATGAGATAACAAATAAAGGTGTAGTCCATAGTTAAGCTACATCTTATGGCAGTATAGCATGTGTTGCTCAGATGTAACACATATTTAGGACACCACACAGTCTGCTTAATAAGAATCTAAGCAGAATTAAATAATTTCATACTGAGAAGCATATTAATCATGGCATAATATTCATAAATATGTAGTGTTTATATTGATAAAAAAAAGTAATTCCCAGCCATGCTATATTCTCTGAATAATTAGTGTACAATATTTGTGTGGCAACCAGACACCACTAGTTACATCTGTGACAGAAATTTGTAATGTTATTTCTGAAGACATAAAATAATTTCTTTTTAAATTTAAGCATGCATACATGTTAATAAATACTTCCTTTTTGATTTGGGAACTGTTTTGTTTGATATATCAATGCAATACAAGATGTTAGTAAGGATTCAACCAAGTCCCATATGTCATTGTAAAATATTCCGATAATGATGCATTGGTGGGGGAATGCAAATGTTCTATTTGTGAAACAGGTATACATGGCCAGCTGCATAGATGTATTTATGTAGTTGCTGGTGGTGCTTGATTGATAGGTAAATAGACATAGTGGTGCTAGTAAGATAGTGTGTAAGGGGCACTCAGAGCCCTACACACTACCCCCTCCCCCCTCTGCTAGTCAAGCTCACCACACACATGCTCAAGGCAGGTGGTCGCCAGGGGAGCCACACCGCTTGGTGGTGGTGGTGGGAAGATCACTGTAACCATGGGGACCAGGAATGCTTGTTTTGCATTGGTGGAACTAGAAATGCTTTTTTCTCATTGGGAGAATGGGGTGGGGTGATACGCTATACTGGATCCACATACCCTATAAATAATAAACCAGAGGGTTAGACTCCCTCTCTTCTTTCACCCTTTATACTCTTTCTTTCTCTTTGCCTGTATTGATTTCACTATAGCCTGGCTACACAGCCACAGATTCGAGCTGTGGACTTTACATCATGTTACAAATGGCTGACTGTAAAATGTTTTTTTTTGGTACAAAAACACTTCAAAACTAAAAAGACCAAAGTTGCACAGTTTATTTTATTTCCCTTATTTCTTACATCAAATCTGAACATGAATATGAAAAGTATAAGGAAAACAATAAGTAGGAAGTTTTTTTTATTGATGTTTTAAAATCTCATCCCATGCTGACCAGTTTTCAGGAGAGTGACCCAACAAGATAATAACAAAGCAGGGGCCATATGTATGTGTCCGGGTTAGCGGTGTGAAGCTTGTTTTCGGTGGGTTTACCGGGTTAGCGGCGAAAACTGCGTATGTATGTGTCCGGGTTAAACTAACTCGGCGAGCATAAAGTCAGCTGCACTAACCCCAAGCGAAAGCAGGGTTAAAGGTGGGGTTAGGCACCGATTATGCCCAAATCTATTCAATGCTATCATATTTAACAGAGTTACATAGTCAAATAGTGAAATTAAATTAAATTAACCCTAAATTCGAAGCAATATTAACGTAGCAGCTACATCGGTGGCATTATTCATATTGTCCAATCGACGAATATAAAGTAAACAATGGATATATATTAGGCCCAAATCTATTCAATGCTATATTATTTAACAGAGTCACATAGTCAAATAGTGAAATTTCATTAAATTAACCCTAAATTCGAAGCAATATTAACGTAGCAGCTACATCGGCGGCATTACTAAACTAAACTAAACAAATAGCAGTGCTCGCTGGCTATAAGTTCACCACTAAGAAGGCTGCTGGTTCCTGGCCGCCAATATTGTCAAATAGCAGTGCTCGCCGGGTACAGGCTCAGAGGGGCCCCCTAAGTTGCTAAATAACTAATAAGTTAACTAACCCGTGCACGCTTTGGTTCACATACATGCCCCATGACACATTTGGAACTCTGGGGTTAGCTAACCTGGCACCCGCATTTAACCCCGGTCCGGTTAAAAATTGCCTCATACATATAGGCCCAGGAGAATTACATACTTGAATAATATCTGCATAAGTACTCTATACCTCACATAAAGGGTTTGTTTGAGAAAAGTTGATGCTCTCATCGGGATGCGCAGCTTTGGTTGTAATGCGTAGCATTACGTTTGATGCGAGGAGAGGAAGAGACCCTCCCCCACCCTGCGCTGTCGCGCTGCTTCTCACCTCGCCTGACGCCGCCGCGCGCCGCCACCTCCCCCCGGCCCCCTGTCGCCCAGCTTTCCCGCCTCACCCAACGCCCGCTGCTCGCCACCTCTCGCCCTCCCCCGGGCCGGCAGCATTCACACCTCACCTGCTGTCGCCCGTCCCCCTTCCCTTATAAGGTCGCCCGCCGGCCTCCCTCAGGCACTCGCCCTCCTGCCGCCTTCCAGCTCTCCTCTTTTTCCTGCTTGGGATTCTTCACCTCGGGCGACCGCCCTGGCCGCGCCGGGACCATCCTCGGGCGCGCCGGGAGGCGCGTCGGCCTCCTCGGCCCCGGCCTCTCCGTCGGCACCCTCGGGCACCGAGATAACTCAGGTTCTCAAGGCTCTCCTCGACCTTCGGGCCCTCCAGCGCGCCACCACCGCCGGCCTCCACGCACGCCTGGACGCCATCGAATCGAGGAGAGCCCGAGGGCAACCCTCTTGCACCACGCCACCGCCCGCCCCCGAGGCGGACGGCGTATGGCACACCGCCCATCCCAGCACCTCGGGCACACGCCCCCACGGAGGCGCGCCCTCCCCCGCCGCCTCAAGCACCGCGCGGCAGCCGTCTCACCGCCGCGCCCGAGGGGACGCCCCCGCCCGCCCCGAGGAGGGGGCCGCCGCATCAAGCACCACGGAAGGGACCCCGGACACTGCCGCGGCCACGCCGGCCCCCTCCTCGGGCACGCCGGGAGGCGCCTCGCCCAGCTCGGCCCCGGGTCCCTCCCCGGCGCCGCGGGACCAGCCCTCGGGCGCCGAGGCTGCCCTCCGACACATCACGGCCCGTCGGCTTCGGACGACGTACAGCCCACCGCCCGTCACACCACCTCGGGCACACCTCACCAGGGGAGCGCACCCACCCCCCCCCCCCCCCCCCCCCCACCCCCACCACCCCACCAGCACACGCCCCACCCCGCCACCGCCACCCCGCCACCACCCCACCACCCGCCACCCCCCGCCCGCCCCCCCCCCCCCCGGCCGGCCCGGGGGGGCCCTCTCCGGCGCCTCACAACCACCTCGAAGCCGACAACCTCCTCACCCTCAGACCACAGCCCAGCCCAGCCCAGCCTGCCCGAGGCGCGGCCAGACCGCCGCCGCGGCACTGCCGACCTCATCGGCAACCACCTCCCAGTCGGGCCCCAGCGCCCCCTCAGTAAGGCTCCCATCGCCGCCCAGCGCCAGTCGCCCATCACGGACCACAGCCCAGCCCAGCCTCACGAGGAACCCTCAGACCAGAGCCCAGCCCAGCCCAGTTTGCCCGAGGCACGGCCTGACCGCCGCCCCGGCACTGCCGACCTCATCGGCAACCACCTCCCAGTCGGGCCCCAGCGCCCCCTCAGTAAGGCTCCCATCGCCGCCCAGCGCCAGTCGCCCATCACCGACCACAGCCCAGCCCAGCCTCGCGAGGAACCCTCAGACCACAGCCCAGCCCAGCCCAGCTTGCCCGAGGCGCGGCCTGACCGCCGCCTCGGCACTGCCGACCTCATCGGCAACCACCTCCCAGTCGGGCCCCAGCGCCCCCTCAGTAAGGCTCCCATCGCCGCCCAGCGCCAGTCGCCCATCACGGACCACAGCCCAGCCCAGCCTCACGAGGAACCCTCAGACCACAGCCCAGCCCAGCCCAGTTTGCCCGAGGCGCGGCCTGACCGCCGCCTCGGCACTGCCGACCTCATCGGCAACCACCTCCCAGTCGGGCCCCAGCGCCCCTCAGTAAGGCTCCCATCGCCGCCCAGCGCCAGTCGCCCATCACGGACCACAGCCCAGCCCAGCCTCACGAGGAACCCTCAGACCACAGCCCAGCCCAGCCCAGTCTGCCCGAGGCGCGGCCTGACCGGTCACAGCCTCGCCGGACCTCCTCACCGGATCCCTCCAAGGAGCGGGCCTCCTCTATCTTTGGCCGCCCGCCCCTTGTCGACGTAGGCCCCGGACACTCCCGCCCACACAGGGAACTCACACCTCACACCTCAGACGACACAGCCCAGCCTCACGAGGGACCCTCCCCAGACAGCCAAGCCGCCGACCTCACGACACCGCCTTCACGACCCTCCTCTCACCCAGATCTCCGGCCCCCGCCTCGGGCCCCCCGTGCCCCCGCCTCGGGCGCACCTCGAGCCCTCTCCTACTCTTTGGTGGAGGGCTCCTCGGCACCCCCTCACTGAACCCCTCAGACACTTAACTCTGAACTGAACTTTTATTCTTTATCTACATCTCCCTGTGCTCCTCTTGAGCTTCTTTACTCTTATTCCCTGTATTGTTATATCTACATTACTTTGTTGCTCCCTATGAGCTTTTCCCTGCTGCTCCTCATGAGCCTCTCTCTGTATACCCTGTATGTTGAGGGGAAAATAAACGCCTTATTTCCACCCCCGCTTTCTCTTCTTCCTTTTCGCGCATCGGTCGTAATGCGTAGCATTACGTTTGATGCGAGGAGAGGAAGAGACCCTCCCCCGCCCTGCGCTGTCGCGCTGCTTCTCACCTCGCCCGATGCCGCCGCGCGCCGCCACCTCCCCCCGGCCCCCTGTCGCCCAGCTTTCCCGCCTCACCCGACGCCCGCTGCTCGCCACCTCTCGCCCTCCCCCGGGCCGGCAGCATTCACACCTCACCTGCTGTCGCCCGTCCCCCTTCCCTTATAAGGTCGCCCGCCGGCCTCCCTCAGGCACTCGCCCTCCTGCCGCCTTCCAGCTCTCCTCCTTTTTCCTCCACCCACCCACCCATCTCTTTCCTTATATACTTTTCTCTTCCAGCGGTGGAGGGCTCCTCGGCACCCCCTCACTGAACCCCTCAGACACTTAACTCTGAACTGAACTTTTATTCTTTATCTACATCTCCCTGTGCTCCTCTTGAGCTTCTTTACTCTTATTCCCTGTATTGTTATATCTACATTACTTTGTTGCTCCCTATGAGCTTTTCCAAGCTGCTCCTCATGAGCCTCTCTCTGTATACCCTGTATGTTGAGGCGAAAATAAACGCCTTATTCCCACCCCCGCTTTCTCTTCTTCCTTTTCGCGCATCACACAATGGCTGCGGTTTATTAGAGAAGGCACACAGTGATTTGCTGGTTCAGGTCACGTGTCTGCGCCAGTCAGCTGCCCAGGTACAGGAGGCACAGTGCACAGACGACATTCCACACAATGCCCGAGTCCTGCCAATTACGAGAACGCGATTTGAACAATGATTTATCGCGGGAAGTCAGTAATAAGCTCATTTCTTGTCCTGGTACTGCATTTAAAGTTTTACTCGAATTACATTTCCCGTTTATAATCACTAGCATTCTGTTGACGGTGTCACTTGTCTAGTTGATGACTGCGCAATAACAAGACAAGTGCAGCTTTATTTATTCACATATATCGAATTAAAAGGGCAGTAACATGACAAACACAGCTTTGTTTATTCACATATATTGAATTAAAGGGGCAGCAACATGACAAACACAGCTGTATTTATTCACTTATATTGAATTAAAGGGGCAGCAACATGACAAACACAGCTGTATTTATTCGCATATATTTAATTAAAGGGGCAGTAACATGACAAACTCATCTGTATTTATTCACATATATTGAATTAAAGGCGTGGTAACATGACCAACACAGCTGTATTTATTCACATATATTTAATTAAAGGGGCAGTAACATGACAAACACATCTGTATTTATTCACGTATATTGAATTAAAGGGGCAGTAACATGACAAACACATCTGTATTTATTCACGTATATTGAATTAAAGGCGTGGTAACATGACCAACATAGGTGTATTTATCCACATATATTAACTTAAAATGGGAGTAACATGACAAACACCGCTCTATTCATAGGTATTAAATTAAAGGGGCAGTAACATGACCAACACCGCTCTATTCATAGGTATTCAATTAAAGGGGCAGTAACATGACCAACACAGCTGTATTTATTCACTTATATTGAATTAAAGGGGCAGCAACATGACAAACACAGCTGTATTTATTCACATATATTGAATTAAAGGGGCAGTAACATGACCAACACAGCTGTATTTATTCACATATATTTAATTAAAGGGGCAGTAACATGACAAACACATCTGTATTTATTCACGTATATTGAATTAAAGGGGCAGTAACATGACAAACACATCTGTATTTATTCACGTATATTGAATTAAAGGCGTGGTAACATGACCAACATAGGTGTATTTATCCACATATATTAACTTAAAATGGGAGTAACATGACAAACACCGCTCTATTCATAGGTATTAAATTAAAGGGGCAGTAACATGACCAACACCGCTCTATTCATAGGTATTCAATTAAAGGGGCAGTAACATGACCAACACAGCTGTATTTATTCACTTATATTGAATTAAAGGCGTGGTAACATGACCAACACAGCTGTATTTATTCACATATATTTAATTAAAGGGGCAGTAACATGACAAACACATCTGTATTTATTCACGTATATTGAATTAAAGGGGCAGTAACATGACAAACACATCTGTATTTATTCACGTATATTGAATTAAAGGGGCAGTAACATGACAAACACATCTGTATTTATTCACGTATATTGAATCAAAGGCGTGGTAACATGACCAACATAGGTGTATTTATCCACATATATTAACTTAAAATGGGAGTAACATGACAAACACCGCTCTATTCATAGGTATTAAATTAAAGGGGCAGTAACATGACCAACACCGCTCTATTCATAGGTATTCAATTAAAGGGGCAGTAACATGACCAACACATCTTTATTTATTTTTTTATTTTTTGTGACAAGTTTTTTTATTCTGCCCATAACGTATAAGCTCCCGTGAGGGTGCTTGTTTTCAACGCTGGACAGCTGTGGTACTGGATTGGTCTGGTCCCGCACTCAGGAGACTTTACCTGATTTTTCTCGGGCCAACCTTTGCGGTTTTGGGTGTTAGTAGTTTCTATATTAGTTTTTTTTTAATTTTCAAGTTTTTTCCTAACCTGTATATGATAACTTAGCCTACTATGTACATCTACGCAGATGACATACAGGCCTGTGGGAGAGGATCCCATCCCATTGTGGTTTATTACAGCATCCTTTCACCCATGCCCTGTCCTTAGATAGTACACCAGTGTGCCAGAACTCCCCTGGACCCTTCAGGACTGCGACTAGGTGGGATGGCTGTGTTGTATGGTTAGCCATTTCGTATTTCAGGGTGATTCGGATGCATGACCGTGGCCTGCCTGGTTCTGCTTTTCACATATATTAAATTGAAGGAAAAGAAACATGATCAACGGAGCTCTATTTATTCACATATATGAAATTAAAGGGGCAGTATCATGATCTGACCAACACAGCTGTACTTGGTCACAATCATCAGGATTTAATAAGGTTATTTATAATTAGAACTGCCTGTTTTCTGGAGTTGTCTAAAGTTGCATAGTCCAATGGTTTTGGGTTTGTGCCATTTTTCTGAGATAAATAAAAATAGATTGATCATTTTTATTGACTTTACTTTAGTGTGAAGTAACTTTTATTTTAAATGGGAAACTTTTGAGATATTTGAAGTACAAACATGTTAAATTAGTTTTGGCAAGCTTGCCAAAACTCGGACACCATAGACTTCTGCAGTTACAGATTCTATTAAATTGCCTCAGTATCCCCTTTTATGTGGCAACAAATGTTGAATAACCATCAGTATTTAAGTTATATGGAGAATAATATCTAGATCATTATTGTGGTTTAGAAAATGTTGATGTTTTCATCAGACTATGAAACTCTAAGATGCAACTTTAAGATGCAACAGCCCACCATCTTAGCCCATAATACGGACCTTATTATAGCTAACCCGCGACAGAGAGCAACTCTCATACTAGCCCGTGTAACAGCTGTCGACTGTGGTGCTCCAAGTGTTGGTTGTTGAACAGTTTATGACACAGCTGTACACGTACCGGCAAAATGTCAGTTTTATTAAAAATTAATAGAAATCCAGAACCCTAACCGTTTCAATTTAATGTAATCTTGTTGGTAAACATGTTTTCTATGTGTATTCCAATCAGTTTGTTTCTAGTTGTTGTGGTTTTAGAGATATTTAACTTTTTCGCTGCCGTTGACAATGCATTGAGTTTGCCTCAATGCATTGTCAATGGTCGTGTGCAATCTTCATACAGAAAAAGTGAAATATCTCTAAAACCACACCACCTAGAAACAAATCGCTCGGTACACATATAGAAAACATGTTTACCAAAAACATTATATTAAATTTATAAGGTTAGGGTTCTGGATTTCTATTAATTTTGAATAAAACTAACGTTTTGCACTGCGCGTACCGTCAAACTCAAGGCTTGTTCAACAATAACCGCGAGAGGCGCCACTGTAGCCTGTGTTACCGATTTGAGTGGGAGTTGTCCATCTCATCTATATAGAACGCTCTCTGCCTGCGAACACACTAACCTCCTTCTTAATCTACTAATATGCCCTATCTAAGTACCCGCTGAACTACCTATTTACAATGTAATGTAAACGGTTGGAAGACCAGTGCTTCAGCGTGGAAAAAATGAATGTTCTGATGAAGAAACTGTTTTACCAAAAAAGAGCAAACTGCATCAGACTCTAGGAGTTCCTTGGTGGCCCGAGATTCCACCATTAGACATTTTCACTCGTCTCCTCTCTGAAGTTGTATTCTGTGTTGGCCTTGTGAGATGAGTGTATGAGTGATGCAGGTCACATTTCAGGGGGTGATGAAGGGGCGGCCGGGGAAGGGGCATCCACATCCACCCACTCATCTTCACCCCGACGTACTTTGTGCACGTCCCCTAATAGTTATCGGCTGCCAACAGTAATATCTCAGATGTGGTGATGGACACCCATATGTGTGTGAGTATGGGCCTGTGTGTGATGTGTAAGGGTGTGTAGGGGTGTGTGTGTGTGCTGTGTGGAGGTGTGTAGGGGTGTGTGTGGGGGTGTGTAGGGGTACTGGCGGTATGTGTTATTATGTGTGTGGTTGTTGGTGCGTGTCAGGCTGTGTGTGGTGTGTGTAGAGGTGTGTGTGTGGAGGTGTGTTGGGTTGTGTGTGGGGGTGTGTGGGGGTACTGGTGGTATGTGCTGTTATGTGTGTGGTTGTTGGTGCGTGTCGGGCTGTGTCTGGTGTGTGTAGGGGTCTGTGGGGATGTGTGGGGTGTGTGGAGGTGTCTTGGGTGTGTGTGGGTGTGTGTGCGTGTGTGTGGGGGTGTGTGGGGGTACTGGCGGTATGTGCTGTTATGTGTGTGGTTGTTGGTGCGTGTCGGGCTGTGTGTGGTGTGTAGGTGTGTGTGGGGGGGTGTGGAGGGGTGTGTGTGGGGGTACTGGCGGTATGTGCTGTTATGTGTGTGGTTGTTCGTGCGTGTCGGGCTGTGTGTGTAGGGTGTGTGGGGGGTGGGGGTGTGGGGTGTGTGTGTGTGGGGTGTGTGTGGGGGTGTATGGGGGTACTGTCGGTATGTGCTGTTATGTGTGTGGTTGTTCGTGCGTGTCAGGCTGTGTGTGGTGTGTGAAGGGTTGTGTGTGGGGTGTGTGGTGGTGTTGTGGGTGTGTGTGGGGGTGTGTTTGGGGGTGTGTGGGGGTACTGGCGGTATGTGCTGTTATGTGTGTGGTTGTTGGTGCGTGTCGGGCTGTGTGTGGTGTGTGAAGGGTTGTGTGTGGTGGTGTTGGGGTGTGTGTGTGGGGGTGTGTTTGGGGGTGTGTGGGGGTACTGGCGGTATGTGCTGTTATGTGTGTGGTTGTTCGTGCGTGTCGGGCTGTGGACGTCAGTTCCAAAGCTAGATTCTGCATCCGCCAGAAGGTAGTGAGAGTGTCTCCTCTTATTAACTCGGGCACCTTATTTGGAAGAGCTGGCCTTCATCTACTAATAAAGCGAGCCAATCAGCGGCGTGCTTACGTTGATGGGCCAGGTCACGTGATTTGTCTGTGCGCGTGTTGTGTGCTAACCAGAAGGTGGCTACAGTTAAGGGGAAAGAGCAATTCACCCCACACCCCGCCACCCCGGCCCCCCGCCACCCACCCATCCCACCATCCTGACGCCCGACCCGACATCCCGACACCTTACCCACCCCATCACATCCACATCGCTCCGCCACCCCACCACCCCATCGCCCCGCCACCCACCACCCCGCCACCCTGCCTCCCCGCCACCACCACCTCGCGAGATCGCCACCCGCCACAGTGTTACCTGTGTTCTGGGGTGTCCTGACACAGTGTTATGTGTGTTCTGGGGTGCCCTGACACAGTGTTACCCGTGTTCTGGGGTGTCCTGACACAGTGTTACCCGTGTTCTGGGGTGTCCTGACACAGTGTTACCCATGTTCTGGGGTGTCCTGACACAGTGTTACCCGTGTTCTGGGGTGTCCTGACACAGTGTTACCCATGTTCTGGGGTGTCCTGACACAGTGTTACCCGTGTTCTGGGGTGTCCTGACACAATGTTACCCGTGTTCTGGGATGTCCTGACACAGTGTTACCCCATGTTCTGGGGTGTCATGACACAGTTGTAAACGTGCCGGCTGGTGGTGTGGGTGGTGTAAATAGGTCAAATGAAAGCACTACAGGTAATGAAGGAAACAGGGTTAGAGTGAAAGTAAGAGAATGAGACTCTTCAATTTATTGGCTGATATAGGTTTTCTCAAGATCCAAGATGGCCGTGGTCACATGATTCCATCCATCAATCACAGTACAATGCAGTGGTCAAATGACTTAATCCTCCAATTAGAATACAATGCAGTGGTCAATGATCATAACAATACCATGTGGGGGGGGGAGGGGGCATGTGAGGTGACTCTTCCAAAGGACTGTTCTTAGTCAAACTCGGAAGTGACACTCCCTCTAAAGACTATTCAATTATACAAATTCTATACTCAATGAACAATAGTTTACCAATTTCACACATCCCTCATATGGCTTTGGGTTTTTATATTTTATTTCTTATCATTATATCGACAGCTTGCAATTTATTATAGGAATTTCACCTCGGTTCATATGTATTAAATCGGACAATTTTACACAGTGTTATGCGTGTTCTGGGGTTTCCTGACACACGGTCCCAGTTCCTCCCGGGTTACTTATAGCTGTGGTGATGTATCTGACAGCTGTAGCGTATGTTACTGCATATTGAGAGGCACTCACACCGCCCAGCTACCTGACGGATGAACCCCCAGCACCCGGCACCCCACACCCCACACCCCACACCCCGCACCCCACACCCCACACCCCACACCCGGCACCCGGCGCCCCACACCCCACACCCCACACCCCACACCCCACACCCCGCACCCTACACCCCACAACCACACCCCACACCCCACACCCACACCCCACACCCCACACCCCCACACCCCGCACCCCACACACCACACCCGCACCCCACACCCCCACCCCACACCCCACACCCCACACCCACACACCCACCCCACACACCACACCCCACACCCCACACCCACACCCACCACACCCCACACCCCCAACACCACACCCCACACCCCCACACCACACCCCACACCCCACACCCCACCCCCCACACCCCACCACCCCACACCCCACACCCCCACCACCCCACCACACACCCACACCCCACCCACCACACACCCCACCCCACACCCAACATCCCACACCCCACACCACACCCCACACCCCCACACCCCACACCCACACCCCCCACCCCCACCCACACCCCACCACCACACCCCCACCCCCCACCCCCACACTCCACCCCCCACACCCCACACCCCACACCCCACACCCCACACCCCACACCCCACACCCACACCCACACCCACACCCCACACCCACCCCCACACCTCACACACCACACCCCACCCCCACACCCCACACCCCACACCCCACACCCCACACACCCCACACCCCACACCCCCACCCCACACCCCACCACACCCACACCCCACACCCCACCCCCACACACCCACCCCCACACCTCACACCCCACACCCCACACCCACCACCACCACACCCCACACACCCCACACCCCACACCCCACACCCCACACACCACACCCCACACCCCACACCCCACACACCACACACCACCCACCACACACCACACCCCACACACCACCCACCACACACCACACACCACACACCACACACCACACCCACCACACACCACACACCACACCCACACCCCATACCCCACACCCCACACCTCACACCTCACACACCACACACCACACCCCACACCCCACACCCCACACCCCACACGCCACACACCCCACACACCACCACCACACACCACGACCCCACACCACACCCCACCTACCACACACCACACCACACCACCACACACCACACCCCACACCCCATACCCACACCCCACACCCCACACCACACCCCACACCCACCACACCCCACACCTCACACCCCACCCCCCACCCCACACCCCACACCCCACACCCCGCCACAGTCCACTCCCTCATTACTAAATATAACCCAAATGCGATCATTTTGACGGTTGGAAGACCAGTGCTTCAGAGCCGACAAAATATGTTCAGATGAATAAATATATTTACCCCCCTTACCCCCTCCCTAAAAAAGAAACAATGATGAGGAGCCACCATGGCTACTACAGCTGTGCACCACTTGAAGTGTGGGTGTGGAGGGAGGGGGACAGCAAGGTCACGTGACATCCGGTGGGTGTGGTGATGCATGTGTGTCTATTTCACGCGTTGCCCGTGTGCTGTGTGAATACCTCGCAGTGACATGTGTGTGTGTGTATATGTATATGTGTGTGTGTGGTGGGCCACGCCGTGTGACGTCACAGGAGACGTGTACACAGTCCCGGATGTGTGCATGTGTGCAAACAGCCCTGCTTTGTTGCCGGTCAGGCCTCTTCCCCCCAGGAGTGCCATTAGCAACGGTAGGTGTAACCCAGGGGTCGCGGGTCGTGGATCCGCTCTGTGAGGTCACGTGATGCGTAAACAGACCCACAGACTGCCTTACCGCGCGCAGAACCGGATGGGCGGAGTCTGGGGACCAGGAAGGTTCCCCAGATTGCCGCGGATTCTCCACGGATTCAAGCAACGCCTCGTTTTTTTCCGTTTTTTTTTGGTAAATAGTTTTATTCTTCTTCAGAATAACATATTTGTCTGCGCTGTGGGACTGGTTTACAGGCTCTATGTACTGCTTTGGAACATTCCTTCTATTGGTGATTGGTTGGTGGTTGGAGTTTTATGTCCTGGCAACATCTAAGGTATTCTCAGGATGGGTACCGACTTGTGACAGTGCGCACCCTTGGCGACTTTATAATGTTACTCAATTGGGAAATCGGACCACCGGCACCATGACCCGATATCCCACTCAGTCACATCAACCTGATACTGAGCTAACCAGTCCTTGCCCTATCCTATTAATGCCGAGCGCGAGGGTAGGAAGCGACAAGTACCAATTTTGTAAGTCATTGGTTTGACTCGACCGGGAATCGAACTCCTGACATTCCGCACGGGGAGCCTGCACTCTACCGATTCGGCCATCGCGTCCGGTCCCCTTCAATTGGGGTGGTGGTGGTGGTGGGTGAGGGAGACTGCACTAGTTACCCTTCGCTTCGCCAGGTGTCGCCATGGCTTTGGCTTTCCAACATGGAATCAAAGAATGTACCAATCGCCGACTAAGAAGCTTGATTGATTTCTTGATTGGGGGTTGCTTTACGCAGCAGCTACCTGGCTTTGGTCTTTCGAACCATCAGTGTATATGGAGAGGTGGTCTGCAAACTGGCCTTGAATCTCTGCATGCAGTCCTTGATACTCGAGTAGATCTGTCCCAGACGTCCTCAGTTCCGTGAGTCGGAGGATAACCAATGGCTTCCTCAATGACCACGGGGGATGTTCTGGGGCTTTGGCATCCTCCAACATATCCAAATCCACGCCCAAGGCCTCCAATTGAGGTTTCATTCAGAGCCTCAGTGACCGGATGTAATTCGGCCTGGGTTCATACCTGGATTCGTCATGTTGCTCGAATAGACAATTGTGTGCAGGATTCAATGCATTAGTTTTTATCTTGACTACATATTGCATGGCCAGCTTGATTCTCCTGTTGTTAAGTGATGGTTCATTGGCTTCGAGGTAGAGGCTCTAACCTGGTGAGGTGCGGAAGGCCCCAAGGGCGAGGCACAGTCCCTGGTGGTGGATCGTGTCTAGCAGCCCAATATATGATTTCCTTGCGGAACCGTATACTATGCTGCGGTAATCCAATCGTCACCAAACCAAGGTTCTGTACACGGAGAGCAGAACATCTCTGTCCTCTCCCCACTCTGAGCTGGACAGCACGCTCAGAATATCTAGCGCTTTCAGGCATCTTGTCTTCAGGTACTTTATATGTGGCACAAAAGACAGTTTTGCGTCGAGAATGAGGCCCAGAAATTTGGTTTTCTCAATGGCTTTAATGGGATCCCCACCAAAGGTCAGCTCCGGTTCCGCATGCATTCTATGCAGCAAGCAGAAGTGCATGCAGACTGTTTTGATCTTGGAAAATTTGAATCCATTCAGAACTGACCATCGATGGATCCCATTTATGCTTAGTTGTAGCTGTCTCTCTATGACATTCATGTTAGCACCGCTGTAATATAAAACAAAGTCGTCCACGAAAAGACTACAGGAGACCCCCCGCTTTACAGCAGCAGCAATACCATTGACCTTGACCCTAAAAAGGGTCACGGCCAGTATGCTGCCTTGAGGTACTCCTAGTTCCTGTGAGCAGCGACACTCGCCTCTATGTTGGCGCGTGTGTGATGTACCGGTGTCACCACCTTCTCTCGGGCTGCTCCCGCTGGCGTATTTACACTCTACCACAGACGAGTGACTATATATTTGAACACAGGACTTTCTATGTTCATATTTGAAGTTATATGTTCATCCCCCTTCATCTCCCCTCATCTCCCTTCATCTCCCCTTATCTCCGTTATCTTCCCTCATCTCCCTCCTCGCTCCTCTTCCTCCTCCTTCCCCCTCCTCACCCGTCCTCCATCCTCTCTCCCCTTCCTCCAGCCTCTGCCCTCTCCTCTCCTCCCCACCTTACCCCTCATCTCCCCTCATCCCTTCTCTCATCTCTAATCCCCTCATCCTACCCCCATCTCTCCTCCCTCCTCTCTCCCCTCTCCACCCCTCATCCGCCGCCACCCTGATCATCCCTTTTCCCTCCTCTCCACACCTCCCTTCTCCTAACACCCCTCCTCTCCCCTCTCTCCTCGTACCTCTCCCCTCCCCTCTTCTCTTCTCTCCTCTCCCATCTCCCTCCCTTCCTGATCCTACCCCTTCCTCTCCATCCTCCCTCCTCTTCCCTCTGCTCCCTCATCCTACCACTCCTCTTCGTTCCCCCCTACTCTCCCCTCCTCTCCGCTCCTACTACCCCTCATCTCCCTTCCTCCCCCCTTTCCCCTCTCCTACCCTCCTCATCCTACCCCCCATATCCCCAACTTTTTTTCTTTCTTTTTTTTGATTGAGGCTGTATTTATACTGTCCATAGCATGTAAGCCTGTGTACCCAGGCTTGTTTTCAATGCTGGCCAGCTGTAGTGTTCGTGTTGTCTTACCAAACAGTAGCTGTTGATAAGTTATTTGATTGCCTGCATTTCAGCAGCAGATAGATAGTTTCCCTTCTCCTCCCCTCATCATCCTACTCTCCTCATCCTACCCTCTCCCCTCCCTTCTCCTCCCCCACCCCTTCCCACACCCCCTCACCCTCCCCCCCACACACACACACGCCCCGCGACCTTGACCTAAGTGGCGATCACTTCTCGCTGTCTCCCGCCACTTCTCGAGAAGGGTCCACAGCGACGAAACGACGAAAAATGCATTCCCACTGGGTAATATCGAGCATACCCTTGCAGGATGAGTTTCCCATTCACTAAGTATTGATATTGTGTGATTTAAACAGAAATCAATGTAGATCAATTTCAAATATACTTCAAACAATTTAATCTGTGCAAAAGATACATAAATATATGATAATTTCTGAAAAATAAACTAGACAAATAATATTTGACTACACTGCTAGCTCTGTGGAGGTCTAGCCTGGTCCCCTGGCATTCATTTGCATGGGCAGAGGCACAGGAGTTTTCATCTATTATCACTCACTCTCCAACCTGGTGCCCTAGCCTTTGTACCGGAAACAAGTTTAAACGAGCTCAAACGAGTTCAACCCCGGCTGGTTGGGTCGCACCATGGCTAGTTGGGTCGCTCCGTTTAGCGCTGAATATGCTTATGCACTTCTCGGCGCTTCCGAGCTCAGTCACCGATTGCCGTGACATCACTTCCGGTTTCCGGTCGGCGCATTGTCATGCGCGTCATGATCCATCCGGGACTCCGTGCAGACCGGTCCCAAAATGTGCGGCGCGACGCCGATAAACCGGCCAATCAGCGCGAGTCACGTGACCGATGGAGCTAGGCTGGGGCGGTTAGGTAATCAGCAGGTGGCGACCCACGTGAGTGATTTAGGTATTACATCATAGCAATGTCTGAGGTTTACTCAGGACAGGTAACCCACTTGATACTGTAGTAGTCTGTACATGAGCCCCACTACCACGCGGTGGCGGCAGACACTACACCACACACCTATGCAGTTACACTGAACTGCGCTAGGTGGCGGCAGGCTAGCCACCAGCCAGACCCCGACTGGGCTGCCCTCTACTGTGTGTGGCTAGCTCACCCCCCACCCACCTATAGAGGCGACGTGGGACCTGGCGAGTTAGGGGGCAGGTCAGTTGACTGTTGACCCCGCAGAGAGCAGAGAGGTTTTGTAATAAACCAGGTTGAAGCGTACTGAAACTAAATCTTGGCGTTCTTCCATGAGTGCGTGACAGTGTGCGAAGACAATGGGCCATCACATTACTGTAGGCAAGGCGCAGTGGAATGAGGAAGAGCAATTGTCAGCGATTGAAATTTAAATCAGCGACTGAAACAAAAAGAGGTGATGATGATGATGGTGGTGGTGGTGACCATGGCGGTGATTAATGTTCAGAATGGCGTGTGCTGCACACAATGCACCACATTCCACTTCCCCATCACCATGTATGTTGAAACCAAACATGATCACTTCAACGGTTGCAAGACCAGTGCCTCGATGCTGACAAAATATATTATGTATGCAGATGAATTATTATGGTGCTGTCACATTACGATGCATCGCGCAAACGTACGTCGACGTATGTAATTTTTTCACATTACATCAGGATACGTTGCTATGCGTTATGCATGTGTTAGGGGCTGATTGGTATACGTCAATGTCCGTCCATGTTCGTTGAGATATGGCGTCACACATCACGGGGTCGGCAAAGTTTTCTGCATGCACAAAACTTTTGACATATGACAACGTTCGACAACGCGTGGATTTTACATCTGCCGTACGTTATGTATGTGTTAGGCGTATGTCGATATACGTTAGAAGTACGTTAGTCAAATGTTGTTCACTACGTTGCACTAGGTTGACCTACTTTAAAGGCAGTGGGAATGTACAGTCTGCATACTGACAATGTATGAATAACATATGCCTAACGTATGCCTAATGTACGTTTAGCATTTCTTCAGCATGTCTTGACGTATGTAACATATGATGTGTAGTTCTGGCAATCGAATAACGTATATAACATTCACCAATGTTCTGTGAACGTGCCGTGAGCATATTTCGACCATTTTTTGCCAGGAGGTAAGGTAGCCAGCCATATGTTGGTCATATGTTGTCCATACACTGTGTATACGGTATGTATGCGTCCAACTTTGCCCCCCACGCTGAAAAGTTTGATGCTTCTCGACATACAAAAGTGATTTTACGCATTGACGGCGCACTGGCGAGATGCGTCGTAATGTGACAGGGCCATTATATTTACCCCCTCAAAAATGGTAAAGTCAATTGTGACTATAGAAGATACTGAAGGCAAAGAACCTTATTATAGGAGAAGAATGGATTTGGTTCGGAGGTAATGCAGGCAATGGTTGTGAACTTCCCGAAGTTCTTAGTTCATTCATCTGACGCTGTGTCCAAATCGGCTAGAACGCAGGCTTCCCGTGCGGAAGGTTCGGGGTTCAAATCCTGGTTTAGTCAAACCAATGACTTACAAAGTTGATACTTGTCACTACCTAGCCTGGCGCTCGGCAGGACGGGTTAGCTCAGTATAATGCGACTGAGTGGGAAATCGGGTCATGGTGGTGCCAACCTGGTCTCCCAGGAGGGCAGCACTAAAATGTCGCCATGAATGCGCACTGTCACAAGTCGGTACCTGTCCTGATATGACGATAGATGGTGTTTTTCTTTTATTTCTTGAAGATTTATAATGCTTATCATGGATAAGTCTGGATAGTCTTGTTTTCACCATCAGACAGTTGGTCACTAAAAAGCCCGAGCCTACACTTTTACCGACCCATGGGATTTTAACCTCCCACACCACATAGATATGGTATGAGAGAAACCAGCCTTTGATGATGCTGTAAGCTATACACAGCAGTGGAAATCCAAATTGGCGGAGGTGATGGCATGGGAAATCGAATCAGAAACTTCAAGATTAGGAGTCCGACCTAGTAAAAAGTCAGACACTCTAACCACGCCGTCAGAATGGACACCATTTTGCCATGAAGTAAAAGTCCAAACAAGCAAACAAACAACCGGTTGTTCAGGACCAGATTCCGACACACTCCCTCCCACCCTGTCCTACCAACCCCCTTCGATGTGATTAAGATGGGATTAATCCTGCACTCTCAGATCAGGACGCACTGCCACTCACTCTCTCCACCTGTGAAGGTGTGATTCATCCGATCGATCCTACTCGGTGAACACATTTACAGTTTGGGCTATTTTCCGTTCCAACCAGTGGTCCACAACTGGTTCATCAAAGGCTGTGGTATGCGCTGTCCTGTCTGTGGGAAAGTGCATATAAAAGACCCCTTGCTGCTTGACAGAGCAGTCTATGTGGCGGAAGCGGGTTTCCTCCAAAGAACTATGTCAGAATGAGCATATATGTTTGACGTCCAATAGCTGATGATAAAAATCAATGTGTTCTAGAGGCGTCATTAAATATAACAAACTTTCCTTTTGCCACTCACTATCTACTGTAATCAGGGGTGGAGATTGTCCGTGACCATCTCCCTCTCGTTTCTCCACGCCTTGAGTAGTGTGGTAGGTTTGTTTCAAGTCCTCCCTCTCATCTTCGCTGCCTATCCTGGTGCTCGGCATTAATACAACCTTTAATGTCTTGATCATAGCTCGATGTGATCAGACACACCATTATATCACTGCAAACTGGCCTAGAATGTAAGAGATGTGGGTTCGATTCCAGCCCTATGCGCAATATTTCCCATTTACATAAAGTGCCTGTCACACTATGCCGGATTGAGCAACAGACAGAATTGTGTATTCCAGTGGTGTTTGGATGTGATAAGTATCAAAATGTATTAAAATGTGTCAAAATGTTGCGATATTAGGTCAAAGGCCGGGGGATGAATGGACATGAAAAGGACATGAAACGGACATGAAACATACATGAACGGATAGACAACGGACGATAAGCAGACAAAACAAACTCAAACTGGACAAGAAACGTAGACGTCAATCCGGCAGCATCCGTTCCAAGTTGTGTGCATGTTCAAAACTTGTAACGGATCGAGCTGGATATCAACGGATATCAACGGATATGCAACGGATATGCAACGGACATAAACGAGACTTTTCCTGATATCAACAGACTTTGTTCGGTTTCTTTCCGTTTCCCCAATCCGGTGATGTGTAACAGAGCCTTAACCCCCGCAACATAGGGATATACAATGGCATGATTAACATTGCACACACAGATCAAGGTGCAGTGCCGCGAACTACTGTAATCATGGCAGGAGAACATGTAAGGCTGTCCCAACCGGCTCCTCCTTATCCCGAGTAGTGAGGTGAGTTTGTTTCTGGTCGGCAGCGAGTCGACCAGATTCTTCTTGACTACATTCATTGATTAACCAAGCGAAAGATTTCAATCGCGGACAATTGGTCTTCCTCATTCAACTACTCCTTGCCGTTACATAGCAATTCCCAGCAGCCGGCTAAGTAATGACAAGTATAAACTTATCAGTCATTGGTTTGACTCAGCTGCGGTTTTAGCCCCCCACACACACTACCACACAAAAAGTGGGGGCGCTCAACTGCTTCGGTCATCCCGTCTGGTTAATGGCAGACATTAGACACAAATGCCTGGCGACTGCGTCCACCACGGACACGTCACGCAGGCGCGGCTTTCTTATAGAATCAAGGTCACAGTTAGCGCATTCACTCAGCGACAACTAGAGGCGCATGCGCAAGGGCCGTGAGCAGCTCGCTGACTGCTCGGCGGGACCTAACGGGCGCGTTGACGGACACAGATGCAGGTGCTGTGTAAGCCGCACTCAGAGCCTTCTATTAATGCAGTAAGAGGCCGAATGGAGCCCCTCGTACTAATGTCTCACCGCCGACACCGCGTCTGCGTCCACTGCATTAACAGAACGCCGCTCGTCGTTTTTGGTGGAAGACTGACTTGTTCACTCGGTGTCAGGATAATAATAATAATAAAACATTTATATAGCGCCCGATCCAGCAAGCCGTTCTCATGCGCTTTACATAACAAACAAATATACAGGAAAATAAAATGTACCCAGTTAAAAGCAGATTTAAGCAAATGTGTCTTAAGACTTTTTTTAAAAGCACCAACAGATTTACAATCTGTGATATATAATGCGACTGAATGGTATATCACATCATGGTGCCTGCGGAACTGAATCCCAATTATGCAGCACTATAAAGCCACCATTAAGAGTGCGCTTTGTCACAAGTCAATGCCCGTCCTGCTATGGCCTAATGTCTTATCAGGATGTAAACAGGTAAAAGGCCAATATGTAATTATACACAGTTACTACTACAGCTGATATTTCATTTATAAAATGTATAATATTTTTAGTATCAAACAGGATTTGCATGCAGTTACTATTACAACTGATAGTAGTTTCATGTATGCATCAAGGAATTGTACTGGACACCCGGAAGACCAATTCCCTGGCGCTGACAAGTGATATTATTCGATGAATAAAATACACTTTAGTAAAAAATATAAATAAAAGTAAAAACCGTTGCACTGTCACAACTCGGTGCCCATCCTGGTATGACCTCAAGTGCGCCTAGAATGTAAAACCCCGATATTAAAATAAAGCCATTGCACTGACACAAGTCAGTGCCCATCGTGTTATGACCTTCAGGGTTCCTAGGATGTAAAACCCATTATTAAAATAAAAAAACGCTACACTGTCAGAGGACAGGGCCCATCCTGATATATCGATACATGTTTCTAAGATGGAAAACTCCTATCTACCAATAAGCTGTCACGGTGATATCACGTGATCAGACATCCGTGAACACTCCACGATACCGGCTTTATGTTATTCGTCATTGTTGGGTTTTCACAGATCGGTACTGTGACTAATACAGCACTGATCAAACTTAAATTATTTAGAATGTCAATTCCAATAGTAAGATGGCCGGAAGACCAGTGCTCCGACGCTGACAAATTTCATATTCAAATGAATAAATACTTTACCCAACTTTTTTTTTGTTCGGGCTAACATGCTATTGTCTAATTTCAATAAAAAATAGTAAAGACTAAACCGACAGAGATTTTGTTAAAGCATGGAAAGGTGGGTGTCCACCAGTTAATCATGTAGCATTCCACTGGCGGCGCCACCGTCCAACACAACCCGCACATGTTGGCGGATTGAACCCAGCACGTCATTGGCTAGCTCACAAATAAAAACATCTACATTATACCTTATGAGTAGAAAAAAAAATATATATATGCCAAGAAAATCCAAAAAACTAACATATCAACCAACTACTATACTTGTCGCTTCCTAGCCTGGCATTCGGCATTATTAGGATAGGCCAAGGACTGGTTGGCTCAGTGTCAGGATAATGTGACTGAGTGGGATATCAGGTCATGGTGCTAGCGGCCTGGTCTTCCAGTGGGGCAACACTATAAAGTTGCCATGAGTGCACACTATCACAAGTCGGTACCCGTCCTGATATGACCTTAGATGTTGCTAGGAAGTAAAACAACAACAAACAAACAAACTTACCTGCTACTGTAATGCAGGCAATCAAACGATAACACCAACACTACAGCTGGCCAGCATTGAAACCAAGCCTGAGTACTTGGGCTTATATGCTATGGACAGAATAAATACAGACTAAACAAAAAAGAAGTATTTAAATAGGCATACTATTTATACTCTACAGCCACAGAACTTAGAAAATGGTCTGTCAATATTTGAATAAAATTCATTCACCAAAAAAAACCCACAGTGGTGAGACCTTCTGGGCGACAGGACGCAGTGGCTGAATCGGTAGAGTGCAGGGTTCCCGTGCGGAAGGTCAGGAGTTTGGTTGTATGTTGGCAGGACGTAAAACAACCAACCAACAATTGAAGGAATTTCCTAATTTCCGAATTACCAGACGGGATGGCCGAATGAGTTAGAGCGTCCGTCTCCCATGTTGATCAATCGTGGGATCATGGGTTTGAATCCTGGCCGAGTCAAAGCAATGACTTAAAAATTGATACTTGTCGCTTCCTAGCCAGATGCTCGGCATTACTAGGATAGGGCAAGGAGCAGTGGAATGAGGAAAACCAGTCGTCTGCGACTGAAATTTCCCCCGCTTAAACAACTAATGTTACAAACAAAAAGCAAAGCATCGGAATGTCACGTGATCCACCAGTCTGTCACGTGACAGGAGTGTTAAGTGAATGCAGTTCCCCTACATGCAGTTCCCAACCATACAGTTCCCCAACATACAGTTCCCCTACATGCAATTCCCCTACATGCAGTTCCCCTAATACAATTCTCCTACATGCAGTTCCCCCACATACAATTCCCCTACATACAATTCGCCTACATACAGTTCCCCTACATACAGATCCCCTACATACAGTTCCCCTACATACAGTTCCCCCACATACAGTTCCCCTACATACAGTTCCCCATCATACAATTCTCCTACATACAGTTCCCCTACATACAGATCCCTTACATACAGTTCCCCTACATACAGTTCCCCTACTTACAAGTCCCCTCGATACAGTTCCCCTACATACAGTTCCCCTACATATCGTGTCCCCATCATACAGTTCCGCTACATCCAGTTCCCCTACATACAGTTCCCCTACATACAGTTTCTCTACGTACAGTTCCCCAACGTACAATTCCCCTACAGTTTACCTACCTACAGTTCCTCTACGTACAGTTCCCCTACATACACTTCCCCAACATACAGTTCCCATAGATACAGTTCCCCTACATACAATTCCCCTACATGCAGTTCCCCTACAAACAGTTCCCCTACATACAATTCCCCATCATACAGTTTCCCTACATACAGTTCTCCTACATATAGTTCCCCTACATACAGTTCCCCTACATACAATTCCCCTATATACAGTTCCCCTACATACAGTTCCCCTACATACAGTTCCCCTACATACAATTCCCATATATACAGTTCCCCTACATACAGTTCCCCTACACACAGTTCTCCTACATACAATTCCCCTACATACAGTTCCCCTAATACAATTCCCCTATATACAGTTTCCCTACATACAGTTCCCCCACATACAGTTCCCCCACATACAATTCCCCCACATACAGTTCCCCTAGATACAGTTCGCCTACATACAATTCCCCTACATACAGTTCCCCTACATACAATTCCCCTATATACAGTTCCCCTACATACAGTTCCCCTACATACAGTTCTCCTACATACAGTTCCCCTACATACAATTCCCCTACATACAATTCCCCTATATACAGTTCCCCTACATACAGTTCCCCTACATACAATTCCCCTACATACAGGATGAGTAATGCTCGTCGAACTGTCAGTAATGGCGGCTTGTGACGGTTGTAACTGATCACGTGGTGTGTGCGGTCTCTCATACAGACCCAGGCTTTAAGGCCCTCAGCGTCTATAAATAAACAAGGCTGCCATTGGTTAAAGCGCAGCTACAAAGTTCACGTGGCAAAGTGTGGGTTATGGATCAGTGTGTGACTCATGGCAGCACTATAAAGTTGCTATGAGTGCACACTATCACAAGTCAGTACCCATCATGATATAACCTTAGATGCTGTCAGGAGATAAGACTCCAACAACCAACCATCATAAGATCGCCCGCAGAAAGGTGCACCGAAATGTGCACAAGAGGGTGCGCAGGAAGGTGCTCAGACATAGCGGATTTCCACCCGGAGCCACTTCTCTGGGGTCGGGACTGGTCTCATGGCTGGGTAATTTCCTTTTGTCTCAGGCTTCCTGGACTAACAAATGATAGCTAATACTCATCATCATCATCATCATCATGCTGTCAGTCGTGATGCGACAAAGACTGCTTTCATTTAGCTCTCTGCTGTGAGAGTTGCGTCCATGAGTCGGTATTAATGTCTCTCAGCTTCAGACATTTCATAAAAGCTGCCTGCAAAAGTGTTGAAGTGCTGCTGGCTTTTGCAAGTTACCAGCAGCACTCTCTTGGGGAGCAAATAGAGGTTTCACACTGGCAAGAGCATGTCAAGACAGGCACAAAACTATTTGTCTCTGCAGTGGCTGGTCGGGAGATGTTGGGAGTTCCATACATCAACCGCCCTTAATGCTGCCACAGTGACATGGTTTTCTGTTTAGCTAATACTATATCTATTATAAACACTAGACTCCACTCACCAGGCAGATGGCGGGCAGGCTGACCCTAGCGTTCCTCCTGCTACACCTGTATTGTTTACATGTCCTGCACATGGCCCACTACACCTGTATTGTTTACATGTTCTGACCACGGCCCACTATGCCTGTATTGTTTACATGTTCTGCACATGGCCCACTGCACCTGTTTTGTATACATGTTCTGACCACGGCCCACTATGCCTGTATTGTTTACATGTTCTGCACACGGCCCACTACATATGTATTGTTTACATGTCCTGCACCTGTCCCACTACACCTCTATTGCTTACATGTCCTGCACATGGCCCACTACGCCTCTATTATTGACATGTCCTGCACATGGCCCACCACACCTGTATTATTTACATGTCCTGCACATGGCCCACTACGCCTGTATTATTTACATGTCCTGCACATGGCTGACTTACACCTGTATTATTTACATGTCCTGCACATGTCCCACCACACCTGTATTATTTACATGTCCTGCACATGGCCGACTTAGACCTGTATTGTTTACATATCCTGCACATGTCCCACTACACCTGTGTTGTTTACATGTCCTGCACATGGCCCACTACCCCTCTATTGTTTACATGTCCTGCACATGGCCCACTACAATGCCTGCTTTCTCTTTCAGTGCGCTCTACAGATGGCGGGCAGGCTGACCCTGGCGTTCCTCCTGCTCGTTCTCATGTGTCAACCGTCGCAGGGCAGGCGGGTTGATTGCACGTAAGTACACCCACGTGACTTCCGATCTGATGGCCGCTACAATGTGCACACAAAGCTTGGACACAGGTTCCCATCTGCTACACTTTAAATTTGCCTAGTCCGATTGTTTTTGAGTTTTTGTCATTTTCTGAGATAAGTATATTAGGTTGATGGCTATAATCTACCTTTCTTTAGTTTTAAGGTTTACAAACATTTTAAATGGCAGACTATGAATATATTGGAAGTGCAACTACACAAAATTAATGTTGGCATGCACGCCAAAACTCTGACACCATAGGCTTCAGCAGTAACATGTTCTATTAAATTGACTCAGTATGTCCTTCTATGTGGTAACACATATTTGATAATTGCGCTACTAGCTAAGTTAAATATGTAGAATAAAATCTAGATAATTATTTTGGCTTTCGTTTTTTTCCACTCACAAGTGTTTATTTATCTGAACAAGTATAATATCAGCATCAGAGCACTGGTCTTCCAGCCCTTTTACATGCACTCTAGAATTTTACACATGATTTGGGAGAGTATCCTGTGCTATTTCTGTGCAGCGCAGGACACTTTGTACAATGGGTGTGCGTGACTCGTGTTGCATTATGTGCAGCATCAGTCATTATTCTTGTCAGTCTCAGGTGACTACTTGTCTATGTACTTGATATTGTAATCATTTCTCCTTGAAAATGTGCTTTTTTTGGTTTATTATGTCTGTGTGTTGGGTTTGTAGTTTGCAATTGTTTGGTGTTCTTGTTTTGTTTTTGGTTAGATTTGTGTTGGTAGTGAGTATGGTCTGTTTCTGTATATGTGGGTGGTTAACAAGGTTCTGTATTTGGGTTGTATTTGTTTGTATTGGCATGTGTCTGCCTTCATCTTGTTTTGCTTTGTTTTATTATTGGGGGGCGGGGAGGTGGGTGGATGAGGTCCCTGGTGTTTTCATTGGACTATGCAGTTTTAAGCTTCCACTATTACTATGAGGGGCATTCAGTTATACTGACCATCAACACACACATACTTACAAAGCATCAGACTGCACAATTTAAAGTTCAATAAGTCCATTCTACTGTCAGAACAGCAATAGTTTTGTTTGATCTTCGCAGGATAGTGATCGTCTCGTCCCACACTTGAGTCCCCTCCACGGGTCTTGGCTTTGGCTGTATCCAATTGTAAAATCTACTGCTCGAATCTGTGGTTATGTAGGCTGGCTGAAATCAATACAGGCAAAGAGAAAGGAAGAGTATAAAGTGTGAAAGAAGAGAGACAGTCAAGCCCTAGTTGATTATTTATATGGCACATGGATTCAGTGTAGAGTATCACCCCACCCCATATTCTCCCAATGAGAAACAAGCATTTCTAGCTCTACCAATAGGGATCCAGCATTCCTGATCCCCGTGGTTACCAGTGATCTGCCCACCACCACCAATCTGTGTGGCTCCCCATGCCACCACCTGCCTTGAGCTTGCGTGTGGTGATCGTGACTAGCAGAGGGGGGGGGGGGGGGGGGGAGGGGGTAGTGTGTAGGGCTCTGAGTGCCCCTTACACACAGTCCTGCCAGCACCACTATGTCTATTTACCTATCAATCAAGCACCACCAGCAACTACCTAAACACATTTATGCACCTGGTCATGTATACCTGTTTCACAATAGAATATTTCCATTCCCCCACCAATGCTTATTATCGGAATATTTTACACAATGTCATACTGTTACCTAGGAGTAGGTCACAAATGGTTCTCACCCTAACCACCTTAATCCTAACCTATTAAGGGCACATGATGCTAAATACATTGTTCGTAATGCTGAAGGATTACGGGTAATTTGGTGGCAAATACAGCCAAGCGCTAGTAACTAAGGCTGCTCGATATGTCACCGACTGGCGGATCCTTGCTGAACTAATTTAACTATAGCTTAACGCCGACTAGCGGTTTTCTGGCACTTCCGCCATATATCGCCCAATAAACAAGGTGACTGCAGCTCCACTGGTGTCATATTTCTGAACTAAATTGCCCGTCTTCGGCTATAAAAGCGACTGCTAGCTGCGAACATTTCACTTTCCACATGGGAGCCACGAGGACAACAACTGCCTTAAATTGCCATCCCACACCCCACGATGAGAACGGGATATAGGGTTATAAGCGTGCCTAAGCCTCATTTGACATCACATAACTACCTAAGAGACTGTACTGACGACAAGAGCTAAAAATTGTAATAAAAAAGGCATACTATATTCGCTGTGTTTGTTTTGCTAATTATTTGTCAACACACCGAACGTGGTACCGAATTGGTAGAATGCAGGCTTCCCATGTAGAAGGTCAGGAGTTTAAATCCCAGCCGAGTAAAACCAACGACATACAAAATTGATACTTGTTGCTACCTAGCATGGCGCTCAACAGTACTAGGATAGGACAAGGACTGGTTAGCACAATATCAGGATAATGTGACTGTGTGGGATATCGGGTCATGGTGCCAGCAGTCTTATATCCCAGTGAGGCAGTATTATAGGGGTTGCCATGAGTGTGCATGTCGGTACCCATCCTGATAAGACCATGGTTGTTGCTAACACATGAAACCCCAACAAACAAATACAACATGCGTATCTAAAGCGCGACATCTATTTATCACCTTTACTTATTGTGCAATACGAGAACTGCACGCTAGTCAGTTTCTGAGTGGTGCCAGCGGAGCTTTCGGAGCTGACTGCCATGACAGGAGATAACAGAGGAAATAGGACCAGTGATAAGAGGGAGATAAGGAGGAGATAAGGAAGGAGATAAGGGGTAGATAAAGGGAGTTTATGTAGGATATAAGAGGGGAGATGAGGCAGGGATGAGGCGGAGATATGGCAGAGATAAGAAGAGAGAAAGGAGGACATTAGGTGAGAGATAGGAGGGTAGATAAGGTTGAGATAAGGTTGAGATAAGTCTGAGATAAGGCTGAGATAAGCCTGAGCTAAGGCTGAGATAAAGGCTGAGATAATGCTGAGATAAGGCTGATGTAATGCTGAGATAAGGCTGAGATAAGACTAAGATAAAGCTAATATAAGGATGATATAATGATGAGATAAGGCTAAGATAATTCTGGGATACTACTGAGATAATACTGAGATAATGCTAAGATAAGGCTGAGATAAGGTTGAGAGCAGGATTTTAAGATAAAGCAGGAGATAAGAGGGCATATAAGACATATGATAGATAATACAAGTGATAAGAGTTCAGATAAGACTCAGTGTTAAAAAAGGGGCAGGGGTCATCATGTACACACCGTAACCGGAAGCGACACAACCTGCCCATGCGCCGCGCCGCTTCAGGCTGCCCGTGCAACCGGAAGTGGCATGACGCAGGCCGTGGTGGTTATTTCCGGTTTGTCGGCCTGTGGCGAGCCTCGTGGTGGTGGTGGGGGGATGGTGTGGAGGGCGGCTATCCATCGTTGGTGTGGATTTATTTAACCCCGATCGGCCTGCCTCACCAGTTAGCGACTGAAACACCGGGCACTATGAGGTCATATCAGGACGGGTACCGATTTGTGACCTTGCGCACTCATGGCGACTTAATGCTGCCCCACTGAGAGACCCGGCCACCAGCACCATGACCCAATATCCCACATTCACTTTATCCTGACACTGAAGTAACCAGTTCTTGCCTTATCCTATTAATGCCGAGCACTAGGCTAGGTAGCGACAAGTATGCATTTTATAATTCATTGATTTTACTCGGTCAGATTAAACTTTTTAAGTCATTGGTTTGACCCGACCGGGAACCGAACTCCCGATCTCCCACACGGGACGCCTGCGCTCTGCCGATTCGGCCAACGCGTCCGGTAGGTACAACGAGAAATGGTCTGCTTAGGCCAGCAACCGAACCGTGGTGTCACCTTGCCACTCTACTTCCGCCCGAGAAACTGGTTTGAAATCATTGTGCAGTTCGTTTGCTGTGGGAAGAGTTTAATTGTTTTGATTTTGGAGACTACAATGGTTCAATTATGTATTTTGTTTATCGAAGGAAATAAATAATGTCTTCACTAAGGTAACATAAGGTTGTGTAATTCAATCAATCAATAGTTCCGTCCTCTAGTCAAGGGTTGGATGCAATGGTTCTCCACTTGTCACGATGGTGTGCTGTTCTGATAGACTGTGAATAATTCAAGCCTGTCCACTGTGAAATATTTGTAAACCATGATGTTCTTGGTCTCCCTCTCCCTCTGCTGCCATTCACCTTCCCCTCCAACAATGTATAGTAAATTGAACTCTGACAAATGATGTGGCCAAAATAAATAAGTTTCTTTGTCTGTATAGTGGCAAACAAGCATTTCTTATTTTTAATTTTTCTGAGAACTTCTTTGTTGGTGATCTTTGTCCATGATATTTTCATCATCCTTCGATAAGTCCACATCTCAAATGCTGCTAAAACGTTTGTACATTTTCTTATGTCTCAGCCCCATACATTAGAGTAGACCACACATAACACTGAAGAATACGCTTCCTTGTATGTATTAATATCTTACTTGATGTTAACACTCTATACATTACGTTGTGCAATTAGATGCGATTTAATGGTACAGATCTAACTTAGATACTGACACACTGGTCAAAGATGCATTACGGTTCAGGCCTCCTCTGCTAGGCTGCTAGGCTAAAAATGTGTCAAATAAACCTTATGGCCAGCATTTCAGTGTGCACACCGAAATTAATTCTTGTTATTGGATGGAGTTTTACATCCTGGCAACATCTGAGGTCATACACCGGGCGTGGTGACCGATTTGGTATAGTGCTGGCCTCGTGTGAGAAAGTTCGGGAGTTTGAGAGTTTGGTTCTCGGTCGAGTCAAACGAATGACTTATTAAATTGATCCTTGTCGCTTCCTAGCTTGGCGCTTGGGATTAATAGGATAGGGCCATGACTGGTTAGCTCAGTGTCAGGATAATGTGACTGAGTGGGATATCAGGTCCTGGTCCTGGCGGCCTGGTCTCTCAGTGGGGAAGCAGTATAACGTCACCCTGAGTGTGCAGTGTCACAAGTCGGTACCCTTCCTGATATGACCCTAGATGTTGCCAGGATGTAAAGCTTCAACAACCAGCAACCAATATATCTTCATATCATGACGGGGCAAAATTAATTTACATTTTGTCACTTCAACTATCAAATATAAGCGTTACCCGAGTGACTTCAAATTAATATAAGGTATACAGTATAACCCCGTTAAACTAATCTCGGTTAAACCAAACGATCGGTTAATCCAAACTTTATTCGCCGGCCCGGCAAAATACTACCATTTATCATATAAAAAAGTTGGTTAAACCAAAGTCGGTTAATCCAAAGTATCGGTTAATCCAAACAAAATAGTCGGCCCCAGGGCACTTCCGGTACAGTTAAACCAAACGTTCATGTGGTTTTAAGGTCATCTGAGACTTTTTTATATGATAAATGGTAGTATTTTGACGGGTCGGCGAAAAAAAGTTTGGATTAACCGATCGCTTGATTTAACCGAGCATGGTTTAATGAGGTGAAACTGTATATGCGTAAAAAAACAATAATCAGTGTCCACATACATTGTATATTACATTCATAATGCACCAAAGTTGTTGCCAAAGCCAATTCAAAGTCAAAGTCAAAGCTCGGTTAAACCAATGATCGGTTAATCCAAACAAATTTCTATGGTCCCTTCAAGTTTGGCTTAACAGGGTTATACTGTATTGTCGTGGGGGTGATGAAAATGGGGAAATACTGCGCCTAGAGCGGGACTCGAACCCACATCTCTTTGCATTCCGGGCCAGTGTGCTAACCATTACACCACCTAGGCTCCCTGATATCAATACACTCCCACACCTACCTGTCTATGTGGTTACTTGCCTGAGAGGTCAGTGCGAGACCACTACACTCGTCCCCCTGGAATTGTAAGTATTTTAATGCTTACAATTACATACATACAGGCAATGCACTAACACATACATACACAGGGTAGGTTCAACAACCATACAGCGCAAAGCTTGTACGGATCCTGATCACGGCAAACCAGTGTCGTGGGGGTGATTGAAAGTGGGAAATACTGTGCCTAGAGCGAGACTCAAACCACATCTCTTTGCATTCCGGGCCAGTGTGCTAACCATTACACCACCTAGGCTCCCTGATATCAATACACTCCCCACGCCTACCTGTCTATGTGGTTACTTGCCTGAGAGGTCAGTGCAGACCACTATACACTATTATATTGCCTCACCCTAATCTATCTATCTAATGAAAATGCCACAAACTCAAAAACCATCGGATTATGAAACTTTAATAATAATTAATGGGAATGTGTTGTTTTTGTTAGTGTTCTATGTTCAACTATCCACCCTACTATACGGAGCCGAGGCCTGGACAGTGTACAGACAATAGGTGACAAAGGTGTATGTCTTCATGATGCGACATGTGCATTCAATCATGAGGCTAACCTGCAAGGACAAAGTGACAAATAAGGAAATACTCAAACGGATGGGGCTGCCCTCTATGGAAGATCTTCTGATCAAAAAGAATCTCCGGTGGACTGGACACCTCATGAGGATGTCATCAGACAGGCTACCAAAGCAGATCCTCTACTCCCAACTGTCTTCTGGTTACAGAAAGAGAGGGCACACTCGTCTCCGGTTCAAGGATACCTTCAAGAGAAACCTGAAGCTGAGAGACATTAAGACCGACTCATGGACTCAACTCTCATAGCAGAGAGCTAAATGGAGAGCGGCAGTCAAGTAATGAAAGCAGTCTTTGTCGCATCGCGACCGACAGCATGATGATGATGTTCTATGTCATGGAAATGACATTGTGAGGAATGGAGCTGGGCATAGCTCAGGAGGTACAGTGTCCACCTGTGAAGGTTTGGATCATCTGATCGATCCTGCTCAGTGGACACATGTGCAGTGTGGGATATTTTCCATTCCAATCAGTGGTCCACGACTGGTTCATGAAAGGCTATGGCATGTGCTCTCCTGTCTGTGGGAAAATGCATATAAAAGACTCCCTTGTTGCCTATCAGAAAGAGTAGTCTGTGTGGCAGCTGCAGGTTTCCTCCAAAAAGAAATATGTCAGAATGACCATATGTTTGACGTCCAATAGCCGATGATAAAAATCAAAGCGCTCTAGAGGTGGTGTTAAATAAAACAAACTTCTTGAGATTGTTAGAATGGGGTAGCAGGTGTAGGTGGGGGTGGGGGCGGGCCCTCTGCTTCCGATGACCCTGATGTAACACCGGGTCACACCGGGTCACACCGGGTCACACCGGGTCACACCGAGTCACACCGAGTTACGCCGGGTCACGCCGGGTCACGTCGGGTCACGCCGGGTCGCACCGGGTCACACCGGGTCACGCCGGGTCACACCTGGTCACACCGGGTCACACCGAGTCACACCGGGTCACGCCGTGTCACGTCGGGTCACGCCGGGTGGCACGCCGGGTCACACCTCGTCACGCCGGGTCACGCCGGGTCACGCCGGGTCACGCCGGGTCACGCCGGGTCACGCCGGGTCACACCGGGTCACATCGGGTCACACTAGGTCACACCGAGTCACGCCGGGTCACACCGGGTCACGCCGGGTCACGTCGGGTCCCGCCGGGTCACGCCTGGTCACGCCGGGTGAAGCCGGGTCACGCCGGGTCACGCCGGGTCACGCCGTTCCTCACATCTGTAAAGGCTCAGTCACAGCTTACCGGACTGGGGAAACGGATAGAAAACGGACACTGTCCGGTGAAATACGTCAATGTCCGTGTTATATCCGGTACGCATCTGGCATGTCCGTTCTCTGTCCGGTGGTGTCTGGTGTGTACGGTGGGAAGTTTTAAACATGCACAAAACTTGTACCGGACACCGTTGGACTGATGTGTATGATTGGCGTCCGGTTTAAGTCTGTTTAGTCTGTTTAGTCTGTTTTGTCCGTTTCATGTCTGGTATCCATCCGTTACATCTCCGGTTTGCTTCCTGAATAGTCCGTTGATGGTGTTGGGGGAATTCGTCCATCGGTTTTTGGGGGCTCATCTGAGAACAGTCCGGTACGTGTCTGTTTGGTGTACGGTCCGTCCGTTTGACATTCGGTTGTTGTCCGGTTATCGTCCGGTTATTGTCTGGTGGATATTCATTAATGTACGTTCCTTGTCCATTTAGCGTCCGTTTCATCCGGTGGCTGTTGCAACATCTCGACACATTTTGGTACACTTTGGTACATTTTGATACCGAACACCCCCGGACTAGACAATTCTTTGTCCGGTTTATGTACGTTGCTCAATCCGGTAAGGTATGACAGGCACTAAATGCATCCAGGCCCTTAATCTGCGAGTTGGGTCATGGGCTCTATCCCAGGTCGTGTCAAACCGAAGACTGTCACTGGGACGGTGTGACACATTACTAAAGTACTAGGTCAGGGAAATGAGTGGTTTTCTCAGTGTCAGGATACTAGGACTTACTCGGGTGTATTACTGGTTGTCTGGTAGCTCATTCTGACAACATTACAAAACCACCACGATTGCGCACTGCGACGCCCATCTTGTCCTTGGTTGTTACTAGGATGCCTATCGCTAATCAGTCAAACCATCTCACAATGGATATGAACCAAAATCCGATTCAACGAAATCCATTTTTTTTTAGGAAGAACCACACATAAGGCATTCTGTTTGGATTACAAAAAATATAAAAATATCACCATTCTATTTATTCTGTGAGCAACTTGTTTTGTCAAGGCAGAGACATTAATTTTGTCTTCTGGACATGCAACATTAAACTTTTGATATAATTGGGTTTGTCGTGTGAAATAACAAGTTCTTACATGTCACTGTGAACATTGCGGCAAACAACTACCAATCAATCAATTAATCAACCAATCAACCAATCAATCAATCAGTATTGACGTGAATTGATAATAAGGCAGAGCTAAACAATATTTATACTTAGCTATGAATGGGGAATAATTGTAGACAATATTATGACTTATTAAATATATTTATTATAATTATTTGCGGAATTTGTTCGACGGCGTGTTACTAGAACGTGGCCTGCCAATCACTGAGTGTCACGTGTGACGAGTTAATATAACAGCGGCTCTAATTGGCTGAATACAATCGCCTTAGTGTTGGCGGGGAGTCACGTGATTAGAAGCGGGCGTCGGGTTTAAGGCCGGGCCGGCTACGGGGTTCTCCTGTTTTGTTACACGACACAGACTTTGTTTGTGTCGTAAAGATTCACTAATTGTAGCTGTAAGCCCTCTAACCCCCCCCCCCCCCCCCCCCCACACCCACAGCCACCGAACGCACCCATACGACCAACACCACGCCCACTCTGACAGCTCCGGACTGACACCTAGACATATGTAAGACTACACCAGAGACCAAAGAACATAAAACATTGGTCTTTTCTTTGTGGCAGAGTGGTTAGAGTGTCTGACGTTTTTCGAGGTAGGACTCCTAATCTGAAGGTCGGTGGTTCTATTCCCCATGCCCACCCCCCTACCCCCACCTCTGGCAATTTGGATTTCCACCGCTGTGTATAGCTTACAGCGTCATCAAAGCCCGGTTGCTCTCATGCCATGTCTATGTGGTGTGGGAGGTTAAAAATCCCTTCGGTCAGTAAAAGTGTAGACTCGGGCTTTCTATCGACAACCTGTCTAACCGTGAAAATGAGTTTATTCAGACTTACCCCTGATAAGCAGTATAAATCTTCAAGAAGAAGAATAAAGAAAACATGGACGATTTAAAATGAAACAGGAAGCTGACGATAATAAGTAGAAAATACATGTGAATCAAAGAATATAAAATGTTTGTGTAGTTATTAAGAAAAGATGGAAGACATTGAAGATTTAAATTGGATTGTTTCTTTGTTGTTTGACATCTTAGCAACATCTGTAAGTTATACACAGCGGTGGAAATCCAAATTGGCAGAGGTTGGGGGGGGGGGCACAGGGAATCGAACCACCGACCTTCAGATTAGGAGTCCGACCTTGAAAAAAGCCAGACACTCTAACCACTCTGGCACAGAGAACACCAATGTTTTATGTTCTTTGGTCATAACAGGACTGGTACCGACTTGTGACAGTGCATCTCATGGCGACTTTATAGTGCTGCCCCACTGGGAGACCAGGCCACCAGCACCATGACCTGATATCCCACTCTCCCACATTATCCTGACACTGAGCCAACCAGTCCTTGCCCAATCCTAATAATGCAAAGCACCTGGGTTGGAAGCGACAAGTATCAATTTTTAAGTCAATGGTTTGACTCGACCAGGGTTCGAACCCACGATCCCATGGTCTACCAACTCGGGAGACGGACGCTCTAACTCATTCGGCCATCCCCGTCTGGTATTTAAGTTGGAACATGAGGCTGACAATAATACGTAACGCATACATATGAATCAAAGGAATATCAAATGTTTATGTAGTTATTATATTAAGAAATGTGGAAATTATGGAAGTTTTAAGTTGGAACAGGAGGCTGACATTAATAAGTAAAGCATACGTATTAATCAAAGGAATATAAAATGTTTATGTAACTATTGATATGATTAAGTAATGGTAATCGGTATTTTAAACAAAATGGTGAAGAAGATGATGTAAGCCTGGAATGTGAAATCTACACATCCGAGCAGAATGCCCGGGCATGTAGATTTGATGGTCTTGTGTCAACACTGTTTTTATGTAAATAGCATGCGTGACCTCGTGACCTCTTTACCAATGTAAAAAGCAAACAAATCGTAGAGTTCCCAAAACCAACGGATATATGACCTTCCTTAACTTTGGTTATATTCTGTAAGTTATATTTTGCTGTCAGTTGACACAAGGTTAGCCACTTCAAAATTGTATCAGATATGTTTTTTTTCTATCAGTTATCGTGGATTTGACCATTTCATAATAAATATCCCTGCACATCACAAAGCTATTTAGTCCGATGAAGCATCACATTTTCAAAACCAAAGCACCAATCTAGATTTGGTTTTACATATACAATTTATATACTTCATTACTTATCAAACCTTTGTTGTCACATAAAAGGGAATACTGAGGCAATTTAATAAGAGTCCGTCTCCAGTGCTGGTAGATCGTGGGGTCGTGGGTTCGAACCCTGTTCGAGTCAAACCAATGACTTAAAAATTGATACTTGTTGCTTTCTAGCCAGATGCTCAGCATTATTAGGATAGGGGAAGGACTGGTTGGCTCAGGGTCAGGATAATGTGATATCAGGTCATGGTGCTGGCAGCCTGGTTTCCCAGTGGGACAGCACTATAAAGTCGGCATGATTGCGCACTGTCACAAGTCGGTGGCCATCCTGATATGACCTGAGATGTTGCTAGGACGTAAAAAAAAGAAGAAAATAGAACGTGTTACTGCTAAAGCCTATGGAACCAGTGGTCTTCAACTGGTTCATCAAAGGCCCCTTACTGCTTATCGGAAAGAGTAGCCTATGTGGTGGCAGCAGCTTTCCTCAAGGAATTATGTCAGAATGACCGTATGTTTGATGTCCAATAGCTGATGATGAAAATCAATGTGCTGTAGAGCCGTCATTAAATAAAACAAACTTTCCTTTTTTGCTAAAGCCTATGGTGTCAGTGTTTTGGTGTGCTTCTTCTTCTTCTTCTTCTTCTTCTTCGCCCGTTGAGGCGTCAGCGCCCACCCACACAAACACCTCCTCAGCCATGTCATAGATGAAAGTGTTGCCTACCGCCCAACTTTGGGCATAGGCCACAAACAAGGGCTCTCCCGTTTTCCCGGTCCTGGGCCTTGAGTTTCTTGTTTGTGATTCTGTAACATTGTTCTTTTTCCGGGGTGGGGTTGTTGGCCCCACGCCCAACCCCCAACCTGGAGGACCAGTTGCTGCTCTTAGTCTGTCCTCTACCATGAGTCCTGTCCGGCTTGGTTAAACCTGCCAGGGGCTAGCCCCCGCCAGTATAACTCTCATGGTCATGGAGGCACACAAGCCTCCCGACCACGACAAGGCAGCAACACATTGGGGGGATTTTGGCGTGCTTGCCAAAGGTAATTCATTTTCAATGTTTTTACTTCAAATATCTCAAAACTTACTTCAAACTTAAGCAAGGTAGATTATAACAATCAATTCAATATATTTATCTCAGAAAAATGAGAGAAACTCAAAACTATCGGACTATGCAACTTTTAACAGAAGAGTTAGGGTACACACATCATATCGAACCGATATGAAACAATGGAAGCCTAACTACACATATCCTACAGTGTAAGGGTGTGTGAAGATACCGGTTGGTTGTTGATGTTTTACGTCTTGGCAACATCTAAGGTCACATCAGGACGGCGTGAAGATCCATATGTCATTATATTTCATTGAAGTGGAGTCACATGACTAATTGTAACTACTTGGCGCTTTGCAGGAAGTTCGTGTTCGCGCCGATCTGTCGCGGAGTGGCGGCAAAGCGCGGGGTGACGTCATACTTCACAGAGGACCTGTCTCCTGCCAACAGGTGAGCGCCGCATTTGTCGTCTGCTCAGGTGAAATGTCGTCTGCTTCTAACCACTCGCAGTATCCACTTGTTCTCATCTCATTCATTCTTTGACCTTTTCTCAACCATTTCTTAGTTTCACAAATAACTTCATAGAGCAATTTTTAATTTGGGAAGAAGTTGTTACTGTTGTACCAATAAGACCATTGGTAGGGGGTATTTTAGTTGATTAAAGCTGCATAGTCTGATGAAAGCATCCAATTTTCAAAACTAAAAACCTGACCTAGATTTGATTCTACGCCTCCACCATAGCTACTGATGCACTTATTAAAGTTGTATAGTCCGATGGTTTTGAATTTCTGTATTTTTTCTGAGATAAATATATTAGATCGATCACTAGTGTCTACTTTACATTAGTTCAAATTTACTTTTATTTTAAATGGTAATCTTTTGAGATATTTTGAGTGCAAACATGGAAAATTAGTTTTGGCAAGCTTGCCAAAACTCTGACACCATAGACTTCTGCAGTAACAGGTTCTGTTAAATTGACACAGTATTGCCTTCTATGCAGAAAAGAAATGCTTAATAAGTGCATTAGTATCTAAGTTAGATATGTAAAATCAAATCTAGATAATTGGTTTGGTTTTGAAAATTTGATATTTCATCGGACTATGCAGCTTTAAGCAGTTGGTGCTACACAGAAGGGAATAAATACTGAGGCCAAGTCAATTTAATAGAACCTGTTACCACAGAAGGGTATAGTGTCAGAGTTTTTGCAAGCTTTCCAAAATGAATTTGGAATGTTTCATCAATCAATCAATAGTTCCATCCTCTAGTCGAGGGTTGGATGCAATGGTTCTCCACTTGTCCCGATGTTGTGCTGTTCTGATAGACTGTGAATAATTCAAGCCTGTCCACTGTGAAATATTTGTAAACCATGATGTTCTTGGTCTCCCTCTCCCTCTGCTGCCATTCACCTTCCCTTCCAACAATGTACTGGTTATTGAACTCTGACGAATGATGTGGCCAAAATAAATAAGTTTCTTTGTCTGTATAGTGGCAAACAAGCTTTTCTTATTTTTAATTTTTCTGAGAACTTCTTTGTTGGTGATCTTCTTTGTCCACTTCTAATATCATTAGTCATTTAAAAAAAACTTACTTCAAACGAAAGTAAAGTAGATTATAACGATCAACCTAATATATTTATCTGCGTAAATGTCAAAAACTCAAAACCATCGGACTATGCATCTTAAAGGAGAGGATATTTCAATCACAGACAATTTGTTTTCCTCATTCCACGCCTCCTTACCTTACCCTAGTAATGTCGAGTGCCAACTAGATAGCAGCAAATATCAGTTTTTAAGTCATTGCTTTGACTCGGCCAGGGTTTGAACCTGGGGATTCGAATCCCATGACCTACCAAACCAGAAGGCGGATGGATGCTCAACTCATTTGACCGTCTGAATATATTGATTGAGTCAGTAATGAGTATGATCAGATAGCTTACTATAAAAGAGGTATTCAGCGATTGGTTTGGAAGTTACAATTTCAAACCACAACAATAATTAATTGAATTTTCACTGAAAGTTTGCTGGTTGTTGGAGTTTTTACATCCTCATATCAGGACGGGCCACTGAAAGGAGAAGCAATTACAGTGAAAGTGAGAACGTTACCTTTTTCTTTCACTAAATTACATGAACAGTCATTAGCTGGATTCAGAAATAAGAGCAGGGCATAGAATTCAGCCTAGCAACTAATTGTTCAAAGATGCCTCGTTTTGAGAACCTGAGGAGCGGATAGACTGCAGCCCCTCTCGACCCTCGCCCCTCGCCCCTCACCCCTCGCCCCTCACCACTCGACCCCCCTCCCCAACCCATCCCCTCCATCCTCAACCTTTCCCGCTCACCACTTGCCCCGCCTCCTGACCCTCGCCCACTTACTTGCCATCCCCCTCTCACCTCTCACCACTCGCCCCCTCACCCTCGCCCCCCCCCCCCCCCCCCCCCCCCATTGCCTCTCTCTTCTTGCCCTTCGCCTCTCGCCCACCCTCCCCCATCATCCTTTCTCCCCTCCCCTCGCCCCTCCCCCCTCTCCCTCGCCTCTCGCTCCTTTCCCCTTCCCCCTCCCCCCTGCCTCTCAGCCCCATCACCTCAGGTATCCATTTATCTCGGCAGGTCCACAAATCTCGCGTGACTCGGTCACTAATTGCTGTGATCGTTGGCGGCCCTTATCCACGTGACCAGGGCCCCGTGTACAAACAATTCGCTGTTAATTTCCTCCAAGAGGTGGCGTTGCTGGTCCCTGTCTTCCAGAGGCCTCTCTGAGAGAGGGTTGTACAACAACGAGCAGTGTGTCACACTCTCACCGTGTGTCACCGCGATTCATGATGTGTCACAGTGACAGAATGTGTGACATTGTATCAAAGTGTGAACAAACCAGGCTTAGTACAACAAGTTGACACTAGGGTGGAACCGGAAGTCAACTGTGCGCTATTAATTGACCAGGCCCCTGGTGTAATGACAAGGACAGTGACTGTCAATGTCAGTGCTTAGTTGAGTGTCAAGTTGACCTCTGTGCTGGTCAGTATGTGACAGCTGGCTCGTTTCAGACTGTAACGTCCTTTGTAAACGGTGGACTGGTTGTTTGGTTGTTGGAGCTTTACGCCCGGGCAACATCTAAGGTCATATCAGGATGGCTACCGACTTCTGACAGTGTGCACTCATGGTGACTTTATAGTGCTGCCTTACTGCGAAATCAGGCCGCCAGGACCATGACCCAATATCCCACTCAATCACCTTACCCTGACACTGAGCCAACCAGTTTATGCCTTATCCTATTAAGGCTGAGTGCCAGGCTAGGAAGCGACAAGTATCGATTTGATAAGTCATTGGTTTGACTCGACCGGGAACCGAATTTCCCATCTCCCGCATGTGAGGCCTGCGCTCTACCCATTCGGCCACCACGTCCGGTTAACCTCTGGAGTAAGCAGCGGCTTTAAGACTCACTGTCAACCCATTTATTCTGAACATGAGCCCCGAACACAACATGCTTAGGACAATGATAACACCGTGTAAAGTCTATAAGAAGGACTTTAATTCTTTTAAATCATTGTTATTGCCCATAACGTATAAGGTCCCACCAGGGTGCTTGTTTTCAACGCTGGACAGCTGTGGTGCTGTCTTAGTCTGGTCCCTCCCCCAGGAGTGTTTACATGTTTCTGCTTAGGCCAGCCTTTTGCGATTTTGGGTGTTACTAGCCGATGTTAGTTTTTTTGTATTTTTCCAGAGTTTTGTCTAGTCTGGGTATGATACTGTATGAGTCTGCACTGACCTCTCAGGCAAGTAACCACATAGACAGGTAGACATGGGTAGTGTGTTGATATCAGGGAGCCTAGGTGGTGTAATGGTTGGCAAAGAGATGTGGGTTCGAGTCCCACTCTAGGCGCAATATTTCCGATTGTTATCACCCCCATGACAATACCTTAGCCTACTATGTACATCTACTTGGGTGTCATGCAGGCTTGCGGGAGAGGATCCCATCCCATTTTGATTTGTTACAGCATCCTTTCACCCAAGCCTTGTCCTTAGATAGTGCACCAGTGTGCCAGAACACACTCAGACCCTTTAGGACTCTGCGACCAGGTGGGATGGTTGTGTTGTTTGCTTAGCCATTTCGTATTTCAGGGTGGATCAGATGCATGACCGTGGCCTGTCCATTTCTGTTTTGGTTTGTGCTAGTACACATACCCAGGTGGTCTGCACCATGTGGTGATAGCCTTCCTGATTTCCTTTGTACTTAGGAGGGCTAACTTTCCTATTTTTAATACCTAACATAGAATGAAAGAGAATAGCAATAGAATAAGATGGTTCAAGTCTGTAGAGTCAGAGCTCCCTCCTTATCTAATAAATGAAGTGACACATGTGGAGTTTGAAGTGTAGAGTGATTTTAGTTTAATCAGGCACTGCTTTTATAGTACATTGAAAGTGGGTGGGTGGCACATGCATCAATCAAATCTCAGGAATAGTGAGGTGACCAATACCCCACACCAGAACAACCTAAATGCACACTACCTAATCAGGCTACATGTATGAGACAGCATTTAGGCACCTCTTCCAGACACTGCACATTGAAGGTGGGTGGGTGGCACATGCACCAATCACAGCTCAGGAATAGTCAGGTGATCTATACCTACACCAGACACAGTACATGATACTCAAAATAGAGTGAGTCACCAGGCAGGGGCTCCAAAGAAGGACTGTCATAAAAATGGACACAACCGGAGGATTTTACAAGCGTCTTAAAATGCAGTTGGGTGGCGAATCAGTTGAGCATTCGCCTCCTGTTTTGGTAGGTCATGTGATTTGAAACTCCTGTTTTTTTTGTTTTTTTACTAAAGTGTATTTTATTCATTGAATAATATCTCTTGTCAGCGCCAGAGCACTGTTTTTCCGGCCATACAGTACAATTCTTTAATACATAAATGAAACTACTATCAGTTGTAATAGTAACTGCATACAAATCCTGTTTGATACTAAAAGTATTATCATTTTATAAATGAAGCATCAGCTGTAGTAGTAACTGGGTATAATTCAAGTCTAATACAAGTATAAGGGATTCAGTGAATTTGTATTGCATGGTTCTAGAATTGCCTTTAAACATTGTTTTCCTTCTTTGCTTTTTTAAAAAGAAATATCTAAAAAATAGATATACCTATTTTCAAATACATACTGAGTATATATGCAAATCAGCGGATTTAATCACAATTAATAGTCTCGTATCTAGTAAATCTCTACACTGATTTGCCCATAAATGCAAGTAATTATATACTGAAGGACACTAATAAAGTATGTACTAGACTACTAAATGACTGAAACGTACAATCCTCCAAGCATTGTTTATCCCATCATTACTAACAAGCTACTTACTCAAACTACTTCATATAGTCAAAAAACACACCTGAGGTATTAACCTTTTAAGCATAACCCTACAAGCTAACCACACTCTATCTAACAGAATAAACAAACCATTCTACTAACACTCACTCCATCTCAAAATGTTAACTCCAACAACATCATAGTTTGCAATTCACAACATAGTAGGCATACAAACCTATGAAGGGAAAGTATGCACCTAAACCACATCCGTAATGTAAAGGTCCTAATCAATACACATGTGTGTATCAAGTGGTGTATGAATACAACATATAACTGCTATTTTTATATGTGAATTGTCAAGCTATACCATTGAATGTTTGATATTGTTATTTCAGCTGATTTGGGCTAGCTGCTGATGACAATATCAGACTACATATACATATATTGTAAATAACTGTATTGTCACATGGCTGGAAGACCAGTGCCACGGCGCTGACAAAAGACTTTATTCAATGAATAAACTATATTTACATTTAAGGATATGGCATGATGGTGACGGGAAAGAGTTAAGTAAATCAGAACTCTGGATGTCAATGTGTATGATGTTAACTTTTGCAATACTGTTTGAGTAATTTAATTAGTAATTGTTAGTTATTTGTATTGTATGATTTGATGAATGGAATGGACTTCTGAGATTGTGGTGGGGATTTATATGTGACTGGTCTTGGGTCAATTTCAAGTAAGATTTTAGGTACTAGCTACCTGGTCAAGTCACAAGCAATGACTTAATAATTTACCCCTTTTGCTACTTAGCCTGGCGCTCGGCATTTCGAGAATATTGCAGTGGAGTAAGAGCAGTGGAATGAGGAAGACCAATTGTCTATAATTGAAAATTACCCTGCTTAATCAACTAATACATTCCCCAAAAACAACTGCATAGTCGGATGAAAATATAAAATCTTTGAATCCAAAACACTTCGCTTTCCTTCTCTTGTCGATGAAATGGTACTGTTGTGGGGGTGATGAAAATGGGAAATATCGAACCCACATCTCTTTGCATTCCGGGCCAGTGTGCTAACCATTACGCCACCTAGGCTCCCTGATATCAGCACACTACCACACCTACCTGTCTATGCGGCTCCTTGCCTGAGAGATCAGTGCAGACCACTACACTTGTCCCCCTGGAATTATAAGTATTTTAATGCTTACAATTACATACATACAGGCAATGCAACACACTTATGCTAGGTACACACCTACCATTTACGACTTGCGCACTAAAACTCGCGACCCGACCCGCTTAAGACTGAAAATGGGCCGATTCATTTTTCGAATCGCAATCGTAAGGAAGCACTTTTAGCCCTAAAATTGAGTTTTAAGTCACGAATCGCAATCGGTAGGTGTGCTAGGGGAGTGCACACCTCAAGACTTTTGGGCAATTTTAGATCGAATACGGTAGGTGGGTGCAGAAAAACGGTAGGTGTGTACCTAGCATTACATACACAGGGTAGGTTCAACAACTATACAGCGCGTAGCTTGTACAGGATCCTGGTCATGGCAACCAGTGTCGTGGGGCTGACGAAAATGAGAAATATTGCGCCTAGAGCAGGACTCAAACCCACATCTCTTTACATTCTGGGCGAGTGTGCTAACCATTACACCACCTAGGTTCCCTGATATCACCACACTACCCACGCCTACCTGTCTATGTGGGTACTTGCCTGAGAGGTCAGTGCAGACCACTTACAGTACCCTACCCGCCCTGATTAAGTTTCACCATTTGTTTCTTCAGTTCTCACTTTTCCTCCTAGTTGCACTATTTTATATCCCATAAATGTTGTATTTGTGGGTGAATAATTAGAAATTATAACTACAAACTGCTGCTCACTGCTGGTTCAGCGTCGCTCCTGTTTATTCTTGGACTGGGCGCGGTGGCCGAATCGCTACGGCTCAGGCCTTCCATGCGGGAGATCAGGAGACTAATATCTGGTCGAGTCAAACCAATGACTTACACAATTTCTTTTTTTTAAATTTAATTGTTTTTATTGAGCTGTTTGCCTTACTGACGCCCTGTTCGAGGCCTAGCCAAATTTGACGTAGCTAGTCAAGTAGCAAGTAATAATTTACTATAGCCCGGGTATTGATACTTATCGCTATGCTCGCCATTACTAGGATATGGCAAGGACTGCTTAGCTAAGTGTCAGGATAGTGTGACTGGGTGAGATGTCGGGTCATGGTGCTGGTGGCCTGATTTCCCAGTGGGGCAGCACTATAAAGTCGTCATGAGTGTGCACTCTCACAGGTCGGTACCCTTCCTGATACCGTACACTTTCATAAGCCGTACTCCGGCCCGCAGTACTAACAATTAACCCTTCCTGTTTTACAAACTCGGCGACTGAGTCACCGGGCACGTCCGGAGGGCAGTCCCTCTCATCGCCCACGTGACCAGGGACCACGTGACCACGTACCACGTGACCTAAGTTTCACGAGTAGCTTCTTCATTGGCGAACCCTGGTCTAGTCAAACCAACGATTTAAAAATTGATACTTGTCGCTTCCTATTCAGGCGCTCGGCATAATTAGGATAGGGCAAGGACTGGTTGGTTCAGTGTCAGGATAATGTGACTGAGTGGGCTATAAGGTCTTGCTGACAGCGGTCTGGTCTCCCAGTGGGGCAGCACTATTACATCACCATAAGTGCACACTGTCACAAGTCGGTGCCCGTCCTGATATGAGCCTAGATGTTGTCAGGACATAAAACTCCAATAATGAACCAATCAACCTTGGTTCCGAAGCTTTTTTTTAGCTTTATTTAGTGATGAATTTATTTACCCTGTTCAAAACGGATAAGTGTGTTAACATTTTGAAGAATAACTGGTTGTTTGGTTGTCTTCAGTTCCTCATCTTATACTCACTACTATCAGGATGATCCTGGCAACTGTCTGCCAGTCTCCCCCAACTAAATACCAAAACACAACTCATAAGAAAGAACGGGAGACACGTCACATAAGATTGACAGTGATAAGGTTGAGCTTTATTGCTACAACTCTTGTTCACCTACTAGTGACCTGCCACCCTGATTCACTTACAACCTGCTACACAGACCCACATAGCTTCTGCTTGTTCAGTCAAAATCAGTGCCTCCAACCCATTGAACCAAGTCCTATGGGTGTTACACACGGCTCAGTGGTGAACTGCTTCCTTTGGTATCTCTAGAGTGATCTGTCCAGCAAGTGTAAGGAGTACAAGGGTGACTGTGCTCACATAGCCAGCCAATCAGACACCTCTGCAGCCTTGGAGAGATGGCGCCCAAGAGGGGGGGGGGGCACTTGTCACTCAACCCAAGGGCAGGTGGTGTCCTTAATGTATGCAGAATGGCTGGGTGTGCTTACCCAGCTGTCCCATGGTAACAAGCAGTCACCATACCGTTACATTAAACAATAATACATGTCCCTCTCCCTTTTGCAGTCTTCCTGGTGCATGGAGGGAACATTCCTGTAATTAGTAACCGTATCTTAATATCCGGACATCATACCACAATCCCGGTCACCATGCATCATAACATTTACAAATAGTTATTTATATGTCACATAGCGAGTGGGCACACATTGCATCACTTGGCTTGGCTATCACTACCGAAAGACTTACATTTTTGCAATTTGTTTTCACCGCTGGGCAGCACTAGTGCAATTAGATGCAAATATTTTGAATTTTGTTTTAGTAATAATTTAGTTTTTCTTGCTTCTTGTTTGTGGCGCATAGGTGCTTGTAGATTGCAAACAGTGAAACATCCAGCTTTCACTCTGTTTTAAATTGCCGGAGTCTTCGCCACACAACTCGGCAGGTTTCCACACTGCCCCCGCCTCAGTGAGCGACCAGTCCGCCCCTGCTCGAGTTGGGTCGAGTGCACGGAAGTTGCAGTGTGCTGACATGCGCAACTAAGAGATTCGGCGCTGCCACGCGGCCACGGTTAAGTCTCGTCCCGCGAGACCTCGGTCCTCCCAGCGCCTCCTACGCGCTAAATATGAACCTGGCGGCGGAACGGGGAACTAGAGGCGGTCATGTGACACCCGCCCCGCCTGGTGGCGCTGTGGCCGGCCCTAGACGGATGGCATGCGCAGTGGGTGCCATTATGGTGACGCGAGCGCCACCTGGGTTCATCCCGCCCGCGCTCCACGCGCATGCGCACCGAACTCCGCAAGCCGCGGCCACTCACGGGGCAGGAGCGAGTGTGAGTGGGTGGGTGTTTGTGGTTGGTTGATTGTTGGGGTTTTACGTCATGGCAAAATCTAAGGTCATATCAGGATGAGTACCGACTAGTGACAGTGCACACTCATGGTGACTCTGTAGTGCTGCCCCACTTGGAGACCAGGTGGCCAGCACCATGATTTGATATCCTACTCAGTTATCCTGACACTCAGCCAACCAGTTCTTCTCCTCTCCTAATAATGCCGAGCGCCTGGCTAGGAAGCGAGGGGTATCAATTTTTAAGTCATTGGTTTGACTTGATCAGGGTTCGAAACCATGGGTTCGAACACTACGATCTGCTAAAAACAGGAGATGGACGCTCAACTCATTCGGTCGGCCATCTTGTCTGGTCGGGTGTTTGTGAGTGTGGATGGGTGTGCTGGTGTGTGTAGCTGTGTTTGAGTGGGTGGGCGAATGGGGGTGCTGTGTGTGTGAGTTTGTCTGAATGTGAGACTGTGTGAGTGTGTGTGAGTAGGTGCATGCGAGTGGTTGCGTATGTGTGAGCGAGTGTGTGAAAATGTTGAAAACGTTGAAAATATTGAAAACGGTGAAAACGTTGAAAACGTTCAACATATTGAAAACGTTGAAAATGTTGAAGATGTTTAAAATATTTAAAATGTTGAAAATATTGAAAACTTTGGAAATGTAGAAGATGTTGACCATATTGAAAACGTTGAAAATGTTTAAGACATTTAAAATATTGAAAACGTTTAAAATGTTGAAAAAATTGAAAATATTGAAAACGTTGAAAATGTTGAAAACGTTGAACATATTGAAAACGTTGAAAATGTTGAAGACTTTTAAAATATTGAAAATGTTGAAAATGTTTTAAATGTTTAAAATATTGAAAATGCTGGAAATGTTGAAAACGTTGAACATATTTGAAATGTTGAAAATGTTTAAGCCGTCTAAAATATTGAAAATGTTGAAAATATTGAAAATGCTGGAAATGTTGAAAACGTTGAACATATTTGAAATGTTGAAAATGTTTAAGCCGTCTAAAATATTGAAAATGTTGAAAATGCTGGAAATGTTGAAAACGTTGAACATATTGAAAATGTTGAAGACGTTTAAAATATTGAAAAACGTTGAAAATATTGAAAGCTTTGAAAATATTGAAAACCTTGAAAATATTGAAAACATTGAAAATATTGAAAACGTTTTAAATGTTGAAGACGTTGAATGACCCCCAAAAAGCCCACAATTAACTGAAGCAACAGAGCGCAAATACACACAGCAAGCTGCGCCTTGGTACTCCCAATCACTCTCCCAGCACATGCTTGGTTATGTCAACAAGGATCTGCTGGACAGCATTAACTAGAGGAGAGGAGAGTGAGAAGCCGCCGCCATATTCCTCCGGGGTCCTCAGGTTGTGGCCCAGGGATCCGCGTTCGTGTCAACAGCGCGTGGACATCCGGAGTCTTGTGCAAACTGGTTCCTGGCACCCTAACCTTACTGCACAGTGCGCAGGTAGGGCGGGGACCAGTCGGCTACTGGGGTCAACGAGGGGAAGGGGGGTAGGTGGGTGGTGAGTGGTACATGCCGGGTAAAATTAGAGGACCTAAGGTGGAGAAGGCTTATCATGTAAATACAGAGCTAGTGCATGCTGGGTATTGAGATTAAGGAGGGACACAGTACACGCGTGTAAATAGAGACCGAGGGTATGCTGGGTAATCATGTAAAGGAAGGTACAACACACATGTACATACATACTAGGGGCATGCTGGGTAATGAGATGAAGGAAGGTACAACACACATGTAAACACAGACCTAGTTAATGCTGCGTAATCAGGTAAAGGAAGGTACAACACACATGTAAATACATACCTAGTGCATGCTGGGTAATGAGATGAAGGAAGGTACAACACACATGTAAATACAGACCTAGTGCATGCTGGGTAATCAGGTAAAGGATGGACACAATACACATGTAATTGCAGACCTAGGGCATGCTGGGTAATGAGATGATGGAAGGACACAATACACATGTGTATATACATATCTAGTGCATGCTGGGTAATCAGGTCAAGGAAGGTACAGCACACATGTAAATACATACCTAGTGCATGCTGGGTAATCAGGTAAAGGAAGGACACAACACAGATGTAATAACAGACCTCATGCATGCTGGGTAATGAGATGAAGGAAGGACACAATACACATGTAATTGCAGACCTAGGGCATGCTGGGTGTCAGGTAAAGGAAGGACACAATGCACATGTAAATACAGAGGAAGGAGACAATACACATGTAAATACAAACCTAGTGCATGCTGGGTAATGAGATGAAGGAAGGACACACTACACATGTAATTACAGACCTCATGCATGTTGGGTAATGAGATGAAGGAAGGACACAATACACATGTGTATATACAGACCTAGTGCATGTTGGGTAATCAGGTAAAGGAAGGTACAATACACATGTAAATACAGAGCTAGTGCATGCTGGGTAATCAGGTAAAGGAAGGACACAATGCACATGTAATTACAGACCTCATGCATGCTGGGTAATGAGATGAAGGAAGGACACAATACACATGTAATTGCAGACCTAGGGCATGCTGGGTGTCAGGTAAAGGAAGGACAAAATGCACATGTAAATACAGAGCTAGTGCATGCTGGGTAATCAGGTAAAGGAAGGACACAATGCACATGTAATTACAGACCCCATGCATGTTGGGTAATGAGATGAAGGAAGGACACAATGCACATGTGTATATACAGACCTAGTGCATGCTCGGTAATCAGGTAAAGGAAGGTACAATGCACATGTAAATACAGAGCTAGTGCATGCTGGGTAATGAGATGAAGGAAGGCTACAATACACATGTGTATATACAGAGCTAGTGCATGCTGGGTATCAGGTAAAGGAAGGACACAATGCACATATAAATACAGAGCTAGTGCATGCTGGGTAATCAGGTAAAGGAAGGAGACAATACACATGTAATTACAGACCTCATGCATGTTGGGTAATGAGATGAACGAAGGACAAAATACACATGTAATTGCAGACCTAGTGCATGCTGGGTCTCAGGTAAAGGAAGGACACAATGCACATGTAATTACAGACCTCATGCATGCTGGGTAATGAGATGAAGGAAGGACACACTACACATGTAATTACAGACCTCATGCATGTTGGGTAATCAGGTAAAGGAAGGTACAATGCACATGTAAATACAGAGCTAGTGCATGCTGGGTAATCAGGTAAAGGAAGGACACAATGCACATGTAATTACTAACCTCATGCATGCTGGGTAATGAGATGAAGGAAGGACACAATACACATGTAATTGCAGACCTAGGGCATGCTGGGTGTCAGGTAATGGAAGGACAAAATGCACATGTAAATACAGAGCTAGTGCATGCTGGGTAATCAGGTAAAGGAAGGACACAATGCACATGTAATTACAGACCTCATGCATGTTGGGTAATGAGATGAAGGAAGTACACAATGCACATGTGTATATACAGACCTAGTGCATGCTCGGTAATCAGGTAAAGGAAGGTACAATACACATGTAAATACAGAGCTAGTGCATGCTGGGTAATGAGATGAAGGAAGGCTACAATACACATGTGTATATACAGAGCTAGTGCATGCTGGGTATCAGGTAAAGGAAGGACACAATGCACATGTAAATACAGAGCTAGTGCATGCTGGGTAATCAGGTAAAGGAAGGAGACAATACACATGTAATTACAGACCTCATGCATGTTGGGTAATGAGATGAACGAAGGACAAAATACACATGTAATTGCAGACCTAGTGCATGCTGGGTCTCAGGTAAAGGAAGGACACAATGCACATGTAAATACAGAGCTAGTGCATGCTGAGTAATCAGGTAAAGGAAGGACACAATGCACATGTAATTACAGACCTCATGCATGCTGGGTAATGAGATGAAGGAAGGACACACTACACATGTAATTACAGACCTCATGCATGTTGGGTAATCAGGTAAAGGAAGGTACAATGCACATGTAAATACAGAGCTAGTGCATGCTGGGTAATCAGGTAAAGGAAGGACACAATGCACATGTAATTACAAACCTCATGCATGCTGGGTAATGAGATGAAGGAAGGACACAATAGACATGTAATTGCAGACCTAGGGCATGCTGGGTGTCAGGTAAAGGAAGGACAAAATGCACATGTAAATACAGAGCTAGTGCATGCTGGGTAATCAGGTAAAGGAAGGACACAATGCACATGTAATTACAGACCTCATGCATGTTGGGTAATGAGATGAAGGAAGGACACAATGCACATGTGTATATACAGACCTAGTGCATGCTGGGTAATCAGGTAAAGGAAGGTACAATACACATGTAAATACAGAGCTAGTGCATGCTGGGTAATCAGGTAAAGGAAGGACACAATGCACATGTAATTACAGACCTCATGCATGCTGGGTAATGAGATGAAGGAAGGACACAATACACATGTGTATATACCGACCTAGTGCATGCTGGGTAATCAGGTAAAGGTAGGACACAATACACATGTAATTACAAACCTCATGCATGTTGGGTAATGAGATGAAGGAAGGACACAATACACATGTGTATATACAGACCTAGTGCATGCTGGGTATTCAGATAAAGGAACGTACAATGCACATGTACATACAGAGCTAGTGCATGCTGGGTAATCAGGTAAAGGAAGGTACAACACACATGTAAACACAGACCTAGTGCAAGCTGGGTAATCAGGTAAAGGAAGGACACTACACACATGTAAATACAGACCCAGTGCATGCTGGGTAATCAGGTAAAGGAAGGACACTACACACATGTAAATACAGACCTAGTGCATGCTGGGTAATGAGATGAAGGAATGACACAGCGCACACATGTTATTAATACACAAGCACATCGACACCAGCGCCCCACTGGCGATAATAAATATGTTAACCCCACCCTCATTCATAGCGCATGCCGATTGCATACGCCTTATGCCTGGTGACGTCTGATGTCATGTTGTCAGTGCGAACAGTTGAAAGTATGTCAACATATCTTCGCCACCACGGGCGGTGGCCATTTTGATTCCTCGTGACCTGAATGCTGTCATATATCCGCCTGCGCACCTGCTCTTCAGAACGCTGGATGGTTCATTTCAAACGCCGGCTTCCATCGTCATTTCCGGTTTGATGTTTGCAGCAGGCGTCCTACTGGTGGTGTAGGATGTACACCGGTGTGGTGTTGTACACAGTTCCCCTTTGTGTGTTGTTGGATTTGATTTCCCTCAAGGAAAAAAACATTGTCAATTGCATGGAATGTCTTAGATAAAAGATTCACCCCTACACAGAGTAGGGTAAATGAGAATGTAGTCTAAATACGGGCGAAAATTGCTTTAGTATGGAACAGGAAGTGGAATTATTGGTTCCAGTATCTAATGGCTACTTATATTGGCACAGAGTTGATGAAATGGGAGAGAATGCAAAAATACCACATGGCGACCACAGCATGCTGACGATTTCACTTTTAAAGTCGATTAAGCTATATGTAAATATGAAGATGCATATGAAGATTACGCATGTTGGCGTGTCAACATAGATAATTTATGAGCGTGAACACTTGCACTTTTTTCCTGGCACTACTTTCTCTCTCACGCACTACTTTCACACCTGACACTCTGACTTACTTCAGTTTCCCCCTTGCACCTGTCTGTGCCAGTCGTTTCACCCACCCACCCTCCCAATTATAATGGGGGAGGGGTTGAGGGCTGCTGGTCCCCGAGCTAACCCTTCCTTGTTTCCCTCTCACACCTTTCTTGACAATAAGCACTACTTCGACACTAAAAACATTGAACTATTCTCATGTCTAATCACTAATCCATTTACGATAATACTTGACACTGATATGATGCTTACGAGTTAAGAAATATGGTACTCTTCATGATGCTATGTTATATCTCCACTGATCTTTCACCTCATGATACGAGACACGATATTGATATGTTTTCCACCCAAGATGACTCGACCTGCCTGCAGGTTATGTTCTCCAATACATTTTTGTTTAAATTCATCTTCCGCTCTGTCTCCATTTTGTTCGCGTGAGTACATTATATGTTGCTTCTTATATTAAGAATTGATGTGGTGATTTAATTTACCCAGCCTTTCGCCACTTCTTCCCTAATGCACATTTAATTTGATCTCTTTATACACACGTGATGGCCAAATGAATTGAATGCCTGCTTCCCGTGTGGTAGGTCATGAAATATCTCCATGGTATCTACAAGACAGGCAGCCCCCTTATCAGATAGTCCAACACCAGGACCAGAGGGCACTCCCTGAAGCTGAGGAAGTGCTACTCCAGACTGGACCTGCGACACAACTTTTCGGTTTTAGGGTGGTTGACCTGTGGAATGACCTGCCGGAGAGTGTCATAGCAGCAGAGTCGGTGAACTGTTTCAAGTCCCGACTGGATGCATACTGGTCAAGCATTACATATATCTTGGAGCAGGTGACAGTTGCTACGATCCACCACATCTGAAGAACTGTCTCCATTTCTATTAATTAAGAGCAGCTGACAGGTCCAAGGCCTATTATAGCTGTATCCTATTGATTGATGGGATTTGAACCCTGGCCGATTCAAACCAATGTCTTAAAAATTGATACTTGTCACTACCTAGCTGGGGGTTCACCATTACTAGGATAGGGAAAGGAGCAGTGGAATGAGGAAGACAAATTTTCCGTGATTGAAATTTCTCCTGCTTAATCAATGAATGGGCCATAAGCAGATATTGTTGAGCATGTTGGCGGAGGCTAACATATCTAATTTGCGAACGAGGCTAGAGCTCACCCTGCTTTCCTCGCCTTGTATCTCAAGCTGTAACACCACTCTGTCTCGGCACCTCCCTCTGTCTACTTCGCTTCCCCACCCTGACCACCCTCGTTTCTGGGGGGGTGAGCACTGATCTCTCCTGCCTTCCGATACTGAGACTTTGCCCATGGCGGCACCTGATCCACTTGATACTGAACTGAAGGGTCCCAGTCACCCGCTTGATAGCCTGCGTGCCAGGCCCCGCTATGATTTCTAATTCTGATTTCTAATTCTGATTAAACTTTTCAAAGTTACATCTGTTCTGTTCTGCTTCTGTTGCTGTGCCGAGTGAGCGAATTAGAAGTTCAAAATGAATAATTAAGGTAATTATTTAGTACATTAATCTGTGGATAAACTACATTTGGGGGATTGGAGATTTCAGTCTAGTACAGTGTTCCGTGTCTATTGTTTTAGCAATGCAGTTATTCCCTAAATGGTGTCTGTGTGTTTGTTTGTTGTCCTAGCAACATCTAAGGTCCTATCAGGATGGTTTCCTACAAAGCAGACTATGTAGCAGCAACGTGACCGGACTGTTTTGCGATGACATTGCAGGTTATCCAAGATGGCCGCCGTGGATGAGGCTGCGTTGGTGGCGCCGCCTGGCGACGTGCTGGCGAGCAGACGACACGCGCTGCATGGCGGGAAGCGGTACCGGCCAGCAGCACCCGTTGACTCGGACCTGCTCCGCATGCGTTGGGGGGCACTGCGGGCCGCCCTGCGCAGGGGCGTGGATGCGGGGGACCAGGAGGACCAGCAGGCGCTGGACCAGGATGCGAGGGACCAGGAGGCGGCCGAGGATGTGGACTACGGCACGGACAGGCTGCAGGTGAGGGGACCAGGAGAATTGATGTTTGTAAAACTGTAGGGTGAGCTGGAATGTAAATAGTTAAATTATTGTGTTTTAAGTTCAGGGTGTTAAACTATTGTGTTTTAAGTTTGGTGTGTTAAATTATTGTGCTTTAAAGTTGCGTTGTCCGATGAATTATAACATTTCCAAAACCAAAGACTCACCAAGATTTGAATTTTCATACCTAACTTAGATACTGGTGCACTTATTGAGCATTTGTCACCACATAGAAGGGAATACTGTGTTACTAAAAGCCCCAGTCACACCTACCTGGATCACGGGCCGGATGAGCCCCAGACCGTCATCCGGTGTGGTCCATGGCCATCCGGGGTGATCCGTGGCTCGTCCGTGGCTCGTCCGTGGCGACCCGCCCTGATCCGGCCTGATCCGTGGCTCATCTGGCCCCCATCCGGGCTCTGCCACGAATGTTTTAAAATGTTTAAAACATCCGGGGTGGTCCAGGGGATTTTGAGATCCGGGCTCAATCCGGCATGATCCGGGGGTAGTCTGGGTAGTCCAGGGGTGGTCTAGGGGTGGACCGGGGCCAGTCCAGGCTGTTCGGGGGTGGTCCGGGGCCGTTTTGCCCCGGATGAGCCACGGTTTAACCCGGCCCACCCCCGGACTATCTCGGACTACCCCCGGCGTAGCCACGGACTACTCATGGACTGCCCGGATAAGACCTGGATCACCCTGAATCACCACGGATCACCCTGGATCACCCCGGATCAGCCACAGATCGGCCCAGACCACTCCCGGATCACTCCCAGATCACTCCCAGCTCGTCCGGGACTAGTATGTGGTTACACCGGGGAGTCCGGGGGTCATCTGGGGCAGTCCTGGGCCATCCGGCCTCTGGTCCAGGGCTTGTCCGGGAAGGTGTGACTGCGAGGCAAAAAACAACGAAAACGGTGATTTTATCCAGGGGCGGTCCGGGACAGTCTGGGCGATTGGTCCGGGGGCGGTCCGGCTCAAAGTCCGGGGCTCGTCCGGGTAGGTGTGACTGGGGCTTTAATAGAATCGGTTATTGCATAACCCAATGGTGTCAGAGTTTGGGCGTGATTTCCAAAATTAATTTGCCATGTTGTCACCTCAAATATCTCCAAAGTTAGCCATTTAAACTAACAGTTTTTTTTCAATTTAAAGTAAAGTATATTATAATGATCAATCTAATGTATTTATCTCTGCAAATTTCAGAAATTCAAAACCAGTGACAATGCAACTTTAAGTTCAGAGCGTTAAATTATTGTGTTTTAAGTTCAGGGTGTTAAATTATTGTGTTTTAAGTTCAGGGTGTTAAATTATTGTGTTTTAAGTTCAGGGTATTACATTACTGTGTTTTACGTGCAGGGTGTTAATTCATTGAGTTTTAAGTGCAGGGTGTTTAATTACTGTGTTTTAAGTTCAGGGTGTTAAATCATTGTGTTTTAAGTTCAGGGTGTTAAATTATTGTGCTTTAAGTTCAGGCTGTTAAATTATTGTGTTTTAAGTGCAGGGTGTTAAATTACTGTGTTTTAAGTGCAGGGTGTTAAATTATTGTGTTTTACGTTCAAGGTGTTAAATTATTGTGTTTGAAGTTCAGGGTGTTAAATTACTGTGCTCAGGGCATTACATTATTGTGTTTTAAGTTCAGGGTGTTAAATCATTGTGTTTTAAGTTCAGGGTGTTAAATCATTGTGTTTTAAGTTCAGGGTGTTAAATCATTGTGTTTTAAGTTCAGGGTGTTAAATTATTGTGCATTAAGTCAGTCACGCCTCGCTGCTCGCCAGCGTCCACACGCGCATGCGCCAACACTAACTCCGTATTTCCGGTTCCGCTTTCAGGGCGGTTCCCGGTTCTCCTACCGGCAAGTGCGGGCGGACCGGCTCTTCTGACCGGCCCGGACCGAGCAGACGGCACGGCGCGGGGCACGGTACGCGCGCAGCCTGGTCGAGCTGCCGGCAGTGTCCCGCCTCCACACTGCCCCGCTCGACATTTTGATTAACTGAAATGTACATAAAAACAACCCCGATGTTTGCTACCCTGAAACGGCCGTGTGAAGCGAGCGCACTGGTCAGGTGGTACTCCCTCCACCCCCACTCCACCCCCCTCGCCCCCTCGCCCCCTCGCCCCCTCACAGCTGCGTGGTGTGTTCATAGCTTCTGTCGTGTCGCGGGTTTACAGTATTTGTGTAAATACGTTGATTAAAGTTCCCGCTTTTAAGATTAAATGGTTCCACATATGAAGAATTTCCCTTCACTCTCCTCCCTCTCTTTCACCATGTGATAGCAAACAGGTGGCGTCACCTGACCGATAGGTGGCACTGACTGACAGACAGGTGGCACCACCTGGCCGATAGGTGGTGCCAACTTGCCAACAGATAGTGCCATCTGACTGATAGGTAGCTGGTTGACAGGTGGCATCAACTGGCCGATATGTGGTGCCACCTGGCTGATAGGTAGTGCTGGCTGCCTGACAGGTATCACCACCTGCCCGATAGGTCACCTTAGCTGACTGACAGGTGGTACCACCTGCCCGATAGGTCACCTTAGCTGACTGACAGGTGGTACCACCTGCCCGATAGGTCACCTTAGCTGGCTAACAGGTGGCACCACCTGCCCGATAGGTCACCTTAGCTGACTGACAGGTGACACCACCTGCCTGATAGGTCACTTTAGCTGGCTGACAGATGGCACAACCTGGCCATGAGGTAATGCCACCTGGGTGACAGGTGCGCCACCTGGCCAGTAGGTGGCACTAGCTGGGCGATAGGTGACACTGCAAGAGTCGCCAATCTGAGGGCGCCACGTTTAACTGTCCGCAACTACTACGCATTGAACTGAACTGTCGTCCTACAGCCGAGTTCATTCTATACCCACACAAGGACACTACGGACATCCAGTTCGTAACTTCCAGCTCGCTCTATCATTTGCCTGCATCATCTAATTTGCCTGCATCATAATAACCGTGCGGTGCAGCTGCGCCACCCAGCGACGATACATTGCAGTTGACAACGCTGACGGAATCTGCATCGCGCCATGTGCCGTGAGGCGGTTGGCGGACTGAAACTTGCAACGAGGTGCACGGGCGGAAGCCAGCGCCACCACATGAATGTCGTGTGACACCACTCGGCTAACGGATCTGCGCCGCAACATTCCGCGCTCTCTGGAGAAAAAAAAAGTCGCGACGGAAATCACTCAGCCGGAACGACGCGAGCAAACAAACCCCCCTCTCTGTTGTGTAGATCAATAAAACTGCAAGGCGTGAACCTTTTCGTATACTCTCTCTGTCTCTCACACAAATCCTCATTTTACGTGCCACCCACGGGCGCGCGTCATGCGCGTCCGGTCCCGGGTTTAGTGGCGGTGACAGCTTTGCAAAACATGAAGCCGGGAAACTTGGGCGCGTCCTATGTTAATAATTAGTGTTTCATCGATAGCATGGATGAGAGAGCTCTCGCAGATAAATCGGTAAAACATGATACCATTACCAGTCTTGTTCTGCTTTCCGTATCCTCGTTGGGCTCTTCTCGACGCCCGCGTGACGCGCGCAGGCAGTCTCAACATCTGAGGGCGCCATCTAGAGACACCACCTGATGGCGCCACCTGTTGGCGCCACCTGGTGGCACCAACTGGTGGCACCACGTGATGTCACCACGTGATGGTGCCTACCTGTCTGAGCCACCCTCGTCTCTCTCTCTCATTAATTCTCCTCTTCTTTACTCCCCCCACTCCTTTACTCTCCTCTTCTCTTTCCCTGTCGCGTTCACTCCTCCTCTCCTTCACTCTCCCTCTGTCTCCTTCGTTCTCCCTCTCTCCTTACTTCTCCCTTCCTTCCCTCTCTCCTTCACCCTCCCTTCGTTTTCTCTGCCTTTCGCTCTCCCTCTCTCCTTCACTCTCCCCTCATTCCTTCTCTTCTCCACTCTCCCTCTCCCCTTCACTCTCCCCTATTTTGCTCTCCCCTTCACTCTCCTCCTCTCCATCACCCTCCCTCTCCCCTTCACTCTCCCCTATTTTTCTCTCCCCTTCCCTCTCCTCCTCTCCATCACTCTCCCTCTCCCCTTCACTCTCCCCTCTTTTGCTCTCCCCTTTATTCTCCCTCTCTCCTCCATTCTCCTCTCCTCGCCTTCGCTTTCCTCCACTCCTTCACTCATCCTCGATCTCCTTCACTTCCTCTCTGCTCCTTTCATTCTCCCATGCTCTCTCTCTCTCCTCTGTCTTCTCGTTTTCTTACTCTCTCCTTTCTATCTTCTCGTCCTCATTCCCTTTCTCTCCCTCTCCGGCCTTCCCTCCTTCACTCCTCTCTACCCCCCTTCCCCGTTCCCCTCCCCTCTCCCCTTCCGTCCCTGCCCCTCCCCTAGCCTCTGTCTTCTTTATTATCTGACTATCATATGTTGCTGTCAAATACTGGAATTAGGAATTAGTTTCTAATTGGGTTCTTCAGTGCTGATCCTAATTGGTTGGTCCCTCGCATTGTAACTGTTTTCTTCTAAATTAATTCTCCTTTTCATACCAAATGAAGAAAAGTCCTTTCATTATGTCCCAAAGAAGCAATGACATCAATCCAGTGGGACAAAAATGTTGGGTTTATTTTTTATTGCAAAAATAGATTCATTTGTCATGCAAATATGACAGCTAAAAATGGGAATCTGAAACTCTACTAGTTGTGTTGGAAACTACTTCATAGCAGATCAAAATATTAAAACAGAGCTAGTTTATTTGCAAATTTGTAACATGCAAAAATGTCAGAAAGCTAATTTTAGGAATGTTGAGTGTCTCTGTGTAAAACAACGATGCTTGAAAGTGAGCATAACGCGTGTTTCATGAGGTGTCACATCATGAAACATGCGTTCACCTTCAATTTTCACAATATCCAACCATGCAAGCCAGGAAAATCCCTGCTGCTTTAAATAGGATAACATCATAGATGCCTAGTTCTGAACACAAAAGTTATAATATTATTTCCTAAAATGATTTAAAGGTGCAATAAAAACTTTGTGTCATGGGTGAAACACACGTTATGGAAAATTTTTATTTCACGATATAAAATCCAACAATGGATCAAATCTCTTATCACCACGATTTTCAAATATACCGTGGGCATCTACACACCTACTGATGATGTGGTGGCAAGTCATAATAGAGAGTTGTGCTATGATGCTATTACTGCGGAATGTCATACATCGATGAAGAAGAAACACACATTCACCTGTTGTCATCTTGATCCTCTAAGTCATTACAATATCTTTTTTTACATAAGAAAACTTATAACACTCGTAAAGAAATATTTGCATACATGTAATGTCTACAGATAATGCCCTGAACAAATAAATCTTTTGCATGCTATTAGCAGTTTCTAACATAGTCATTATTGAGTGTCACATGAAACAAGCATTACATGTTACATGAAGCATGTGTTACAATTCCAAGAACATCAGAAGTTAGGGAAGTGTTCCAAGATTACTTTGAAATATGTCCACTGCATGAAAAACTAATAAGCATAAATACCTTTTCATCCTCTGTGGTGCTTGTTTCATCATGAAGGAATAACTTTTCCTTTCCATGTCACGCATGTTTCAGTGTCACAATTTTATATGTTCTCTGTTCTACTCTCAAGTGGACGAACGCTCATAAAATTGCACTTATTTACTCCTAGTGACTGCTCTTCAAAACCTAACTAGGAATTAATAAGGGTCTTGTTCTAAATATTACATAATGAGGGTTTTTGTGTCAGGCCAAAACATGTGTAACATTCTCCACTTGGTCATGTTCAAAGCCACCCTGACTTGCAGCCGGGGTCCAAACTGCTTTTTAAAAATTGTGTCTTAATATTTGATATATGTAGAACACAACAAGCCTAATTGGGATAGGCTGTAGCATATTTCAGTTTTGACCCCCGATTCCCCCCTTTTTAGGACCAGCACTGAAGAAGAACCCAATTACTTAAAGTTATTAAATGTCGTTCTACATGTTGACTATTCTCCCTTTATCATATTTTCTTCTGGGGCCTTTGTTGAAGTTGCATAATCGAGTAACAAACATAATATTTTCGACGCCAAAGCATTTGCCTACATTTCATCCTGCATATCCTACTTAGATGGTCTACTCATTACACGTCTTGCTGTAAAGAAATATTAGAAGGAATAATAAGTCAATTTAATAGCACTTGTTACTGCTGCAAAAGTAGGTAAACGAAAAAGTAAAAACATAGGTAACCAAAGCCACACAGGTGCCAGTATAGCATTCAGTCTGGTGCCCCTGTGCGACTCTGCCAGATATGCTGTTCAGTGACCTGACAGTGCCATTTTAGTTCTGAGTTTTTGTTTGTTTGTTGGTACATTAGTTGTTTAAGCAGGGGAAATTTCAGTCGCAGACGCCTGGTCTTCCTCATTCCACTGCTCCTTGCCCTATCCTAATAATGCCGAGCATCTGGCTAGGAAGCGACAAGTATCAATTTTTAAGTCATTGGTTTGACTTGACCAGGATTCGAACCCACGACCCCACGATCTAGCAGCATGGGAGACGGACGCTCTAGCTCATTCGGCCATGATACTACTTAAAGTTGCATAGTCCGATGGTTTTGAGTTTCTGAAATTTTCTGAGATAAATACATTAGGTTGATCATTATTATGTACCTTACTTTCGCTTGAAGTAACTTTTATTTTAAGTGGCTAAGTTTTGCGATATTTGAAGTGGAAACATGTCAAATTAATGTTGGCAAGCTTGTCAAAACTCTGACCCCATAGGCTTCTGCAGTAACAGGTTTTATTCAATTGCCTCAGTATTCCCTTATGTGGTGTGACAAATGTTTAATAAGTGCACCCGTCTCTAAGTTAGATATGTAGAATCAAATTTAGATAATTGTTTTGGTTTTGAAAATTTGATATTTTCATCGGACTATGCAGCTTTAATTACTCCCACGGCATCATCTCGAGGACAGGGCTGCTGAACAACCTTATTGAAAAAGTATCTGGAAGCTATGTTTTGGATATATATAACCACATGAATTTGCGACATAAGGTGTTAAACATATAACTCAAATGCTTATCTATCATAGCCCACTATGTTTGCAGTGAAGAATATATTAAATCATGTAGATTAATAGGCTTTAAATGTTGAGTCGATAGAATGTGGTAGCTGCCATCATTTATTTTACACTGCAAACAACATGCAAGACCTTTTTACTAAAGTAAAACAAGAGAAGATTTTAGCCTTTTTGAGGGCAGCTGGTTTGTACCAACTCATATAAGTTTTTAAACAAATTTCATCAGTGAATAATACTATCATTTAGACTTTTATTTAGCTATATGATTGTGAGTTTACAAAATTCATGAGTGTCCATTGACACAAAATTGATTGTTTGCTTTTACATGTAAAAGCGATGGTTTGAACAAAAACAAACATTTCTCGCCGTGAATATGGTGTATGCTGCCGACACGGCGTAAAGCAACCACCAATCAATCAATCAATCAAGCCATCATAGTATTTTTTTGGCATTCTCTCCCATTTCATAAATTCTATGCCAATAGGGATAAACAGTACATGCTGGAACCAAGTCCTCCACCTCTTATTTACAGTTGATTCCTATCAAAGCAGTTTTTGCTCGGACCTTTAGACATGGTTGTAAAACCAATGATTTAGAAATTGATTTGTGTAGCTTCCTAGCCAGGCGTTTGGCATTATTAGGATAAGGCAAGGACTGGTTGGCTCAGTGTCAGGATGATGTGACTGAGTAGGATATCAGGTCATGCAAGAAAATTACATTTCTTAGAAAATTTACTTTAACATCAAGGTATAGATGTGAACAATACAATGCAGATTACAGAATGCGTAATAAAAGCACCTTTCGGGGTTATAGATGTAGATTTAACCAGTGGATATGAAAAGGATGATGATGATGATGATGATGAAAATACTCTCAGTAAAGGCAAGTTTTATTGGATAAAACATATCTATGATTTCATCCACATAAACTTTGACGGCCTATTACTCAAAATGCATAAGGGCGCAACCCGACTCATTTTGTGGTGTCGGGTCACATTTACCATAAACTTACTGTGCTCAGAACATGAAACAACACTATTTACAAATCATCTTTATTCAAAAATAAGTCATGAGCTGCAGGCAGGTGGGTCATTTCAAGGTCATATTTGTTCGCTCTCACGAACTCGCTTCCGTGGAATCGATCGCGCAAGTACTCAATAATCATGTACTCAGGATAATCGTGACAAGATAGCTCAACAGGTGGTGCATGAGCAGATAATGAATCATGGTCATCGATAATCAAGAACAAGATGACAACAATCGGTCAACAAAAACAAACATGGATATCACAAGATCAAATCAAACATAAGTATACATAGTATCCAGTAGCCAACTGATAGCTGACAGCTGCCTGATTGTGAACACTGACAGCTGACACCTGACAGCTGCCATCTGCCTGATAGTGAACACTGACAGCTGCCAACTGACATATGACAGCTGCCTGATTGTGAACACTGACAGCTGACAACGGCCATCTGCCTGATATCGAACACGGACAACTGACAGCTGACAACTGACAGCTACTTGATTGTGAACACTGACAGCTAACTACTGACAACTGACAGCTCACAGGGCCTCAGCACGGGCTGTCACACACAGCTTCTTGGTTATCGAAGCATGTCCGTGAAATCCCGATTCCTCATTAACTGAATTCAATTAATTTAGAGTTAATTAGACAACGTCCAGCCAAGTTGTCTTTTTGAAAGTACCCATATTACAACGTATAGTTGCGGTCTCTGAAAACTCTAATTCCAAATAACCAAATTGATTAATGAAAACACACTCAACAAATGCTTTCACAGTAGTCCATTCTTGTGGCGATCCAGGAATTCCACCTCTAAGACCGCATTATGAATACCGCCATCTGGTTCTCTTAAAGCTGCCTAGTCCGATGAAATATCAAATTTTCAAAAACCAAACCAATTATCTAGATTTGATTTGACATATCTAACTTAGATACTGATGCACTTATTAAGCATTTGTTTCTGCATAGAAGGCAATACTGAGTCAGTTTAACAAAACCTGTTACTGCAGATGTCTACAGTGTCAGAGTTTTGGCGAGCCTGCCAAAACTAATTTTCCATGTTTGCACTCAAAATATCTCAAAAGTTTACCATTTCAAATAAAAGTAACTTTGAACTAATGTAAAGTAGATACTAGTGATCAATCTAATATATTTATCTCGGAAAAATTACAGAAATTCAAAACCATTGGACTTGCAACTTTAATAATTACCTCTAGTTCTTAAAACCAACAACACAGAACCGAAGTCCTATTCCATTATTCCCTGCAACAAAGATTATTCGGTTGGAACCTTTGAGAAAGAACCAAAAAATAGCGTTAACTTTAAAATATACCAGACCAAATGGAAATGCCGAATGAGTTGAGCGTTCATCTCCCGTTTTGGTAGATCGTGGGTTCGAACCCATGCTTTCGAAACCTGGTCGAGTCAAAACAATGACTTAAACTTAATATTTGTCGCTTCCTAGCCAGGCACTCGACATTATTAGGATAGGCAAAGACTTGTTGGCTCAGTGTCAGGATAATGTCACTGAGTGGGATATGAAGTCATGGTGTTGATGGCCTGGTCTCCCAGTGGGGCAGCACTATAAAGTCACCATTAGTGTGCACTGTCACAAGTTGGTTACCCATCCTGATATGAATTTCGTTGTTGCTAGAACGTAAAACTCCAACCACTAACAATATAGCAATTTCTTTTATGTAAAAAAAGTAAAGCATATTTTATTTAACGAAACCTCTAGAGCGCATTGATTTTTATCATCGGCTCTCAGACGTCAAACATATGGTCATTCTGACATATTTCTTTCTAGGAATCCCACTGCCGCCACAGAGGCTATTCTTTCCGATAAGCAGCAAGGGGTCTTTCCCACACATAGGACAGCATGTACCACAAACTTTGATGAACCAGTTGTCGACCACTGGGTGGAACGGAAAATAGCCCAAATTGCAAATGGGTCCATTGAGCAGGATGGATTGGATGACCAACACCACAAGTGCACTCTCTACTGCCTGAGCTACATGCAGCTCCTAATTAAAAAAACATATATATTATATATATACACAACATATCTAAGCCGATCTTAGCTTGGTCCCCCGCCACAAACAAGCAGTCCTTAGGCTTGACATAAAGCCTTACATCATCGGGACCAGTGTAGGTGTTCCTCTGTGTGTGCACTACCCTGCGGCAGAGCAGTCAAGGCGTTAAGCCCATAGGACCGGTTTACGGTTATGTTGTGCAATAACTATGTACCGGCATATCACTTTGAGAGTTTTATTTGAATTATATATATTTATGGAATGTAAATATCCATCCAAAAACAGATGCCGGTATTGGTATATGTCATATGATTAATAAATTGATGGCCTATGGGCTTAACGCCTTGACGATGACCAGCTGCAGAGTAGCACACACCGTGTGGAGGAACAACTACACTGGGCCCTCCCTACAGGACTTCCATATATGGTCCGATGCGGTAATGGTTTATGCCAAGCCTAAGGACTGCTTGTTTGTGGCAGGGGACCAAGCTAAGCCGCTCCTCCTGTAGGCCTACTGCATCACGTGTGCAGGTGTTCAGAACCATGCAAACCGCATTTAGTGGGAGAGGGGCCACCACCTTCACCTCAACCTCTCATCGCCACCATTAACCAGATCCACATGGAACCTGGTTCCTGATTGGTTGGTTGTTGGAGTTTTATGTCCTGGCAAAATCTATGGTCATATCAGAACGGGTACTGACTTGTGACAGTGCGCGCTCATGGCGACTTCATTTATTTGTTCTTGAAGATTTATACTGGTTATCATGGATATGTCTGAATAGTCTTGTTTTCACCATTAGACAGTTAGCCGATGGAAAGCCTGGACATACACCTTTACAGACCCAAGGGATTTTTAACCTCCAACACAACATAGATATGGTATGAGAGCAACTGGCCTTTGATGACACTAAGTTATACACAGCTATGTAATGCTGCCCCACTATGAGACCAGGCAACCAGCACCATAGCCTGATATCCCACTCAGTCACAATATCCTGACACCGAGGCAACCAGTCCTTACCTAATCCTAATACTGCTGAGCACCTGGCAAGGAAGCGACAAGCATAACATTTCACGCCATTGGTTTGATTTGACCAGGGTTCGAATCGCACGATCTACCAAAACGGGAGACGGACGCTTAACTCATTCGGCCATCCGTCTGGTCCTCTACGCCCCGGTAAATCCTTGCTGCTCTACCGGATGCAGTGGCCGAATCGGTAGAGCGCAGATATCCGGTGCGGGAGATCGGGAGTTCAATTCCCGGTCGAGTCAACCCAATGACTTATAAAATTGATACTTGTCACTTCCTAGCCTGGCGCTCGGCATTAATAGGATAGGGCATGGACTGGTTAGCTCAGTGTCAGGATAATGTGAATGAGTCGGATATCATATCATGGTGCTGGCGGCCTGATTTCTCAGTGGGGCAGCACTAAAAAGTTATCATGAGTGCGGACTGTCACAAGTCGGTACCCGCCCTGATATGACCTTAGATGTTGCCCGGATGTAAAGCTCCAACAAGCAAACAACAAATCCTTGCACCACCGTCTCCGCCAGTGTCCCGACTGGCACTTACCAAGGAGAATGTGCTGGGAGACTAGTCTCTACAACCACCCACTCTCTTCTGACGAAAAGAAAAGGAAAGTTTGTTTTATTTAACGAAACCTCTAGAGCACATTGTGGGGAATGAGCGTGTGCTCATTCAGGGTCAATGCGGGGCATGCGGGGCGGCGAGGCGTGGTGCCCACCCCCTCGCCCCCACCGCCAGGTGGTGAGGGGGGCCCACAGAGCATGCACGCCGATGCTCACGCCCTCAGCTGGTCACTCCGCCTCACACATCCGGACTGACCACTACACAATTTTACCCACCCACCTGCACCACGGAAAAATATAAACAATACCAATAAATCATCAATTAATTATATTGCGGGGGCTCGTAATTAAACAATGGTCACAACCATTCCTCTAATTGACACTTATTAATTAATTAACCATTAATTATTATTATATAATATTCTACATAACTCAACCACTGCTACCCGTAGGTTGACATCTCCTCACCTCACCTTGCTCACCTGTCACACCTCATTCAGGCCATTCTCATCCCCCACTCTGATCACCACATGACACTGAATCTTTGCAGCTTGCGGACGCCAGCAAACCAGAAAGCCATTCATGTAATGCCCCCGGGGGCTGCCCGGAATAAAGACATATTGTCCCGTCCATGCCTCCTTGTCCTGTGTGCCATGGCAGCAATGGATTTTCACCATCAGCTATTGGACGTCAAACATATGGTCATTCTGACATATTTCTTTGGAGGAAACCCGCTGCTGCCACATAGGCTACTCTTTCGGATAAGCAGCAATGCGTCTTTTATATGCACTTTCCCACAGACAGGACAGCACATACCAAAGCCTTTGATGAACCAGTTGTGGACCACTGGTTGGAATGGAAAATAACCCAAACTTCAAATATGTCCACTGAGCAGGATCGATCAGATGATCCAAACCTTAACAGGTGGACACTCTACCACCTGAGCTACGGCCCGCTCCCTCTCTTCTCACAATGCCTGGTTAGGGGTCAGGAGAACAAACACCTCAGTTACCGGTTCACTGACAATACAGAAACATGTCTGACTAAAAGACACCAATGCACTAAAACAATTCTGGGTGTGTCTTTGCTTTTCATGTTACACGAGTGATATTAATGTATCGCTCAATTTGTATAAGATCTAATTCAAAAAGTGAAATTCATTTTTTTCAACTCTGACATATGCACAACATGCATATCTTCATAGGACATTGGATTAGGCTATTATTTGGAAAGATTTTTGCTATTATTTGGAAGGTTTTCACTTTTGGTTTCCATGTCACAATTTGGTGCCCAGTTTTAGAGAATGACCCATTTCCTTTAGGACTATATATTCTTTATGTTTTGATGCTAAATGCAAAACAACATTGCTTAATACATTTTCTAGTGTTTCGTATGGGTCGTGGTACTCTTTTTATGTACTTGAGGGAACCCCACTATAAAACCTGGCTACATCCTTGACAAGCCATCAGACCCTCCTCAAACAACGCCCTCTGCCGAGAGGTGGCCGCACCTGGCTTCACCAGTTCACTTCCTTTAGTGATGGTGTCTAATGACTTGTTTTCACCGCCAGACAGAAATAGTCTCATGGTTCCCTTTGTTTCATCACTTTCAGTTGTTGTGTAGCTATCTACTGGATATCCCACTCAGTCATATTATACTGACACTGATCCAACCAGCTGCAAATTGTTTAAAGTAAAAGAATTATCAGATTCTAGAATTGATTCTACATATCTACCTTAGATACTGGTGCACTTATTAACCATGTGTTGCTTCACAAAAGGAGATAACTAAGTCAATTTATTGGAAACTGAGAGTTTTGATGTGCATGTCAAAATTGATGTTGCACTTCAAATATCTCTAAAGTTAGTAATATGATAAATAAATATTACCCAAAATTGAAGTAAGGTCAATTATAGCAATCAACCTCATGTATTTATATCAAAGAATGGCAACAACTCAAAAGTATTGCACTATGCAACAACTTTAAACCCATTTCTTTTATTCACCAGCCTGGGCCATATGCAGGAGTCGGTGATAGCGAGCCAAAACACGTTTAGACGGGATTTCTGGTTTAGCGCCGAAAAGTTGGTATGCGGGAGGCGGTGTTATACTAACACCATGCGTTTAGGGTCCGCGACACTAACCCTGTTTCATAGGACATTTAAGGGCAGTGTTAGTGTAAGGTTGTGCCCAAATCTATTAAATGCTGTCATATTTAACAGAATTACATATGCAATAAGTGAAATTTGTTGAAATTAACCCTAAATTCGAAGCAATATTAACACTGCGGCCGCAACGGCGGTGATATTAATATTTATATTTTCGAATCGACGAACGTAAAGTAAACAAATCGCCGCCGCCGCCGCATCGACATTACTTTCCATACTGGCAGCTTCGGCGGTTTGTTTACTATGTGTTCATCGATTCGAAAATATAACTATTAATATCGCCGCCAATGCGGCGGTAGCCTTAATAACGCTTCAAATTTAGGGTTAAATTGATCAAATTTCACTTATTGCGTATCTAATTCTGTTAAATATGATAGCATCTATTATATTTAAGCCTAATATATGGGTACAGACACAGAGGGATTTCCCAAATCTATAAATATATTCACGTTTAGCTATAATGAAAGTGTTACGCGCTCCTGCATACCACTTGACACAATTCCTGACGTCGGCGATAGGTAACCGGTAATAGGCTGTAACACCAAAAGCCGCTATTACCGACTCCTGCATATGGCCCCACAGCAGGCCCATATGCATGGTGCGGTGTTAGCGAGCCAAAACTGGTTTTGGACAGGATTTCTAGCTTAGCGGTGAAAATTGTCGCTATGCATGGAGCAGTGTTATGCAAACACAGCGAGTTTAAGGTCGGGTACACTAATGCCACTCCGTAGCAAGTTAACGGGCAGTGTTAGGTACCGATTAGGCCCAAATCTATTTAATGCTATCATATTTAACAGAATTACATACTCAAAAAGTGAAATTTGATCAAATTAACCCTAAAATCGAAGCGATATTAATGCTGCTGCTACATCGGCGGTGATTATTGGTTTAATTTGACCAAAATGCGGCGGCGGCGTTAATATCGCTTTGATTTTGGGGTCAATTTGACCAATTTTATTTAACGGAATAACATACAAAAAAAGTGAAATTTGACCAAATTAAACCAGAAATCGAACTGATATTAACGCCGCTGCCGAATTTTGGTCAAATTAAACCAATAATCGAAGCGATATTAACGTCGCTGCTGCCGGATCGGCGTCGATATTGTCAAATAGCGGTGCTCACTGGGAACAGGCTCAGAGGGATTTCCCAAATCTATAAATAACTGCTAGGTTAGCTTAGGCCACCGCGTTTTGGACCGGTACATAACCCATGACCCATTTCCCAACACCAGCGTTAGCTAACTGCTAACCCGGTGTCTGCTCTTAACACAGGAGCCGATAAAAGTTGTTCATACATATGGCCCCAGGGGCGCAATGAAACCAGCTTGCATGGCTCTTCCTGACCTGCTGTAGTTCCCCACCAGGTGGCAGCACATATTGCAGATCACTGGCAGGATGCCAAATCAGGCAGTAGTCGGTTGGTTGGTTGTTGGAATTTTACGTCCTAGCAACATCTAAGGTCATATCAGGACTGGTGTCAACTTGTAACAGTGCGCACTCATGGTGACTTTATAGTGCTTCCCCTCTGGGAGACCAAGCCATCAGCAACATGACCCGATGTCCCACTCAGTCTCATTATCCTGACACTGAACCAACCAGTCCTTGCCCTATCCCATTAATACAAGTGCCAGGATATGGAATGACAAGTATCAATGTTGTAAGTCACTGGTTTGACTCGACCGGGACACAAACTCCCGATCTCCCGCACGGGAGGCCTGTGATCTACCAATTCGGCGACCCCGCCCGGTGGGTAGCAGTCAAAGACTGGTAGAGGATTGAATACTTAATGCCGTAATGTATAAGTTCACATTCTTAAACCCAGATCCAGGGAATTAATTAGTTAATGCTTATCTAATGAATACTTTATTATGTAAGTTTTCGCTCTCGAACTGAAGCTCAGCAGTTAAGTAATACCTTACGATTGTGATGGACCGCGTCCTAGTCCACTTGAGGAATAAAGGAGAAAAACTGAGATAGCTTCGAAACCCCATTGCGCTCCCTGGTTTATGCCGCCAAGGTCAGAATAGAAGTGACCTGTCACCGCCCAGCCAGGTAGGATGTAACCTTCCTCGAGGGGTGGCCACTAGTGCTAGCTGGGACAATCCTAGATAAAAGATTCACCTGGCACTTGTGTAGTACACTGGTGAATGACAACGTAGTGTAAATACGGGCGAAAATAGCTTTAGTATGGAACATGATTTAAAAACTGTGGTTCCATGATCAAATGGCTACATATATTGGCACAGAGTTGGTGAAATGGGAGAGAATGCAAAAATCCAAGATGGCGGCCATGGAACGCCATCGATTTCTATTTTAAATTGTATTAAGCTAGCTATTTTATTATATTTTTCAACTCAAAGGTAGCGGGTAAACATGAAGACATCTACAAAGAAAAAATGTTGCTTCTTAGATTGTGAAATTAGGCTCTCATTTCATTAACCCACTTTTTCGACCATTTTTATATAGGGTTGGTATTCACCCATGTACTGCGACTGCGAGTACCGGGTGAATCCTTTATATAGGACAATCCACCCTCGGGACTGTTCCTGGTAGCTGCCACCATGTGGTGGTTAGGCTCATTATGGACTATGACACTATTTAAAGCTGCATAGTCCAATGAAGCATCACATTTTCTAAATCAATACATTCAGCTAGATTCCATTGTAAATATCAAACTTAGATACCCATGAAATTATTCAGCATGTGTTGCCACATAGAAGGGAACACTGAACCAATTTAATCAAATCTGTTACTGCAGAAGCCTACGGTGTCAGAGTATTGGCATGCTTGTCTAAATTAAGTTTGCATGTTTGCACTTCAAATATCTCAAAAGTTCGCCATTTTAAATAAAAGTTGCTTCAAACTAATGTAAGATAGATTATAATAATAAATTTAATACAGTTATTCTCAGGAAAATGATAGTACCTCAAAGCCATCGAACTATGCAACTTAAATGTCACCCATGCTCAAAGCAAAACTTAGTTACTAAGCAATGATTGACTAATTAATGCCTTATTAGGAAACTTCCCATCCTCAAGCCGAAACCACATGACTATTTCCTTTGCGACTAATATCCTATTACATAACTTCCCACTCTCTAAACCCAAACTTGGTGATTAATTACTACTCTACTAATCAATGGCTGATAATATAACTTCCATGTAAAGGCTCAGTCACACCTTAATGGATTGGAGTCATCATCATCATCATCATCATGCAGTCGGTCGTGATGCGACAAAGACTGCTTTCATTACTTGACTGCTGCTCTCCATTTAGCTCTCTGCTGTGAGAGTGATGTCCATGAGTCGGTCTTAATGTCTCTCAGCTTCAGGTTTCTCTTGATGATATCCTTGTGTGCGATTGTACATTTCATGAAAACTGCCTGCAAAAGTGTTGAAGTTTTGCTGGCTTTTGCAAGTTACCAGCGGCCCTCTCTCGGGGAGCAAATAGAGGTTTCACACCGGCAAGAACATGTCCAGACAGGCGCAACACTATTTGTCCCTGCAGTGGCTGGTCGGGAGATGTTGGGAGTTCCATACATCAACCGGCCTTAATGCTGCCACAGTGACATGGTTTTCTGCTTAGGGTTTGCTCCCTTAGCCTTCGGTTCTGTCAAGAACCTGTACTACAAGGCAGTGGTTTACAACTCTGCAGGGCAGGGGCGTCAAACTCCCTGAGGTATTGCAATACCTACAATACCTGCATACTACTAATGGATTGGGGTACCGGATAGAAAGTGGAAACTCTCCGGTGAAATACATCAATGTCCGGTTTATATATGGTAGGCATCCGGCGTTTCCGTTCTTTGTTCGGTGGTGTCCGGCTTGTACGGTGGCAAGTTTTGAACATGCACAAAACTTGTACCGGACACCGGCAGACGGATGTGTACAGTTGGTGTACAGTTTAAGTCCGTTAGTCCGTTTTGTCCATTTCATGTTCGGTACCCATCCATTATGTCTCCGGTTTGCTTCCTGAATAGTCCATTGACGGTGTTGCGAGAATTCTGTCCATAGGTTTTTTATATGTTTTTTGCGCGTCCATTAACAGTCTGGTACGTGTCTGGTTGATGTTCGGTCTGTCCGTTTGACATTCAGTTGTCGTTCAGTTATATTCTGGTTATCATCCGGTGGTTATTCGTTAATGTATGTTCCTTGTCCATTTAGCGTTCGTTTTGTCCGGCGGCCTTTGACCCGATAGCGTAAGATTTTTTTCCACATTTCGGTACATTTTGATACCGAACACCACCGGACTAGAAAATTCTTTGTCCGGTTGTGTCTGGTACTCAATCTGGTAAGGTGTGACAGGCACTTTACCAATTGTAGAACAAACAAGCTCACAGAGGGTAGGAAGATGCAGGACAATACTTAGAAATAAGGTCATGGTGCTAGTGGCCTGGCCTCCCAGTGGGGCAGCACTCTAAAGTTTCCATCAGTGCACACTATCACAAGTCGATGTCCGTCGTGATATGACCTTAGATATTGCCAGGACGTAAAACTCCAACAAGCAACCATATGTTAAAGCAGAGATGACTGAACATATGGTGCCCCCTGTGAATCTACCACCGAACTAGGAGGCGTGAGTGGCGACAGTTTCGGCTACCTGGTAATCGCAGAACTAAATAGGCCAACAACATTCTTCATTCTTCATAAAACGGACATATTGAAATATGGAAAGCGGCTGTCACACATCACTGGATTGAGCAACGGACAGAATTGTCTAGTCCGGTGGTGATAAGTATCAAAATGTATTAAAATGTGTCAAAGTGTTGCGACATCGGGTCTATGAACAGACATGAAATGGACATGAAACGGACAGCCAACGGATGAAACAAACTCAAACCGGACAAGAACCATAGATGTCAATCTGGCAGCATCCGTTCCTAGTTTTGTGCTTGTTCAAAACTTGAATGGACACAAACCGGACTTTGTTCGGTTTGTGTCCGTTTCCCCGAATCCGGTGATGTGTGACAGCCGCTGAAGACAATAAATAAACCCCCATCATGATTAATTCTCACAGATTTTATTGCTACACCAGTTATTACATTTGTTTATGAATTCAATCCCTAGGCATGGTACTCCAGGGGCCTGTGTTGGTACATTATATGTACAGGATAGACTCGCATTGGCACAGAATGTGTTTGTAACGGTTTACAGGAAATTGGTGTTGGTACTGGTGTACATTGTATCTATGTTGGTACTGGTGTACATGGTATCTATGTTGGTATGGATGTACATGGTATCTGTGTTGGTACGTATGTACATGGTATCTATGTTGGTACTGGTGTACATTGTTTCTGTGTTGATACTGGTGTACATGGTATCTATGTTGGTACCGATGTACAGGGTATCTGTGTTGGTACTGGTGTACATGGTATCTATGTTGGTATGGATGTACATGGTATCTGTGTTGGTACATATGTACATGGTATCTATGTTGGTACTGGTGTACATTGTTTCTGTGTTGATACTGGTGTACATGGTATCTATGTTGGTACCGATGTACAGGGTATCTGTGTTGGTACTGGTGTACATGGTATCTATGTTGGTACTGGTGTCCATGGTGTCTATGTTAGTTCTGGAATGCAGGACATCTGTTTTAGTACTGGTATGCAGGATATCAGTGTTGGTACTGGTATCTATGATATATGTTTTGGTATTAGTGTACAATATATATGTGTTCGTCCAAGTATTCAAGGATATCTGTGCTAGTACTGGTATACATAGTGTATGTGTTAGTACCGATATACATGACGTCTGTGTTGGTACTAGTGCATGGGATATACATGCATGGGATATACATGCACATATATGTGTTGGTATTGGTGTACATAATATCTGTTTTGGTACTAGTGTAAAGCTCTTCTTGAATTGATACCTGTGTGTAAGAATAACTGTGTTGGAATTTGGGAATAATTTGTTTGTTTTTTTGGCAAAGTATTTATTCATCTGAACATGACATTTGTCAGCGCCAAAGCACTGGTCTTCCAGCCATCTTACTATTGGAATTGACAGTCTAAATGATCTAAGTTTGATCAGTGCTGTATTAGTTACAGCACCGATCCTGTAGAATTAAGGGAATGACTCCTGTATAATGTACAGCACCAGTCACTGTAGTTCATGCAAAAATGGGGAGCAGCACCGAGTAGAAAGTGTATACTCAGGGCAATTCAAACAATCATTGAGGGTTACATTTTTTCTCTTATAAAATAAGGTATGTGTAAAGCTGACAAGATATTTTGTCTGTCTTATATAATGTTCAATGTGTTTAAAACAGGTTGATAGTTATGTAAGATGTTCGGTGTGTTGATGGTTTGTTCATGATGGTTAAGGGTGGTGGCAGGGGAGGGGGGCCCATTGGGGTGGGTGGTGGTGGGGGAGAAAAACCCACAGGAGAGCAAGCGAGAATGCGGGGGGGGGGGGTGCAGAAGCTCAGGACTTTGCTAGTAATTACTGCAGTAGTCATTCAAGGGCGTGAATAACCAGGTGGGCTCTATATGCATTTTTGAAGGTAAGTATTGTTTGTGTTTCTCTGACTCTGGTAGGGAGATAATGATATCTGTGTTAGTACTAGTATACAGGATATTCCTGCCTTAGATGTACTTGATACCTATGTTTTTACTGGTGCACGTGATATATGTATTGTGCATAAATATATCTGTGTTGGTAGTGTACATGATATCTGTGTTAGTCCTGGTGTATAAGGATACATGTGTTGGTAGTAATATACAGGATAGCTCTATTGATCAGACATAATGTTACAGAACATCATTGTGTTAATAATTACTGCTATATGCATTGCTTTGTATGAGGACACATATAATTACATCAATAACCATTAATCCTATTTGCTGATAACTAGTAAGACACCAAGTGTAGAAAGTTATCTCAGATAACGGCAACTCAGTATGAGATAAGGTACATTTTATCCATCACGTATTACCCATGGTTATAACCCCCACAATCATATTCCCGGACATGCGCACTGTGTACCTTATGCTACCGTAGTTTCCGGTCTGTGCCAGTGCGCATGAATCATACTTTACTTCCGGTCCGAGTTTGGCTAAAGCCGGCTGATCATTTCTCAACAAACAACAAAAAACACGCAGCCGCTTAAGGGATCATCCAAAGTTGTCAACATTGTCAACGTAGTACAAAGAGTACTACTTTTCCAGACTCACGACCCCTCCTCACCCCAACGTAGTACACATCAACATTTTACTACAGACCCAGATGGGGCGGCCAAATGAGTTGAGTTCCTGTGTCCCATTTTTGTAGGTCATGGGATTCAAACCCATGGGTTCGAGGCCTGGTTGAATCAAACCAATAATTTAAAAGTTGATACTTATTGCTACCGAGCTGGCTAGTATAGGACAAGGAGCAGTGGAATGAAGAAAACAAATTGTGAAAGATTGAAAATTCCCCAGCTTAAAGTTGCCTAGTCCGATGATGTTGAGATTCTGTAATTTTTCTGAGATAAATTAGATTAACCTGACCGTTACAATCGACATTACTTTAGCTTCAAGTTTATTTTAAACAGTTATGTTTTGAGACATTTTAAGTGCAAACATGTCAAATTTGTTTTGGCAAGCTTGCCAAAACTCTGATAGCATAAGCTTTAGCAGTAACAACTAACATGTTCTATTAAATTGCCTCAGTATTCCATGCTATGTGGCAACAAATGCTTAATACAGGCATCAGTATCTAAGTTAGATATGTAGAATCAATTCCAGATAATTGTTTTGGTTTTGACAATTTGATGCTTAATCGGACTATGCAGCTTAAATAAACTAATGTACAATGACTGGGTGTGGTAGCTAATGCAAAAAAAACACTAGAAAAGACACACACAAATATCAACATTCTTATTAAACGGTAAAAGTGGTATTTTGCTGTCAACCCCTCTTCCCTGTCGTACACTTTGTACGACTGTGAACATATGGACAACTTTGGACGGCTCCTAACTCGTGGCAATGCCAGCGGTTCGCCGGCAGCGCAACAGTGGCGCCACCACCGGGAAACAGAGGCACTATGGGTCACGTTCCGCAGCCATCTAGCATGTTGCCACAACAGGCTGCCCTTGGTTCCGTAAGCGCAGTGTGCACTGCAGCGAGGAAGACCCAACCAGCACACGCTCGTTCAGTTGGCACTTTTTAGGCCAAACAGCCTGGTGCCCTGGTTTAACCAGAGGTCACTACTTATGGTTTCATACGGCGTTTAACATCCATGTTGGTTACCGGAACCCGACTATAGGTCGAGCTCCACTCAAATCAGATGTAGTTGTAGTACTTTCGTATTCAGACATAATCACACGTTTTATTTATGTACAGCACAGATTGAAGTGTTTGAAATATGTTTGAAATTTACAATACTTCCATCTGTGTTTAAATCACACCGAATCCGTAGTGTAAAGAATGGGAGAATTACTATGAAAATGTATGCTGAACGAAGAGCTTGTTAAGTCGACCCAGTGGCCATGGAAGAGCTGGTTGGGTCTCCTCCTTTAGCCGCTGTTTACCCTTCTCCTTAGTTCTCGTTCGGTGGCTGCACCGGACAACTTAGATAAAAGATTCACCCGGTACTTGTAGTGCACGGGTGAACGACAATGTAGTGTAAATACGGGCGAAAATAGCTTTAGTATGGGACAGGAAGTAGAATGCCTGGCTCCACTGTCAAATGGTTACTTATATCGGCACAGAGTTGGTGAAATGGGAGACAATGCAAAATGACAAGATGGCAGCCATAGAAGGCCATCGATTTCACTTTTAAATCTTATTAAACCAGATGCTTTATTATATTTTTCAACTCAAAGGTATCGGGGAAATATGAAGACATATACAAAGAATAAATGTTGCTTCTTAGATTGTGAAATTAGGCTCTCATTTCATTAACCCGCTTTTTTGACCGTTTTTATATAAGGCTGGTCTTCACCCGTGTACTGCGAGTATCGGGTGAATCCTTTATCTACGGACAATTGTGATCAGCGCACGAAGCAAAGGATTTGCCTAAGTAAACCGGAAGTACTAACCGGAAGCATTCTGATCGGTGCGCATGCGCACTCCGAAGCAAGAACTAGCTTCAAAAGTTATTGCAGTTGAAATTTGTAAAAATAAAAAACTGAAAAAGGCAACTTTATTCAACTGTTCGCCTTAAATACAATACATCACCTCCGAGAGACCAAGGTTGGTGACCGCCGAACCACTAGCCATGCCTCTGGTCATGCCATCGTTTGGATGAAGTACACTGCAGCACTACTATACACTACTAGTGCCACACAGACAGGCCTGACGTGGCATTTTATGTGATGTAGAACAGTTGTTTGCATTTCCGGTTTACTCAAGCATGCCCTTCCGGTTGACCCGACCCTGACTTTCCGCTTTACTTAAGAATGACTTTTTCGGTTATCTAGATTATTTCTTTCCCATTTACTAAAAATGATGCAGGTATTGCAGGTATTGCAGGTATTGCAATACCTCAGGGAGTTTGACGCCCCTGCCCTGCAGAGTTGTAAACCACTGCCTTGTGGTACAGGTTCTTGACAGAACCGAAGGCTAAGGGAGCAAACCCTGAACAGAAAACCATGTCACTGTGGCAGCATCAAGGGTGGTTGATATATGGAACTCCCAACATCTCCGGACCAGCCACTGCAGGGACAAATAGTTTTGTGCCTGTCTGGACATGTTCTTGACGGTGTGAAACCTCAATTGCTCCCAGAGAGAGTGCCGCTGGTAACTTGCAAAAGCCAGCAGCACTTCAACACTTTTGCTCAAAATCATATAATCTGATGAAAGCATAGCATTTAAAAAACCCAAAGTAGTTCCCTAATTGTGATCCTATGCATCCAGGTTGGATTCTGGCAGACTTATTAATATTAATAGGCATGTATTGGTACAGAAATGACTATTGAATCAATATAATTGAACATGGCATTGCTGAATCCTATCATGTCCAATATATTGGGTGACACACTAACCTCATTCTGCATGTTTCGGTTCAATTATCTCTAAAATTAACACTTCATAAAGAAACTTACCCCAAACGAAAGAAATATAATCATGGCGATCAATATAATATATATATTTTTTTTATGTAATGCAGAAACGCTCCCAGAAAAGACACATTGAATTAGACAACTTTTAGCATATCTCCCAAGTTTACTAAAGCCTGCATTTCCGTTTTTCTCGAGACGTGCACTTTCCGCTGTTGGCCCCGTCAGCAGGGGGAGGGGAGGGGGGGGAGGGGGAGGGGAGGGGGAGGGGAGGGGGGGATGGAGGAGGAGGAGTAGGGAGGGCATGGGGGAGGGAGGAAGCGGAGGAGGGGGAGAGGGGAGGGAGGGGAGAAGGGGGGGAGGGCAGAAGGGGAGGGAAGGGGGGAGGAGGGGGATCGGAGGGGGAGGAGGATGAGGGAAGGGAAAGACGGAGGGGGATGGGGGAAAGGAGAGGGAGTGAGGGGAGGTGGCTTGGAGAGAGGGGAGGTGGATGCGGGAGGGGGGGAAGGGGGTAGGGAGAGGGGGGAAGGGAAGATGAGGGAGGGGGACGTGGGGGAGGGGGTAGTGGGTGGGTGGAGGATGGAGTAGCGGGGAGGGGGAAGGAGGAGGCGGGAGGGAATGGGGAGGAGGGAGTGGGGAGGAAAGGGGAATGGGAGTAAGAGGGGGAGGAGGGAGAGGGATGGGGAGGAGGGACAGGGAGGATGGAGGGCGATGGGGATGAGGGAGGTGAAGGGGGATGGGTGGGGGGTAGGGGCGAAGGAGGTGAGGGGGAGGGGGAGGGGAGGAGGGGGTCTGAGGGAGAAGGGAAGGGGGACAGGAGGGGAAAGGGAAAGGAAATGTGGGGGCGGGAGAAGAGGGATGGTGAGGGGAAAGGGGAGGGGAGGAGAGGACGGGGGCTGAAGGAGAGGGGAGGAGGAGAAAGGAGGGGAAAGGAGGGGGAGTGTCAGGGATGAGAGGGAGGGGGGAGGTGGAGAGGGGAGGAGGAGAGAGGAGGGGGCGCGGGAAAGGAGGGGAAGGGGAAGTGGAGGGGGCAAGCAGCGAGGGGCCCGGTCCATACTGAGGGTCCTTACTTCGCAACACCGTGTATAAAGTCAGTCAACAGGAACTCAGTATTGCAGTTAGATATGTATAGCGCCAGTATTGTCACAGTTGCCCTGGGCCGCGTTCAGGGTCCGTGTCCGAGGCGCCGCGGAGACGTCTCGGCGATGCTTTTTGGTCTATTTGCATTCAGGGTCCGTCTTGGCGACATCTCGGCGACGCCTCCCTTTTCAGGCAGGAGACAAAAAGCGCCTCGAAAATGGCCACCGCATGCAGTGGTTTCATCCAATCAGAGCGCAGCATTTCGATTGCAAATGGCTGCCACCTATGGCGGCGGCCATTTTCGAGACAAGAAACTGCCTTTGTCGTTCCGACTAGTGTGACGTCACGGGCGGCTCCGAGGCGCCTCCGAGGCGGACCCTGAATGCGGCCCAGGTTTCCTGGTGTCCACACAAAAAGCACACACCCGATGGTCACGTGGTCTGGTTAGGGGGTGGTTGGGTGGGGGGTGGAGGTTGGGTGAGGCGGCTCACCCTGCCAGCTCCCTCCTGTGTTCACCACCACGCAACCAGTGAATGTACAAGGCGACTTGCAAGGTGGCGGCCAGGCAGGCGAGTGCCCGAGCGGGACAGTGGGCGTGGCTGAGCGCCGCCGCGCCGCGCCCAGCGTCTGGACAGGTGTGAGCGGAACTCTTCTCGCACGGAGGCAGGAAGTCGAAGGAGTACTGCATCCGGATGAGCGGCTCGATGGTGAGCGACGCGTTCAACCCACACTCGCGCCGCATGAACGAAGAGAAGCACTCGATCAGCTTGTCGCGCTTCCTGCAACAAGCAAGGGATGAGGCGGGGCAGAAGTCAAGAGGTCAGAGGTCGGCTGGTACTGTGCAGGGGTGAGTGGGAGGGGGAGGGGAGGTCATAGGTCAGGCGGTACTGAAGAGGGGTAGGTGGGGAGAGGTCATAGGTCAGGCAGTACTGAGCAGGGGTAGCCGGGGAGAGGTCATAGGTCAGGCGGTACTGAGAAGGGGTCAGCGGGGGGGTGAGGTCATAGGTCAGGTGGTACTGAGCAGGGGGTCCGGGGGGAGAGGTCATAGGTCAGGCGGTACTGAGCAGGGGTAAGTAGGGGGAGGTCATAGGTCAGGAGGTACTGAACCAGGGTAGGCGGGGAGAGGTCATAGGTCAGGCGGTACTGAGCAGGGGTCAGTGGGGGGAGGTCATAGGTCAGGTGGTATTGAACACGGGTAGGCAGGGAGAGGTCATAGGTCAGGCCGTACTGAGCAGGGGGTCAGTGGGCGGAGGTCATAGGTCAGGAGGTACTGAACAGGGGTAGGCAGTGAGAGGTCATAGGTCAGACGGTACTGAGCAGGGGGTTAGTGGGGGGGTCATAGGTCAGGCGGTACTGAACAGGGAGTCAGCGGGGAGACGGATCTGATCAATTTGATATCAGACTCACCAGTCAAGCATAACAACTTGCTAATCAGATTATTGATAAAACTACATTTAATGTTCTGTTTCTATTACTTAAAGTGCATACAATTTTTAAACTAACATCTTTTAATGAATGCCTTGTAAGTCAAATATAGCTCTAGTGTTGTTTCTCTGTTATGTGTTAGGCCTAGGCCAATATTCATTCCCTCTCCTGGAATCCACAGGGGAAAAGGAAGAGAGGCAGGCCAAGAAACAGCCGGCCCCGTGACCTGGAGGCAGATGTGAAGAGGTCTGGCCATACATGGAGACAGCAGGAGAAGATGGCCCAGGACCGGGATAACTGGAGAGCCCTTGTTCGTGGCCTATGCCCAAAGTTGGGCGGTAGGCGTAAGTAAGTAAGTAATATTCATTCAAAGGCACTTGGGTCTCAAATACCATATAGCACAATGCCTGCTTTATATATAAAACACTGCTTCATGGGGGGGGGGGGGGGGCACTCCACCAATGCATCGGTGAAGAGGAAATCAGAAACAGTTATTCTCCTCCAAGCATTTATATTTGCATAATGCGTTATGCATCACATATATATATATCCTACTTTATAATATATGTATACAGGAATCAACTTCATATGCTACCACGCGAGTGGAGAGTCCCACCCCGCGATAGGGGGGGACGCGAGCATGCTGGTATCCACCCCCACCCCCAACAGAAGGGGGGGGGCAGGACCACTAGAGAGCTTATTACATGAGATAAAGGGTTTATCACTATCCATATATATATATATATATATCATATATAGGAAAAGTCTATCTCATGTAAAATTTTGCCCCCTAATTTTGCCCCCAAAAAACTGGAATTTTCCATAGACCTTGTGTAAAAGTTGAGCCTAGTATTTCACGGATATCATATTACAATCTTTGGGTCAGATTATCACACATTGGCCCCCAATTACCAGGAAAAGACCCATATTACATGCGAGGTAAGTGTGAGGAGCAGAGAGGCTAGATACGCTGAGCGCCCTGTGGTGCACCTACTGCATGTTGGCCCGGCTGGACCTCCGGCCTGGCGAACACTTGACCCTGTAGGCCTCGTACATGGTCGGGTAGCGGTCAAACACCTTGCGGCACAACTTGAAACTAGACGAGTGTCGCATCATGTTGGTGTAGCAGGGCAGGAACTGCTTGTAATCTGGGAGGAAACCACATGACAGAGTTACACCTTCACCATACGGGATGGCCAAATGAGTTGAGCTCCAGTCTCGCGTTTTGTTGGATCGTGGGATTCCAGCACAAGGGTTTGTACCCTGGTCGAGTTGAAGCAATGACATAAAAATGTCTACTTGTCGCTTTCTAGCCAGACACTCAGCATTAGTATGATAGGGTTGGACTGGTTGGCTCAGTGTCTATGGATAATGTAACATTGTGCACTCATGGTGACTTTATAGTGCTGCTCCAGTGGGAAATCAGGAAGCCAGCAACATGACCTGATATCCCACTGTCATACTATCCTGACACTGAGCCAACCAGTCCTTGCCCTATCCTAATAATGCTGAGCACCAAGCTAGGAAGCAACAAGTATCAATTTTGTAAGTCATTGATATAACTCGACCGGGAATCGAACTCCCGGTCTTCCGCACTGGAGACCTGCACTCTACCTATCCGATAAACCAAACTAATGGACATCAGATTATAATTATCAACCTAATATGTCTAACTCAGAAATATAACAGCAATTCGAATGCAAGGGATTATATAACTACATTTCACCGTGTCCTATCTACATTACACCATGCCCTATCTACATTACACCATGCCCTATCTACATTATACCATGCCCTATCTACATTACACCATATCCCATCTACATTATACCATGCCCTATCTACATTACACCATGCCCTATCTACATTATACCTAGATACAAGATTCACCCCGTACTGCTGCAGTAGGGGTGCAAACCAACCCTATGTAAAAGCTGTCGAAAATGCGGGTCAAAGAATTGAGAGCCTAATTTCACAATCTAAGAAGCAACAATTATTCTTTACATATGTCTTATTGATAGCCCCGCTACCTTTGAGTTGAAAAATATAATAAAATATCTAGTTTAATAAGATTTTAAAGTGAAATCGACAGCATTCTGCGGCCGCCATCTTGTCTTTTTGCATTCTCGCCCATTTCATCAAATCTGTGCCTATATGGGTAGCCATTTGATACTGGAGCCACAGTTTCTAGGTCATGTTCCATACTAAACCTATTTTAGCCTGTATTTACACTACGTTGTCGTTCACCCGTGTACTACAAGTACTGGGTGAATCATTTATCTACACTATACCATGCCCTATCTACATTACGCCATGTCCTATCTACATTACACCATTCCCTTTCTACATTGTATCATGCCCTATCTACATTGCAGTATGCCCTATCTACATTGCGCTATGCCATATGTACATTTCACATTTCCCTATCAACATGACATCATGCCCTATCTACAACACACCATGCCCTATCAACATTATATCACACATTGTACTATCTATTAAATAAAACAAATAGGTACTTTAAATGTAATCAATTTTGTTATGTAACTCTGTGTAGAAAGTCGAAATATTTTACACTACGGACAATACACGATGCCCTATTTACATTGCACAGTGCCCTATGTTCATTACATGGTGGTGCAGTGCTCACCTGACAGTGCCTCCCCACACAGGTAGTGTGCAACCCTGACCAGCCGGTGCCACTCCGTCTCTGTCCAGTAGATGGCGGCCACGCCCTGCGGACAAGCCGACACAATAGGTGCCAGGCAGACCTCGTAGTCTTTGTAGGCACTGAGCAACACAAGAGGGTTAGGTAATCCATGGACATGTATGGCAACAATAGACAGGTCTCGTAGTCTTTGTAGGCACTGAACGACACACCAGGGTTAGGTAATGCATGGACATAATGTAGCAATAGGCAGAACTCATTCTTTGTAGGTGATGAACGACACAACAGGGTTAGGTAATGCATGGACATGTATGGCAACAATAGACAGGCCTCATAGTCTTTGTAGGCACTGAACGACACACCAGGGTTAGGTAATGCATGGACATAATGTAGCAATAGGCAGAACTCATTCTTTGTAGGTGATGAACGACACAACAGGGTTAGGTAATGCATGGACATGTATGGCAACAATAGGGAGACCTCATAGTCTTTGTAGGCACTGAACGACACAACAGGGTTAGGTAATGCATGGACATGTATGGCAGCAATAGACAGGCCTCATAGTCTTTGTAGGCATTGAGCAGCAACAACAGGGTTAGGTAATGCATGGACATTATGTAGCGAATACGCAGACCTCATAGTCTTTGTAGGCAGTGAGTGACAGCAATAGGGTTAGGTAATGCACCGACATTATGTAGCAATAGGCAGACCTCATAGTCTTTGTAGGAACTGAGTGACAGAAATAGGGTTAGGTAATGCATGGCCATTATGCAGCAATAGGCAGACCTCGTATTCTTTGTAGGCACTGAGTGGCAGCAACAGGGTTAGCAAATGCATGGATGTTACACAAAATAGGCAGGCTTTAAAGACTTTGTAAGGCACTGAACGACAACAACAGGGTTAGGGAATGCATGGCCATTATGCAACAATAGGCAGACATCATAGTCTTTGTATGCACTGAGTGACAACAGGATTAGGTAATGCATGGATATTATCCAACAATAGGCAAACCTTGAGGTATTTGTAGACATTGAGCAGCAACAACAGGGATATGTAATGCATGGTCAGTATGCAACGTGACAGATGGCGTGACAGCTGATGTGACACCTGACGTGACATCTGACGAGACAGCTGTTGTGACAAGTAAAATGCCAGCTGACGCGACAGCTGGTATGACTGTTGACATTACAGTTACCATGACAGCTGATGGGACAGCTGACGTTACAATTTACGTGACAGCTGACGTGTTATCTGATATGACATCAGACATGACTATTGACGTGACAGTTGCCATGACAGCTGACGTCACAGCTGACGAGACAACTGACGTGACAAATAAAATGGCAGCTGACGTGACAGCTGGTATGACTGTTGACATTACAGTTACCATGACAACTGATGGGGAAGCTGATGTGACAAATGACGTGACAGCTGACGTCTTATCTGACATGCCATCATACATGACTATTGACGTGACAGTTGCCATGACAGCTGACGTGACAGCTGACGAGACAGCTGGTGTGACAAATAAAATGCCAACTGAAGTGACAGCTGGTACGACTGTTGACGTCACAGTTAACATGACAGCTGACGGGATAGCTGACATGACAAATGACGTGACAGCTGACGTGTCATCTGACATGATAGCTGACGTGACTATTGGCGTGAAAGTTGGCATGACAGCTGACATGACAGCTGTCGAGAGAGCTGACGTGACAAATAAAATGCCAACTGACGTGACAGCTGGCATGACTGTTGACGTTACAGTTACCATGACAGCTGACGGGACAAATGAAATGACAAATGACGTGACAGCTGACGTGTTATCTGACATGACAGCTGACATGACTATTGAAGTGACAGTTGGCATGACAGCTGACGTGACAGCTTAAGTGACAGCTTAAGTGACACCCACCTGCACCAGCTGTCGAGCTGCGCCGGCTCGCTGCGGATGACGGCGAGCATGCTGTGGTACAGAGCCACCTTCGTCTCCTGGAAACTGTCGTAGCATTCACTCATGCGCATTGGGAACTCGGGCGAGCAGTGGACCGTGTAGGAGAACCCTGCAACCAACCAGAACCAGGTCATTCCAGCTGTGCCTCTCTGTTCCACTGTGTGACTCATTCTGTGCACTCACTGTGTGTGACTCATTCCGCACACTCACTGCGTATGACTCATTATGCATATCCATTGTATGACTCATTCTGAACACTCACGATGTGTGACTTATTCTGTGAACTAACTGTGTTACTCATTCTGTATGCTCACTGTGTGGGACTCATTCTGCGCACTCACTGTGTGTGACTCATTCTGCACACTCACTGTGTGTGACTCCTTCTGTACACTCACTATGGGTGACTCCTTCTGTACACTCACTGTGTGTGACTCATTCTGCACACTCACTATGTGACTCATTCTGCACACGTACTATGTGACTCATTCTGCACATGCACTGTGTGACTCATTCTGCACACTCCATATGTGTGACTCGCTATGTACACGCATAATCTGACTCAGTATGTGCACACACTATATAACTCATTATGTACACTCACTATGTGACTACTTGTATGCGCTCACTGTGTGTGACTCATTCTACACACTCACTGTGTGACTCATTCTGACCACTCACTATATAACTCATTCTGTACACTCATTATCTGACTCATTCTGTGCACTCAATATGTGGCTCATTCAGCACACACACACTATCTGCACACTCACTGTGTGACTTATTCTGTACACATACTATATGACTCATTCTGTTCACCCATTGTATCACTCAACCTGTACATTGAGCAATATAACTAAGTCTGGGACTCACTGTCTGACTCATTCTGTACACTCACTGTGTCACTAATTCTGTGCGTATACTATGTGGCTCCTCATTCTGCACACTCACTGTCTGATACATTCTGCTGAGATACTATCTGACTCATTCTCCACACACACTATCTGACCCATTCTGTAGCCCACTGTGTGACTCATTCTGTACAAACGCTATATAAATCCTTCTGTGCATACAATATATGAATCATTCTGTTCACCCATTATATCACTCGTCCTCCACATTGAGCTAAATCAGGGACTCATTATCTGACTCATTCTGTACACACTAGGTAAAATCATTCTGCACACAATATCTGATTCATTTTAAACACATACCATATCACTTATTTTCTGACTCAATATATGACTCATTCTATACACACTATATATAAATCATTCTGAACACACGATATGACGCATTCTATATGCACACTCTATCACTCATTCTGTACATTCCCCATGTGACTCATTCTGTACACACTAAATCACTCATTCTGCACACACACTATCTGACTCACTATATCACTCGTTCTGCACACACTATATCATTCAATATGTACACTCACTAAATCACTAATTATGTAGACATTATATAAATCATTCTATACTCACTATATGACTAATTCTATACACACTAAATCACTCATTCTGCACACACACTATCTAACTCACTATATCACTCGTTCTGCACACACTATATCATTCAATCTGTACACTCACTAAATCACTAATTATGTAGACATTATATAAATCATTCTATACTCACTATATGACTAATTCTATACACACTAAATCACTCATTCTGCACACACACTATCTAACTCACTATATCACTCGTTCTGCACACACTATATCATTCAATCTGTACACTCACTAAATCACTAATTATGTAGACATTATATAAATCATTCTATACTCACTATATGACTAATTCTATACACACTAAATCACTCATTCTGCACACACACTATCTAACTCACTATATCACTCGTTCTGCACACACTCTATCACTCAATCTGTACACTCACTAAATCACTAATTATGTAGACACTATAGAAATGATTCTATACACACTATATGACTAATTCTATAAACACTATATCACTCATTCTGAGGTATATAAATAATTCTGCACACACTATGGCCGCAATCGATTAATCACCTCAGATCATCCAAACCATTTTTGTTTGCTCATGTGCAGATCCTACAAACTCGGGTTGAATAAACGAATGCGCTCGGGACAGAATAAATGGTGGCTTAATACCAATCTCTTTTTTTAATAACCAATATAACTACAGCAAGATAGGATTTAAAGCATTTTTGATCGCCTAGTTTGGTTATATGACCATTAAATCTGGATGGTCATACTTTTTACATACAATAAAAGTGCACCTTTGCAGTACATGCTCTCACTACAGGTACCAGCACAAACGCTCCTGATACCCCCAGCTAAGACCTGGGGCATTGGAGTCAGATCATTTTGCACACAGCCTGTGTATTTTTAGGTTCACCTTTGGGTGATATATTTGAAATCCTGATGGACTCGAATGGTCCGAATAGTCCGGATCGTCATAATCAAATACGGTCTATATGACTCATTCTGTTCACTTAAAGTTCTGCTAACGCGATATAATGACATTCAAATGAAGGGATCAGGCACACAAAAAACGAAAAATTCACTTTAGTTGTTTTCTGTCAATATGATTTATTGTTGTGCTTTCCAGGTAAAGTCTATCAATTTCACTTGACTTCTGGGTTGTTTGTAACCTTATGACGGTTACCGGTTGCAGAACTGCAACATTATAGTGAGGCTCCGATAAATCGGCCCAATCTTTGGTTGAAGAATAATCTTCTGGTGGGACGGTTGTAGAAGCTGTCTTTACAACGATTAAACAACGAGTCATTGGGATGGTCCAGAATCACTCCAGTTCGGCGGTAGCACAGCACTTGTATCCAGCAGACAGCAGCAAGGGTTTCGAGGAAGGGCGGGTAAAGATGGGTCCAGCGGTGGTTCCAGCAACGAGAACAAAGTGAGAAACCTAAACGTAAAGGGCTCCACCCAAGCACACAACTCCCCTGGTCAGGGTGAGGAGTATGCCTGGGAGGAAAAAAAAGGGTAGTCTAGGAAAGAGAAATGAGGAGAGTTGAGTCAAAGGACTGTGTCTATTTTCTCTATGGTGACCAGCCGGCGAGCCAAAGACACGGACAGAGTAAGAGTAGAAAGTAAAATGCTGGTGGGCTCTCCCTCCTGGAACTCTTTTCAGACATTATCAAGGAGGAGCAAGGCCACCAGACAGGTGATAGAGAGAGGTGTGGATGAAGTGCGGTCCAGATAGCAAGTGTGTCAGTTTCATATTGAGTACATCATTATATAGGAGATGTGGCAGCTTCTGATAAACCAAAAATGATTTGATTATCGGAATGATGGCAGCTTCAGCTGAAAAGTTGTTGTCGTGGTTTCATTTTGTCCTGCAGGGCATTTGTCAGGTTTTGCATCTGAACCATTCAAATGCTTTATTGACCACATAGGTTACTCATGTCTGCGGCCATATCACGTGGAATTAATGTATTTTGACAAGGACAAATCCTCTGAAGAAATAGCACTAAAAAAAACTATTTCAATTTGGCTGGAAGTTATGACAGCAGCAGATTGGCACAGTGTGACTAATGCTGTTATGATTCCAGCGGGAAAGAGGATCCATGACGTCATTAGTGAGAATTGTGAACAGATGAGACACCATCAGTCAGGACGGGAAACAGACGAGATATTACTTAAATGGCAGATTGAATTAGCGTTAACAAATTCAGCAAAATGAACCCATTTTGAACACACTCTGATTGACTGTGCCCTACTCTGCTTGTGGAATAATAAGTAATGCTGAAGTTGCTTCATATCCCAGGGCATTCCCTGGTTTATTCGGCAAAGGTCAGAATAAATTGATTGGTTGATTGTTGGAGTTTTGGGTCCTGGCAACATTCAAGGTCATATCAGGATGAGTACTGACTTGTAACAGTGTGCGCTCATGACAACTTTATAGTGCTGTCCCACTGGGAGACCATGCCACCAGCATCATGACCTGATATCCCACTCAGTCACAATATCCTGACACTGAGCCAACCAGTCCGTACTGTCACATATAATAACTAATGCCTAATCTTATAGACTAGCTAATATAGTGAGGAGAAAAGAGAATTTGGAACAGCTTCTATTCTTAGTAAAGAAGACAAATAATGATACACAAATATGTACTTATAACATATATTCTCAATTACAAAGTGTACAGTTACATATAAACTCTCAATGGTATGATATTACACTCACAACTGTCTGTGTAGCCCATATGGATGATAGATACACTTGGTCTCTTGGTGCTTCTTCTATGTCTCAGTTGATGATGGATGTACATGTCAGCCTAAACAGCAGTGATGTGTGAAAAGGCAGACACCACAGTCACTAATCCTCCTAATGTCCATTGATCCATATTGTAGAAGCTCAGCAAGTTGAATCCATCCCATAAGCTGATCAGGTTTCAGGCCTAACTGACTTGGAGATGTTGACGCCTCGATGTCTGGGAGTAGAGTGCCGAGAGTGTGTGACTACGCTCCTTATATAGTTACTGGGTAGGCCAGTCCTAACGAAGAGATGGGACGAGTAGGACGGTCCAAACATGTGCTGTACCCACTATAAAAGGCAAACTACCTGTTAGGAAGCAGTCTCGATATATTCACTGCTATGTTACAGTACCCTATCCTAATAATGCCGAGCACCTGGCTAGGAAGTGACAAGTATCAATTCTTTAAGTCGTTGGTTTGACTCGACCACGGTTTGAATTCCAGGATCTACCAAAATGGGAGACCGACGCTCAACTCATTTGGCCATCCCGTCTGGTGTCAGAATAGAAGTGACCTGTCACTGCCCAGCCAGGTAGCAAATAACCTCCTACAGGGACATGGGTCAATAGGTCAACACATTTGACATCTACATTAGATATAGAAGAAAAAAAAGATTTAAATTTGGAATATAAATTACTTTGATATTACATTTGTCTTATTTTATTCATAATCTCATTATCTAATATGATTCATAATAAATAGACAGAATCGATAAGATCCAGCAGTCATCCTGCAAACCTCTGAAGCAAGTCATTGTTGACAAAATTGGCATTTCCTGCACTCAGGTCAAGATAATTCTAGGACTAGATAAATCTAGATTTAGTTGACATGGTTGGATGATTTTGAAGGGATCTATTCTTGATTTAAATTTCTATGTGGTTGTGGCACCTAATTTGCATAGTTCCCATGCTGCATCATCTCTGATCAAGCCAGCAATATCATAGAAATAGACACCTAGCATTATAAGGATAATGTATGGACTGGTTGGCTCAGTGTCACCATAATATGACTGAGTGGGATATTAGGTCATGGTGCTGGCGGCCTGATTTCCTAATGAGGCACCACTTCTAAAGTCGTCATGAGAGCGTACTATCACAAGTCGGTAGCCGTCCTGATATGATCTCAGATGTTGCCAGGAGGTAAAACTCCAACAAACAACCAAGTAACCTTGGAAATAACAATAACTTTGGACGCCCCTTCTAGAATGTCGTCTGCCGTGAATTAGCAAAATGAAAAAGAAACAAGATGAATGAACACACTGTCAAATAATGTTCCACAACAACAAAGAATGCAACACTAAAAAGGTATGTCTCTCAAAGTAAAAGTCGGCGGGCGACACTCTGACTACAGAAGTACAGAGATGTCGAGCAGCAGACGACATTGAGGGGCAAGGCTGGGCACTTCCGGTCGATGTTTGAGTGGCCGCGCCTGACCCGAGCAGACAGTTAGTTTTGACGCAGATTCGAGATGGCGGCGCGTGTCGCGTCTGACAGCGGTCCGTGCGCAGGCGCATCCGTCTTCGTTTCACACCGTAATAAGGCACGGCTCGCCCGGACACCCCCACCCACCAACCCCCACACACCAACGACCAACCCACCCCCCACCCCCACACCCCAAACCCACACCCTCCTCACCCACACTCCGTCAACAGCAGACCGTCCGCGACTCGGCGCGTTGCAGGCCGAGGGTAGGTACAGGCCGAGGGTAGATATGGGCCGAGGGTAGGAACAGCCCGAGGGGGGTACAGGCCGAGGGTAGATACAGGCCGAGGGGGGTAGAGGCCGAGGATAGGTACAGGCGGAGGGTAGATATGGGCCGAGGGTAGACACAAGCCGAGGATAGGCACAGGGCGAGGATAGGTACATGGCGAGGGTAGGTACAGGCTGAGAGTAGATACAGGCCGAGGGAGGGTAAATGCCGAGGGTAGATACAGCCTGAGGGTAGCTACAGGCCGAGGGAGGGTAAAGGCCAATGGTATATACATGCCGAGGGTAGCTACATGCCGAGGGTAGATACAGGCCGAGGGTAGATACATACCGAGCATAGGTACAGGGCGAGGGCATGTACAGGGCGAGGGTAGGTACAGGCTGAGGACAGCTACAAGGTGAGGGCAGCTGCAGATCGAGGGCTGGTTGTACAAAGTAATACAGAGGAGTTTACAAAAGGACAAAGAAGAAAAGGGTTGTACAGAAGAGTATTGACCAGTACCGATTAGTACTGAGTAGTAAACACTGGTACACAGTGGTACATACTAGAACAGAGTAGAACAGAGTGGTACCGAGTGTTACATAATTGTAGAAACTAGCAGCCAATAGTAAACTAAGTACACACTCGAACAGACACAAACGTGGTAGAACAGATTGGTACCGAGTGGTATATAATTGTATAAACTGGCAGCGAGTAGTAGTATAAGTACACACTCGAACAGAAACGAACGTGGTAGAATAGAGTGGTACCGAATGGTATATAATTGTATAAACTATCAGCGAATAGTACAGTAAGTACACACTCGAACAGACACAAACGTGGTAGAACAGAGTGGTACCGAGTGGTATATAATTGTATAAACTGGCAGCGAGTAGTAGTATAAGTACACACTCGAACAGAAACGAACGTGGTAGAATAGAGTGGTACCGAGTGGTATATAATTGTATAAACTGGCAGCCAATAGTAGTGTAAGTACACACTCGAACAGATACGAACGTGGTAGAACAGACTAGTACAGGGCAGTACAGCGTGGTGCAGAGTAACACAGTCTAATAATGAGTAAGAAACATATTACAGATCAGTCCTCGTTATGGCCATGTCACACTACGACGTAATGACGTCATCGTAGGGAGAACGTTGAACTTCTGGGCGTAGTATGCAAATTTGGGCAGAAGTTGAACGTGGATGCAGCGTAGTGGACGAGAGCGTAACGTCGGTAAAGCATAGTGATACCGTCATTCAACGAGAGAGGAAAACGTCATTACGCTCACGTTATTCCATCGCCAGAAGAACGTTACATGACGTTACCTACGTCATGAGACGTTGAACGTACGTTGAATGCACATTCTCCTGACGTTCTCCCGACGTTCTCCCTACGTTCTCCCGATGTTCTCCTGACGTTCCCATTACACCACATAGGCATTTGCACTCGGTTTAATGTGGGTCAACGTAGTGGAACGCAGTTGAACGTAGTGAGCAGCGTTGGAAAAACGTCCGTTTAACGTCATTGACGTTCACTGAACGTGAACAGAACGTACGGCGAACGTAAACCCTTACGTTCGAGCTACGTCAACATTTTTTAACATGTCCAAAACCTCGACGTAACTCGACGTAACACGACGTAATGTGACGTAGCTCGACGTCATTCTAACGTTATTCTGACGTCATCATGGCGTAACCCAACGTAATGACGAAAACTGACCACGTTAGGCTCACGTTGGCTCGTTACGTCGTAGTGTGACAGGGGTATTAGTCCGAAGTAGTACATAGAAGTATAGAGTAGTATATGAGAAATGGGGATTGTACTCAGGCTCAAGCCAGGTTTGGCGCTGCTTGGACTCGAACCAACTGAGGGCGTGTTATCAGGAATCTGTAACCATTGAAGTTCCACAGTCAGGGCACGCATGCGCACTGTATCCTACACCTTAAAACACCCCTTTCAGAAGTCAGCAAGACGCTGACTCCACCACCTAGCTGGCCACGCTCTAGCTTGAGATTGTCGGGAGACCAGACGGGATGGCCGAATGAGTTGAGCGTCCGTTTCCCATATTGGGAGATCGTGGGATTCGAATCCACAGCTTAGAACCCTGGTTGAGTGAAAGCAATGAGTTGAAAATTGATACTTGTCGCTTCCTAGCCAGGCGCTCAGCATTATTAGGATAGGGTAAGGACTGGTTCGCTCACTGTCAGGATAATGCGACTGAGTGGGAAATCAGATCATGGTGCTGGTGGCCTGGTCTCTTAGTGGGGCAGCATTATGAAGTCACTATGAGTGCGTACTGTAACAAGTCGGTATGCGCCCTAATATAACTTTAGATGTTGCAAGGATGTAAAACTCCAACAACCAACCAATCAACTGTATGGTGGCTTACCGGACATGAGGCCTTCTGCTGTTCAGTAAATGTTCCAGAACTGAACTCTGTATCACTGTCAGTAATGCACCTCCATTTATTACTTAATTAGCTCAGGTGAAGCTCTCGCCCACACGCGCCTACACCGTGTCACATACTTACACGCACATATAGATAGCCACACACCGATTCTAGCACACTCCTACACCGACACACCGACACACGCGCACACCCACACACCCACACACCCGCACACTCCCATACCCGCACATCGATTCTATACACACTCTGACACCCAGATACCCACACACCGATAGTAACACACACACCGATAGTAACACACACACCGATAGTACACACTCTTCCACCCACACACCGATGCTAACACACTCACACCCACACACTCTGCCGTAACACACTCTCAGACCCGCACAGCTACACACCGATATTAACACTTTCACACCCACATACCCACACACCGGTACTAATACACTCATATCCACACACCCACACACCCACACACCCACACACTCATACACCCACACACCCACACACTAACACACCCACACACCCACACATCCACAAGCCCACACCCACACCAACAGACCCACATACACATACCCCCACAGGCCCACACACCCACACACCCACACACACTCAAATCCCAACATCCCCCTACCCACACACCCACACCCACACACTCGTACACACCCATACACCCACCCACACACGCACACCCACCCACACACCCACCCACACATACACCCCCACACACCCACACCCACACCCACACCCGTCCACACACACACACCATCACCCCCCACACGCACACCCACACCCACACCCAAACACACACACACACATTCACACACAGACCCACACCCCACACCCACACACACATCCACACCCACCCACATACACACCCACACACCCACCTCCGCACCCACACCCACACCCACACCCACACACCCGTACACACCCATACACCCACCCACACACGCACACCCACCCACCCACACCCACACACCCACACACCCACACCCACACACCCACACCCGTCCACACACACACCATCACCCCCCACACACACACCCACACCCACACCCAAACACACACACATTCACACACAGACCCACACCCACACCCCCCACCCACACACACACATCCACACCCACCCACATACACACCCACACACCCACCCCCACCCACACCCACCGTTGTAGTCGGAGAGCGGCGTGTAGACACATGCTTCGTGTAGCTGCAGATCGTGCAGCTTGGACCTGACGGACAGCGCCAGTGTGAAGTCGGCCATGTTGGATCCGCAGGCTGACCGCAGCAGGCGGTCCTCGCACTCCACGTACTCACGGGCCACCCTGCGCACACCGGAAGTCGTCAGTGGCGCCACCACCACGGAGCGGGGGTTAGTGACACCAGGTGTGAAGAAGTGAAATGGGGGAATTCTGGGACAGGCGAGTAGGAAGTGGGAAGTAGGAAGTGGTCAGCTAGGGGCATTCTGGGACTGCTAGTTATAGCAACATACCGGAAGTGGTCAGCTATGGGCATTCTGGGACTGCTAGTTATAGCAACATACCGGAAATGGTCAGCTAGGGGCATTCTGGGACTGCTAGTTTTAGCAACATACCGGAAGTGGTCAGCCAGGAGCATTCTGGGACTGGTAGTTATAGCAACATACCGGAAGTGGCCAGCCAGGGGCATTCTGGGACTGCTAGTTATAGCAACATACCGGAAATGGATATCCAGGGGAATTCTAGTTACAGCAACAAGCAGGAAGTGATCAGGCAGGGGCATTCTGGGCTTGCTGATTATAGCAACATGCTGGAAGTGGTCAGGCAAGAGCATTCTGGGATTGCTGATTATAGCAATAAGCAGGAAATGGTTGTTCAGGAGCATTCTGGGACTGCTAATTATGGCACAACACTGGAAGCGCTTACCCAGGAACATTCTGGGACTACTAATTATAGCACCAAACGGGAAGTGCTTACCCAGGGGCACTCTGGAACTGCCAACTAAAGAAACAAGCAAGAATTGGTCAGCCAGGTGCATTCTGGGACTGCCAATTATAGCAACAAGCCGGAATTGGTTAGCCAGGGGCATTCTGGGACTGCTAATTTTTGCAACAAGCAGGAAGCTGTCAATTAGGAGCTGAGCCACGTAGCCATAGCAACAAACAGGAAGTGGTTAATTAGGGACTGATACAGGCAGCCATAGCAAAAAGCAGGAAGCGGTCGATTAGGGGCTGAGCCACATAGCCATAGCAACAAACAGGAAGCGGTCAATTAAGGGCCTGAGACAGGCAGCCATAGCAACAAACAGGAAGCCGTTAATTAGGGGCTGAGACAGGCAGCCATAGCAACAAACAGGAAGCAGTTAATGATGGGCTGAGACGGGCAGCCATAGCAACAAACAAGAAGTGGTTAATTAAGGGCTGAGACAGGCAGCCATAACAACAAGCAGGAAGCGGTTAATTAGGGGCTGAGATAGGTAGCCATAGCAACACACAGGAAGCGGTTAATTAGGGGCCTAGACCGGTAGCCATAGCAACGAACAAGAATCAGTTAATTAAGTGTTGAGATAGGCAGCCATAGCAACAAACAGGAAGCCATTAATTAGGGACTGAGACAGGCAGCCATAGCAACAAGCAGGAAGCGGTTAATTAGGGGCTGACACAGGCATCCATAGCAACAAACAAGAAGCAGTTAATTAGGGGCTGAGACAGGCAGCCATAGCAATAAGCGGGAAGCGGTTAATTAGGGGCTGAGATAGGCAGCCATAGCAACGAACAGGAAACCATTAATTAGGGGCTGAGACAGGCAGCCAAAGCTGATTAGGAAAAGGCCTGGACTGTCACATACGTCCGGGACAGTCCGGCCTTTTCTTAATCAGCCAGCCGATCCCTCAGTCTAACTTTACACATAACTTTATACGAATATGTTGTTGTGAATACATTTTTCTGCTGCGTGGAATACTAATTTAGATATTAGCGGTTGGAGCCTTTTTGTGCGCATGCACATTTGTACAGCAGCTCCTGCGCTGATCCACCACTGGCAGGCTGAACCCACCATCTGGATCGCTGCAGTGTGACCCCTCCCACATGCACTCCAGGCCCCAGGCAACTGGGCGCGGTGGCCGAATCGTTAGAGCGTAGACCTCGCGTGCAGGAAATCAGGAGTTCGGTTCCTGGTCGAGTCAAACCAGTGATTTATCAAATGTGACAGAGTGGGATATCGGGTCATGGTGCCAGCGGCCTGATTTCCCAGTGGGGCAGGACTATAATGTCACCATGAGTGTGCACTGTCACAAGTCGGTACCCGTTCTTATATGGCCTTAGATATTGCTAGGACATGAAACTCCAGCAACCAACCAACCAACCACCCAGGCCCCCCGGCCAGCGGGCTGAGTGAGGGTGGGGGTGGGAGTAGGGGTGGGGGTGGGCTTGAGTGGGCCCTACTTGGCCCAGACTCGGAATTGACGCATTGGGAAAACTTTGCAACATAATTATGCCGTCGAATGCCTCTCGGATTCGCGTCACGTGACCTCATCAGCCAATAGGCGGCGAGCGCGCGCCGACCGCAGCAGACAGCAGCAGACAAGCGGCGCGCGCACCCTCCCCAGATGTAGCGAAGTCGTCTGCTTAGAATGCGCGGCAGGCGCCTCGAGACAAAGCGGCCGGTAAACCCCATCAGACACCGAGACTTGGCCGACAATTACCTCCTGGAAAAATTAGGAAGCGGCAGGAGGGGGGAGAGGGGGATGGGCAGGGGAGGGCGAGGGGGGGGAGAGGGGAGGGGGAGGGGAGGAGTATGGGGAGGGGGAGGGGGAGGGGCAGGGGGAGGAGGGAGGAGGTACGGAGGAGGGAGTGGAGGGGTGAGGGTGAGGGAAGGGGGAGGGGGAGGGGGAGGGGGTAGGGGGAGCGGAGGGGGGATGCGGAGGGGGAGGGGCAGGGGATGGGGATGTCGAAGGGCAGGGTCGGGGGAGGAGGGAGGGGGTAGGGAGGGGGGGAGGGGGAGGGGTTGTACCAGAAGAGAGGAGAGAGGAAGGAGTGGAGGGGGAAGAAGAAGATGAGGGGGAGGTAGGTATGAGGGGGGAGGTGATGGACGGGAGAAGGGAGGGGTAGGGAGAGGGAGGTGGAAGGGAGAGGGTGGAGAGAGGAGGGAGGAGGGAGAAGGCTGAGGGGAGAAGGGGGGAACAGAAAAGGAGGAAGATGGGAGGGCAGGAGCAGGGGGTGGGGAGGAGGAGTAGGAGGTGAGGGGGAGGGTATGGGTGAAGGGAGAAAGGGAGGCGCAAGGAAGGGGAAGAAGGGAGGGAAGGGGCAGGAAGTAGAGAGGGAAAAGTTTAAGGAGAATGAGAAGGGGAGAGGGGGTGGGAAACAGGAAGGGGAGTCGAGGGAGAAACGGAGGGCGTGAGGATGGAGAAAGAATGGAAGAGGAGAGAGGAGCAGTTAGTGGACAGTGAGAAGAGGAGAGATAGGGCGAGGGGAGTGGGTGGAGGTGGGGGAGGTGGGGGAGAAGGTGGGATAAGGTGGGATGGAAGAGGGAGAAGGAGGGATGGGGAGGAGCGGAGGAGGAGAGGAGAGGAAGAGGTAGGGGGAAGGGGAATGATAGGGCGAGGGGAGTGGGCGGAGGTATGCTGTGGGGGAGAAGACGGGATGGGGGAGGGAGGGCAGAACAGGGGTGGGGGGAGGGGGCGGTAATTTGGTCAAGTCCGCGCGGAGAGGGATTTGACGAGGTTAGTGGAGCCCCCACTCCGCCCCACTCCGCCCCACTCGCCCCGCCCATCTACCACCGACCGCCGGTACCCAGCATGATTGGCGTTGACAGCTGAGGGGCGGGGCGGGGCGGGGCTGGGCGGGGTTGGGCGGGGCTGGGCGGGGCGGGGTGGGGCGAGGCGGGACTGGGCGGGGCGGGGCAGGGCGGGGCGGGGCATGGCGGAGGGGGCGGGGGGGGGGGCTAAAGCTCCCACTGGTTGCTGGACGGCGTGTTTCATAGTCCCCCGACGCGCCCTCTGGCGGCGCGTTGTGGCGCTCAGCCGGAACTACTTTCGTTAGGCCGCGATGAGGAAACGCGGAGCCAATCAAGGCCCGGCGATATGTATGTGTGGCCGGGGAGACGCGCCGGAATGCACAGCGGCTGTATGGACAGAGAGGGGGGAGGGGGCTAACGGGAGGGGGAGAGTGGGTGGGTGGGAGGGGAGGAGGGGTGAGTGACAAAAGGGGCTTGGGGAACAGTTCAGAGGGCATTTGTTTCTAGCGAGAAGTTGAATACATTGTGACTGACATTTGACACCCCTCCCAATGTTCCAATCCCATAGCGCCCATTCCAACACTTCTCCAATAAACATTCTCATAGCTCCACTTCCATAGCCCACATTCCAACACTCCCCCAATAACCACTCCCATATTTCCACTCCCATAGCGCCATTCCAACACTTCTCTAATAACAATTCCCATAGCTCCACTTCCATAGGCCCATTCCAACACTCCCCCAATAACCACTCTGCTAGCTCCAATCCCATATCCCCCATTCCAACACTTCTCCAATAACCATTCCCATAGCTCCACTCCCATAGCTCCCCTTCCACAACTCCCTCAATAACCATTCCCATAGCTCCACTCCTATAGCCCCCATTCCAACACTTCTCCAATGACCATTCCCATAGCTCCACTCCCATAGTCCTGCAAAGCTGCAAAGAATTCAGAATCGAGCACTGAGAACAGTCTACCAAGGCAAGACACTCAGTGTGGCTGAACTGCACAAGAAAGCAAAATTGAATACTCTCTCAGAATGAAGGGACCTACACCTGATGGCACTAATGCACAAATGCGCAAAAGACGAAAAATTCATTGACCGCACAAATAGAATAACAAGAAGAGGGGCCTCCACTTGCCTCAATGTACCACACCCTTCAACAAATAAATATATCGGAGCACCAATCTACAAAGGTAGTTCTCTGTGGCTGAGTGGTTAGAGTGTCTGACTTTTTTCTAGGTCAAACGCCTAATCTGAAGGTCAGTGGTTCGATTCCCTGTGTCCCCACCTCTGCCAGTTTAGATTTCCACCACTGTATATAACTTACAGCGTCATCAAAGGCCAGTTGCTCTCATACCATCTCTCTGTGGTGTGGGGGCTTAAAAATCCCTTGGGTCGGTAAAAGTGTAGGCTCGGGCTTTCTATCGACAAACTGTCTAATGGTGAAAACAAGTCTATTCAGACTTATCCATGATAGGCAGCATAAATCTTCAAGAAAAAAGGAAGAAAAAAAAACGTGTCATGTGGAATGACCTTCCTACCAGAGTCAGAGAAACACAAACAATACTTGCCTTCAAAAATGCATAGAGAGACTATGTGGTTATTCAGGCCCTTGAATGACTACAACAGTAATTACTAGCAAAGCCCCAAGCTTCTGCCCCCCCCCCCCCCACACACATCCTCGCTTGCTCTCCTGTGGGTTTTTCCCCCACACCACCCACCCCAATGGGCCCCCTCCCCTTCCACCACACTTAACCATCCTACAGAACTATCAACCTGTTTAAACACGTTGAACATTATATAAGACGGACAAAATGTCTTGTCACCTATAAACTTACCTTGTTTTATTTGAGAAAAAATGTAACCCTCAATGATTGTTTCAGTTGCCCTGAATATACACTTTCTACTAGGTGCTGCTCCCCTCTCCACCCGATTCCCAACTCCCCCACTCCCTCACTCCCCCACTCTCCGACTGCCCTACTTCCTCCCCACTCCCTCACACCCCCACTTCCCAATTCCCCCAACTCCCCCACTCCCTCACTCCCCCCCCCCCCACAACTGACGCCCCCCCCCCCCGCTGCCGGCCGGTGAGCATACGTTTTCCCATCACGTGTGCTTGATGAGTGTAAGTGGCCAGGATGCTCGCCCTGCTGAGCTATTGTCGCCCACCTCCCCCCCCGCTCCCTTCCCCCCACGCGCCCCAAGCCCCACTCTGGCGGGCAGCTGGTGTCCGGCGTACGGGGGGAGGGGGGAAGGGCCGCACGGCGGGAACCAGCGGGTAGCCAGCAAGTAGCTAGCGGGCACCGGCGGGTAGCCAGCGAGTAGTCAGCGGGAACCAGCGGGTAGCCAGCGGGTAGGCAGCGGGTAGCCAGCGAGTAGCCAAGGGAGCCAGCGGGAGCCAGCGGGAGCCAGAGGGAGCCAGCGGGAGCCAGCAGGAGCCAGCGGGAGCCAGCGGGAGCCAGCGGGAGACAGCGGGAGCCAGCGGGAGCCAGCGGGATCCAGCGAGAACCGGCGGGAGCAAGGGGGAACAAGGGGGAGCCAACGGGATCCAGCGGGAACCAGGGGGAGCCAGCGGGAACCAGAGGGAGCCAGCGGGAGCCAGCGGGAGCCAGCGGGAGCCAGCGGGAGCCAGCGGGAGCCAGCGGGAGCCAGCGGGAGCCAGCGGGAGCCAGCGGGAGCCAGCGGGAGCCAGCGGGAGCCAGCGGGAGCCAGCGCGAGCCAGCGCGAGCCAGCGGGAGCCAGCGGGAGCCAGCGGGAACCAGAGGGAGCCAGCGGGAGCCAGCGGGAGCCAGCGGGAGCCAGCGGGAGCCAGCGGGAGCCAGCGGGAGCCAGCGGGAGCCAGCGGGAGCCAGCGGGAGCCAGCGCGAGCCAGCGCGAGCCAGCGCGAGCCAGCGCGAGCCAGCGCGAGCCAGCGCGAGCCAGAGGGAGCCAGCGGGAGCCAGCGGGAACCAGCGGGTATGGAGAGGGTATGGAGGAGGTAGCAAGTAGGTAACTAGTGGGTAGCCAGGGGGTATATAAAGGGCATGTAGAGAAGAGTAGGAAGCGGGTACTCAGGAGGTAGATGGTTGGTTGTTGAAGTTTTATGTCCTGGCAACATCTAAGGTCATATCAGGCCGCGTGAAGAGGGTAGGAAGTGGGTAAGGAGTGGGTAACCAGTGGGTAACCGAGATTATGTTACCTGCGACATGCGATGTACGTCATGCGACATGCGATGTACGTCATGCGATATGCGATGTACGTCATGCGACATGCGACGTACGCTATGTCACATGCGATGTGCGTCATGCAGCATATTACATGCGCCATGCGATATACATGCATGAGGGACATGCTCTTGTAGACGCACGCATGCACCATCGGCCTCTATCCCGTGCCGAAAGGGGATAAGCAACTTATGCCCCGGTCACATACACATTAGTGGACGTAGGTGAACGTAGGTGAACGTAGTGGAGGCTAACGTGTGTCAAACGTGGTGTAAGTATGTTAAACTACTTTGAAATAAGTTAAGGTATGGCAGGTTTTGGTACAGATAAATACATTATGGTACGGATAAATATGTTACGGTACCGATAAATATGTTACGGTATGGATAAATACGTTATGGTACAGATGCCGGGACGTTCAACTACGTTCAACTACATTAGCCTGCACTACGTTCACCTATGTCCACTAATGGCTATGTGACCAGGGCTTCGTCCAAGTATGCTAGAGTATGCTATCATATGCTAGAGTGTGCTAGAGTGTGCTAGAGTATGCTACAGTATGCTACAGTATGCTACAGTATGCTACAGTATGCTAGAGTACGTTAGCATCACACATGCAATTTCAGCCTCTAACATAGAGCTCTTTTGAACATGTGCACAAATTATATCGGACATCACGCTCACCTACGTTATTACCAAGTTAACATCAGGGACAAGTATGGATGCCGGTGATGCGGATTCCGAGGGACACCAGTTTGCCAGGGACACTTCCATTCAAATACATTGTTAAATCTTCAATACAGAAGAAGTCAAATATCTCCCAAATTACACCATCTAGAAACAAATTGCTTGGTACACATATAGAAAACATCTTTACCATAAAGACTATATTAAATTTATACAGTTAGGGTTCTTGAATTCTATTAATTTTGAATAAAACTAACGTTTTGCACTGTGCGTACCGTCAAACTCAAGGCATTGTCAATGGTTGTGAGCAATGTTCATACAGAAAATACAGAAGAAGTCAAATATCTCTCAAATTACCTCATCTAGAAACAAATCGTTTAGTACACATATAGAAAACATCTTTACCAAAAACATTATATTAAATTTATAAGGTTGGTGACGATGCTATTCGATGCTATTCGATTTTGATGCATGTGCAGAAGTGATGTGTCCCTCGCAAACTGGTGTCCCTGGGAAACTGCAACACCAGTACGTTCAACTACATTCAACTACCTTCAACTACCTCAACTACGTTAGCCTCCACTATGTTCAACTACGTCCACTAACATGTATGTGACCGGGCCATAGGTTGTAATTCTAAGTTGCACGATTACCATCCTAATATGACCTCACATACTGCTAGAACATAAAACCCCATTCATTCAGTTACATCTATGCATTGGACGGTGTCTGAAATTGTGTCCTCAAGTGCACAGTTTCGCTGCATCGCGATTTGATTTTTGCAACTTTGTGATGCCAAGTGGTCAGTGAAGGATGGATTTTACAATCTCACAATACCAAGTGCAAGATGAAGCAGGAATCTTAGAACTGTGCAATGCCCATTGCAAGATGAAGTATGGATCTTACAACATTGTAATGCCAAGTGACCAGTAAAGTATGGCTGTTACAACCTTGTAATGGCATATGCAAAATGAAACATGTATTTTACAACTCCATAATGCCACGTGCAAGATGAAGTATGGGCTTTACAACCTTGTAATTCCCAGCGGCCAGTAAAGTATGGATTTTCCAACCTTGTAATTCCAAGTGGCCAGTAAAGTATGGATTTTACAACCTTGTAATGCCAAGTGGCCAGTAAAGTATAGATTTTACAACCTCATAATTTCACATGGAAGATGAAGTATGGATTTTACAACCATGCAATGCTAAATGCAAGAAAAAGTATGGATTTTACAACCATGCAATGCTAAATGCAAGAAAAAGTATGGATTTTACAACATTGTAATGCCAAGTGGCCAGTAAAGTATGGATTTTACAACCTCGTAATTTCATAAGGAAGATGAAGTATGGATTTTACAACCGTGCAATACTAAATGCAACAAGTATGGATTTTACAACCTTGTAATGCCAAGTGGTCAGTAATGTATGGATCTTACAACCTCGGAATGTCACATGGAAAATGAGGTATGGATTTTACAACCTTGTAACGCCCAGTGCAAGGTGAAGTATGGATTTTACAACCTACTCCTGAAATATGGATCTACTAATACCAAACGCCAGATTAATTAATCAACGATTAGTATTAGCACTACTGTTTGGTTTTACTCAGCCGGGGCACCCTAACCGCCCTGCCATCCGGTGAGGGGAGGCACCTACCCGCATATGTCGAAGACGCCAGACTGCTTCTGCACATCCATGAGGTTCGAACAGCCGCGGAACAGTGGGTTAGTCTTTCCCGACTGCGACACCAGACACGGCAGGTTGTGCAGAGTGCCTGCAACAAAGCATAGAAGTCGCACTCGTCATAGAGGCCGCACCACCAAGAGGAATCTTTTTAATATAATTAGTAAATGCATTAGTAATTCTGAGAAAAATGTGCTATTTTCATATTTTGGTAATAAATTCTACACCAAAACTAGCTAGCAATTAAGCCTATAACAAGAAGCAGTCATATTGGTTCTATTCTTCATCATCATCATCATCATCAAGCTGTCGGTCGCGATGCGACAAAAACTGCATTCATTACTTGACGCCCCTCTCCATTGTTTTGTGCAGTTGTACATTTCATGAAAGCTGCCTGCAAAAGTGTTGAAGTGCTGCTGGCTTTTGCAAGTTACCAGCGGCACTCTCTCGGGGAGCAAATAAAGGTTTCACACTGGCAAGAACATGTCCAGACAGGCGCAAAGCTATTTGTCCCTGCAGTGGCTGGTCGGGAGATGTTGGAAGTTTCATACATCAACCACCCTTGATGCTGCCACAGTGACATGGTTTTCTGTTCAGGGTTTGCTCCCTTAGCCTTTGGTTCTGTCAAGAACCTGTACCACAAGGCAGTGGTTTACAATTCTGCAGGGCAGGGGCGTCAAACTCCCTGAGGTATTGCAATAGCTGCATACCAAGGCCACCACCTAGGCTCCCTGATATCAACACACTACTCATGCCTACCTGTCTATGTGGTTACTTGCCTGAGAGGTCAGTGCAGACCACTACACTTGTCCCCTTGGAATTGTAAGTCTTCCAATGCCTACAATTACATACTACAGGCAAGGCACTTACACATACATACACAGGGTAGGTTCAACAACCATACAGTGCGTAGCTTGTGCAGGATCATGGTCACGGCAAGCAGTGTCATGGGGGTGATGAAAATGGGAAATATTGCACCCAGAGCGGGACTCAAACCCACATCTCTTTGCATTCCGGGCCAGTGTGCTAACCATTACACCACCTAGGCTCCTTGATATCAAACACACTACCTACTTGTCTATGTGGTTACTTGCCTGAGAGGTAAGTGCAGACCATACACATATTTGTTCAGAACTGCCTCGTAAAGGAAATATGTGCACTATATAAATATGTGGGATATTTTACTAAGAATATACTGATTAATTTGCAACTGACTTCTTCTGTTCCTAGCTATACATCTACTTAGCCAGCAGGAGTTCCTTATTCCTATTACATATTCTACGCCATGGTGTACGCTATGAGGTGGAGCAAATCCACCATCTTCGCTTCATCTAAATCGAATGTTACACATAAAAAAACTAAACTAAATCGAAAGAATTAAAGTTGCATTGTCCGATGGTTTTGAGTTTCTGTCATTTTCAAAGATAAATATATTAAATTGATTGTTATAATTTAATTACTTTAGTTTGATGTACATTTATTTTAAATGGTTATCTTTCGAGATATTGCAAATTTAATTTTGGCAAGCACAATTTTAATATATTAATCTACATGATTTCATCAATTATTCACCCAAATGTAGCAAACTATGATAGATAAGCAGTTGACCCATATATTTAGCACCTAAAGGCCCTGTCACACCTCACCGGATTGGGGCGAACAGACAGAAAATGAACAATGTCTGGTTTGTGTCCGTACAAGTTTTGAACTTGCACAAAACTAGGAATGGATGCCGCCGGACTGATGTCTATGGTTCTTCTTCGGTTTGATTTTGGTTCGTCCGGTGGCTATCCAGTCATGTCTGTTTCAAGTCCGTTTCATGTTCGTTTCATGTCCGTTTCATGTCTGTTCGTAGACCTGATGTCGCAACACTTTGACACATTTGAATACATTTTGATACTTATCACCACCGGACTAGACAATTCTGTCCATTGCTCAATCCGGCTTAGTGTGACAAGCACTTTAGATTGCAAATTCATGCGGTTATATCCAATAACCCAGCCTCCCAACACTTTTTCTATAGGGTTGTTTAGCAGCCCAGTCCTGGAGACAGCGCTGCAGGAGTAACTAGCCACACACACTTACTCCTGTCTAGATTTCTATGAAGCCATCATACAACCTTATTATAAAAATGTTACTTCTGACAAAATGGTGCTTTCGAGATAATGAGGACTGAAGCTGCATAAATGCATGATAGCAAAGCAGATAGAACAATATTAATTTTAAATATGTCAGTGAAAAATACCAGTTGAGAAATAGTTGTGTAACTGCTTGATAGCCTTTTGTAGATTGAACATTTTTACATCCATAACACCGATTCGGTCACTTTGTCAGATAGAAAAAATTCCTAAAGAAAACAATTACTTACTGACACAACAAAACCACACCTGCCCCTGAGCACCGTGAATGCTTGCTGTGTACTGTTACAGAAAGCAAAAGACAGGCCAGGAAAAGTGGTAGGCACTAAACAGAAAAAATAGGGAAATTAGCTCACCTAAGTATTAAGGAAATCAGGAAAGCTATCACCACATGGCGCATTCCACCTGGGTATGTGTAATGGCACAAACCAACACAGAAGTGGACAGGCCACGGTCATGCAACTGATCCACCCTGAAATACAAAATGGCTAGGGAAGCAACACAGCCATCCCACCTGACCGCAGTCCTAAAGGGTCCGAGTGTGTTCTAGCACACGAGTGCACTATCTAAGGACAGGATTTAGGTGAAAGGATGCTGTAACAAATAACAAAAATCTGAATGGAACGGGATCCTCTCCCACAAGCCTGCATGTCACCCAAGTAGATGTACATAGTAGGCTAAGGTATCATTACTCAGACCAGACAAAAAAAACTGGAAAATTACAAAAAAACTAACATAGGCTATTACTAACAACCAAAATTGCAGAAGGCTGACCCGAGCAGACACAGGTAAACACTCCTGGGCAAAGGAACAGATCAAGACAGCACCACAGCTGTCCAGCGTTGAAAACAAGCACCCTGACAGGAGCTTATACGTTATGGGCAGAGTAAATACCTCGTCAATAAAAAAAAAATAAAAAAATAAAAAACCTTTTCATAGTAAGGTCACGATCCGTGACGCCAAAACCAGGCTATATCCTCTGAATAGATCACAATGCGTACTCTCCCTGCGTTCGTTGCAGGTGTCCACCACCAGGCGGCGCGCCAGTTGCAGGCTTGGCTCGTGCGGTGCGCGTGCGCACTCCTCCGTCAGGGTCTGCACGCACACCAACCACTTCCGGTACGTGCTGCAACACGAGCAGTGAGTTAGGGATCAATGCGGCGTAGGTCTGTACATACTCACAGTGACAGTGACAGTCTACTCACAGTGAAAGTCTACTCACAGTGACAGTCTACTTACACTCACAGTGGTGGTATACCTACACACAGGGACAGTTACACTCTCTGTAAGCATACCAACACTGACAATCAATTAATGCTGACACTATACTTACTCACAGTGACAGTCTACTTACTTACAGTGACAATCTACTTACAATGACAGTACCAATCTACTTACTTATATTGACATTCTACATACAGTTCCAGTCTACTTACTGTCAGTGGCATTCCATTTACTGACGGTTACAGTCTACTTACAGTTTCAGTCTACGCACAGTTCCAGTCTACTCACTGACAGTTACATTATATTTACTGACAGTTCCAGTCTACTCACAGTTTCAGTCTACTCACAATGACAGTTCTAGTCTAAGTACTGACAATGACGTCTATTTACTGACAGTTATAGTCTACTTATTGACAGTTTGAGTCCACTCACTGACAGTGACGGTATACTTACTTATAGTGACAGTCTCATTACTCTGACAGTCTAGTTACAGTGACGGTGACAGTCTACTTACAGTGACCCCGACAGTCTACTGACAGTGACATTCTAGTCGCACTGACTGTCTACTGACAGTGACATTCTACTCGCACTGACATTCTACTGACAGTGACATTCTACTCGTACTGACAGTCTACTGACAGTGACAGTCTACTCGCACTGACAGTCTATTGACGGTGACAGTCTACTCGCACTGACAGTCTACTGACAGTGACAGTCTACTCACTCACAGACCACGTCGAGCTTGGCCTCGTCGGGCGCGCTGAGGAACTCCTGGTAGAAGGCGCCACTGTGCAGCACGGTCACCTCGGTGTGGCACGCCCCCTGGCGGGCTTCCCACGCAGACCCGCTGCAGCCTGCCGCCGCCAGGATCGCTGCTGCCGGCCAATGAGAAGAAATGCATTGTACGAGAGTCCCTCGCATACATGTTGTAAAGCTTACAGCTCAAATCTGTGGTTGTGTAGGCAGGCTATAATGAAATCAATACAGACAAAGAGAAAGGAAGAGTATAAAGTGTGAAAGAAGAGAGAGAGTCAATCCCTCTGGTTTATTATTTATATGGTACATGGATTCAGTGTAGAGTATCACCCCACCCTTTTCCCCCAATGGGAAACAAGCATTCTTAGCTGTAGGAATAGGGATCCAGCATTCCTGGTCCCCATGGTTACCAGTGATCTGTTCACCACCACCAAGCTGTGTGGCTCCCCTGGCCACCACCTGCCTTGAGCCTGAGTGTGGTGATCCTACCTAGCAGAGTGGGGAGGGGGTAGGCTCTGAGTGCCCCTTACACACAGCCCTGCCAGCACCACTATGTCTATTTACATCTCACTCAGGCACCACCAGCACCTACATATACACATACATGCATCTGGTCACGTATACCCGATCAGTAATAGAACATTTGCATTCCCTCACCAATGCATTGAATCGGACTCGGATCACCCAAGTTATTAGAATTTCAAATCGAACACTGCTAGTGGAGTCGACAAAAACAAGTGCGTGTGCAAAAAGACCCGACCCCAGTAACCCACATCTTGGCTGGGGGTGGCTAGGAACAATGACGTCACATTTGCGCTGGTACCGCCCTGCAGGATAACAGCTACCAGTACCAGTCCTACATGTTTTGTTGTTGTAATAAGCTATACACGTCAGCCACACCTCTCCACTACTACTCACTATATAACCGGCATGCCCTCAAAACACAAAGCAATACACATCAGCCACACCCCTCAACTACTACTCACTACATAACCGGCATGCCCTCCAAACACTAAACTATACACATCAGCCACACCCCTCCACTACTACTCACTACATAACCGGCATGCCCTCCAAACACTAAACTATACACATAAACCACACCCCTCCAGTACTACTCACTACATAACCGGCATGCCCTCCAAACACTAAACTATACACGTCAGCCTCACCCCTCCAGTACTACTCACTACATAACCGGCATGCCCTCCAAACACTAAACTATACACGTCAGCCACACCCCTCCACTACTACTCACAACATAACCGGCATGCCCTCCAAACACTAAACTATACACGTCAGCCACACCCCTCCACTACTACTCACAACATAACCGGCATGCCCTCCAACACTAAACATACACGTCAGCCACACCCCTCACTACTACTCACTAATAACCGGCATGCCCTCCAAACACTAAACTATACACGTCAGCCACACCCCTCCACTACTACTCACTACATAACCGGCATGCCCTCCAAACACTAAACTATACATGTCAGCCACACCCCTCCACTACTACTCACTACATAACCGGCATGCCCTCCAAACACTAAGCTATACACATCAGCCACACCCCTCCAGTACTACTCACTACATAACCGGCATGCCCTCCAAACACTAAACTATACACATCAGCCACACCCCTCCACTACTACTCACTACATAACCGGCATGCCCTCCAAACACTAAACTATACACATCAGCCACACCCCTCCAGTACTACTCACTACATAACCGGCATGCCCTCCAAACACTAAACTATACACATCAGCCTCACCCTCCACTACTACTCACTACATAACCGGCATGCCCTCCAAACACTAAACTATACACATCAGCCACACCCCTCCACTACTACTCACTACATAACCGGCATGCCCTCCAAACACTAAACTATACACGTCAGCCACACCCCTCCACTACTACTCACTACATAACCGGCATGCCCTCCAAACACTAAACTATACACGTCAGCCACACCTCTCTACTACTACTCACAACATAACCGGCATGCCCTCCAAACACTAAACTATACACGTCAGCCACACCGCTCCACTACTACTCGCTACATAACCGGCATGCCCTCCAAACACTAAACTATACACGTCAGCCACACCCATCCACTACTACTCACAACATAACCGGCATGCCCTCCAAACACTAAACTATACACATCAGCCACACCCCTCCACTACTCCTCACTACATAACCGGCATGCCCTCCAAACACTAAACTATACACATCAGCTTCACCCTCCACTACTACTCACTACATAACCGGCATGCCCTTCAAACACTAAACTATACACGTCAGCCACACCTCTCTACTACTCCTCACTACATAACCGGCATGCCCTCCAAACACTAAACTATACATGTCAGCCACACCCCTCCACTACTACTCACTACATAACCGGCATGCCCTCCAAACACTAAACTATACATGTCAGCCACACCCCTCCACTACTACTCACTACATAACCGGCATGCCCTCCAAACACTAAACTATACACGTCAGCCACACCCCTCCACTACTACTCGCTACATAACCGGCATGCCCTCCAAACACTAAACTATACACGTCAGCCACACCCTTCCACTACTACTCATTCTATAACCAAAATGACCTCTGACCGAGGCTCCACCAGACGGCGTGTTGTTACCTGGTAGCGCCTCCTGACGGTGACAGTGAGCGCGCTGCCTGGCGGACAAACTGCGGCCTGCCATCAGGAGCAGACGACTTCTGTCCAGGAGCGGCCGTATTTACCGACGCGGGTCTCATTACGTTAGCCTGGCGGGAAAGTGACGCACCTCGCACGGCGGGAATCCCGTAATTACTCGTTCTTTCGCTCCGGGACGAGTTCTTGCAGGGACGGGACGGGCGTGGCTGGGCGTGGCTGGGCGTGGCTGGGCGGGGACGGGGCGTGGCTGGGCGCGGGGCTGGGCGGGGACGGGGCGGTGCGGGGCGGGGCGGTGCTGGGCGGGGCGGGGCTGGGGCGGGCGCGGGCAGGGAGGGGCGGGGAGGGGCGGGGAGGGGCGGGGAGGGGCGGGGAGGGGGATCCCACTGGGTGACATTATCCTGATACAAAGCAAACCAGCCCTAGCCCTATTCAACTAATACAGAGTCTCAGGCTAGGTGGTGACAAGTATACATTTTATAAGTCATTGCTTTGACTCGGCCGGGCTTTGTATCTACGACTTCCCCACGGAAAGTTAACCAGCACTCTTACCGATTAGGCAACACCATCAGGCGGGGGCGATAAAGCAGTTATTAAACTGTTAAATGTTCAATTACTGTAAGTGTTTACCTCTTAACAATAAAACTTGTCATTTTCATGTATTCTAAAATACAATCAGCCATAAAAGGAGAAATAAGTGATATCGGTCCCGCGAGTCTGGTATCAGGTCCATTTGAATGCTAAGGTATCGCGAATTATTGTAGATATCAGATTGAAGGAATATTTTTTCAGCTCGCTTGGGACGCTTAAAGCTGCATAGTCCGATGAAAACATCAAATTTTCAAAACCAAAAGAATTATCTAGTTTTGATTCTAGATATCTAACTTAGATACTGGTGTATTTATTAAACATTTGTCGCTACATAGAAGGGAAGATCTAGTCAATTTAATAGAACTTCTTACTGTAGACGCCTGTGGTGTCAGAGTTTTGACGTGCTTGCCGACATTATTTTGCAGGCTTACACTTCAAATATCTCAAAAGTTACCCAATTTTAAATAAACATTACTTCAAATTAAAGTAAGGTAGATTATAGTGATCAACCTAACATATTTATCTCAGAAAATATAAAAAATTCAAAACCATCGGAATATCAATCAATCAATAGTTCCGTCCTCTAGTCGAGGGTTGGATGCAATGGTTCTCCACTTGTCCCGATGGTGTGCTGTTCTGATAGACTGTGAATAATTCAAGCCTGTCCACTGTGAAATATTTGTAAACCATGATGTTCTTGGTCTCCCTCTCCCTCTGCTGCCATTCACCTTCCCTTCCAACAATGTACGGTATATTGAACTCTGACGAATGATGTGGCCAAAATAAATAAGTTTCTTTGTCTGTATAGTGGCAAACAAGCTTTTCTTATTTGTAATTTTTCTGAGAACTTCTTTGTTGGTGATCTTCTTTGTCCATGATATTTTCATCATCCTTCGATAAGTCCACATCTCAAATGCTGCTAAAAGTTTGTACATTTTCTTCGAGATTGTCCATGTCTCAGCCCCATACATTAGAGTAGACCACACATAACACTGAAGAATACGCTTCCTTGTTTGTATTAATATCTTACTTGATGTTAACACTCTATACATTTTGGAGAATGTTGTTCGGGCTATTGTTATCCTTCTTTTAATTTCTTCCTCACATCTCCCATCATTTGTAATCTTTTGTCCGAGATATATGAATTCGGATACTTGTTCTATGTTTGTGCCATCTATAAATGTCAATATAACCATAGATGGCATCGGAATATGCAACTTTAATTAATGGGCGTCTTACCCTACTCTACTCTGACCGGGAAATCCACATGTACACATGCTCCTTACATGGGCATCTGGTGGGCGAGTGTTGAATCACTTCCTACACCACCAACATTCATGATCTACAGGCCTAATTAACACATGATTAACATTAAATCAAACCTGTCACCGAGAATCGTTATTATTGGTCTTTGTTTTACGTCCTAGCAACATTTAAGGTCATATCAGGACGGGGCGCCGACAATCAGTGAAGTGCAAAGCCTCTATTTTGTTTGCTTGTTGTTTTACATCCTAGTAATATCTAAGGTCATATCGGGATGGGTAACGACTTGTGACAGTGCGTATTCATGGTGACTTTATAATGCTGTCCCAGTGGGAGACTAGGCCACTGGCACCATGGCCTGATATCTCATACAGTCACATTATACTGATGCTGCACTAACCAGTCCTTGTCCTATCCTAGTAATGCCCAGTGCCAGGCTAGGTAGCGACAAGTATCAATGTGATGAGTTAATGGTTTGACTTGCTGGGATTTGAACTCAGTATGTCAGGTGAGGTTATGGTGGGACTATGGTTATTAGACAGGTGAGGTTTGGATGTGGTTGGTTTCCGTCCTAGCAACATCTAAGCTCAAAGCAGGAAGGGGAGAGACAGGTGCCACAGGCAAGGTGCCTTAATTAGCCCCACCCCCACCTCCACCCCCAATACCACACCCACACTAATATATTCCCAACCCACTCCCCGTGCTCACTCCTACCCCCTCCCCTACCCCACCCCACCCCAACCCCATCCCCTACCCCACTTGCAAACACCCCCAATTCTAGTAAGCAGGCTCTAATTAAGGCGGCTAATAAAGCGCGCGAAAACTCGCAGGGCCCAACGCGAAAGTCGTCTGCTCGGTTCCGAAATGAGAGCGATTACAGCCACTGCTGCTGGTCACGGGATGTGACGTCATACGGCGTGCTGATCATACGGTGTGCTGGTGTGGCCATCCTGGGTGGTGGGAGAGGGAGGCAATGGGAAGGGGAGAAGAGAGGGATGAGGGAGGGGGGTCAAGAGAGGGAGAGGGGGGGCGGGTAGGGGGATTGGGAGGAGAAGAGGGAGAGGGAGAGAGATTGGGGAGGGGAAGATGGAGAGGGAGAGGGAGGTGAGGTACCAGGAAGTGGGAGGTCAGGGGGAGGGAAGGGACCGATGGGAGAGGGATGGGGTAGGGCGCGTAGAGATGGAGGGGAGAGGTGAGGGCAGAAGAGGATGGACAGAGGGAGAGAGAGTGAGGGAGGGGTAGAAGATAGTGACGGTGGAGGGGAGGGGAGAGTGTACAGACGACAGGTGAAAAAGCTGCATGCCTTCATGATGCGACATCTGCGTTCAATCATGAGGCTAACCTGGAAGGACAAAGTGACAAATAAGGAAATACTCAAACGAACAGGGCTGCCCTCTATGGAAGATCTTCTGATCAAAAAGAATCTCCGGTGGACTGGACACCTCATGAGGATGTCATCAGACAGGCTACCAAAGCAGATCCTCTATTCTCAACTGTCTCCTGGTTACAGAAAGAGAGGGCGCCCTCGTCTCTGGTTAAAGGATACCATCAAGAGAAACCTGAAGCTGAGAGACATTAAGCCTGACTCATGGACGCAACTCTCACAGCAGAGAGCTAAATGGAGAGCGGCAGTCAAGTAATGAAAGCAGTCTTTGTCACATCGCGACTGACAGCATGATGATGATGATGATGAGGTGAGGGTGAGTGTGAGGGGAGGGGGGAGGGAGAGGTGGAATAGGAAGGGGGTGGTGGGTGGGTGGGTGGTGGGGGGGGGGAGAATGGGAGAAGGGAGGAAGATGAAGAAGGGGGACGAGGGGAGAGGAGACGAAGAACTGAATACATGCTCGCTAACCATCCTCTCCCTGCCCATTCCACCCGACCTCGGAGGATGGGTGAGGGGCCGGGGGGAGCTCCCGGAGAATGTGTTCAGTGGTGCGTGACGACAGTCACTAAGGCTGCCAGGGGTCGCGACCCTCTCTGGGAGGAGGTGGGGGAGGGGGGGACGGGGAGGCGCATAACCGTAGCCGAATAGTCGAAACCCAAACTAGCAGCCTCATTTTGATATCGGCATGGCTATCTATTATCACCGCGTGCCTTAATCTCACGTCGTGCAAATAAACTCAGCCATTGTTTAATATGGGGTTTGAGGCCGGAAGGCATCAAGAATGAGTATTTACTGAAGTGAAGTCAATTCCATATGCATTTCATATGGCTGAGGGGCTAAATCCTGCACCGGGACAATAAAGTGTCCATTAATTGGCCATGTGTTAATAAGCTCCGCTATTTCGGTCGAGAAAAAACTGTCCTTATCCGTTCGGAGCTATTCTAAATAGCCCCGACCTGCCCCGAATAGCTCCGAGCTGCCCCGAGCTGCTCCGAGCTACTCCGTATAGCTCCGAGCTGTCCCAAGCTGCCTCGACCTGCCCCGAACTGCCTCGAGCTGCTTCGAATAACTCCGAGCGGGCTGGAGCTGCTCGGACATGCCCGGACATGCCCGGACATGCCCGGACATGCACGGACATGCACGGACATGCACGGACATGCCCGGACATGCCCGGACATGCACGGACATGCCCCGACCTGCTCCTTCCCAAGCTTCCCCGAGCTGCCCCCAGCTGCCCCGAGCTGTCCCGACCTGCTCCGACTTGCTCTGACCTTCCCAAGCTGCCCCGAGCTGCCCCGAGCTGCCCCGAGCTGCCCCGACCTGCCCCGACCTTCCCCGACCTTCCCCGACTTATCCCGACCTTTCTCGGGGTGGCTCGAGCTGCCGCGAGCAGATCACTACCCGAGGCTGCCCCCGTTCCTCCCTGTGCCCGATGTGTCTGCCCGATGTAGAAGAAGCAGCCAATCACAGGCCGGCTCGACCCACGGCAACTGCCGAGCAGCGACACGCAGCGGGATAACTCTGAACCAATAAGCCTCGGCCGTGTTGAAGGCTTATTGCACCCCCCCCCCCCCCCCAACCCCCCAACCCCAAAATAACTCTACGTATTTAAAGGCTAGCCCTGCCTGGTTCAGCATCAGTTAACTCGTCAGTAAACTAATAGAAATATCTGGATATTCTCTATTCCTGAACAAATTCCTAAACCAAACAGCAAGGCGGCAAGGTTGTGTTTTCTGGGTGGTGGTGGTGGTGGGGGCGATGTTTGTGTGTGTTATCTACCTAGAATCCCGTGTTGGGTTCCAGACGGGATGGCCGAATGAGATGAGCATCCGTCTCCAGTTTAGGTAGATCGAACCCAACAGTCGAACCCTGGTCAAGTCAAACCAATTAATTACAAATTGATACTTGTTGCTTCCTAGCCAGGTGCTCGGCATTATTAGGAGAGGGCAGGGACTGGTTGGCTCAGTCTCAAGATAATGTGACTGAGTGCGATATCAGGTCATGGTGTTGGTGGTCTCGTCTCCAAGTGGGGCAGCACTATAAAGTCACCATGAGTGAGCACTATCACAAGTCTATGCCCATCCTTAGATATAGCCAGGACGTAAAACTCCAACAACCAACCAACAACCAACCACCCACGTGGGGAACCAGCTTTCCTTTTCGCGAGTCCGGCGGCGTCTCGCTATGGAACCAGTTCGGAGCGACTTAAAGCCACCTGGTGGCGCCTTTTGTCGGCCGCTCGCCGAGCGGAAGGAGCCGAGCGATAATAGGGGGTGGGCGATAATAAGGGGTGGGCGATAATAAGGGCTGGGCGATAATCGAGGGCCACTTATCACACAGCTATATAAATGCGCGCAGCGGGTGTGGGTAATCAGCGAGCGCGACTTGGCGCACTTAGCGGCGCGTCAATGAACTCCTTATGATCAATGTCGCCACTAGGCGGCATGGTGGTAGCAGGGGCTCGCTGCTAGCTGGCGACACGCCCGGCTGAGCTTACCTTAAGTAATGGGGGCGTGTGTCAGAGCTACTTCGGTGGGAGGGGTGGAGAGGAAGAGTAGGAAAGGGGGAGCGGGAAGGGAGAGGGGGAAGGGGCAAAGGGGGAAGGGGGAGAGTGGATGCGTGAGGGAGGGGAGCGGGTGGGTGGGGGAGGGAGCTATGGGGGTTGTGGGTGGGAGAGTGGTGGGGGGTAGACGGGAGGGGAAAGAAGGAGAGGGTAGGGGGGGTGGTGGCTGAGGGGGATAGGGAGTGGTATGGGGGAAGGGGGAGAGGGAGGGGGGAGAGGGGGGCAGAGGGAGGGGGAGGCGGGTTAGAGTTAGTCACGCTGTGCACTATGAAGTATTGAAGTGACTTATAGATATTTCATTATTATATCATTAGACCAACAGAAACACAAAGTGACGGTTCAATATAGTTTATTATGGCATTCATGCGAAACATATTTTAGTTTTGTTATTTATGTAAATATATCTTTATTTACATATAGATATCCCCCATGTCTCCCCCATTTGTCGCCCATATCTCCCCCATGTCTCCCCCCTATTTGTCGCCCATGTCTCCCCCATTTGTCCTCCCACGTCTCCCCCACATCACCTCCCCATGTTTCCCCCAAGTTCCCCCATATATCCCCCCCTCGTCTCCCCATGCCACCCCCCCTCCGTGTTCGCGTGGTACTGACGGTTCTCCTAACCGGCTTCCCCTGAGCCTCGCTGAACCCAGCCGGCTCTCTCATTTCAAGCCACTTCACACAAGGCGCGCCAAATGCAGTTATCAAATAGGCCGATTATTTCAATATCACGCTGCACGCTGCTGGGCAGAGTGGGGGGGGGGGGGGGGTGCGTGAGGGTTGGGGTAGTATTGGTGCGAGGGTGTGGGTGTGGGAGTGGGTGTGGGTGTGGATTTGGGTGTGTAGTGGTGTGTGGTGTGTGTGGGTGTGAGGTGATTTTGATGTGGGTGTGGGTGTGTGGGTGTTGCTGTGGGTGTGGGTGTAGGGTGTAGTAAGTGGGTGTGGTGCGTTGCGTGTGGTGTTTGGGTGTGGAGTATTTGTGGAGGGGTATGGTTTTGTGGGTGTCGATATTGCGCATGGGTGTATGGATATTGGAGTGTGTGGAGCGGATGGGAGGGGGGGTGAGGGCTGAGAGAGTGAAAGAGGTAGGGGGCACAGGGAGAGGGGGAGATGGGTGGCATGGGGGAAGGGGGAGAGAGAGAGGGAGAGGGGGAGAGGGCGAGAAGGGAGGGGCAACTCCTCCCATCACTCTCATCCCCTCCCACATCTTCCCCTTTCCCCTACCACCGAAGTAGCTGTGACACATGCACCCATTACTTAAGGTAAGCTCAGCTGCGAGTGTCGCCACCAAGCGGCGAGCCCCTGCTACCACCAAGCTGGCTGGTGGCGACATTGATCATAAGGAGTTCATTGACATGCCGCTAAGTGCGCCAAGTCACGGTATGCGAATGTGTGAGTGTGGTGGTGTGTATAATGTGTGGATGTGGTGTGGTGTGTATGAGTGTGAGTGTGTGTGAGTGTTTGGGTGTGTGAATGTGTGGGTGGGTGGAAATGTGGATGTGTGTGAGTGAGTGTGGTGCGTGAGTGTGTGGGTGTGTGAGTGGGTGAGTATGGAGGTGTGTGAGTTTGTGGGTGTGGGAGTATGTGGGCGTCTGAGTGTGAGGGTGTGTGAGTGTGTGAGTGTGTGGGTGTGTGGGTGTGTGAGTGTGTGAGTGTGTGAGTGTGTGGGTATGTGAGTGTGTGGGTGTGTGACTGTGTGAGTGTGTGGGTGTGTGAGTGTGTGGGCGTGTGAGTGTGTGGGTGTGTGAGTGTGGATGTGTGTGTGGTGTGAGTGTGTGGGTGTGTGAGTGTGTGGGTGTGTGACTGGATGTGTGAGTATGTGTGGGTGTGTGGGTGTGTGAGTTTGTGAGTGTGTGGGTGTGTGAGTGTGTGGGTGTGTGGGGTGTGAGTGTGTGGGTGTGTGAGTGTTTGGGTGTGTGACTGGATGTGTGAGTGTGTGTGGGTGTGTGAGTGTGTGTGAGTGTGTGGGTGTGTGAGTGTGTGGGTGTTTGACTGGGTGTGTGAGTATGTGTGGGTGTAGGTGGGTGGGTGTGTGAGTGTGTGGGTGTGTGAGTGTGTGAGTGTGTTGGTGTGTGGGTGTTTGGGTGTGTGACTGGGGTTTGGCGAGCTGGAAATGAGTTCCTTTGTGCTTTGACCTCAGGTGGAGATTGACCCTATTTGACCTTAATTGACCTACATCTTACAGGAGGCATTCGATGAAAATATGACATTTGTCATGGTCTCTCACACCTGTTAACTACCCGACCCTTCGTTCATACCTCATATACTGTTCAGGTAAGTTCTCCTATCTCTCACACCTCTCACACCTCTAACCCCCCTCACACCCCTCACATCTCTCACACCTCTCACACCTCTCACACCTCTCACACCTCTCGCACCTCTAACACCTCTAACACCTCTAACACATCTAACACCTCTAACACCCCACCCACCTATCACATCTCTCACACCTCTCACACCTCTCACACCTTTCACATCTCTCATACCTCTCACACCTCTCACACCTCTCACACCTCACACACCTCACACACCTCACACACCTCACACACCTCACACACCTCACACACCTCTCACACCTCTCACATCTCCCACATCTCTCACACCTCTCACACCTCTCGGACCCCACACACCTCTCACACCTCTCGCACCCCTCACACTTCTCGAACCCCTCACAGCTCTCACACTTCTCACACCTCTCACACCTCTCACACCTCTCACCCTTCACACACCTCTCACACCTCTCACCCCTCTAATGCCTCTCACCTCTCTCATACCTCTCACACCTCCCACCCCTCTCACACCTCTCACACCTCTAACACCTCACATCTCACACCTCTCACAATATTTCCTCCTAATGTCATATCCTACGTACCTCACACATTTTTTTAGAAAAATAGTAAAAATTTAATATTACAAAAGAGAGAAGACTGGATAACCTCGGCACGCACAGGCAACAACGCAGTTGGAGCCGTGTGTGTTCCATTACTTGTCTGTTCTAAAGACTGGGCACCGAGATGGGCTGGCCGAATGAGTTGAGCATCCGTCGCTCGCTTTGGTAGATCTTGGGATTCGAACCCACGGGTCGAACCCTGGTCGAGTCAAACCAATGACATACAAATTTATACTTGTCACTTCCTAGGCTGGCGCTGGGTATTTGGCTCAGTGTCAGGATAATGTGACTGAGTGGGATATCCGGTCATGGTGCACGCAGCCTGGGTTCCTACTGAAGCAGCACTATAAAGTCGCCATGAGTGCACACTGTTACAAGTTGGTACCCGTCCTGGTATGACCTTAGATGTTGCCAGGACGTAAAACTCCAACACCCAAGCAATCTAGAGATCGGCCCGAGGTGCTGCATGACGTCATCATTCACTTTTTTTTTTTAATACTGCCTATCATGGATAAGTCTGAATAGTCTTGTTTTCACCATTAGACAGTTGGTTGATAGAAAGTCTGAGCCTACACTTTTACTGACCCCATTAATTTGTAACCTCCCACACCCCATAGACATAGTAGGAGAGCAACTGGCCTTTGATGACACTGTAAATTATACACAGTGGTGTAAATCCAAATGGCCAGAGGTGATGCCAAAAATTCACAACCTTTCTTATTCCACAGGTTCCTCCTCGAACTGTATGGGCAGTACTAAGCAGATATTGTCCGATAAGGGGCTTGAGGTCTGAGGGACCCTAGAATAATAATAATAAAAATATTATTCATTTCAAAGGAAAGTTAAATCAAACTAAAGTAAGGTGGATCATAATGACCAGCCTCACATATTTATCTCAATAAATGACAAATACAAAAAAAACATCGGCCTATGCAACCGTAAGCGGTGAAAATTTGAATCACTGACGATTGCTCTTCCTTATTCAACAGCTCCATATCCTATTGTAAAGTCGACGGCTGGCGGTTTGAGTGGTGTGGACAGGCTAATAAGAAATCACCACAGGCAAGGAAGGAAAGTAGATAAAGAGTGAAAGGTAGGAGAGTGAGACTCTCTCATTTATTACTTTTATAGTTTCCAGAACAAGATGGTGGTGATCACATGATCCAATCTTCCAATCCCTAACAAGCATTCCTCTATCCACCAATGAGGGTTCAATATCCCTGTTGCCAAGGCATGGTTAGGTCTGTATCTGTGGCAGGGATCCATAAATAACTGTTGAGGGGAGGGGGTATGTGAGGCAACTTCCCAAAGACTGTCCCACCTAAGAAGTGACACTCCTTCTCGAAACTATATCAGTATACAATGTCTATCCTTTATGAGTAGTAGAACACCAACTCCACATATACCTTATATGCCTTTGGTTTTACATACTAGTTACCATTTTATAGGCAAGTTGAGTCCGAGCGCCAGACTAGGTAGCGGCAAGTATACATTGTTAAGTCATGGTTTTGCCTCCTGTCGGATGGACAGAAGTGGCTACTCAACTCAGTTGGCCATCTCATGTCGCTGTTGCCATCGCCCTAATGCTGCTGGTTTCTGGCAGGTTGTCTGTTTGGAGTAGGATTGTGTATTGTGTTGTTGCCTCACACTGACCTAGATTAAGTCACGTGGCTGATGATCCCAATCCGCTACTGGCGAGTTTAAGCTGCACCTGCAGGTACTGTCAGCGTCACCTGGCGGGATATCTGTGGGGGTGGGGGTTGGGGGGGGGTTCCTCCCGTTCTGAATCTGATCACGTGTTGGAGGGGGGTTACACTTTCAGCTGTTTCCGTCTTGGTCACCACCCACTCTCTGTACACCACGCCCCCCCCCCCACACCCATACACATTTAAACCTCACCTCAATTTATTTTGTTGTTGTTGGTACATTAGTTGATTAAGTGGGGGGAAATTCAATCGCGGACAATTGGACTTTCTCATTTCACTGCTTCTTGCCCTATTCTTGGTCTTCTTCATACCCACCACTCCTTGCCCTATCCTACTAATGCCAAACGCCAGGCGCCAGGCTAGGTAGCGTAAATTATAAAGTATTAAGTCATTGGTTTGAATTGACCAAGAAGTGATTTTTAATTCGATGACCTTACAAAAAAGGAGATGGACGCTCAACTCATTCGGCCATCCTCTCTGGTCCATTTGGAGTTGTTCTGGGATCTAACTGGACCAGATATCTCCATTTCTTCCATGCTGTCATAGTTGTACCTGTGTTCCTCCAGCAATTGGCTTGTTTGTTGGGGTTTCACATCCTGGCAACATCTAAGGTAATATCAGGATAAGTACCGACTTGTGACATTGCACACTCATGCTGACTTTATGACTGCTTCCCTATTGGAATGTTAATCTAAGAAAATGGCAACAACTCACAACCATCGGACTATGCAACTTTAAGAAATATGGGTTCTGACAAACACCCCAAGAACGGAACATTTTATCAACAAGTATTTTCTAGGCAATGGGAACAAGATCAGTCTGACTTATTGAAATAGGCAAATTAACCAACTTTTACTAAAAAAGTTCTTGGACAGAAGTGAAACAACAGATCAGAACTAGTCATTTTCACAAAAATCCAAAGCGGTTCTCCACTAGAAAATCACATATTATATTCATTGTGGCACATACTGACGAACAAGGGACAATGTTATTGGTGAAATTTAGTGAAGCGCAAACGGTTGCATGTGAATTTCCCTGAGCCACCCCCAACCTCCCAGCGCCCCAGCGCCCCAGCGCCCCAGCGCCCCAGCGCCCCAGCGCCCCAGCGCCCCAGCGCCCCAGCACCCCAGCACCCCCCCCCCCTCTGGCCCCCCATCCCACAACCCCCCTGCCCCCCAGCCCTCCGCCTCCTGTCCATGAGAGTATATGTATCTGTTATCAGGCAGTGCATCACTTCCGGTTAAGACAGGAGTCTGTGCGCTTCCTTGAGGTCATGTGACCTGGGAGACATACGGGGGATGATCCTGTGAGGGAGGGTGTGGGGGGGGTATCCATGGATGCAATTCGCGCCGTGAATCCCCAGGGCGTCGGATTAATACGCGGCGCGTCGGGCGGGTCGAGGCGGGGAACTCCAGCCCGCAGCGAAATGTCGTCTGCTCGTGTAAAATGTTGTCTGCTGGGGCGAAATCTCGTCTGCTGGCGGGAAAACGGCGCCTGCTGCTGTAAATGTCGTCTGCTGTTGTACAGTGTCATCTGATGTAGCGAAATGCCATTCGCTTGAGCAAAATATCGTCTGCTGCTGTGAAATGTCTGCTGCTGCAAAATCTCTTCTGCTAGCCTATAATGGCGGTTGCTGGTGTAAAATCTCGTGTATTGTTGTGTGAGGTTACCATCTGTTGTAGCGAAATGTCGTCTGCCATAGGAAATAGTTGTTTGCTGCTGTGAAATCGCATGGTGAGTCAAAATGTCGTCAGCCTTGCGAAATGCGGAAGGGTGGTCTTAAACTGGATGTATGGGTTCACATACTGCTGTGATGGTGAATAACTCAGTTAGCACCAAGTTAGGGCTAACTTTGTACTTCCCACACCCTGACGTAGGCCTAACTTTGTACTGCCCACACTGTGAGGTAGGACTAACTGTGTACTGTCTCACACTGTCACGTAGGGCTAACTTTGTATTGTCCCACACTCTGATGTAGGCCTAACTTTGTAGTGTACCACACTCTAACTTTGTAATTTTGTACTGCCCCACTCTAATGTAGGCCTACTTGTGTAACACTAGAACCTGAAGCCTGAAGCCTGAGCCATGGAGCCTATAAGCCATAAGCCATAAGCCTCAAGCCTCAAGCCTCAAGAATCAAGCCTCACACCTCAAACATCAAGCCTCAAGCATCAATCATCAAGCCTCAAGCATCAAGCATCAATCAACAAACATCAAGCATAAAGCATCAATCATCAAGCCTCAAGCCTCAATCATCAAACATCAAACATCAAACATCAAGCCTCAATCATCAAGCATCAAGCATCACTCATCAATTATCAAGCATCAATCATCAATCCTCAAGTATCAAGCCTCAAGCATCAAGCATCAAGCATCAAACATCAAACATCAAACCTCAAGCCTCAAGCCTCAAGCATCAAGCCTCAATAATCAAGGATCAAGCATCAAGCCTCAAGCATCAAACCTCAAGCATCAAGCATCAAACATAAAGCATCAAGCATCAAGACTCAAGGCTCCAGCTGCGGTGCTATGCGATAAGGCGTCCCGAGCTGAGCCTCCCACCTGGTAGTTTACATTCTTCTCGTACAGCCGATTATACTTCACACAGTGGACAGGCGAACTGCGTCTGCGCAAACACGGCCCCGGCCCCGCCCCGCCTCCCACAGTCATGTTCTGATAACACCCATGTGTCCGCAGCGCGCTGCACACACAGAAGGTCCGCACTGACCATGCACAGAGGAGGTCCACCCTGCACCATCATAGAAGTCTGCACAAAGGAGGCATGAAGCTACACACGCATAGGAGGTCCACACTGAACACACACAGAAGAGGTCCACACTGCACCATCATAGAAGTCTGCACAGAGGAGGCATGATGCTACATATGCAGAGGGGGTCCACACTGAACACACACAGAAGAGATGCACACTGCACCATCATAGAAGTCTACACAGAGGACGCATGTTGCTACCCACACAGAGGAGGTCCACACTGACCATACACATAGGAGGTCAACACTGCACCATCATAGAAGTCTGCACAGAGGAGGAATGAAGCTACACATGCAGAGGAGGTCCACACTGAACAAACAGAGAGGAGGTCCACACTGTTCAATCTTCGAAGTCTGCACAGAGGAGGCATGATCCTACAGACACAGAGGGCGTCCACACTGAACACAAACACAGCAGGTCCGCACTGCACAATCAGAAAAAGTCTGCACAGAGGAGGTCCACACTGAACAAACACAGAGGAGGTCCACGCTGTACAAGCTTAGAAGTCTGCTTAGGGAAGGCATGATGCTACAGACACAGAGGAGGTCCACACTGAACACACACAGAGGAGGTCCACACTGCACAATTATAAAGTTTGCAAAGAGGAGGCATGATGCTACACACCCAGAGGAGGTCCACACTGAACACACACAGAGGAGGCCAATACTGCCCCATCATAGAAGTCTGCACATAGGAGGCATGATGCTACACACGCAGAGGTGGTCCACACTGAGCATACACAGAGGAGGTCCACACTGAACACACACTGAGGAGGTCCACACTGCACCATCATAGAAGTCTGCACAGAGGAGGCATGAAGCTACACATGCAGAGGAGGTCCACACTGAAGACACACAGAGGAGGTCCACACTGCACCATCATAGAAGTCTACACAGAGGAGGCATGAAGCTACACATGCAGAGGAGGTCCACCCTGAAGACACACAGAGGAGGTCCACACTGCACCATCTTAGAAGTCTGCACAGAGGAGGCATGATGCTACCCAGGTAGAGGAGGTCAACACTGAACACACACAGATGAGGCCAATACTGCACACACAGAGTATGTCCACACTTCACACACAGAGGAGGCATACACTGCACACAGTAGAAGCCTGACACTGGACACACAGGACGGACAGACTCACGCTGTTTGGCTGCTGGTGACTTGTTAGCACGGCAGTGCCGGCCCGTCCTTATCTCTGACTCCTGCGTCTGATTATCCGCCGTTTAATCCGGCTCTTTGTGGACGCCGGAGCTGGCGAGGGATGATGGCTTTTATCTGGGTCTGCGGAACTAACAAATGCCCCACCACTTCCGCCAATATCCCTCCAGAGATTCTAGGGGGGGCTGATCTATCCCGTCTATTGCCTGACCAGGTATGCAGGTATAGCAATACCTCAGGGAGTTTGACGCCCCTGCCTTGCAGAGTTCTAAACCACTGCCTTGTGGTACAGGTTCTTGACAGAACCAAAGGCTAAGGGAGCAAACCCTAAACAGAAAACCATGTCACTGTGGCAGCAGTAAGGGCGGTTGATGTATGGAACTCCCAACATCTCCCGACCAGCCACTGCAGGGACAAATAGTTTTGCGCCTGTCTTGACATGTTCTTGCCGGTGTGAAACCTCTATTTGCTCCCCGAGAGAGTGCCGCTGGTAACTTGCAAAAGCCAGCAGCACTTCAACACTTTTGCAGCCAGCTTTCATGAAATGTAGCTGAGAGACATTAAGATCGACTCATGGACGCAACTCTCACAGCAGAGAGCTAAATGGAGAGCGGCAGTCAAGTAATGAAAGCAGTCTTTGTCGCATCGCGACCGACAGCATGATAATGATGATTGCCTGACCTACCTCCTGGGTTCACTGACCTACTTCCTGTATTGGCTGACCAACCTCTTGTAATAGCTGCCCCACTTCCTGTGTTAGCTCACCTACTTCCTGTGTTGAGTGACCTTTTCCCTGTGTTGGCTGACCTAGCTCTTGTGTTGGCTGACCTACTTCCTGTGTTGGCTGACCTATTTCCTGTGTACACTGATCTGCTTCCTATGTTAGCTGACCTACGTCCTGTGTTGGCTGACCTACCTCCAGTGTTCTCTGACCTAGCACATGTGTTGGCTGACCTATCTCCTATGTTGGCTGACCTACCTCCTGTTTTACCTGACCTACCTCTATTGTTTGCTGACCTACTTCCTGTTTTGGCTGACCTACCTCCTGTGTTGGCTGACATACCTTTAGTGTTGGCTGTCCTATCTCCTGTGTTGTCTGACCTACCTCCTGTGTTGACTGACCTAACTCCTGTATTAGCTGACCTGCTTCCTGTGTTGGCTGACCTACCTCCTGTGTTGGCTGACCTACCTCCTGTGTTGGCTGACATACCTTTAGTGTTGGCTGTCCTATCTCCTGTGTTGTCTGACCTACCTCCTGTGTTGACTGACCTAACTCCTGTATTAGCTGACCTGCTTCCTGTGTTGGCTGACCTACCTCCTGTGTTGGCTGACCTACCTCCTGTGTTGGCTGACCTGCTTCCTGTGTTGGCTGACCTACATGCAGTGTTGGTTGACATACCTCCTGTGTTGGCTGACCTACCTAAATTGTTGGCTGACCTATGTCCTGGTTTGATCACCTTCTGGGTTGCTAATCTCTTAATGTTCATCCCACTCCATAAGTTAAGAGCTTAGCTTTCAGTAATACAATAAACCAAGGCTAAGGTATTTTAGTGACCGTTTTATTCACAAATATGGGGTTTTATTCCCTAGTTTCAATATCTCTAAAATAAGCATCGATCTTGGCTTTGCCTCAGGTGATGCTTTTATTCCCTGCTTCCCTCAGGCCTGAACTGTCACAATGCAAAATAGTTCTGAAAACTGCAGAGTTTTATTTTTTGGTCCAGTAGTTGTTTAAGCAGGGGAAATTTCAGTCACAGACGACTGGTCTTCCTCATTCCACTGCTCCTTGCCCTATCCTAGTAATGCCGAGGGTCTGGCTAGGAAGCAACAAGTATCAATTTTTAAGTCATTGGTTTGACTCGACCAGGATTCGAACCCACTTTCCCATGATGTACCACCATAGGAGATGGACGCTCTAACTCATTCAGCCATCCCATCTGGTCAGTTCAGTGGAGTAAAAACAAACTATTCATTTCTAAACCAATACATGTATTTAGAATTTATTATAAATCTAACTCAAACACAGGCGGGTTCGTTAGAAATATATTGCTGGATAGAAGGAATACTAAGACAATTTAAAGCTGCATGACCTAATGAAAGCATAAGCAAACCAAGCACTGACCTAGATTTAACCCCTAGATATTCAACTCAGGTACTGATGTCCTTCTTAAGGCCCAGTCAGACCTTACCTTACTAAGTACCGGACCCCACCAGACAAAGAATTGTCTAGTCCGGTGGTGTCTGGTGTTGAAATGTTGCAACGGCCGCCAGACAAAACGGACGCTAAACGGACAAGAAGCGTGAATTAATGAATAGCCAACAGATGAGAACCAGACAAGAACTGGATGGCAAATGAGTGTCAAACAGACGGACCGGACACCAAATGGACACCAACCGGACACCAACCGGACACCTACCGGACACCTACCAGATTGTTCATGGATGCGCCAAAAACCAATGGACTGAATTCCCGCAGCACCGTCAATGGACTCTTGAGGATACAAACAGGACACCTAACAGATTAGTAAAGGACATTAAATGGACAAAACGGACTTAAAATGGACACCAACCATACACTTCAGTCCGGTGGTGTCCGGTACAAGTTTTGTGCATGTTCAAACTTGTACTGGACACCGCCGGATACCACCGGACAGATAACAAACACGCCGGATGTCAGCAGTATATAAACTGTACATTGCCATATTTCACCGGACAGTGTCCATTTTCTATCCGGTTCCTCAATCCGGTAAGGTCTGACTGGGACTTGAGGCATTTATTGTGCATAGGAGGAGATACTAGCCAATTTAATAGGACCCGTTAGTGCTGACACCTAGACCATCAGCATTTTGACGCGCTTGCCAAAATTAATCTTTGAAATGTTTTCAATTTATGCATCTCCAAAATTGGCCATTTCAGAAGAAAGTTACTTCAAACTAAAATGAAGTAAATAGCTTATAACGATCAATCTAATGTATTTATCCTAGAAAGTGACATTACCTCAAAACCATCGGACTATGCAAGAACCTCGCATTGCTGAAGCCTATATATTATGTTAAGCAATTGTAATGTGTACAGAACAATTAATTTGGAACATTTTCAATTTAAATATCTGTAATATTTACCTATTCAATAAATGTTCCATCAAATTGAAGTAAATCAGCTTATAATTATCAATCTAATGCATTTATCTAAAAATTATGACAGAAACTCAGAATCATTGGATTATGCTAATTTAATATGTAGGGACACACACCGCTGTCACGTGACCGGACACGGCAGTCACGTGACCCGTCAGTGTTACTACCACGTGTCTAAGTACTGCTCAGATCAAGCAGCATTGGCAAGGATGACAATCAAAGGCATCCCATCAACAATCAATCACTCAAATATGGAGGTGACAAGATATGTACATACATGACAAGATATGCCCAAGCCAATGCTGATCAAAGCAATGTTTTACAAAGTGCTAAGAACCTAGTGTTAGAAAGTGGTACTTAGCTACTGACTACAGCGCCGTTTTATACACAGTTAGATGGCTAGCGTTAGAAAATGGTACTTAGATACCAATTATAGCACTGTTTGACACAGCATTAAACCCCTGGTGTTAGAATGTGGTACTTAGATACTGACTACAGGGCCCAAATGTATGAGGCCGGGTTAGTGGTCCTAACCCGCGCGTCGTGCGGATTTCCCGGGTTAGCGGCCAAAATTGTCAATGTATGTGCCCAGTTTACGCAAACACTGTGAGAGTTAACATCACCTACACTAACACCAAGCCTTAGGTGGTTTAACGTCGGGGCTAGGCACCGATTCGGCCCAAATCTGTTCAAAGCGAGAATATTTAACAGAATCACATATGCAATCAATAAGAGGAAATTGATCAATTTAACCCTAAATCCGAACCATTATTAACGCTGCCGCTGCATTAGCGGCAATATTAATATTGTCGAATCGACGAATGTAACATCACCGCCGCCGCAGCGATGTGGATATCCATACTGTCGAACATCAACTAAACATCGCCGCAGCAGCGGCAATATATTAGGCCCAAATCTATTCAATGCGATCATATTTAACAGAATTACATACGCAATAAGTGAAATTTTATCAATTTAACCCTAAATTCGAACCGTTATTAACGCTGCCACCGCATTGGCGGTGATATTGATAGTGTCAAATCGATGAATGTAAACTAAACAAATAGGCTTGCTCACCGGCAACAGGCTCACCACTAAGTAGGCTGCTGGTGCTTGGCCGCTGATATTGTCAAATAGCGGTGCTCGCCGGGTACAGGCGCAGAGGGATTTCCCAAATCTATAAATAACGCATTGGTTAGCTAACTCCGCCGCACTTTGGTCAAATACATTTCCCGTGACACATATTCCAACACCGACGTTAGCTAACCCGCCGCCCGTCCTTAACATGGGAGCCGATAAAAACTTGGTCTTATATTTGGCCCCAGCTCGGTTTTATACAAAGTAGTTAGAAAATGGTACTTAGATATCAATTATAGCACTGTTTGACACATCATTAAACCCCTGGTGTTAAAACGTGGTACTTAGATACTGACTACAACACTGTTTTACATAGCATTACACCCCTGGTGTTAAAACGTGGTACTTAGATATTAGGTACTGACTGCAACGCCGTTTTACATCAGCTTTAACCCCTGGTGTTAAAACGTGGTACTTAGATACTGACAACAACACTGTTTTACATAGCATTAAAACACCTGGTGTTAAAACGTGGTACTTAGGTATTAGGTACTGACTGCAATGCCGTTTTAACATCAGTTTAACCCCTGGTGTTAAAACGTGGTACTTAGATACTGACTACAACACTGTTTTACATAGCATTAAACCCCTGGTGTTAAAATGTGGTACTTAGATATTAGGTACTGACTGCAACGCCGTTTTACATCAGGTTTAACCCCTGGTGTTAAAATGTGGTACTTAGATACTGACTACAACACTGTTTTAGTCATAGTATTAAACCCCTGGTGTTAAAACATGGTACTTAGATATTAGATACTGACTTACATCAGGTTTAACCCCTGGTGTTAAAATGTGGTACTTAGATACTGACTACAAGGCCATTTTACATCAAATTAAACCCCTGCTTTTAAAAAGTGGTACTTAGATACTGATTATAGCACCGTTTGACACAGCATTAAACCCCTGGTGTTAAAACGTGGTACTTAGATATTCGGTACTGACTGCAATGCCGTTTTACATCAGGTTTAACCCCCTGGTGTTAAAACGTGGTACTTAGATACTGACTACAACACTGTTTTAGTCATAGTATTAAACCCCTGGTGTTAAAACATGGTACTTAGATATTAGATACTGACTTACATCAGGTTTAACCCCTGGTGTTAAAATGTGGTACTTAGATACTGACTACAAGGCCATTTTACATCAAATTAAACCCCTGCTTTTAAAAAGTGGTACTTAGATACTGATTATAGCACCGTTTGACACAGCATTAAACCCCTGGTGTTAAAACGTGGTACTTAGATACTTAGCTATAAGACAGATATTAATTAGCACCGGTCGCCCACAACATCTGGCGGTGAATGAGTAGCACAACGCGCCCGTGGCGCACTCTGTTGGCGGAGGTCTGCGATATCGATCTCATTTGTGTCAGCTGACAACTTGCAGCTTCTTAATCCACAGCACGAAGCGCGAAGGCAGCCTCACTTTAAAAGGCAGCCAGGTTAATAGAGGCGGGATAAGGCGAGGTGAGGCCGGGTGGGCGGTGTGAGGCGGTGTGGGGCATGTTAGCTGGTGTGGGGCGGTGTGGGGAGGTGTGAGGTGGTGTGGGTTGGGGTGAGGTGAGTTGAGGCGGAGTGAGGTGGGTGGGGTGGGGCATATGGGGTGGTGTGAGATGGTGTGGGGAGGTGTGAGATGGTGTGGGGCGGTGTAAGGCGGTGAGGGGAGGTGTGAGGCGATGTGGGGCAGGGTGAGGTGAGTTGAAGTGGGGTGATGTGCGTGGAGTGGGGCGGTGTGAGGCGTGTTAGGGGCGATGTGAGGCGGAGTGAGCTGATGTGAGGCGGTGTGAGGCGGTGTGGGGCATGTTAGGTGGTGCAGGGCGGTGTGGGGAGGTGTGAGGCGATGTGGGGCACGGTGAGGTGAGTTGAAGCGGGGTGAGGTGGGTGGAGTGGGGCGGTGTGAGGCGTGTTAGGGGCGGTGTGAGCTGATGTGAGGCGGTGTGAGGCGGTGTGGGGCATGTTAGGTGGTGTGGGGCGGTGTGGGGAGGTGTGAGGCGGTGTGGGGCACGGTGAGGTGAGATGAAGCAGGGTGAGGTGGGTGGAGTGGGGTGGTGTGAGGCGTGTTAGGGGCGGTGTGAGGCGGAGTGAGCTGATGTAAGGCTGTGTGAGGCAGTGTGGGGCATGTTAGGTGGTGTGGGGCGGTGTGGGGAGGTGTGAGGCGGTGTGGGGCACGGTGAGGTGAGATGAAGCCGGGTGAGGTGGGTGGAGTGGGGCGGTGTGAGGCATGTTAGGGGCGGTGTGAGGCGGAGTGAGCTGATGTGAGGTGGTGTGAGGCGGTGTTGAGCTTGTGGTAAGGCGGGATGAGGTGAGGTGAGGCGGGATTAGATACCCTCTCTGGATGTGACCTTATATGTCACTATGAAGTAAAAGCCCAATAAAGCAAACCGTTGCATACAACACTTTGCTGTTTACTTTATGCGCGCATTCTCTCGCTCTAATCTCCCTTACACTCACCCATGACATCCTTGCTCCGAAAACAATGGTTGCCAACGTCTGGGCATCGCTGGTGAGTATGGGTTCTTTGGTATAAGGTGGTCGCAAAGTGGTCGCAAGCTGTAGTGTGACTGGGGTATCAAGATATCTCAGTATCTCTACACGCAGCGATACTGAGATACGGAAACCTCCACTTTCACTTTCACACTGTTTATCTTCTATATTCTATCTTCTATCTTTCTATCTTTCTATCTTTTGTTCTACTTCTTCTCTTCTCACTCTTATCATAGCCTCAACCTGCATCCTTCTCCTCCCTCCAAATGTCCATCCTCTACCATTCTGACCTTGCACCCATCCTTCTCTTCTTCACCTCCCTTCTATTCCTCTACCACCTTCCCCCTTCCTTACCTTCCCTTTCCCTTGTCTCTTCCCTCTTCCTTCCCTTCCTTTTCCCTTTCCTTTCTCCCTTTCCTCCATCTCATCGGTTCCTCCTTTCTCCATCTATATTCCCTTCCTTCCCCTCCCTTTCCCTGCTCCCCTTCCTTCCCCTCTCTTTCGTTCCTCCCCTTCCTTCCGCTCTCTTTCCCTCCTCCCCTTCCTTCCCCTCTCTTTCTCTCCTCCCCTCTCTTCCCTTTCATTCCTATCCCTTCCTCCCCTACCTCCCCCCTTCTGCCCCCTCCTTTCCCCCTCTCTTCTCTTCCCCATTCCTTCCCCCTTTCTTCTCTCTCCTCCCATCCCCATCCTTCCCATCCCATTTCCCCATCTCCTCCCTTTCACCCTCCCTTCTCCGACCTCCACCCTCCGTCCCTTCCTACCCCTCATTTCCCTCCCTCCTTCCTTCTCCCCTTTCCCCCTCCCTCCCTTTCTTTCCCCTCCCTTTCCGCCCTCCCCTTTCCTGCCCTCCTTTCCCCCCCACCCCTCTCCCGATTCCAGCCTTCCCTATTAATCGCTCACCGCCTATGACTAATACCATTTGTTGGCCTCTCTTAATTTATTCATGCCTGCGCGTGTGAAACTAACATAGAACCCTGCCACCAATGTTCACTTTCTCAGACATGTCCAAGTTGTGCATAATTCAAGAGTAACTGTGTTAGAAGTCGACAAAGCACCACGCGTCATTTACATAGCTGTTAGAGACTAGTTACTTCTGGTCTGTAGATACAAATCATGCAGCTGCCACTGCGTAGATTAGTTACTTCCGGTCTGTAGATACAAATCATGCAGCTGCCACTGCATAGATTAGTTACTTCTGGTCTGTAGATACAAATCATGCAGCTGCCACTGCATAAATTAGTTACTTCTGGTCTGTAGATGCAAATCATGCAGCTGCCACTGCGTAGATTAGTTACTTCCGGTCTGTAGATACAAATCATGCAGCTGCCACTCCGTAGATTAGTTACTTCCGGTATGTAGATACAAATCATGCAGCTGCCACTGCGTAGATTAGTTACTTCCAGTCTGTAGATACAAATCATGCAGCTGCCACTGCGTAGATTAGTTACTTCCGGTCTGTAGATACAAATCATGCAGCTGCCACTGCGTAGATTAGTTACTTCCAGTCTGCAGATACAAATCATGCAGCTGCCACTGCGTAGATTAGTTACTTCCGGTATGTAGATACAAATCATGCAGCTGCCACTGCATAGATTAGTTACTTCCGGTATGTAGATACAAATCATGCAGCTGCCACTGCGTAGATTAGTTACTTCCGGTCTGTAGATACAAATCATGCAGCTGCCACTGCGTAGATTAGTTACTTCTGGTCTGTAGATACAAATCATGCAGCTGCCACTGCGTAGATTAGTTACTTCCGGTCTGTAGATACAAATCATGCAGCTGCCACTGCGTAGATTAGTTACTTCCGGTCTGTAGATACAAATCATGCAGCTGCCACTGCGTAGATTCACCCCAAAGACAACAGTGGTATCATCTGTACAATCAACATACTCCTAATTACACCGGCCCTCCACTGCCCGTTGTGGATCCCGGCGGGCCTTGCGCACACCCCCTCCCTCCCACGCACACCCCCACCCCCGCCTCCATACAACACTCAGGCCTTATTGGATGATGACGGTCCGGACCATTCGGACCATCCGAGTCGTCAGAACTTCAAATAGAACACCCCGAGGTGAAGCTAAAAGTACACGGGCCGTGTGCAAAATGATCCAAGTCCAATGCCCCAGGTCTTGGCTGGGGGTATCAGGAGCATTTGTGCTGGTACCTGTAGTGAGATCATGTACTGCAAACCTACACTTTTATTTATATGTAAAAGTCTGACCATCAAGATTAAAATGGACATATAATTAAACTATGCGATCTTAAATGCTTTAAATTTACTACACAAAAAATGCAAAGCAACACTATTAACAAGCAGAAGAGAAACACACCTGAAAATACTAGCACACCACTACACCACGAAACAGGATTACACAGTAGCCCCCCGCAGGGACACTAGACACATGGCGGCCCCAATACTCCTAACGGAAAGAAGCAACATGAAAATACATGAGAGAAGTGTACTAACCATGGCAGCACATGCCTGGAATAAACAAAATGTAAAATTACGGGCAATCCGTAACCCTGACCACTACAAAAAATTCTTAAAGAAAACAATTACTTACTGACACAACAAAACCGCACCTGCCCCTGAGCGCGGTCAATGCTTGCTGTGTACTGGCACAGAAAGCAAAAGACAGGCCAGGAAAAGTGGTAGGCACTAAACAGAAAAAATAGGAAAATTAGCCCTCCTAAGTATTAAGGAAATCAGGAAAGCTATCACCATATGGCGCAGTCCACCTGGGTATGTGTAATGGCACAAACCAACACAGAAGTGGACAGGCCACGGTCATGCAACTGATCCACCCTGAAATATAAAATGGCTAGGCAAACAACACAGCCATCCCACCTGGCCACAGTTCTAAAGGGTCCGAGTATGTTCTAGCACACGAGTGCACTATCTAAGGACAGGGTTTAGGTGAAAGGATGCTGTAACAAATAAAATAAAATAAATCTGAATGGAACGGGATCCTCTCCCGCAAGCCTGCATATCACCCAAGTAGATGTACAGACTAGACAAGAAAAAACTGGAAAATTACAAAAAAACTAACATAGGCTATTACTAACAACCAAAATTGCAGAAGGCTGACCCGAGCAGGCAAAGGAACAGATCAAGACAGCGCCACAGCTGTCCAGCGTTGAAAACAAGCACCCTGACAGGAGCTTATACGTTATGGGCAGAGTAAATACCTCGTCAATAAAAAAAATCAATAAAAAGAAAATCTTATCTTGCGGTAGTTATATTTGTCATTTTTTTTCAAACCAAACATTTTGTATTAATCCACCATTTCTTTCCGGCCCAACCACATTTTGTTATTCAACCCAAGTTTGTAGGATCTGCGCATGTTCAGACGATCCGTGGTGAATCAGTTAGGGCCTTAGAATGTACAGTATAATATAAAAGGGGATATGTAAAGCTCTGTACCGCAACTGTCTTCATCACTTATTAGTAAGTCCTGAGATACAGAGAAGGATTGCTAGGGCTAGCGCATCTTTCAGTCGACTGTGCCAGACACTCTGGCACAACCACCATGTGTCCACATGGGTGAAAGGCAAGATCTACTGCACATTCATGCTATCCACCCTACAATATGGATCCGAGGCCTGGACAGTGTACATACAACAGATGAAAAAGCTGCAAGCCTTCATGATGCGACATCTGCGTTCGATCTTGAGGATAACCTGGAAGGACAAAGTGACAAACAAGGAAATACTCGATCGGACAGGGCTGTCCTCTATGGAAGATCTTCTGATCAGAAAGAACCTCCACTGGACTGGACACGTGATGAGGATGTCAACAGAGAGGCTACCAAAGCAGATACTCTATTCTCAATTGTCTTCTGGTCAGAGAAAGAGAGGGCACCCTCGTCTCCAGTTCAAGGATACTATCAAGAGAAACCTGAAGCTGAGAGACATCAGGACCAACTCATGGACATCACTCTCACAGCAGAGAGCTAAATGGAGAGCGGTGGTTAAGAAATGAAAGCTGTCTTTGTTGAATTGTGAGAGACAGCATCATGATGACGATGACGTCCTTATCTCAGCTAATGGTCACATGATCACCCTCTCAGCAGGCTGGCCAATTAACACACATTACATACAGAATCCTGATCACCAGCAACCAGTGTTGTCGTGGTGTTAATAACACATGGAACAGCATGCCTAGAGCGGGATTCGAACACATAATTATGTCATTCCTAAATGAACATCGCAGCCATTTGTCAATGTAGTAGCCCTGATGCGATCATCCTGGAAATGAAAGGAAGATTCAATGTACGCTAATCACATGACCATGGCCATAATCGATTAACACGACCCGGGCGACTCGGGTCACCCGAGTCGTCAGAATTTCAAATAGAACACCGTGAGTGGAGTCCACAAATACATGTGCCGTGTGCAAAACAACCCGACCCCAGTAACCCACTTCTTGGCTAGGGTGGCTAGGAGCGATGATGTCACATTTGCCGGATAACAGCCACCGGTACCAGTCATACATATTTTTTGTTGGTAATAACATAGATTAATGAAATGGAAATATTACTAAACTATGCCATCACAAAACAATTTAAATCCTATTTTGTGGTAAATTAAAAACAAAAAAAAGGGCCACCATTTTTTTCACCCCAATCGTGGAGAAGCTTATTTGATTATTCGACCCGAGTCTGCAGGATGTGCGCAGGTGCCAAAAAGTGGCTCGGGTCACTCGAGTCGATTAATCGATTACGCCCTTGCTGATAAGATGATCACGTGACCTGTAGGGAGCTGGCATGAGAGAAGGACTGACCAAGAAATAAACTAGTTGCAGTGCAGAGCTCGACTTCTGTGCGTTTATATTACACTACCCACGCCTACCTGTGTATGTGGACCGGGCGCAGTGGCCGAATCGGTAAAGCGCGGGCTTTGAGTGTGGAAGGTCGGGAGTTCGGTTCCCGGTCGAGTCAAAGCAATGACTTACAAAATTGGTAATTGTCGCTTCCTAGCCTGGCATTCGGCATTAATAGGATAGGGCAAGGACTGGTTAGCTCAGTGTCAGGATAATGTGACTGAGTGGGATATCAGGTCATGGTGCCAGCAGCCTTATTTTCTAGTGGGGTAGCATTATAAAGTCGCCATGAGTGTGCATTATCGCAAATCGGTACCGGTCCTGATATGACCTTAGATGTTGCCAGGATGTAAAACTCCAACAACAAAGAAACCTGTGTATTTGGTGCCTTGGCAGTGTGTCAGTGCAGACTGCTATAGCTGCAGTCAAATGGAATCTCCTTATGGCCTGTGAGGAGCATTCAATGACCTTGGTAATTAGGGTTATCGTCTGTCTGCGGCGGGCCGCTTCGAAATGAAGGTCACGGTGCAGGCTAAAGGTCAAGAAGCTGCTGCAGTGATGAAGGAACAGCACCATACTCCATCTGGAACCAGTTGGGGGTTTGGGTAACCAGCTGGGCGTTTGGGTAACCATATTGGGTATTGGGTAACCAGTGTGGGGGGTGTGGGTAACCAGTCTGGTATTGGGTAACCAGCTTGGGTGTTGGGTAACTAGTCTGGGGTGTGTGGGTAACCAGTCTGGGGATTTGGGTAACCGCATGTGGTGATGGGTAACCAGCTAGGTGTTGGGTAACCATCTGGGGGTTTGGGTAACCAGTCTGGTGGTTTGGACAACCATCCAAGGGTTTGAGCAATGAGCTGAGAGTTTGGGTAACCAGTTTGGGGTTTCAAGAATCAAGTTTTTAGCAATCAAGCAGCTGATGAGGTAACCCGGCAGATCTTTCAGCAACCAGGTGGGACTTTCAGCAACCACGTAGAGATGTCAGCAACCATGTGGAGATTTCAGAAACCACGTGGAGATTTCAGCAACCACATGAAATTTTCAGCAACCATGTGCAGATTTCAGCAACCACATGGAGACTTAAGCATCCACGTGTAACGTTCAGCAACCATGTAGAGATTTCAGCAACCACGTGGAGATTTCAGCAACCACGTGAAACTTTCAGCAACCATGTGCAGATTTCAGCAACCACATGGAGACTTCAGCAACCACATCTAATGTTCAGCAACCACATAGAGAGTTCAGCAACCACGTGGAGATTTCAGCAACCACGTGGAGATTTCAGCAAACAGGTGAACATTTCAGCAACCACGTGGATATTTCAGCAACCAGGTGAAACTTTCAGCAACCACGTAGATATTTCAGCTGTCACATGGAGATTTCAGCAACCACCTGGAGGTTTCGGTAACCACGTAGTGGTTTATTCAACCACATGGCGGTTTCAGTAACTCCGGTTGTAACGCTGCAGTCCTTCTAAACAAGCTATCTGGTTATTTATTCGCAGCTGATTGCGTCTATAAATCATTTCCACCACCAACTCTCTGAGGTCATCGGAAGGAATACTGTGGTGAGCAGCTCACTGGGCATGACTCTATGAAAAAGGTCTACTTAGCCATCGTTTCGCTGGTCGCCAGCTACCCGGGTCGGCCTGAAATGGGGTAGGTGGGGGTGTGGTGGCGGTTGTAGCCTCGTTCTGGCACCGTGGGGTCATGGCGCCATTGCCGTGCGATGACCTTTAAAAGGTCAGACGTTGCAGGTAGGACAATAGTATCCGTGCTATACCGGGTGGTATAGGAACGGTTATGAAACTCCTTCTTTATCGATCATTTTGTTGTTGGTTGTTGTTTTATGTCCTAGCAACATCTAAAGTCATATTAGTATGGGTACCAACTTGTGACAGTGCGCACTCATTGTGACATTATAGTGCTGCCCAACTGGGAGAGCACGCCACCAGCACCATGACCCGATATCCCAACCTGTCAGATTATCCTGATACTATGCTAACCAGTCCTTGTCCTATCCTATTAATGACGAGTGCCAGACTGCGTAGCGACAGGTATAAATTGTATAAGTCATTGGTTTGACTCGGCTGCAATTCGAACTCCCGACCTTCCACACGGGAAGCCTGGACTCTAGCGATTCGACCACTGCGTATGGGCTTATTTTTTTCCGATCACGTGGATTAGGAAACCAGCAGTTGTATGAGGTTGGGTTCTAATTGCGGCACCAGACGGGATGGCCGAATGAGTTAGAGCGTCCGTGTCCCATGCTGGTAGATCGTGGGGTCGTGGGTTCGAGTCGTGGTCGAGTCAAACCAATGACTTTAAAATTGATACTTGTCGCTTCCTAGCCAGGCGCTCGGCATTATTAGGATAGGGAAAGGACTGGTGTGCTCAGTGCCAGGATAATGTGACTGAGTGGGATACCAGGTCATGGTGCCAGTGGCCTGGTTTCCCAGTGGGACAGCACTATAAAGTCGCCATGAGTGCGCACTGTGACAAGTCGGTACTCATCCTGATATGACCTTAGATGTTGCTAGGATGTAAAACAACAACAAACAAACAAACAATCTAATTGCGGCGCTGCTCGGAGCAGACTCAACATTCAACTTCCTGTTTAGTTTACTGAGATGAAAATGTCACAGATACGGACCCCCCCCCCCCCCACCCCCACCCCACCACCTCCATTACCGGTCGCGGTGGCCGAATCGGTAGAGTGCAGTCCTCCCGTGCGGGAGATCCGGAGTTTGATTCCCAGTCGAGTCAAACCTATGACTTACACAAATTGATACTTATTGCTTCCTAGCTTGGCACTCGGCATTAGGCAAGTACTTGTTAGCTCAGTGTCAGGATAATGTGACTGAGTGGGATATCGGGTCATGATGCTGGCATGGCAGCCTGATTTCCCAGGGGGGAGCACTATGCAAGTCGCCGTGAGTGCGCACTGTCACAAGTCGATACTCGTCCTGATATGACCTTAGATGTTGCCAGGACGTAAACCTTCAACAACCCACCAACAAGGCCATGCCATGACTGCGCACTGTCACAAGTCGATACTCGACCTGATATGACCTGAGTTGTTGCCAGGACGTAAACCTCCAACAACCAGCCAACCCCTCACCCCGCCCGATTGCTGCTGAGGGCTGCACGCGCATCACCGCGAATGCCGCCAGGGGGCACGTCGGTACCACTAGATAAGCTGCACGGGTCTTATCACCAGAACGAGGCTGGGTGTGTAACACGACGTTCTCTGCAGAAGTCATTATAGCCCGGTCTGCCACCAGGGGGCAGCTTCTGTTTGCCCTAGCCTCGTTTTGGGAATTATGTGAATTTTAAAATGTCCCTTGGGGGGTGGGGTGGTGGGGGTTATCCATTCACAAAAGTTAGTTTTATTTACCGATGCGTCTATTTATCGACATTGATTTTTATCATTGGCTATTGGACGTCAAACATTCTGACATATTTCTTTGGAGGAAACCAGCTACCGCCACATAGGCTACTCTTTCTGATAAGCAGCAAGGGGTCTTTTATATGCACTTTCCCACAGACAGGACAGCACATACCACAGTCTTTGATGAACCAGTTGTGGACCACTGGTTGGAATGGACAATAGCCCAAACTGTAAATGGGTCCACTGAGCAGGATCGATCGGATGACCCACATCTACACAGGTGGACACTTTACCGCCTGAGCTATGTCCAACTTCGGGTATCCATTCACAACATCCGGGATGAATTATCGAGTTAGCATCATTCCATTTTATGTGAAGAGTATATTGACACTGGTGATAACACGCGTGTTATCAAAGTTGCAGTATCCGATGGATTTGGATTTCTGCCATTTTCTGAGATAAATCTATTATGCTAATCATTAGAGTCTACGTTAGTTTAATTTGAAGTAACTTTTATTTTAAACGGCTAACTTTGGAGATATTTGATGTCAAAACATGCCAAATTAATGGCGGCAAACACACCAAAACTCTGGCACCATAGACTTCAGTAGTAACAGGTTCTATTAAATAGACTTATTCCAAACTTCTGTGCAGGAGACACTTGCTATCCGGACCACACTTCAGCCACACCTCTCTCTATCTCCTCTCCGCTGGCCTTGCTTCTCCTTGATGTCTGAAAAGAGTTCCAGGAGGGGAAGCCTGCTGGCATTTCACCTTCTCCTCTTACTCTTACTCTGTCCGTGTCTTTGGCTCGCCGGCTGGTCACCATAGAGCAAATAGACACGGTCCGTTGACTCAACTCTCCTCATTTCTCTTTCCTAAACTCTACCCTTTTTTTTTCTCCCCTGACTAGGGGAGTTGTGTGCTTGGGTGGGGTCCTGTACCTTTACATTTTCTCTCGCTTTGTTCTCGTTGCTGGAACTACCGCTGCACCCATCTTTACCCGCCCTTCCTCGAAACCATTGCCGCTGTCGACTGGATACAAGTGCCCAACTACCGCTCAACTACCGCCGGACCAAAGAGATTCGGGGCCACCTCAGCGCTTCGCTGTTACAATGTTGTAAAGATGTCCCCAGCTTCTACAACACTCCCTACTGAAGATTAATCTTCAGCCAAAGATTCAGCCGATTTATCGGAGCCTCTCTATAAATTGTGCAGTTCTGCAACCAGTAACCATCGTCAGGTTACAAACCACCCCCAAAGCAAGCTTCTGTGCAGCAAAAAAATGCTTAATAAGTGCACCAGTAGCTAAGGTGAATATGTAGAATTAAGTGTAGATAAGTTTTTGGTTTTGAAAATTTGAAATTTGTTTTCATCGGACTTTAGGCTATCAATTTCATATTCAGTAGGGCATTATATAGGGGATATGGCAGATTTTTGTTTTGTTGGTAAAGCAATTTATTTATCATAACATACATTTTTTCAGCTTCTGTGGGAGAAAATGGATTTGATTATCGGTGGGTTTTTCCCCCGTACCACCCACCCCAATGGGCCCCCCTCCCCTGCCACCACCCTTAACCATCATGAACAAACCATCAACACACCGAACATCCTACACAACTATCAATCTGCTTAAACACATCGAACATTATATATACCTTCTTCCAATAAAGTGTCAACATTGTACTAACCTCCTCTATCACTAACCGGATATGACTGGTGGCGCCCCCACTCGGCACCCCGCCTCACTACCCGGCTCCGACTTGATACTCGGCACTACCTATCGTGGTGGTCATCATCGGTGCTCATCCTGATATTGCTTTAGGCCCTAGCAACATCTAAGGTCAAATCAGGATGCCATTACATGTTGCAAAGGCTTAAAACCACAACAAATAAACCTCGCGCCCCCATACCCTCCCAAAACACAGCACATGATTAAAAAAAGAAATTCTTGAAGATTTATATTGCCTATCGTGGATAAGTCTGAATAGTCTTGTTTTCACCATTAGACAGTTGGTTGATAGAAAGCCTGAGCCTACACTTTTAGCGACTCAAGGGATTTTTAACCTCCCACACCACATAGACATGGTAGGAGAGCAGCTGGCCTTTGATGACGCTGTAAGTTTAACATCGCGGTGGAAATCCAAATTCGCAGAGTTGATGGCATGGGGATTCACAATTGGAAAACAGTTTCCCAATTAGAGGGGCCGGGGAAGGATTCGCAGGGACCCTAAGTGGCTGGCTGAGGTCTCTTGAGGCTCCCCTTTTATCGCCCGACTTAGAAGTGACGGGCGCGTTTGTTTTTTGGGGTTTTTCTTCTCGACGCACGGCTTTCAGGGGACACAGTGTGTAATGACACAGCGTGTAGCCGGCGTGAAACCCGCACAAGGCCCGCGTGAAGTCGGTGTGAAGCCCGCGTGAACCCCGCACTAAGCCGGCGTGAAGTACAGGTGAAGCCGGCGTGAAGCCCACGTGAAGCCGGCGTTTATCCCGCGTGAACCCCGCGTGAACCCCGTGTGAACCCCGCGCGAAGCCCGCGTGAAACCCGCACGAAGCCCGCGTGAAGCCCGCGTGAATTCGGTGTGAAGCCCGCGTGAAACCCGCACAAAGCCCGGGTGAAGTCGGTGTGAAGCCCGCGTGAACCCCGCACTAAGCCGGCGTGAAGTACAGGTGAAGCCGGCGTGAAGCCCACGTGAAGCCGGCGTTTATCCCGCGTGAACCCCGCGTGAACCCCGTGTGAACCCCGCGCGAAGCCCGCGTGAAACCCGCACGAAGCCCGCGTGAAGCCCGCGTGAATTCGGTGTGAAGCCCGCGTGAAACCCGCATGAAGACCGCCTAAAGCCCGCCTGAAGCCCGCCGGACACCACGCGGGGTTCGCGATGTGTTGGGGACTGATCAGTACATATAAAGGCAGCCGTACAACATGCAGAGTTCGTGACCTGCTGGGGTTTGGTGTCCGTAAATATAAAGGTGTCCGTACACCACGCAGTATTCGTGAGCTGCTGGGGTTTGGTGTCGGTACATATAAAGGTGGCCATACACCACGCAGTATTTGTGACCTGCTGGGGTTTGGTGTCGGTCCATATAAAGGTGGCCGTACACCACGCAGTGTTCGTGAGCTGCTGGGGTTTGGTGTCAGTACATATAAAGGTGGCCGTACACCACGCAGTGTTCATGACCTGCTGGGGTTTGGTGTCGGTACATATAAAGGTGGCAGTACACCACGCAGTGTTTGTGACCTGCTGGGGTTTGGTGTCGGTCCATATAAAGGTGGCCGTACACCACACAGTATTCGTGACCTGCTGGGGTTTGGTGTCGGTACACATAAAGGTGGCCGTACACCACGCAGTATTTGTGACCTGCTGGGGTTTGGTGTCGGTCCATATAAAGGTGGCCGTACACCATGCAGTGTTCGTGAGCTGCTGGGGTTTGGTGTCGGTACATATAAAGGTGGCCGTACACCATGCAGTGTTCATGACCTGCTGGGGTTTGGTGTCGGTGCATATAAAGGTGACAGTACACCACGCAGTGTTCGTGACCTGCTGGGGTTTGGTGTCGGTCCATATAAAGGTGGCCGTACACTACGCAGTGTTTGTTACCTGCTGGGGTTTGGTGTAGGTACAAATAAAGGTGGCTGTACACCATGCAGTGTTCATGAGCTGTTAATGTTTTGGTGTCGATACATATAAAGGTGGCCGTTCACCAAGCAGTGTTTGTGAGCTGCTGGGGTTTGGTGTCGGTACATATAAAGGTGGCCGTACACCACGCAGTGTTTGTGACCTGCTGGGGTTTGGTGTCGGTACATATAAAGGTGGCCATACACCACGCAGTGTTTGTGACCTGCTGGGGTTTGGTGTCGGTACATATAAAGGTGGCCAAACACCACGCAGTGTTCATGAGCTGCTGGGGTTTTGTGTCGGTACATATAAAGGGGGCTGTACACCACACAGTGTTCGTGACCTGTTGGGGTTTGGTGTCAGTACATATTATAAAGGTGGCCGTACATTCTGAACATTCCAATGCAGCGCTACCACTCTTTGCGAAGTTCCAAGGTCCCGGTGTTTGAACGGTCGTCTCAGCGACACCCACGATTCACAATTGGCATCTGTCTAATTATCGCCTAAAGTGAGGTTGTCTTTAACCCAGTGCAGTGTAGCGAGGTCATGGGAGGTGGCTTGTTCCCTGCCGTGAGTCAACCTTGGTTTTAATGAAGTTGAAGACCTCCGGCCCCGCTCCGCCCAACCCCTCCCCGCCCGCCCCGCCCCACCCAACCCCACCCCGCCCGCCCCGCCCGCCCAACCCCACCCCGCCCGCCCCACCCCGCCCCGCCCCGCCCCGCCCCGCCCCGCCCCGCCCCGCCACACCCCGCCCAACCCCACACCACCCCACCCCCCCCCGCCCCACCACCGCCCCGCCCCGCCCCACCCCGCCTGCCCAACCTCGCATGTGGGAGTTTGGGAGTTCATTTCCCGGTCGAGTCAAATCAATGACTTACAAAATGTATACTTCCCTCACTTCCTAGCCTTGTGCTCAGCATTAATAGGATAGGGCAAAGACTGGTTAACTCAGTGTCAGGATAATGTGACTGAGTGGGATATCGGGTCATGGTGCTGGCGGCCTGATTTCCCAGTGGGGCAGTACTATAAAGTCACCATGAGTGTGCATTGTCACAAGTCGATACCCGTCCTGATATGACTTTACATGTTGCCAGGATGTAAAACTCAAAAAACCCACAGACATGCACCCCCCACATACACCCTCCACATGCACCCCCACAGGCACCCCCCACATGCACACCCCACAGGCACCCACCACATTCCCAGATCAATACGCGTGGGTATCTCCGGTGTTGATTAAGCAGACGACATTTAGTGGCGGGAAGCAGTTGACATTTCGTGGGGGAAGCAGACGATATTTCGTGGCGGGAAGCAGACGGTAATTGTTTCAGGCTCTGTCTTTAGGCACCGGCTCCGCCACTGTGTTCAACAGGCCGCCATCTTGTACACACCTCAAAGGTCGCCGCGCCTTGTCGCCAGGCGACAGCACCATCGCGCGCCCACGCGCTGACCTTTGTACCGGGGTCAACGTTCAAGGCCAACTCTCAATTGCTCAATAACGGGACGGACACTAGGATTGGGGATGGCGCCACCTGTATTGAGTTAAGAGCCTGCCGGGCCGACCGAGCCGGCCGTCCCGACCCGCCCGGGTACCGAGCCTTGTTGGCCGGCCAGGAACAAGCCCCGATACAAGTGGTGGCTGAAGGCCGTGGTGGTGAGGGGCTGGTTGGTGGTGGGGGGAGGTGGAGGGGGTGGTGTTGGGTGGGGGTGGTGGTGGGAGGCGGTCATGGGTGGTCATGGTTGGTCAGGGATAGCGGGGGATGGGGGATGTGGGATTGGTGGGGGTGGGGTGGTTGGTGTGTGGGATGGGGTATGGTGGTCATGGGTGATTGTGGTTGGTGCTGGTGGGTGGTGGGAGGCGGTGATGGGTGGTCATCGGTAGTGGTAGAAGTGGGGTGAGGTGGTGGTAAGGTGGACGTGAGGTGGAGATGGAAGTGCAGATGAGGTGCAGATGACGTGGATGTTGATATGAGGTGGAGGTGGACGTGGCGGTCAGGTGGTGAAGTGGAAGTGGAGGTGAGGTGGAGGTGAGGATGAGGTGGAGGTGGAGGGTGGGGCAGTGAGGTGGTGGTGGTGGAGGTGGTGGTGGAAGTGTAGGTGGATGTGGAGGGGGATGTGAGGTGGGGGCTGGCGCTGGCCGCGTGGCGGGCCGGAACGACCGGCGTTGTCCCTCACACCTCGCGACAAACCGCAGTCTATCAGACCTTGTCTTCCTGCCAGCCCCCACCCCCACCCCCCACCTCCCCGCGTCCCCACCAGACGGCGCTGCGGCGCGCCTTGACGCGATACGCCGTGCACCGATTGGAGGCGGGTTATTCGCCACTAACCCGGGGCCGCCCGCTTGTATGCGCGGGCGCACCCCGCTTCCGGTAAGGGGTCACGTGGGTCCGGTGTGCGGCGATGTGTACAAACACAACGCCGAGCGTGTTGGTAAACAAATATTTACATATGTGGGCCCGGAGGTGTGAGAAGATGGCAGTAAGGACGCCGAGACACCGAGCACTTAAATATATATATTTTTTAAAGCGGGTTTATGAAATGTCTGTATTGTACTGATACAAAATTTTAAAAACACATACAGAAACCGACATTATATATCGCACTGCCCGGTGCAAGGCCTGGTGGCCACCACCGTCTGAAATGGACTGTTAAAATTTCCATAGTTCGATGGTTTTGAGTTTCTGAGATAAATATATTAAATTAATTATCATAGCCTACCTTACTTTAGTTTGAAGTAACTTTTATTTTATCTTTTGAGATATTTGAAGTGCAAATATACCAGATTAATTTGGGCAAGCACACCACAATTCTGACACCATACACTTTTGCAGTAACAGGTTCTAATAAATTGAATTAATTACGCGGGCGTGTGCGTGGCCATCCCTCTGCTTCTACACCTCTCCCCACTACAATCTCCCGCTCTCCCCCCACCCTCCCCCCTCCCCCCTCCCCCCTCCCCTTCCCACTACACTCCCCCCCCCCCCCACCCCCACCTACCTGCCCGAGGTGCTATCCAGAAAACTGGAGCCACCCCTCAAAAGTCGGAGCGTTATGTACCCTTTGATGTACTAGTTAATAGCAGTTTGTTTATTGTTTGATTTTGTTGTTTTACGTCCTAGCTACATCTAAGGACGGGTACCGACTTGTGACAGTGCGCACTCATGGTCACTTTATAGTGCTGCTCCACTGGGAGACCAGGCCACCAACACCATGACCTGATATCCCACTCAGTCACATTATCCTGACACTGAGCCAATCAGTCCTTGCTCTATCCTAATAATGCCGAGCACCTGGCTAGTAGGAAGTGACAAGTATCAATTGTTTAGTCATTGGTTAGACTCGACCAGGGTTCGGACCCATGATCCCATGGTCTACCAACACGGGAGACGGACGCTGTAACTCATTCGGCCATCCCGTCTGGTTCAGTAAATAGTCTCCACAGTGCTTCGACCAGACCGGATGGCCGTCCTGATATGACCTCTGATGTTGCTAGGATGAAAAAATCCAATCTAAGTGTATTGTGTTTCATCTCTTCCTCCAGTAGGGTGTACAGGCAGGAAGCTAATCCAGTACCGGGATACCTCCCACATCTAGCGCAACTTAGTTTGTGGTCTAAATATACTACAATTGAAGTACTTGTTTTGTTTTCAGTTGAGGCAAGTTTAATGAGGCCCCAGTGCATCATCTCTCTCCTCCCCCCCCCCCCCCACGCCCCGGCGTTCGCCTCCCCCAAAAGAGCCGAAACAGTACATGCAGTCTCCCTCCCTCCACCTCCCCCATACACAACACACATCAACCCACAACCCCGAACACGCAACGCCGCCCCCCCCCCCCCCCACACCCACCCACTATTGACTGCCCTCACACAGGACCACACATCTCCTCCACACCTGACGCGGTGGCCGAAACAGTAGAGCGCAGTCTCCCCGTGCGGAAGGTCGGGAGTTCAAATCCCAGCCGAGTCAAATTGATGACTTCTAAAATGGATACTTGTCGCTACCTAGCTTGGCACTCGGCATTAATAGGATAGGACAAGGACTGGTTTGCTCGGTATCAGGATAATGTCATTGCGTGGGATATCGGATCATGGTCCCAGCTGCCTGGTCTCCCAGTGGGACAACACTATAAAGTCACCATCAGTGTATATTGTCACAAGTCGGTACCCATTATGATATGACCCTATATGTTGCTAGGACGTAAAACAACAACAAACAAACGAACAAGCAGCATCCTCCACACAACCGCCACACAGCCACCCCCGACACACACACTCCCCTCTCCCGCCTCCACACCACCACCACACAACCACCACACAACCCCCACACCGCCAACACACACTAGCCCCACACAGCCACCCCCGACACACACACTCCCCTCTCCAGCCTCCACACCACCACCACACCACCACCACACAACCCCCACACCCACCAACACACACTAGCCCCACAGCCACCCCCACACACCTCCCCTCCCCCCCACACACCCCCACACCCCACCACACACCACACACCCCCACACACCACCCCCACACCACCCCCCACCCACACCACCACCCCCACACACCCCACCCCGACACACACACCCCACCCACACCACCACCACACCACCACCACACAACCCCCACACCACACCACACAGCCCCACACCCCACACCACACCACACTCCCCTCTACCGCCTCCACACAACCACACCACACCCCCACACACCAACACACACTACCCACAGCACCCGACACACACCCCCCACCACACCACCACCACACCACCACACAACCCCCAGACCGCCACACACACTAGCCCCACAGCCAACGACACACAACTCCCCTCTCCGACTCCACCCACCACCACACAAACACCACACAACCCCCACACCGCCACCACACACTAGCCCCACACAGCCAACCCCGACACACACACTCACCTCTCCGACCTCCACACCACCACCACACCACCACCACACAACCCCCACACCGCCACCACACACTAGCCCCACACACCCACACACCACCACCACACCACCACCACACCACCACCACCACACCACCACCACCACCACACCACCACCATACCACCACACCACCATCCTACCACTACACCCCACACCGCCCCCACACTACTCCCCCACCACACACCCCGACACCGCCCCCCACACACTCCCACCCCACCCCCACACTACCACACGGCCGCCTCGGCTCATACCTCTGGACTGGCTCTTATACGTTCACACCTATAACGTGCCAGATCTTCACACCTGTTCACATCCAGGGCACACAGCGCGCGCCATCTGCATCACACAAATTGCACACCGCACACCGCCCAGCCTCCCCAAGCAGCCGACTCACCCCCAGCCCTGTGTACATCAAACACACCACACAGCCACACACACCGTCACACGCCATAACACACCCGCACACGCCATAACACACCCTCACACGCCATAACACACCCTCACACGCCATAGCACACAGCCACACACCCTCACACGCCATATCACACCCTCACACGCCATAACACACCCTCACACGCCATAACACACCCTCACACGCCATAGCACACCCTCACACGCCATAGCACACAGCCACACACCCTCACACACTGTCGCACACTTTCACACGCGATAACACACCCTCATACACCGCCACACACCCTCACACACCCTCACACCCCATAACACACCCACACAAAAGCAAACATCGACACACATCCTGACCCACCCTCACACACCGCCGCGCACCCTCACACGCCAGAGACACACCCTCACAATAGCACACACCGACACACACCCTCACATAGCATATATGACACACATCAGCATTCACCCTCACACATCATATACATACCCGAATACACCGACACACTATCACACACCAACACACACCGACACATACCCTCACACACCATTCACACCGACACACACACATGACAGGATACAGCGTACACCAACACACACCGACACAAACCCTCACAAATCATATACACACCAGCACAGACCGACACACGCCGCCTACACCCGCCCCCGCCCCTCGCCCCCCGCCCCCCGCCCCCCACCCGTGGAGGCGCCCCGTTCTAGTCGCGCCCTCCGTGCGTTGGAATGGGAGGTCCCCACAGAGCCATGCCTCAGCCGGGAGATGCTCCATCCGGGTTCCCGCCTCATCAGCCCGTAAACCAGACACCAGCACCCCACCCACCCCACCCACCCCGCCCACCCCGCCTCCCCAGCCGACTCCCGCCACACCACGCCGCCCCACCGCCACTGCCGCCCCACGCCCGCGCACCCCGCCGCCCCCGCCGCCCGCTCCGTATATTGCAACTCCCACCAGGGAGCGTCTTAGACCATATCCGCGAAGCATGCGCAATCAGCTGCTACCCAAAGCCGTAGTTCTTGCCATCGCCACCAGATGACAGGTTGGTGGTTTAACTCGATATAAAAAGAAACACCTTAAACCGGCAGCAACATGACCACCATAGCTTTACAAATGCTAGTTACATATTATGTATATGTCATATGTCAGAACAATAACAAATATAAATAAAAACTGCCCGCCCGACCTTGATTTGTGTGATCAAAAGCACGATCACCAACTTTTTTTAAATTTGGCCTATGTACTCCAGGTACTCCAGGTGATGAGACTGGGAACTATTTAGTGTTCACTGCGCATGCGGCGATTTAAAAGATAAAATTGGAACAAATGCTCCTGATGCATGCGCAGTGGAAACCGACGAGGAATGAAATGAATGACCCACAATTCACCGGGAGTCTCTGGCTGCACGGAGGAAGCAGTAAACACTGGTTCATACAGACAGCTGGGGACGGAGCAGGGTGGGACAGGGCAGGACGGGGTGGGGCGGAGCTGGGCGGGTCGGGGCGGGGCGGGGCGAAGCGGGGCAGAACCAGTCGGTCCGCTGTGGTGCGTTGGGTTGCGTTGCGGTGTGTTGCGATGCATTGTATTGCAGTGCATGACGGTTATGCATGACGTTATGGGTCGTTGCGGTGTGTTACGTTTCGGTGCGGTACAGTGCGGGGCTGTGCGATTCGGTTCGTTGCGGTGCGTTGCAGTGTATTGCGCTTTGATGCGATACAGTGCGTTGGAGTGCGTTGCGGTGCGTTGCGGTGCGTTGCCGTGCGTTGCAGGTCGTTCAGGTAATTTGCGGTGTGGTGCGGTGCATTGCAGTGTGTTGCGGACCATTGCGGTGCGGTGCATTGCGGTACGGTGCGGTACGTTCGGTGCATTGAGATGCGTTGCAGTGTGTTGCGGTGCAGTGCGGTCCAGTGTGTTGCAGTGCGTTGCGGTGCGTAGCGGTGCATTGAGGTGCGTTGCGGTGTGTTGCAGTGTGTTGTGGTGCATTGCGGTATGTTGCGGTGCATTGCAGTGTGTTGCGGTGCATTGCATTTAGGTGCGTTGCGGTGTGTTGCAGTGTGTTGTGGTGCATTGCGGTATGTTGCGGTGCATTGCAGTGTGTTGCGGTGCGTTGTGGTGCGGTGCGTTGCGGTGTGTTGCGTGCATTTAGGTGCGTTGCGGTGTGTTGCAGTGCATTGCGGTACGTTGCGGTGCATTGCAGTGTGTTGCGGTGCGTTGTGGTGCGGTGCGTTGTGGTGCGTTGTGGTGTGTTAAGGTACGTTGAGGTACCTTGCGGTGCATTGCGGTGCGTTGTGGTACGGTGCGTTTCGGTGCATTGTGGTGCATTGAGGTGCGTTGCGGTGTGTTGCGGTGCATTGAGGTGCATTGCGGTGTGTTACGTGCATTGTGGTGCGTTGAGGTACGTTGCGGTGCGTTGCGGTGCGATGCTTTGCGGTGCGATGCTTTGCGGTGCGGTGCGTTGCGGTGCGTTGCGGTGCGTTGCGGTGCGTTGCGGTGCGTTGCGTTGCGTTGCGGTGCGTTGCGGTGCGTTGCGATGCGTTGCGGTGCATTGCGGTGCGTTGTGGTGCGTTGCAGTGCGTTGCGGTGCGTTGCGGTGCGTTGCGGTGCGTTGCGGTGCGTTGTGGTGTGGTGCGGTGCGTTGCGGTGCATTGCGGTATGTTGTGGTGCGTTGCAGTGCATTGTGGTGCGTTGCGGTGCATTGCGGTGCGTTGCAGTGCATTGAGGAACGTTGTGGTGCGTTGCTGTGCGTTGCGGTGCGTTGCGGTGCGTCACGTTGAGGTGGCACGGTGTGGCGGTGCGGGGTAGGGCGGGGCGAGGCGGGGCGGGGCGGGGAGGGGCCCCCTGCCAGGATGAGTGCACCACTAGGCGCAATATTTTTGCTTGTTGAGGTTTTACATTCTGGCAACATCTAAGGTCATATCAGGGTCGATACCGACTTGTGACAGTGCGCACTAATGGCGACTTTATAGTGCTGGCCCACTGGGATACCAAGCCGCCAGCACCATGACACATATCCCCACTCAGTCACAATATGCTGATACTGAGCTTAGCACTACAATACAACTCTATTCCATAGAGCAGTATATCCAAGACTTGTCAATATCAGTTAGGTATTTATGTTTAAATGGCATTTAAAGAAATATATACATGTTGAGGAATTAAATGTAGACCCCTCCACGGTTATAGGTATTCTAAAAGCCATCCTTGCCCTGACCATTGTACATACACATATATATAAATGTTCTCAAATGCACTACACAGCTCTGCACACTGATCCCCTTCCCACCCCTACCCCACCCTTACTCACCTTCATTCAAAACCTATTACCTAACATTTTCCTTTAAATTTACATAAAACCTGTCTGATCTAAGTCCCCACTGCAATCTCAGACCTCCGATCCCATCATTAGGCCACACAATACGGAACACTTGTGATGGGATTGAAAAATGGGCAGGTTTCTTGCATTTGGTATCGGTGATTGGATCCACCGATTTGCATATTTACAATATAATATATATATGTGTATTGGAGATATGTTATATCTTTTTTTTTTAAAGAAGAGAGAAAGCAAAGGAAGAAAGAAGTGTTTAAGGACAATTCTAGAATCATCTGGTACTTGTAATTGATGCATGCTCACCAAGTGCATACATAATACATATGTTGAACTGGAATTGTATGCAGTTACTAT